>OX328098.1:20497749-21146083 GCA_946811185.2 Hippopus hippopus
CACAATACCTTGGATTACAAGCACACACCCCCCCCCCCCCCAAAAAAAAAAAAAAAAAAAAAAAAAAAAATTTACAAGCCACTTGCCACCTGGATTACAAGCCACACTCTATCACAGGCCACATAAAACCCCTGGATTACAAACCACAAAAATCCATTGCTATTCAACCACACAAACCCCTGAACTGTAAGCCAACCCAAGCTCCGGATTACAATCCATAACAACCACTGAATTACAAGTCGCATCATCCCCTGGATTACAAGCCAGACCAACCCCTGGATTAAAGCAACACCAATCCCTCAATTACAAGGTACATCCCCAGATTGCAAGACACAACCCCAGATTACAAAGCACACCAAACCCCCTGGATTACAAGGCACACCAACCTCCCCTGGATTACACGGCTTGCCCATCCCCCTGGATTACAAGGCACATCAACCTCCCCTGGATTACAGGGCACATCAAACTATCTAGATTATGTACAAGCCACCTACCTACTAGATTTGGAGCCACAACCCCCATCATAGGCTACATCAAAGCCCCCTGTATTACAAGCCACACAACCCCCTTGACAACAAGTCACATGCACTTAGATTACCAGCTACACATTTCTTAGATTACATGCAACGCAGCTCTCTTTCTTACAAGCTACTTACCTTTTGGATTACAAGCCAGTGATTGCAAATCACACAATCCCCACCTCGATTATAAGCCACATCAACCAGGCTATTACAAGCCACACAAACCCCTGGATTACACACCACATCAACTCCTTGATTACAGGAAACACAACCCTATAGATTACAGGCAACACAACATTCTAGATTACAAGCCAAATTACTCACTAGATTACAAGCAACACAACACTCTAGATTACAAGCAACACTTAAGATTACAAGCTACACAACGCTCTAGGTTACAAGCAACACAACACTCTAGATTACAAGCCACATTACCCGCTTGATTACAAGCAATGCAACACTCTAGATTACAAGCCACATTACCCGCTTGATTACAAGCAACGCAACACTCTAGATTACAAGCTACATTACCCGCTTGATTACAACCAACAAAACACTCTAGATTACAACCCACATTACCCGCTTGATTACAAGCAAAACAGTCCCCTTGATTACAAGCAACACAACACTTTAGATTACATGCCACACAACCCCCTTGATTACAAGCAACACAACTACTCTAAATTACAAGCCACACAACACTCTAGTTTACAAGCCACACAACCCGCTCAATTACAAGCAACTCAACACTCTAGATTACAAGCCACACACCCCCTTGATTACAAGCAACACAACACTCTAGATTAAAAGCCACAATACCCCCTTGATTACAAGCAACACAACGCTCTAGATTACAAGCAACACAACACTCTAGATTGCAAGCCACCTTACCCACTTGATTACAAGCAACACAATCCCCTATATTACAAGCTACATAAACTCCTTGATTACAAGCCACGAAACTCCCTTGATTACCCGGTTGATTACAAGCAACACAACACTCTAGATTACAAGCAACACAACGCTCTAGATTACAAGCAACACAATACTATAGATTGCAAGCCACATTACCTGCTTGATTGCAAGAAACACAACCCCCTATATTACAAGCTACACAAATTCCTTGATTATGAGCCAGACAACTCCCTTGATTACAAGTTACACAATCCTATAGATTACGAGCCACACAACCCTCTAGATTACCAGCCACACAACGATTTTGATTACAAGCCACACAACCCTATAGATTAGAAGCCTCATTAACTCCCTAGATAGCAGGCTGTACAACACTCTTTAGACAAGCAACACAATCCCCTAGATTTCAAGCTCCACAACTCCTTAGATTACAAGCCACACAAACCCCTTGATTATAAGCAACACCAACTACCCTTTTGATTACAAGCCACACCAACCCACTGGATTACAAGCTACACCAACCCCTTGAACAAAAAGCACACCATCCCCTAGACTACAAACCACACCAACCCTTTTTTTACAAGGCACAGCAGCCCCTTGATTTCAAGGCAGAACATACCTAGATTACAAGGCATGCAAACCCCCTTTTTTAATAGGCACATTAACCCGCTGGGTTACAAGGCACACAAACCTCCTGGATCACAAGTAACACCGACGCCCCAGACTAAAAGCCACACAGATCTCTGTATTACAAGCCACACGAAACCCTGGATAAGAAGCCAATTGACCCCCTAGATTGCAGACCACCCAATCCGTGGATAACAAACCAGACTCCCCCCCCCATAACAGGCCACACCAAATTCTGGATAACAAGTCACAGCGATCCCTGGATTACAAGCCACACCAACCCCCTTGATATCAAACCACAGCAACAATCTTTGGATTACAAGCCACACCAAACCCTGGATTACAAGCCACACCAAACCCTGGATTACAAGCCACACTAAACCTTTGATTACAAGCCACATCATCCCCCTGGATTAAAAGTCACACCATCGACTGGATTACAAGCCACACTAAAACCTTGATTACAAACCACACCGTCCCCCTGGATTACAAGCCACACTAAACCCTGGATTACATGCCACACCAAACCCTGGGTTACAAGCCACACTAAACCCTGGTTTACAAGCCACACTGAACCCTGGTTTACAAGCAACACGAAACCCTGGATTGGATACAAGCCACACCTAACCCTGGATTACAAGCCACACCAAACCCTTGATTATGAGCGACACCAACTTCTCGTTTGGATTATGAGCCATAGCAAACCATTTATTACAAGCCACACCAAACCCTGAATTACAAGCCACACCATTCCCCTGGATAAACTAGAGCTATCACTTAACGTGATCATACCCCCACCAGCTCCTTGTCACAAAACAGCTCTTTGTCACAGAATGCAGAATGGTTTAGTACGAAAGTAAGAGTTGAAAAAAAAAAAAACTATTGGGAATAGAGTTATGGTTCTTGTACACTGCACTTCTCATTAATGTGGTCTCTCTGTATATGAAGTTTGAATTCACTAGCTTTATACTTAGAAATTTATGCCCCAGACAAAAATCCAAAGATAAAATTTACAAAAGGCTATAACTCTCAAAATAGTGGGAATAGAGTTATGGTTCTTGCACAGTGCACTTTGCTTTAATGTGATCTAATTGTATATGAAGTTTGAAGTTACTAGCTTTTGTACTTTGCAAGTAATGCTCCAGATAAAAATCCAAAGTTAAAATTTACAAAGGGCAATAACTCTAAATATAGTGGGAATATAATTATTGTTTTTGTACAATGCACTTCTTGTTAATGTGGTCTATCTGTATATGAAGTGTAAAGTTACTAGCTTTTACACTTGGCCCAGACAAAAAACCAAAGTTAAAATTTACAAAGGGAAATAACTCTAAAAGTAGTGGGAATAGAGTTATAGTTCCTGTACAGTGCACTTTGCTTTATGGAGATCTAATTGTATATGAAGTGTGAAGTTACTGTACTAGTTTTTAAACTTTGCAAGTTATACCCCAGATTTAAAAAATTACAAGGGGCATTAACTCTAAATATACTGAAGACAGAGTTATGATTCTTGTACACTGCACTTCTCGTTAATGTGGCCTATCTGTATATGAAGTTTGAAGTTACTAGCTTTTATACTTTGGAAGTTATGCCCCAGACAAAAATCCAAAGTTAGAAGTTACAAAGGGCAATAACCCTAAAGATAGGTGGAATAGAGTTATGGTTCTTGTACACTGCACTTCTCCTTTATGTGTCTATCTGTGTGTGAAGTTTGAAGTTACTAGCTTCTATACTTTCTAAGTTATGCCCCGGACAAAAATCCGAAGTTAAAAATTTACAAGGGGCATTAACTCTGAATATACTGGACAGAGTAATGGTTCTTGTACACTGCACTTCTCGTTAATGTGGCCTATCTGTATATGAAGTTTGAAGTTACTAGCTTTTATACTTTGGAAGTTATGCCCCAGACAAAAATCCACAAAGGGTAATAACCCAAAAAATAGTTGGAATAGAGTTATGGTTCTTATACACTGCACTTCTCCTTAATGTGATCTATCTGTGTGTGAAGTTTGAAGTTACTAGCTTCTATACTTTCCAAGTTATGCCCCGGACAAAAATCCAGTTAAAAATTTACAAGGGGCAATAACTCTGAATATACTTAAGACAGAGTTATGTTTCTTGAACACTGCACTTCTCCTTAATGTGACCTATCTTTATATGAAGTTTGAAGTCACTAGCTTTTATACTTTGGAAGTTAGGCCCCGAATAAAAATCCAAAGTTAAAATTTACAAAGGGCAATAACCCCATAAATAGTTGGAATAGAGTTATGGTTCTTGTACACTGCACTTCTCCTTAATGTGATCTATCTGTGTGCAAAGTTTGAAGTTACTAGCTTCTATACTTTCGAAGTTATGCCCCGGACAAAAATCCAAAATTAAAAATTTACAAGGGGCAATAACTCTGTATATACTAGAGACAGAGTTATGGTTCTTGTACACTGCACTTCTCCTTAATGTGACCTATCTGCATGTGAAGTTTGAAGTCACTTGCTTTTATACTTTGGAAGTTATGCCCTAGACAAGCTTTTCGTGATGCACGGACGGACAGACGGACGGACAAGGTGACTCCAGTATACCCCCCTCCCACTTCATTTGTGGGGGGTATAAAAAGTCACACCACACGCTGGATTACAAGCCACACCACACGCTGGATTACAATCCACACCAAACCCTGGATTGGATTACAAGTCACACAAAACCCTGGATTACAAGCCACACTTAACCCTGGATTCGAAGACACACAAACCCCTAGATTACAAGCAACTCCAAACCCTGGATTGGATTACAAGCCACACCCAACCCTGGATTCCAAGACACACAAAACCCTAGATTACAAGCAACACCAAACCCTGGTTTGGATTACGAGCCACACAAAACCCTGGATTGGGGGGCACACCATACCCCTGGATTAAATGTCACACCATCCGCTGGATTACAAGCCACACCAAACTCTGGATTTCAAGCCACACCAAACCCTGGATTGGATTACAAGCCACACAAAACCCTGGATTACAAGCCACACCAAACCCTGGATAACAAACCGCACTAAACCCTTGATTACAAGACACATTAAACCCTAGATTATGAGCCACACCAAACCCTTGATTACAAGCCACACTTAACCCTGAATTACGAGCCACACTAAACCCTGGATTACGAGCCAGACCAATCCCTTGATTACGAGCAACACCAAACCCTGGACTACCAGAAACACCAAACCCTGGGTCACAAGCCACACCAAACCCTGGATTATAAGCCACGCCATCCCCCTGGATTAAAAGTCACACCATCCGCTGGATTAAAAGCCACACCAAACCCTGGTTTACAAGCCACACTAAACCCTGGTTTACAAGCCACAAAGAATCCTGGGTTAAGAGCCACACCAAACCCTGGATTACAAGCCACACCAAACCCTTGGTAACAAGTCACATTAAACCCTGGATTACAAGCCACACCAAACCCTCAGTTACAAAAAAAGACTAGACCCTAGATTACAAGCCATACTATCCCCTTGGATAAAAAGTCACCCCATCTTCTGGATTACCAGCCGCACAAAACTCTGGGTAACAAGCAACACCAAACCCTTGATTACAAGCCACACCAAACACCCTGTTAGAAGAAAAACCAAACCCTGAATTACAAGCCACACCAAACCTCGGATTACAAGCCACCCCAAACCCTGGATTAAGTCACACCATCGGCTGGATTACAAGCCACACCAAACCCTTGGTTACAAAAAACACTAAACCCTGGATTACAAGCCACACCATCCCCCTGGATAAAAAGTCACCCCATCCCCTAGATTACCAGCCACACAAAACCCTGGATTACAAGCCACACTAAACCCTTGATTAAATGCCACACCAAACCGTGGATTATGAGCCACACCATCTCCCTGGATTAAAAGCCACACTTAACCCTTGATTACGAGCCACACTTAACCCTGAATTACAAGCCACACCAAACCCTGTACTACAAGAAACACCAAACCTTGGATTACATGCCACACCATTCCTCTGGATTAAAAGTCACACAATCCGCTGGATTGCAAGCCACTCCAAGCCCTTGGTTACAAGAAACACTAAGCCCTGGATTAAAAGCCACACCGTCGCCCTGGATAAATAGTCACCCCATCCCCTGGATTATCAGCCACACAAAACCCTGGATTACTAGCCATACCAAACCCTGGATTACAAGCCACACTGAACCCTGGATTATGAGCCACACCATCCCCCTGGATTACGAGCCACACCAAACCCTGGACTGCAAGAAACACCAAACCCTGGATTACAAGCCACACCATTCCTCTGGATTAAAAGTCACAACATCCACTGGATTACAAGCCACACCAAACCCTTTGGTAACAAACCACATCAAACCCTGGTTTACAAGAAAGACTAAACCCTGGATTACAAGTCACACCATCCCCCTGGATAAAGTCACACCATCCCCTGGATTACCAGCCACATCAAAGCCTGGAATACAAGCCACACAGACCCCCTGGTTTACAAGCCAAACCAGCCCATTGATAACAAACCACACCAACCACGTGTTATCAAACCACACCAAACCCCTCAAATACAAGTCACACCAACCCCTGGATTACAAATCACACTAACCCCCTGGGTAATAAGCCCACCAACCCCTGTATAACAAGCTACACCAACCTCTTGATTACAAACCACATCAACCCCTCAATTATAAGGCTTAGATACCCCTGGATAACAAACTCACCAACCCCTAGATTATACCACACAAACTTCTGAATAGCAAATCAAAGCGAAACGTAAATTACAAGCCACACCAACACTTGGATTTCAAACCTCACCAATCCCTGGATAACAAGTCACAACTATAAGACTTCTTAGGGGCAATGCGTTGAGCCCGCCATAGGGGGAGTTAGTATAACACCTCATAAGCAGCACTCGGGGAAAAAGTTACCAGTCACTCAATGCACATACAAGTCTATATTTTTTCAGATCTCGTTGTTTCTAAATTTGTATGAGGATAGGAGTATTCCCTATTTATGAACAAGTAGAAGCTTCATTTATGACGTTCAAGTATGACTTTGACCTTGCAACTTCTGAAGTAAATAATTCAGAGAGACACTGACTACTCATTAAGTGGAAAGGTAAAAAAAGTTATCAACTGACCATCAATCGTGCACTTGACCTTTGACCTACCTGAACATATTTTTGAAACGACACATCTACTCATAAAGGAGAGCAATTATGCAAATTTATTTTGAAATCCATCCATATGTGAAAAAATGATTCAAATGGCCATTCTACTGATAAGGAAAACACTTGTGTGAAATTATTTTTAAATCCATCCATAAATGTAGAAGTTGTGGCTCAGACAAGTTCTAAGAATGACAGTTTTATCATTTAAGTGTGACCTTAGCCTTGGACCTACCTGAACAAATGGCACTTCTAGTGGTAAAGGAGAACAATTGTGCCAAATCATCTTGCAATGCATCTATAAATATAGAAGGTATGGCTCAGAGAAGCTCCATTTATGACAATTTTATCATTTGACCTTCAAGTGGGACCTTGACCTTGGACTTACCTGGACAAATGTTTCCAACGGCATTTCT
The DNA here is from genome assembly GCA_946811185.2 of Hippopus hippopus. Classification (NCBI taxonomy): domain Eukaryota; kingdom Metazoa; phylum Mollusca; class Bivalvia; order Cardiida; family Cardiidae; genus Hippopus; species Hippopus hippopus. The sequence goes on from OX328098.1 coordinate 20,505,409, forward strand.
ATTCATGAAAGAGAACATAATGTGCAAAATTAGTTTGAAATCCTTCCATAAATGTAGAAGGTCTGCTCCGGAGGCATCCAGACAGACGGGCCTCTACACTAACACACAGACAAACATACACAGGAGTGGCATTGTGACGACTTTGTCTTGCTCACCTCAAGTGGGATTGATAAAAACCCCTTGATTACAAGCTCTGCCCTATATTACTTTTGGGCTACAGAGCTCAGGTGTATAAATGATACCTAGGTTGTAATCACTTTAAGAGAGAGGATACAGGGTTAAATATTTACCAACTATTTTTAACTGTACTATAATTCTGTTGAAAAGTAAATTCCATTAGGTTTAGCCAATCAGAAATTGTGTTACTTTCAAAATTAAGACAATTCGTGAGCATTAGAGACAGCAAGCAAAACAATTGGGTAAAAGCCACTTCAGGACTTGGATATAAACAACAGAAGTCAGCTTTAATAAGTAATAGGGTAAATTGGTATCACTTTATTAGAATACATGCACTAGTATTGTATAATATTACATTGTATAATAAAGTATAAACAGTCAATATGATATTGATTAAGTTTTAATTGTTTCTTGTAAGATAATGATCATTACTGTATTTATCTTCTTCTATACAAATACAACTTATGAAGCTTTTACTTTTCTACAGTGAAAAGGTTTTGAAAACATTATGGGAAAAAAAAAAAGCAACTGTGTGGCTGAAATTGTGAAATTTGTCTTTTCAAGGAAGGAGACATAAGAATAAAGTAGAAAATGCTGGTAACCAAGATTTTCTGCTTTGCCCTCTTTTTTCAGATGCCTTCATCATGAGACCCATGAGAACACAGGATCTTTTGGAAAATGAGTACACAGTCATTGAATTCCACATGGAATATTAGACACCTATTTTTCATTGCAGTAATACATTCTGCTGGCAGCCGTGTGGCTAAAAAATGTAAAAAAGTGGGCTGAATTCTTGCTAAAATCAATACAATTAAAGTTCATGCAGCGAATTTCAAAAAAATAATATCTCTTTGGTTACAAACTAAGACACTTATTATGCAAAGGCAGAGACAGATTTACTTTTTATAGCTGCAAAAGTTCAACAGCAATTGTTGGCAGTGATGTGGCTGCCACTTTTGAAAAAATACAACATTTAATCACATAACCTCCCTTGTTTCCAGTGTAATATATCCATTACAAATTTTCTTATCTTACACATATTTGAGATAAAGCATTTTACCACATAACCTCCCTTGTTTCCAGTGTAATATAACCATTACTAATTTTCTATCTTACACATGTTTGAGATAATATTATGTGACATCATATGGCCTGCAACACAGGAAAAGGGGCATTCCGACTAATCAGACATTTGTGTAAAGGGTTGTCTTGGATTTGCCTGCGCAGTCCGCTCAGGCGAATCCGAAACGACACCTTCCGCATTTTATATAATTTTCTGTTTTGAGCAAGTTTACTGTAGACGACACTTTACGCAAATGTCCGAATACCCTTTTTCGCGTGTTGCAAGCCATATAGTAGTGTTATGTGGGTCATTTAAAATATAGTATTCTTGCCCTTTTCTTTCCAAAACAACATTCAACACTAATTTGCAAGTCAGTTCAACTGTGAAATTGATACTTGTGGTAAAGCAAAGATTTATATCATTTTCATATCTAAGATCAAGTATTATATGTCAGCTTGTTTGGAACTATTCCAAGCTCCAAACATACACTTATTTTAAAGCAATGAGTCAATCTCATTCATGAATATGTAGGTTTCGCATAAAGATCAAATGATTTATCTAGTAGTTCTTGAGAAACAGTTATGTGATAAAAAGAATCTGACACTTGTTTGCATTTTGAGATATGTTATAAAGCTTGCCAAAGGCTCACCCTGTAACATTTTTCCTAGACTTGTTTAGTAAAATTTTATCTCAAACACCAGCATATGCCGTATCCTATATAGCAGACCAAGGTATTCCTACACAGCAATAAGGCCGTTCTAGGACTTGTATATAAAACATTTGTGTATAATTATTATATAAGTCTAACAACAGCAAAAATAGAAAATATAGATCTAATACAGGGATTAACAAAACAGAAAACAACATTAACTGTTTACCAAATGACAAAAATTTTAGATCAGTCCAAACTGACAGCATTCGCAGATGACAAATAACTGTTGCTAAAATGATTAGAATTGTCTTGTAAAGAGCACAAAAAATTGTGGGAAAAGGAAAAAATGTTGGTCTCCAGCAGTGTTCCCCACAACAATGTTTTCAAAAAGCCTCTTTCTTAGGATTCTAAACACTTGGAACTGTTTGGTAAAGAGTTACACCTGTACTACACAATCCCGACTTTTAACTATCTTGAGAAAGAAGCCTTTTGAAAACATTGCAAGAAAAGGAGAAAATGCTGGTAACCAGCATTTTCTTCTTTTCACACAATGTTTTCTACTCTCTCAAAACAAACTTAAACTTCTCAGTCACATTTTTGTCGTCTGCAATGCTTTCAATTTTGACTAGTTTAAATTCTCTTTGGTAAAGAGATAAAAGACCTGGATGTAAATGTCCTTACAAAGGCCAAAATATAGCTATAAAATGAAACAGCAGATTTTTGATGTCTTTTTTTTGTACTCTATAGATGTATACAAGTTTAACAAGAAGAAAAATAGAATATACATTGTATAGATCTAACATAAAGGTAACTAAACAAAAAACAACAAAATATATATTATTGTCAAATTTGTTCTAACTTGTTATGTGAAAAAAAATATCTAGTCTTGCCCACGATAGATAGTATTCACAACCAAAAAAAAAACATGCTCTGTGAAAAGGAGGTTCAGTCCATTTGCAAAAAGTAGTGACCAATGTCAGCCTGTGCAGTCTAACACTAGTTGAAACTTTTCGCTATTGGTCAATTTTCTGCATGTCAAAGGATCAGTCTATCTCATGATTAAGACGGTTGTTAGACAAAATGGTTTACGAGGGGTGATCATAAAGATCGTGGACCACCTCGTTTTTTTAAAAACTACTTCACGTAGGATTACGAAAAATTGCACAGATGAGCATTAATCATCTGGTAATCGACTTAAGCTTTCAAATGTTGTCTTATTCATGTAGGTAAAGTGTGACGTCATTTTAATGATGTCATATACTGCATTAGTGGTCCAAAATGTCGGACGACGTTTCATTTGAGCTGAGGGTAATCATAAAATTTTACTTCAAACTTGGAAAGTATTTATCAGAAATCAAAACAAATTTAGAAAGAGATTAAGGGCACACTGCACTCAAGAAATCCGATATGCGTAAATAGATTGGACCGGTTTAGACATGAGTGTGATACTGTTAAAGATGACCCCAAATCTGGCCGTCCATCAACATCAGTCATAGACAAAATCGTCATGGATGTAGAGCAGCATGCAAAACAAGATCGTTGAGATACTGTGAGGAAAATAGCTGACACATTTAGCATTTCATATAAAAGTGCCAAGTAGATTTTGAGTTACAATCTTGGAATGTCGCGTGTTTGCACAAGGTGGGTACCTCGACTATTGATGCCCAAGGCAATGGGGGTTAGGGTCGAAGTCTGTTAAGAAATTTCAGAACGCATTAAGGTAGAGGGGTGAAACTTTACTGATCGTATTGTAACATGCAATGAAACATAGGTACACTTTAACAAGACTGAAACTAAACAACAAAGCAGTGTAGAGAAACATTTAACACTGCCTTCCGCCTTTAAAGCCAAACTTTCTAATTCAGTCGGTAAAGTTATGTGCATCATATTTTTTTTATTCTCCTTTCTTCTTCTTAATCATGTTGTATCTATAAATACTACAGTCAATGCTGACTTTTATGCCCATATTATTCAAAGAAATTTCACAAACACCATATGAAAAAGACAGCCAGAAGTCCTGCACAGTGACGTCACTTTACACCAAGATAACGCTCTAGCTCACAAAGCCACACTTGTACAGAAAACTCTGCAAAAACTAAACACAGAAACACTAGCCAACCCTCCCTATAATTCAGTCCTGACCCCTTGTGACTTTTTGTTAGTTCCTGTTTTGAAAGATTCTACATGTAGCACGCACTACGGGAGCAGAGAGGAACTAACCCTCACTATGACCGGGTCCTTGAGAGTAATGTCACGTGACGCGCTCGCGCACGTGTTTCGTGCATGGGAATGAAAGATAAATAATTGCATAGAATTCGGAGGAGGTTATTTTCAAAAAAAGTTGACATTCCAAGTTGTATTTTATAACAGTATTCCAATACAGGCACTGGTCCACGTTCTTTCTGATCACCCCTCGTATAATGATCCATAATTATGTGATGACTTACTTGGTATGATGGATCATTGAGATGCATTAAATCCCCTTAGCCAGAGCAATGGCTCATACATGTTGGTCAAATGATGAGATTTCCTTTGAAAGGGTATACAGGATTGTTGGAAAAAGACAAAATTTTGGTATCAAGAATTTTTTTCCATTTCCCATGGTGTAAAACCTTTGCTCTTAGGGTCGTAAAAACAGAGGATTATTTGTAAACCTGAAACTCATCACCAGACGACTCTATTGGCAGCAACAGACCAACTTTGAAACCTTTGCAGAAAAGAAGAAAACACTGCCTACATATAGTAGTGAAATAAATACTTCAAGAGCTAAATATAATTTTGAATTGGACATTGTCTTGTAAAAACATAGTGGTAAAGGCAACATTGCTAGTAACAAACAATTTCTCCATTCCTCACAATGTTTTCAAATATATTCTATCATTGACATCCTAATTCATGTTGCCTATTGTACACGGATGTTTTCCCTAATGTCTGCTTTAACTCAGACAACATTAAGCTTAAGCACAGCTTTAACTGCTTCTGCAAACAGTGCAGATTAAGATCAGATGACACAGTCTTGGACCAGGATCACAGAACAATACAACCTTTAAAGCATTTAAAAACAAGAGCACCGCATACAAGTACCAACGCTCTGCTGTAGTTGCTTGATTTTCAGTGAAATTCTAAATTGGAAAAGGGGCATAACCGAGTCAAAAACATTTTGATGGTTACCAGTCCTTGTTGTATGGGTTCCCCTTTTGATAGATAACAACTAGTCCAAGTCAAAGTAAACATCTTCAGTAATGACAAAATAATAAATTATTTCATGCTTTCTGGTAGTTTATTGAGAAATAACGGGGAATTTTTTTTTTTCGATATTTCATGGTTACGACCAGTGAAAAATACCGATTTTATATTCTAACTCTTCATTTGAACGTGGAAACAGTAGCTCCCGCGCACTAGGTACAATGCGTGTGCCTCTCAGCCAGATGGAAATATGACATAATATACCCTACATTTCTCGCACTTTACGTAATATTGTAATGTGTTGCTATGCGGAGGGGGTAGGCTACGAGGAATAACCGAAAAGAACTGTACTGGATTTTGATGTAAATTCCCCAAAAAAGGGTTAAAAGCATGAAATAAATAGAATATTTTTTTTTTTTTTTTAAATGAAAGATCGAAATTTATTTCATCTCATGAACATCATTGGTAATATTTTCACAAGTGGCATATTGAAATAGATTTTGATCTTTCACCATAAAAAACAAATATCCTCTATATACAAAATTTTTGATGGCGGCACAAATGGTGACAGGGCTATGACAATGTCCAGAAAATTTCTTTGAAAACAGCTAGGCTAATGATACAACTGCTAACTACCAGCGCTGTATTCCTTGCAGTTGTTAAGGAATGTTGTCTATACGTCGAGGTATTTAAGCATTCACAAAACCATCTTGAGTTTCACCCTTCACCACACAACAGAAAAATTGACTTTTCCTAATTGCTGACTTGTCAAAATTGTAAGCACTGGAAGTCTACAATTTATATCTGACTGTCATGATGGAATTTGTCTATGAATGAGTAGAAAATGTTGTAGGAAAAGAAGAAAATGCTGGTTGTTTTCTTCTTTTTTAAAGACAACTTCCATAGATTTATCCACATTTTACTCATTGTCTGTAACAAATGTTCAAAGGCTCTATTCCTTTAGGTCAGTAAAACAAGGGATTGGTTGTTAAGTCTATAACTCTTTACCAAACGACAAAATTTTAGACTGGTCGAAATCGAAAGCATTTGCAGACGAAAAAATAAATGTGACTTAAAAGTTGAAATTTGTTATGGGAAGGGTAGAAAACATTGTGGGAAAAGGAGAAAATGCTGGTTATCAGCATTTTCTCCTTTTCCCACAATGTTTTCAAAAGTCTTCTCTTCCAGGGTCGTTAAAACTCGGGATTGTTTGGTAAAGAGTTAAAAAATGACAAAATTTTAGTTGTGACTAAATTGACAGCATTATGCAGACAACAAATTCAGTGTGGCTACAAAAATAGCATTTTTTTAAGTTAGAAAACATTGTGGAAAAAGGAGAAAATGCTTGTTTCAAGCATTTTCTCCTTTTTCAACCGTGTTTTCAAATGCCATCTTAACTCAAGGTTGTTAAAAATTCAAGACTGTGTGGTTCAGGGTTCAGTTTGATAGACTAAGTGGTCTAAATGTTGATAATTCTCTCTTTGTAAATGAGGCATTTAGATTGATTAAACAAACACAAATATTGGGTAACTGTGAATAGAAATTGCAAATATACTGAACACATTTCTAGGGGAAAAAAAAAGAAAAAAAATCTTAAAGTAACACATATCAATGAAATATGGAATATGATAACATTTGTTTGTTTGTATGGTGTTTAGTACTCTTTTAAACATTATTTCAGTTTTGTCACAGTGACCTGTGATAATCCATGCTTTACTGTAGTGTTGTTTACCAGTACTGTGTACAGTGCTCTTCACAAGCCACTGGCTGCTTTCCCATTTAACCATTGTCTTAAAAATGATCAGCAGTGAGAGAGGAATGAATCCTGTTGCAATGACTATCACTAGTTGTCAGAAAGAAATTGGCCAAGTTAGGAATTTGACCTAGCAAACCCTGATCTTGCTACTAACTGCCCTACTGCGCTCACTGCAATATGATTAAAACAAATGAAACATGCTCTGTGAAAAGGCAGCTTTATGCATCTGCAAAAAGTATCGACCCATGTCAGCCTGTACAGTCCACGTAGGCTGACATGGGTTGAAACTTTTTGCTATTGGCCAATTTTCTGCTTCTGCGAGGACCACTGTTTCTCCAGATACAGTCATTGATAGACTGGATGGACTTTAACCCTTTACCACACAATGACGACTTTTAACGACCCTGAGGAAGAAGCCTTTTGAAAACTTTGTGGGAAAAGGAGAAAATGCTGGTAACCAGCATTTTCTCCTTTTCCCACAAAGTTTTCTACCCTATCAAAGAAGAAATGCGTCATTTTAGCCACTATGAAATTATTGTCTGTAAATGCTTTCAATTTTAATAGGTCTAAAATTCTGACGTGTGGTAAAGGGTTAAGCATCCCTAATTATGTGATGACTTTATGTGATGGTATAATGGATTGTGGAGATGCATTAAGCCCCTTTTGACAGACCAAGGCTCAAGTATCTTTGTTTTTACTTCATTTGAAATAGACATCATTTATATTATTCATATCATGTGCTGTCTTTATCCAGAAAATTCCACATTAACTTTTTTTTTTTTACCTCTTGAAAAAAATTTGTTTCAGACAACTTTGAAAAAATCATTGCAAAGTATGGATTAACTATTAAATTACCTGCATTAAAAACAAAATTTTGGACTAGATCAAAATTGAAAGCATTTGCAGACAACAAATTAGATGATTCTAAATTGATAATTTCTGTCTCTGATCGGGTAGAAAATATTGTGCGAAAAGGAGAAAATGCTGGTTACCAGTATTTTCTCCTTTTCCCTCAATATTGTCAAAAGCCCTTTCTTTCAGACTTGTTACAAGTCGGGATTGTGAGGTAAAGGACTAAAAAATTTCAAAACTGTCATAACTGAAAACATGAACTTGCAGACAATATATTGTATATCCCATGTGGCTAAAATGATGGTACTTTCTTTGAAACGATACAAAACAGTGTGTGAAAAGAGAAAAATACTTGATACCAGCATTTTTTCCTTTTCCCACAATGTTTTCAAAAGCCTTCTTCTTTCAGATCGTCACAAAAGGAGATTGTTTGGTATAGCGTTAATGCATAAATTATGTGAAAAAAAAATGTGTCACTGGTAGACTTTGTAATATATGTAATCATCTAGACAATCAAAGGTATTTTTTTTTTACCCTTTCAATTTTTATACGAAAAAAGCTAAAGTTAGACTATCAAAGGAAGTACAACAAATCACAGGAATTAAACACAACTGGAATGCTTATAAGTAAATGCATTTTAACATAATGTTACATTCATATCAAAAAGAATACACAACCAATTACTCTGTACCACACAATAAAATTTCAGACTTGTCCAGTTGAAAGCAAATGCAAGGGACTATTAACATCAAGCTCAAATGATCAGAACTGTCTTTAAAAGCGTATAAAGCAGTGTGGGAAAAGGAGAAACGCTGATTACCAGCATATTCTCCTCTACCCTTGATGTTTTCAAACACCTTCTTTGCAAGGTTTATTAAAAATATAAGATTATACAGTAAAGGGTTTAAACGCTAGGATCAATGTACATGTATAACGATTTAACTCTTTACCTCACGAGAAAAATTTTGACTTGTCCAAATTGAAAACATTTGCAGACAAAAATTCAAATGTGACTCACTTGGGGATACTAATCTTTTATAGGGTAGAAAACATTGTGGGAAAAGGAGAAAATGCTGGTTACCAGCATTTTCTCCTTTTTCCACAATGTTTTCTAAAGCCTCCTTCTTCAGGGTCGTTACAAGTCGGAATTGTGTGGTATAGATTTAACAACATCCCCCGCCCTCCATCCTGCCCCATCCACAAAGTAGTGTTTCACTCTTTCAATATTATTTAACTCTTTACCATACAATCCCAAATTTTAATGACCCTGAAAGAGAAGGCTTTTAGAAAAGTTTTGGGAAAAGGAAACAAGAGGGCCATGATGGCCCTGTATCGCTCCACTGGCTTTTTAACCTTTTACCACACAAATCGAAGTGTTAATGACCTTTAAAGAGAAAGCTTTAAAAAACATTGTGGGAAAAGGACAACATGTTGTCAGCCAGTATTTTCTCCTTTTCAAACAATGTTTCCTACCCTATCAAAGACAGAAATAATCATTTAAGCTACATTCAATTTGTCTTTTGCAATGGCTTTAAACTTGGTCCAGTCAAAAAATTTGTTCTTTCTTAAAGACTAAAATTAACGTATCATGCACTTAAATGGCATTGCAGAGTTTTTGAAAGAATCGAATTCTTTCAAGAAATTCTGAAGAGGACCATGGCAAGATCATTTCTGTGAAGTTTCATCAAATTTGGATGTTTAGTTTCAGAGAGGAAGATGTTTGAAATAAAAGTTAACGCACGCACGCACGCACGCACGGACAGACGCACGACAGACACCGGGCCATGACATGAGCCCGCTGGCCTTCAGCCAGTGGAGCTAAAAATGCTGGTAATCAGCATTTTCTCCATTTCCCACAATGTTTTCTACCCAATCAAAGACAGAAATTATCATTTGAGCTACATTTAATTTGTCTGCTGCAAATGCTCTCAATTTGGTCAAGTCCAAAATTTTGTCTGGTAAAGAGTGGTAAAGGGTCAACTTATTGTTTGTACCTTTTCTTTTTTTAATAATTATATCAATCCTGAGAGTACAGAACTTGCAGACTTTTGTTGATCAAGATCAGGCTGTCTTTTTTTTTTTTTAACAATGTAAAGATCAAGATCAAACTGCATAAAATATGTAGTCTGATCTTGGATCTACATGTCCAATTACTATGTGAAATCTGGCAACAGCAACCTTTCAAATTGCAACTGTTGATACCATCCTCCGATTCATTAATCCTTTATCACCAATCTCAAGTTTTAATGAACTTGAGGAAGAAGGCTTTGAAAACATTGTTTGAAAAGGACAAAATGCTGGTGAAAACATTGTGGGAAAAAAGGAGAAAATGCTGGTTACCAGCATTTTCTCCTTTTCCAACAATGTTTTTGAAAAACTTTTTCCTCACGATCTTTTAACCCTTTCCCATACAATGCTGATTTTTAACAACTCTAAGGAAGAACTTTAGAAAACATTGTAGGAAAAGGAGAAAATGCTAATTATCACCATTTTTCTCCTTTTCCCACAATGTTTTCTACCCTATCAAAGAAAATTCACATTGTTTGAGCCACATGGAAATTGTTGTCTGCAAATTCTTTCAATTTGGACTGGAATACATTTTTGTCGTGTGGTATAGGGTTAAGAATCAAATTGACCAATAAAGGGTTAAATCATAGAATGCAAGGGCACTTTGTGGCGCCTTTTGCTAAGAGTGCATATCAGACTGAGACTGTATATATCTAAGTGCAGTCTGATCTAGGATTTACAATGCTTACTATCTAGTGAGAATATTCTGCAATTTTGCACATTTAACCATTTACCGAAAAAACCTTGTTTAAACCACCTGAAAACGAAGGTTTTTGAAAATATCTATGAAAATTGATGAAATGCTGATAGCCAGCATTTTCCTCTTTTTTCACAATGTATTCTATCCTTTTAAAGACAAATTCCGTCACTTTTTAAGCCATATTTAACCTATCATCCACAAATGCTTTCAATTCAGACAAGTCTAAAATACTGATGTCTGGTAAAGGGTTCAGCTTATTTTGACCACAATATCTCACAAAATACTGGACATTGTAGATCCAAGATCAGATGAAATGTTCTGTGCAGACTGATCTTGATGTACACTATCTGTAAAAACAGTTTAAGTTGTACTTGGCACTGTTCAGGTAAATGTAATTCTCAGAATAGCTAAAAAGACAAAGGATTTCACATTGGTAAGGGTTATAAGAAAAGCAATGTGTGCTCAGATATGCTACAGTGCAGTATAACCAAGGACTGAAAAAAATGAGCCATGCTCTGTGAAAAGGGGGGTTTAAAAAGTCTCAATGATCCAGTAAACTAAGTAAGTCATCACATAATTCTTGATTCATAAAATCGATTTTGTCTCACATTCAACCAAATCATAAGGTAAATTGGCCTTTTGATATGCAATATTGGCGGATAGAAACAAGTTTTAGTCCAGGTTAGCCTGCAAGGACTGTGCAGGCTGACCTGGGTTAGTCCTTTTTTCAGATGCATTAAGCCCCCTTTTTCTTATGGCTCATATGTATATAGATAGAATTAGACAAAAAATAAAACTTTTATTAAAAAATAATTATTTAGCAGCTGTATGCGGCATCAACAGGGGCAACCAGAGCCTTCATTTGGTTGTTCCGTCTCCAAACCATTCTTATTCCTAGACCCGGGAAAATGTGACTTATCCACACTCCGTTCCATTCGTAACATGACCATATCTAACAGGCATTCAACAGCTTTCGCTACATTTTGACCATTAGCTGCACTTGTTTCAAAATAGGGTAAACTGCAACGAAAAAAAGAAATACATGTACAAGCTAATGAACCTGTACCTACACAACCGAGTTTTAACTAAGGAACCAGCATAATATTATCCTTTTCCCAGTGTTTTTTTTTTACCCTTTAAAACTTGGAAATCACCTTTTGGGTGACATTTGATTTGTTGTCTGCAAATGCTTCCAATTGGAACAAGTCTAAAATTTTAAAGTTTCGAAAAGAGTTAATTACTTTTTTAAGACAAAACAAATGTGGCTCATATGGTTTGGTTTGTCATGGAAAGGGTTGAAAACATTGTTGGAATAGGAGAAAATGCTGGTTATCAGTTTTTTTGGCCTTTTCTCACAATGTTTCAAAATGCCTTCTTATTAAAAAGTTGGAATTGTTTGGTAAAGAGTTTATCATAAAAATCATTACAGTACAGGCCAAGATCTACATATTAATATTACATGTATTAGTACTACAAATACCAAAAGCATAAAAACAACTGAAACAAAAAGTTTTGTTTTAATGCTACTGAAAACGTGGGAAAGCAAGAGCTTTGTTGGCCATGTTCAAGCAGAGATAATTCAATGCTAAAACTTGGCTTTTAAACATCTTAAGTTTCTAGTTAACAATTGAAATAAGTTTTAATACCAAATGAAGAATAAGTTTGCAACAAAAATCAATTGCCGCAAACAGACAGAAAGGCTAGTAATTCCAGAAAATATTCTGTCTGCAGAAGCATACAAAGGTAAGATATTTACCCATGTTTTTCAGCAACTTCTCTCGCCCGATCTTCACTCACTCTTCTTTGATCTTCTAAATCTACTTTATTCCCACATAGAACAATATCTGGGTTTTCACAATATGCATGTGTCTGTAACTGGGTCAACCAGTTTCTTATATTCACAAAGGACTGTTCACTTGTTAGATCAAACAACAACAAAAATCCCATTGCGTCACGGAAAAATGCTGTAGTTAAACTTCTAAACCTGAAATGCATAACAGGTATTTGTTACAATATTTTAGCTGTTCCATGATAGATACATAAAAATACATGAAAATAAAAAAGCCAATATAAAATCTTATCATGGGCGGATCCAGCAGGGGGGGTGGTGGTGTGTGTCAGGTGGGGCCAGGATCCCCTCTAGAATTTTCAAAGTAACTGCTGTCTACCTGAAATTTTGACCAATATGAATGTAGCAGTAGAAATATCCACACATGCGTTATATAAACTATTCAAAGAACAATTCATTGCATAGGTTTTCTAGTAATACTGTTCGCAGGTATATGGTCAACTGACCTATTTTCGAGGATTACCTGTTTTCGAACCAGAAATTGTATTCAAGTTTTCTTGCAAACTATGAAGTGAATGACGTCACTGCTTTGTGTGGAGCGCTTATTTGATTGTAAACAACAGTGTCACTGCTGTTAATTTACGAAATGCAACAAGAACAATACTTATGCACGTTTCTAAAGGAAAGATCGGCTTTAGCGACAAATTTTCCCTACTATTTTCATCCCAATACGTACCAAATTTAAATTTTCCGTGTAATATTAAATTTCAGTTCTGAAAACTGACATGTGACATAGTCAGTCTTGATGCCAAAAAGTCATGTGACCATACTGGAATAATGTAACAAGATTCAGTAGCTTAATTAGATCAGATAATTTGTGACCTATTTCATTCAGTCACTTATATGAATGAACTATTTTTCCATAACATTCGCTGCTACAGAGGGAAAATGTTTCCAACCCTTTTAGTAACCCACTCAATATTTTCAGATGTTTTATGATAAAATGGTGTTTAAAATAATTCCTAATCTGTCCTCATAGGTGCATATTAATAGATTAAAGGGACCAAAAATGCCTTAATTTTTGTTCTTCTGGTATTCTAGTGCTGCTGTCACGAGAGGTCCAATGGCCGCCATGACACACATCCGTCCTTTTCATCGCGCTTCAAAAACTGGGGATAACTGACTCAGAAATATTCATTTCTTTTGTTAAAAACTGTTCTATCTTGTGATAATAAACATTTTTGTTGATTTTTGGTGTATACTAGTACATGATTATTTTTAGTTCTTTATTTATGAGCTGTTCTATCACTCGTTACAACTCGGCCAATTCCGTATCTATATCTAACCTCGTCCGTATCAAGAGGTTTGTTAATTTAAAATACTACCAGTCACCTGATCTTAAACATGGCGGCGCTCTGTAAATCGTTTTGCAACGGCAACAACAGCCACGATAATAAGCAACCTATCGCTGAAAAATGCAACATAACTGATAGACTGAGTTAGAAAATAGATGTACAAACTGTTTATAATCTGAAATGCATTTACAAAAATACCCATGGAAAATTGTGAGTAGTGTTTACTAAGTAGAGTAGTATGATTTTAAGAACGGTGAAGCGGTGTACTTCCAGCGAAGAAATGCACCGTGATACAGCCAAGGGACTCAATCACTGGATCACCTGAGGTTGGCCGAATGAGCCACGAAATAAGGGCATGTTTTCCCACGCACCAATTCAGCTTCCGGCACGAGATTCAAGGATGAAATATGTTGTTACCGTTGAATATGCATGATTCAGGCAGAAATTATGGCTTTTTATGTGCTTTATATGCATTTAGATTTGATTTTTTTTTTTCACTATGTTTTTGGTGATCAGAACTTCATTTTGATATGTAGCCAAAATTGTCAATGGAAAACTGGTAAGACCATTATACCGTTGTACCGGTATACACACTGACTGGAAATACAAACAATTAATGCAGTAGCAAATTTGAATATGTAATGATCAATTTGACTTTCCGGATTCCCCCCCTGGAAAAAAATCCTGGATACCGCCCTGCTTATAATAATTTTTTTGAATTGTGTCTTAATAAAAATTTAATGCAAAGGTTATACATGTAATGGCAACTAAGAACATCTATTCAATCCTTTTACTTTCAACCAAACAAGTAATTTGGTCTAGTCCAAAATTTTATCAAATCTTATGGAAAAATGCTGTATTAAACTTCTAAATCTGAAATATATACAAAGTTTTTGCCACAATGTTTTTAGCTGATCTGTGACAGAGTAGTAGATGCATACAAAAATACATGAAATTAGCAGTAACTGTTGATCAAAATTCTAATTACAATAAGTAATTATGGATATAAACTTTTTGCAATAATTATGTTATGTCTATTCTCCATAAAAATTAACATCAAAAGTTGTATTGGCTACACAAGACATATTCATACCTTTAACTCTTTACCACAAGACAAAACTGTCAAAGTTGAAAGCATGTGCAGACAACCAATTAAAGGTGGCTCAAGAGACAAAATTTGTCCTTGACAGGGTAGAAAATATCAATGGAAAAGGAGAAAATGCTGGTTACCAGCCTTTTCTACTTTTTCCAACAATGTTTTCAAAAGGCTTCTTTGATTGTGTGGTATAGGGTTAATAGCTAAATAAATTCATTTAACATTTCCAACCAAAGTATTGGGTAATAAACGTAAAACTAGAGCTGTCACTGAATGTGACTTAATACCCCCGCCAGCGCTTTGACAGAAGAAAGTGTGAAGTTCAAGGGGAGATAATTCCTCAACCAGGAGGAGTTGACACTTGAAAATTGCATCTTGCAAATCTTCAATACATGATCAACATATGTGCAAAGTTTTAATACAATTGAAGGAAAACTGTTGGAGGAGTTTGCAACACAAAATTACTAGTATGTTGTACACAGACGGACACACGGACACACAGGCTGATTCCAGTATACCCCCAAAAACATTCGTTTTGCAGGGGTATAAAAAAAAGTATTGGGATTTCAAGCCCCCCTCCCCCCCAAAAAAAAAAATTTAACATTTTTATCTGTCATTGTAGATCTAGATCCAACTGTATTAGTTTGCATTTTGAACATACAATACCATGAATACACTGAATAATTTTATATCTTTGATGGAACAGACACATACTGTATACGTGGATATATACGTGTGTTGAAAAATTTGCGAATTACTGATTACAGACATTTTGCGTACAGAAATGTTTGCGAATTCAAGACACTCGTTATTTATTGGTATACTTGTGGTAAAATATGCAAACAGAAAAGTTTGCGAATTTTTCAAATTCGCGAAATTGCAAAAAGTTCCATGTCGCAAAAATTTCCACTTATACAGTACTTACTAAAATTGTGTTGCAGCAGTACCAATTGCTCATGCAATTTATTAAAACTGATTCTGCACTATTACCAAGAAAATATCATATGTCATACTATGTCATGGAAAATTCTGATTTAATAAATTTGCATCTATACTTCTAACTCTTTACCAAACAATCCTGTGTTTTTGTCTTTTAAATACCCTGAGACTGAAGGCACTTGAAAACATTGCTGTTTACTAGCATTTTCTTCTTTTGCCATAATGGTTTCTATCATCTAATAGATACTGTATACGTGGATATATATGCGTGTCAAAAAATTTGCGAATTACCAATTACAGACATTTTGCATACGGAAATGTTTGCGAATTCAAGACACTCATTATTTGTTGGTATACTTGTTCTTAAATATGCGAACAGAAAAGTTTGCGTATTTTTAAAATTCACGAAATCGCAAAAATTTCTGCGTCGCAAAAAATTTCCACTTATACAGTAGATCCCATCATTTGTCCTCTGCAAATTCTTTCACTACAGGCTAGTCTGAAATTCTGAAATCTGGTAAGGAGTTATGCGGCAAAGTTACCTTTCTTGACCCGCTGTGTCCCACAACTGTAAATGAATTCTTTGACTTCTACCAATAGACCCATCTGTCCCAGGGGACCTGTGTACCTGTAGGATATAATAATTATACAGTGAAATCTGCATTCAGAGACCACATTCAGAAATTAAAACCAAATTGTTTCTTACAGCAGGTGGTCATTTAATCCAAGGCCATATTAGCTGATTTTAACCTTTACCAGACAACAAAACTTAGAATCATCGATAGTGAAAGGACTTGCAGGCTGAAAGTTAAATGACGCTCAAATGAAGGTATTTGCTTTTCAAAGCATCAAAAACATAGTGGGAAAAGGAGGGAATGCTGGTTACCAGCAGCATTATCTCCTTTTCCAACAATGATTTTAAAAGTCTTCTTCCTCAGCATCTTTGTCTGTTAACTTTTTTCCAAATGACAGAATTTTGGCCTAGACCAAATTGAAAGAATTAGCAGACAAGGAATTAAGTGTTACCAGAAAAATAAAATCTGTCTTTCATAGAGTAGAAAATATTGTGGGAAAAGGTGAAAATGCTGGTTACCAATATTTTTTCATTTTCCCACAATGTTTTCAAAAGCCTTCTCTTTCAGGGTTGTTAAAAGTCGGGATTGTGTGGTACAGGATTAAAAGGTTCAGGTTGGATGAAGCTTAAGAACAATGAAAGCTTCAACCGATACCAAACTAACACAAGTTTTAATAAGCCGGAGAAAGCTTTGGCAAATATTGTGCAAAAAGGAAAAAATTCTTGTAACCAACATTTCCTCTTTTCTGCCAAAGTTTTATTTATCCAATCAAAGACAAATCTAATCATTTGACCCTGGTTCAATTTGCCATCTGCAAAATTTAATGCTTTCAGTATGGACAAGTCAGAAATTTTGTGACTTTGTAAAGGTTTAACTCTTTACCAACTGACAAATTTAAGACAGTCAAATTGAAAACATTTGCAGACAACAAAATTAAATTTGGCAAAAATAATAAGAATTGTCTCTGACAGGAAAGAAACATTGTGGACCAGCAATAGTTACCAGCATTTTCTTCTTTTCCCACAATGTTTTCAAGAGGCTTCATAATGACAAAATTTTAGACTCGGTCAAAATGAAAGCATTAGCAGATGACAAATTCAGTTTGGCTAAAAATAATGAGAATCATCTCCGAGAGGATAGAAAACGTTGTTGGAGCAGGAGACAGTGCTGGCTACCTGCATTTTCTCCTTTCCCTACAATTTTTTCAAGACCCTTCTATCTCAGGTTTTTTAATTGGTAAAGGGTCAAAGCAGAGGGTTGCTTAAGTCTCTATGACAGGTGTGGCTGTCAAACTAATTGTAATAAAAATATGATTTTAGATTTATTTTCTTGAAATTGGTTTTGGACTTTCAACAGCACCTCAGACATAATGCAGGCATCTGCTCATTCATCATAGCTTTCACGGTTTTACCAGCCCTATGATGGGACTTTGCAGTTCAGATTTGAACAGCTGAAGTTTGTTTAAATTTTCATCAGTCCAAGAAATGAAAATGTGTAAGTTGGGAATCTGAAACAGCAACCCCTGGTTTCATGTTGCCAGTAAGAGTGCAATGACCCTGTTGCTTTGACTTCAACCTTCAGGTAAAAATTATGGTAGAGCCCAAAACCAAACCCCTATTATTACAAGCCTTGCACCTTACTACTGGACGATCTGACTTTGCCCAACTTGGAACTAATTCTTTTATAATTAATACTCTTTTCTCGTTTAAATTGATACCAACTTTGGGGACAAACTTTCCTTTAACCCTTACCACACAAAAAAATTTTGGACTAGACAAAATTCAAAGCATTTGCAGAAGTCAAAATAATTGTAGCTCCAATGATCATTTCTGTCTATAACAATCGTAGAAAACATTGAGGAGAAAATACTGGTAACCAGCAATTTCTCCTTTTCTCCCAATGTTTTCAAAACCCTTCTTCTGGTTGTTAAAACATGGAATTGTGTGGTAAAGGGTACTATCTGTATACCAGTACAAATATTTTGGTCAAGCCAGGAATTCAAACCAAATAACCTCCAGGATTACTTGCCCTTGGCCTTAAAAGCCAGCCACTGGACCTTTTGAACCAATTATTATTTTATTTACCACTCTCTTCTCACGGAAATCAATACCAACTGTAGAGATGAACTTTCCCGTAAACGTGTTGTCTGTATACTGGTACAACAATGAAGTTTTTCCTACACCAGAATCACCTGAATTGTAAAAAATATATATACAGAAAATCAAATGAACCCTTGCAGTGCTGAGCCTTGGTTTAAATGTCTATGGAGACAATGTAGATCAAGATCAGACTGCACATAAAGTAGTTTGATCTTGGATCTACACTGATAGGACATGTCATAACTCTGTGACCTTTGAAGTAGTAAGACCAGACATATCATATACTCCTCACAAAAAGTTAAGCAACAATGAATTACCACTGCTCCAAAATTTTATTATTACACATATAGACAATTTCATTGTGTAAATGCAATGAGTATCGAGTTAAAAACCAGTCCAAGCAATTCTGTACTTCTATCAGATGATGTTCCTCACTTTCAGGCTTTTAAAGTAAGGCATTGTCTAAATCCATGTGCAAAAAAGTGGTATATTACCCAGATGTTTTAAAATCTTTAAAATTCTGTCAATCTGCAACCGGGACACAGTCAGTACACGGTATGGCCACCATTAACACGAATACAAGCTTGAACTCTTCTGGGCATTGACCAGATCAAGCTGTCCAGCTGTTGTTGTGGAATATCCTGCCATTCCTGACTCAAAAGTTGCTCAAGGTGTTGGAGGTTCTGAGGCCTCACATTTCCATCATTGACACGCCTACTGAGAATGTCCCACGCATGCTCAATCGGATTGAAATCTGGAGATCTTGCTGGCCACTCAAATTGCTCGTAGATTTAGACAGTGACTTACTTCAAAAGCTCAATACTCATTACATTTATACAATGTAATTGTATATATGTGTAATAATAAAATTCTGGTGCTGCGGTAATTTATTGTTGCTTAACTTTTTGTGAGGAGCACATATGTGAGACTTATGTATGGTAGTATCAAGACCGGACATATCAAGAATCCTATACCTATCTAGTACTCAAGACCTGACATATCAAGAATCCTATACCTATCTAGTACACATATTGTTCATATTTGGCGCATCAGAAATATTATCTTACGGCCGAACCAGTGCACCTCTTTCCGAAGATGTCGATAAAAAGAATTTGTTGTCCAATCTCAAACTACAGAAGAATCAAGCGCAGCCAACATGTCAAACTGGTAGCCTGTTATTGATCTTTGTATCATCTGAAGGTAACAGCAGATACATTGGGTACCAGTTTACCAACACGTGGCCACTGAATTGTTACAGGGGCTCTTACTGGTTATTTCTGTTGGTGTGTCACCCATATCATCCAATCCGAAACAGCAAACTTAAAAATCTGCTGAGGCATCATGTTACTTCAATCATACAGCAGACGTCTTAGCAGATATATGTATTTTCAGAATTTTTAGGCCAAAATAACCAGAGAAGTAATGGCAAGGTAATGCCGACAACCAAATTTCCTCATAAAGTGATGCCAGAACATGCTGTAACTGGGTGCAAAACCAGAGACAGGAGGAAATTTATGTACATGTATTTCAGACAGTGTACTGTATGGGTTGAGATTATTTTATTGTTGTGATATGACAGTTCTAAACACAAATATTGTATAGTATAGGACTCTTTAACTTGTAGGCCCAAGGTTTTAGCCTCACTGGAAGCACTGTTTTTTTTTTTTTTTTTGTTGGAGTACCCTTGGGCAAGACATCTCAGAGCCCTAGTCTAGTACTGATATAATCTAGGACATAAGCAAGCTATCACCATGATATGACTGAAATAGTATTGAAAGCAGCGTAAAACATTTAAGCAATCAGTCTTTAGTTACATACCAAGAGCTAAAAATTTAATGAGGTAGTCATAGTCTGTTGAGCCATGTGTGGGTGTGTCCCCCATCCTGTCTGGTCTGAAAATATACAGTTTAAACAAATACCTATAACTTAAACCTTAGAGCGCCGAATAAACTTATCAAATTTTCATCCTAGAAATATGACCAGAATAATTGTGATTTCATGGTTGCTTTGGTCTACAGTGTCTAAGGGGAGCTGACAGTGTAGATCAAAGATCAGGTTGCACGTATTCTGCACTGACCGCAAAGGCAACTATAGTTGTGAAAGGCGCTTTAAAGGTTAACTAACTCTGAACAGACTTTGTCTTTGCGAGCTTTGGGAATAAAAATGCCAGCAAGTATAGAAAAATACTTACAAAAAATGATAATCTATATTTGTCTAAAAGATGGACTTCAAGCTATGATAGTAACATAGCTGCCTATATGCAACTATGCAGCTGAATCATTGTTTGATGGGCGATATAAATATTAAACAAACTAGATCCTTAAATATATAGCCTTACAAAACCCAAGGCCCAGTTTCCTAATTATTAACAGCTGTAATGCATACATTTGATGTTCTGGAGTTGATTAAATATCACAGAATTTCCTTTTTGGTGGGCATGACTTTGTATCTAACTTTTTCATCCACAAGTACTTAACAGAAGACACTTTATATGGCTGATCTTTTTTTGTGACTAGAGTAGGACAAGATTAGGAATGTTCTATGTTATCTGATCTTGGTCTCCCTAAACAATCTTGCAATAGGTTTTCTGTTTAGTCCTGCTGGGTTAAAATTCCTGGTCTACCCTTTTTGCAAAAAGAAAAAAAATCAGGTCAGTTGGTAGGATATTGGTTTGACACTATGTTTGTATACGAATCTTTCACAAGTGCACATAACATATCAAATAAAACACACTTAACCCTTTATCAAACAGTCCTGATTTTTTTAATAACCCTGAAAAAGACACTTTTTTTTAAAAAATATTGTGGGAAAAGGGGAAATAGCTTGTACCAATCACTTTAGCCTCAACGATCTTTTCGACCCTATGAGACACAATGTTTAGTATTATTTCAGCTGCACCTAATTTGTCATCTGCAGCAAATACTTTCAATTTGGACAGGTCAAAAATTTTGTCATCTAGTAAAATGTTAATTATCAAATAAAAATTGAGGAATAACTGCGAATAAGCACCTCCCCCCCCCCAACTCCTTTCTCACCAGATGACATAACTTAAGATTCTACCAAATTCAAAGTATTTGCGTATGACACTATAAATGTGGCTAAAATAAAGGGATCTACAATAGAAAGGTCAGAAAACATTGTGGGAAAAGGAGAAAATACTGGTTATCAGCATGTTTTCAAAAGCTTTTATTCTGACGATCGTGTGCTTACAAAGAGTTAACTCCTTCCTTACTGAAGACGACTCCAGAAGCTTTTGTGGACAGCACACAGAACGTGCTGTCTGATCTTGATCTACACTGTCCATCATCCATGTTAGATTATGACCAAACAGTGTCTTCATCTTGCAGTGGATTTATAATTGTAGCCATTGAAAAAGTGAAATATATTTAATTGATAGTGAAAGAGTTAACCTTTTACCACACAATCCCGAGTTTTAACGACCCTGAGCAGTAGGCCTTTTGAAAACATTGTGGGAAAAGAAGAAAATGCTGGTAACCAGCATTTTCTCCTTTTCCCACAATGTTTTCTAGACTATCTGATACAAATCCCATCATTTGTGCAATAAAAATTTTGTTGTCTTCAAGTGCTTTCAAATTGGACCTGACATGAAATATTGCTGTTTGGGAAAGAGTTAACCCTTTACCACACAATCCCGAGTTTTAACAACCTTTAACCCTTTACCACACAATCACGACTTTTAACGACCTGAGAAAGAAGCCTTTTGAAAACATTGTGGGAAAAGGAGATGTTGGTAAACAGCATTTTCTCCTTTTCCCACAATATTCTCTACCCTTCCCAAAACAAATTTTGATTTTTTAGCCACATTTATTCTGTCATCTGCCAAATTCTTTCAATTTGGACAAATTTGAAATTTTGTCATGTGGTAAAGAGTTAAGAAGAAGGGTTTTGAAAACACTGTGATAAAAGGAGAAAATACTGTTGACCCAAAATATGTTTTCAACTCTTTCAAGAGCTGAGCCCCGGTAGCTCAGTCGATAGCGTGCAGGACTCGAGAACAAGAGGTCCAGGGTTCGATCCCTGGCTACGACCCCTGGCTCAGCCAATTTCTTTCCGAGGATTGATGATAGTCACTGAGACAGGATTCATTCCTCTCCCACTGCTGACCATTGTTTCGACGATGATTATGTGGGAAAGCAGCCAGTGGCTTGGAAAGAAAATTGTGCAGAATAGTGGTAAAAGAGACTCCAGGAAAGCATGGATAGGTGCACTGGCCGCCGCGATATAACTGAAATAATGTTGAAAACGGCGTTAAACACCATACAATCAATACTCTTTCAAGAAGAATATTATCAATTGTGCCACATTTAAATTGTGGTCTGCACATACTTTCAAACTGAAGAAGTCTATAATTTTGTCGTCTGGTAAAGAGTCAAGAAATAAGCTGCCCCCTTTTCCAATACGAATTGTATAAATCATTATAAAAATACTACTAATGGAATGAAAACTGCCTTTTCAAACTCAATCTAGCATGAATTTTTACACATACAGCCTATCTCTAGACTGTTCGAGTGATGAAGTGACATTCTGACTGATAGACAGTGGATGACTTTTCCCCTCTCCAAAACACGGTGATGGCTGGAGAAATTGCTTGAATTGATTTGTCAAATTTGTAACTAGCATTTTCTTCTTTTCCCACAATATTCTATGCCCTATCAAAGACAAATTCTATCATTTGAGCCATGTTTAAATTATTGAATTGCTTGAAATTTGGAAAAAGTCTACATTTTTGTAGTGTGGTATCTACAGAGTTAACCCTTTACCACATGAGAAAAATTTAGACTTGTCCAAATTGAAAGCATTTGCAGATGCCGATTTAAATTTAGCCCATATGATGGAATTTGTCTTTGACAGGGTTAAAAACATTGTGGGAAAAGGAGAAAATGCTGCTAACCAGCATTTTCTCCTTTTCCCACCATGTTTTCAAAAGGCTTCTTTCTTGGTGTCGTTAAAAGTCGGGATTGTGTGGTAAAGGGTTAATTAATGCATTTGCAGTGCACACTGGCTGATATGGGTTGAAACTCTTTACTAGTTGTGGTGAATTTTCTACATGTCAAAGGACCATTCCTTGAATTCCTTCCCATTATTCAGTCGGCCTTCGGACAAAATGGATCCATGTTATGTGATGAGCTACTTGGTATAGTGTATTTCTAACATGCATTTAATCCCCTTGTCCAAGAACATTGCCAATATACCAAGTTGATTGTATTTAGGGATCCTGTGTTACTCAGTGGTGAAGGTGTCCGAATCAAAACCTTCGGGGCTCCAGATTCTATCTTCACAAAGCTATGAAATATTCAAGAGAGTGTCCTTGGGCAAGACACTTCAGAGACCTAGCCTATTATGTTGAAACCCAGGGCATACATGAATGAGTGAGCTGAGCCTGATAGGACTGAAATAATTTTGACAGTATTTTAAAACCAGCATTCAATCGATCAATGTTTATATTCAGTAATGAGAGTGAGTTAAGTCCTCTAAGGTAATGACCGTCACCAATACACAGAAATAACACTGGCAGCGCAGAGCTTCATGCACTGATGATGCATAGGAGTTGTTTTCACAAATCCGTTCGTAACTCTTTACCAAATGAAATTCTGCATTTGTCCAAATTCAAAGCTGTTAAAGACGACAAATTAAATGTGGCTCAACTGATGAAACCTGACTCCAACATGGTAGAAAACATTGTGGGAAAAGGAGAAAATGCTGGTTACCATGGTTAAGGATTGACTGACAAACACATTATAGTGTAGCCAATCCTGGAAGGAATTGCAGACAAAATTGATGTGTTTCAAATTACTGGATTCCTTTTCAAGAGAATAGAAAACATTGTAAGAGAATATCAAAAAATGTTTGTAACCAGCATTGCCTCCTTTTCCCACAATATTTCGATATGCTTTCTTTCTCACGGTTTTAAGAACACAGAGACCTTTGATAATATTCCAAAGTTGCAGACATTTAGTTATATTAACCCGTACCCTGCTATATTAGCTAAATAAACTTTCAAGCTAATGGTACAAATCCAAATGTTGCTATTTCAAATGTACTTATTGGGGAAAAATATCTCCTTATCAGACAGTATAGATTGAAGATCAGACGTTCTGTGCAGTCTGATCTTGATCTTTGCTGTCCGCAAAAGGCCCTGAAGTTGTGCGTGGCAGCCTAAGGGTTAACTACATTGTTGTATAATACCAGGGTCCAATAACTACTCATTATTAATTTATCCCAGTTGACAGATAATAACAGCAATTTTGTCTAAGTACGAGTAATTCACAAGTTTATGTGCATGAAATTCAGGGCCGATATTCATCAACCATTTCAAATAGCATTCTTAATCCAATTCTCATGAATTTTCAACATTTTAAAGTACTGTAGTCTAATTTCTGATTGGCCAAAGCATGTCTGATTAGCCAAGCTGTGTGGTTTAGCCAATCAAGAAATATTTCAAATACATGTACATGGTTTAGCCAATCAGAAATTGTTCTAAAATCTCAAGTTAGTTTACCGTCAAGTCATTTACCTTTGTCATTTCAGGACATTTTTGAAACCAGGGTCTCTATTCACAAACTACCTTTCAGTTTAACCAATCAGAAGTTGTGTTACCTTCTAGTATAGAAAATCATGGAGAATAAGACTGAAAATGTTTTTCAGAAAGGTTGGTGAACATGAACATGAACATCTCAACCTGTGTACATCAAGATCAAACTGCGTGTTTTATGCAGCTTAATCTTGATCTTTACCGTCTACAAAAGCAACGTAAGTTGTGTTTAGCATTGTAAAAGTTTGGTCGAATCAGTTGTACATCTGTGTACAACCTGTGTACATCAAGATCAAACTGCATGTTTTATGCAGCTTAACTCTTTACCGAATGACATAATTGTAGACTAGTCCAAATTGGAAGCATTTACAGACGACAAAATTAATGTGACTCAAAAATTGAAATTTGTTTTGGGAAGGGAATAAAACATTGTGGGAAAAGGAGAAAATGCTGGTTACCAGCATTTTCTCCTTTTCCCACAATGTTTTCAGAAGGCTTCTTTCTCAGGGTCGTGAAAACCAGGGATTGTTTGGGAAAGGGTTAATCTTGATCTTTACCGTCTACAAAAGCAACGTAAGTTGTGTTAAGCATTGTAAAAGTTTGGTCGAATCAGGTTAGCTATCAGTCATATACTCCAATGTAAAGTTCTAGTATATATACTCAAGGGATAAAGAAACGCAGGTAAACTTTGAAGATGATTCTTGGTAAGACGTCAAGTATAATGTTCAATATTGAACATTAATATTGAAAAATTTTGTATCTGGTAAGTGATTTAGGAGCAATTGAAGGGAATGGAAAGAGAACTCTGTAATCTGAAACTGAAATGGACTGGTTGAGGGAACTGGCTAGTCAATACCGGGTATGTCCCCCATTCGCTCTCCCAACAGCCCTGATTCTCCTAGGCATGGAGTTCATGAGTGAGTTTATCCTCCCCATTAGAATACTGGCCCATTCTTCCAAGAGGGCTACTCTCAGTTGGGCCAGAGTAACTGGGTGACGCTGGCGATGTCGAACATGTCTATCCAGCTTGTCCCACAAGTGCTCAACAGGGGATAGGTCGGGGCTGTATGGCGGCCAATCCAGTGGGTGGATATTGTTGTTAGTGAGAAAGTCGCCACAGATCCTCGCTACATGGGGCCGAGCATTATCCTGCTGGAATGTGAGATTGTTTTGCTGCAATAATGGGACAACATGGGGGTTGAAGGATCTCATCTCTATACCTAGCGGCAGTTAAATTACCTGCGACCACAAACAGTGGTGATTTAACTCTATGTAAGATTCCTTCCCACACCATAACCGATCCATCCCCAAATCTATCCCCCTCTACTACACAGCAGTCAGCAAAACGACTTCGATGTTGTTATACATGACACTGACCGTCTGCTTGAAACAGGGTGAACCTGGACTCATCAGTAAACAAGAACCACCTCCACTGCCTCAATGGGTATACTCTGGGGACATGTGCCACCATCCAAGCCATACAACACAGGCTATGAGCAGCATTAAGGGGCAGACCTACTTACGAGTGACGTGCCCGCAGACCAACATCCTGCAATCATTTCCTTACAGTTTTTGCATGGATAGGACAGCTATGAGTATCTATGGTATAAAGGGCAGATTCAGTGGCAGTAAGGTGCAGACTGAACAAATGCGTGAGATGAATAAATATGTCCTGACCTTGTGATGTCATGCGCGGACGCCCTGACCTAGGTCGTCAGCAACCCGCCCGGTTTCCCTTAGATGTCTAACAAGACATTCTATAGTGCAAACATGGACACCGAAATGTCTGGCAACCTGTATTTGCCTTTGACCTTGCATAATCATTGCAATGGCCTGACCCCCATCAGCCGTGCCATTGTTTAATGTGATCAGAAGTTAATCAAAATATCGGAAAATAATATGTCTCTATGAAGACTACCTAATGGTATGACGGGCAGTGTAACTCAATGTCACAACACTGCTGTGCATGAGATTTTCCTGTTTCCTGCTTTCCCTGGAAGACATCGTCACGCAATACCATAATCCAACATTCAATGCAGGACCATGTGCACTGTCACCTAGAGAGTTGCTTGACGGATTTTCATTGTTTTTTAGCAAAGTGTTCGCCGCAAGATATTGCAAATAATGTCACGCTGCATTTCTTTATCCCTTGAGTATAGTTATGTTACAGCTTAGATTGGCTGAAATTGCTCTCGATGAATTCTGTCTTTGTTGTATAACATCATTTTCAGCAACATGGTAAAGTTATACTATGGTAGCAAGAACAGCTATCCATGCTTCCCTGGAATCTCTTTTCCCAGTACTTTACAAAACATTCTTTTAAGTCACTGTATGGTTTCACAAATAAACATTCGAAAACAATGTTCGGCCACAGCAGGACAGAGGTGCACCTTTTCCGATGCAAATCTCAGCCTAAACAACTGCATAAATTGTAGCTTATCTGGTATTTGCTATACAATGTTTCCTGAAAAAAACTATCTTCTGCTGAAGATGGCATAAAACACAAATCACATACCTTAGATGCAAACATGTATATAAAAAAGTTTATCTCTGTCCCAGTCCATTGCACATATGTTTCTTTAAATCTTTGTAGGAAATATATAGTACAATGGCAATATTGTGTCACCTGACTAACTTAAACTTAACACTTTACCACACAATCCTGAGTTTTAAGGACAATTAGGAAAAAGCCTTTTGAAAACATTGTGGGAAAAGGAGAAAATGCTGGTAACCAGCATTTTCTCCTTTTCCCACAATGTTTTCTACCATATTATTGTCAAATTTCATCATTTGAGCCACATATAAATTGTCATCTGCAAATGCTTTGAATTTGGGCATGTCCACATTTTTGTTGTTTGGTAAAGGGTTAACTCTTCAGTTTTTACCAAATGACAAAATTATAGCCTTTTCTTAAATGAAAGCATTAAACTTTGCAGACAACAAATTAATTGTTATTCAAAACATGAAATTTCTCTTTCAAAGGGTAGAAAACTGTTTGAAAAGAAGAAAATGCTAATTACCAACATTTTCTTTTCCCACAATGTTTTCAAAAGCCTTCTTCCTCAAGGTTGTTAAAAGCTGGGATTGTGTGGTAAAAGGTTAAGGCAGAGGCAGAGCTGATAAGAAACAACACTTTAGTTCATTTTATAAAAAATATACTTTTTTCATCACAGACTATTATGTATATTCCTAACAGTGGTGCTAGGAAATCTCGAGGCTTAGCAAACTTTGAGTAGTATATTATTTCTGTTTAAGTATATACCAATTTGAAAAAATCTGAAAAAAATTGAGATTCAACGTTTGTTTATCAATCTATCTGTGTAACAGCTTGTACACACTGGAAAATAAAACAAAGGACAGCCTATATGTTGCACTTTCGGAGTTGTCATTTCAGCTACAATGTATGTCCTAGATGTTTTTTTTTTTTATAGATTTATTGTGTTTGGTAAAGAGTTGAAATCAGCTGTTAGCTTTCAAGGAGGCTATTCAGATTTTTATTATCAAATTACCTGTAACCAAGCTTCAAAAAATGGTAAATCACTGGATTAAGTAGGATAATAGCTGGTTCATCATTAGTAAAGAGGAAAGAAAAAATAAAAATAAAATCAAAGATATTTCTTTGAAGGGCTACCTTGCCTCTTAAAGTTTATTTATATTACCTATGGATTGTGTGATATTGTATTCAAATAAGAATGATGTCATACTTCATCTCATATAAATAGACCCTGGATGCCAAATTTGCATATTTTTACTGAATGAACCATCAAGTTTCTTTCTGTTTGCAGAGAAAACTATTTTTTGAAGTATTTCTAAGTGTTAAACAAAAAAAAAAAATTAATTCACAGCAAACAAATCCATTAAGGGCCCTTTATAGATTGATTTATTGTGTTTGGTAAACAGTTTAAATCAGCTGCTACCTAAAGAATAACTAAGTACCTAAATGATATCAGATTAAAAATCCATTAATTTCTATCATATCTTTGTTACCCATATCACAGGCCTCTGAAACTCCATTGGTCTATCAAGGGGTAAGGAAATTTTCACTATCGGACACTGTTACTGTAAATAGCACATTGGTGACTCCCTCTATGTCTTACTATATACGATATAGAGGGAGTCACCAAATGTGCTATTTACAGAAAGAGTGTTGATGAAAATTTGAATATATATTCCATGATATACAGGCGATGCACCAATGTGCTATAAGTGTTCGATGATTGACCAAGGACAATTTTAGTGTTCCGTGATAGACCAATAGAGCTTCAAAGGCCTGTGCCCATATTCACATATTAGGGATTTTCCAACCTTTTTTTCACTGAGGGCCTTGAGCCGCCTGAATTTGGGAAAGATGTACATGCAAATCAATCAAATTGGGCAGTTTGAGTGACACAATTTTCAACACTAAAATTTTGTTGAATCATGATATGAATGCAAGCTATATATTTCTACTCTTATGCACTACCCTAAAATTATACCATGATATTCATAAGACTCAGAAAATGACTATTCTAAAGCAAGTAGCAATATTCATACATGTACCAAAAACTCACATTTATTATGATTTACCCTTTACCACACAATATGTGACTTTGGCAAATGCTTTTGATTTGGACAACTCCCAATTCAATTGGTTGATAAAGGGTTAAGGCTTGGTCAGACCGGCTAACGGATATGTAACGGGGGGGAAACGGACAAAAACATGCAGAATTTGGTTATCCGGTGACAAAATTCATCTCCTCTGCCGCTCGAGGCTCACGCGATCCGTGTGTGGAGCGAGGAAGCCACACAATGACCGCACGAGTACCGCACATGTAACGGAAAAAAACGCACGTTTAAAGGATATGTACAGGATGATAAACGGTCTATTAACGGATATCACCGTACGAGTAAGGGACTTGTACCGGATAAAACGGAAGTGCAACGCATGAGAACCGGACAAAACGTACGATGAACGGAAATGTACCGAACACCAACGTACGAGGAACGTACTGGTCACGTGACATGCCGAGGGTATAAATTGTCACATGCATCCAAAGTCTATCATTTGCATGTCTCTGTCCGTTTTGTCCGGTGGAAAGTTTTGAACATGCTCAAAACTTCCCACCGGACGGAACGGACATCGCCGGACAAGTAGCGGATTCACCGGATAAGAAACGGACATAAAACGGATACGAACGGACACGAACGGATAAAATGATTTTTTATCCGTTACTCGTCCGTTAGCTCGGTGTGACCAAGGCTTTAACCCCCTTTGTCAAGTATTCAGTGTTTAAAACTACTTCTAGGAAAGAAGCTATTGAAAACAATGTGTGAATAAGAAATAGTACAATGTTCAGTGTTTTATACCTTTTAACCCTTTCCCATACAATCCCTGGTTTTCACGACCCTGAGAAAGAAGCCTCCTGAAAACATTGTGGGAAAAGGAGAAAATGCTGGTAACCAGCATTTTCTCCTTTTCCCACAACGTTTTCTTCCTTCCCAAAACAAATTTCAATTTTTGAGTCACATTAATTTTCTCGTCTGCAAATGCTTCCAATTTGGCCTAGTCTAAAATTATGTTGTTTGGTAAAGAGTTAAGAGACAGAGTTTATTGTTTTGGCAACATTTACTGGGCCATCTGCAAAGGCCTTCACTTTGAATAAGTCTGACATTTTTTTACATGATAAAATTTTGGACTTGTCCATTCTAACAACATTTGTAGACATAAACTCTCATCAGCGGTGAGAGACTAATGATAGTTGGGGCCACAGCAAACAGCCGTTTCTTGTGTCATTCTAATTCTAATTTTCTAATATATGTGACCAATACTCTGTAAAAAGGGGGCTTAACACGTCTGCAAAAATTATCCACCCATGTCACCCTACAAAGTCAATGCAGGCTGACATGGGTCGCAACTTTTTGCTTAAATAATACTTTCTGTTTGTCAAAGGATCATTTAAACTCCAGATCCAGTACACTGTTAGACAAAATGGATTTTATGGATCCATAATTATGTGATGTCTTGCTTGGTATAATCACAGAGATGCACTAAATCCCTGTTTGCTAGACATTTGGGTTCAGATAAATGCACCAACCATTCTAAAAAGCATTCTGAGCACTGCCCCAATTCTGAATTTATTAACACAAAATCTGACTGGTGAAACCATTCAGTTAAGCCAAACAGAAGCTGCGGTCCTTTGAAATTTAAACATTTTTTTTGAGAATTGAAATGTATATCCTGTATTAACCCTTTACCACACCATCTCAACTTTTAACGATTCTGGTGGAGAAGACCTTTGAAAACATTGTGCAAAATGAAGAAAATGCTGGTGACCAACATTTTCTCCTTTTTGCACAATGTTTTCTACCTTATGAAAGACCGAAATCATCATCTAAGTCCTTGTATCCTTTTCCATAAAAGTTTGCAAAAGCCTTTCCAAATTGTCCAAATTGAAAGGATTTGCAGACAACATATTCAAAGTTGCTCAAACGATGGTTTTTGACTTTGATAGGGTAGAAAACATAGTGGAAAAAGAAGAAAATGCTTGTTTCTAGCATTTTCTTCTTTTCCCACAATGTTTTCAGAAGCCTTCTTCCCAAAGGTCATTAAAACTCGGTATTGTGCGGTAAAGCCTCTCCATTCTAATTTTAGCTCTAAAAGGATTGTTCAAAAGCTAAGATTTAAGCCTAACTTTGCGGAAGGTATCAAATTGGCTTGCATGGGCCAAAGTGGTTAACTGTTCACCATAAAGTAAAAATATTAAGGATAACCAGAATTGAAAGCATTCTGAGACAAATTAAATTTGGCCAAAATGAGAGGATCTGTCTTACTGGGATAGAAAATATTATGAAAAAAAGACAAAATGCTGGTTACCAGCATTTTCTTCTTTTCTTACAATGTTTTCAAAAGCCTCCTTCTTCAGGGTTGTTTAACTCTTTACCACACAGTCCCAACTTTTAACGACCCTGAGAAAAAGGCCTTTTGAAAATATTGTGGGAAAAGAAGAAAATGCTGGTAACCAGCATTTTCTTCTTTTCCCACAATGTTTTCTACCCTTCCCAAAACAAATTTCAATTTTTCAGTCACTTTTATTTTGTCATATTGTAATGCTTTCAATTTGGACTGGTCTAAAATTTTGTCCTTTGGTAAAGAGTTAAACCAAGGACTGTGTGGGAAATGGTTTACCACCCTTTACCACACAATCCCGAGTTTTTGATGACCCAGAGAAAAAAAGGCTCTTGAAAACATTGTAGCAAAAGGAGAAAATGCTGGTCCCCAGCATTTATTCACTTTTTCTACCATGTTTTCTGTCCTTTTCTGAGACAAAATCCGTGATCTGGGCCACATCCAATTTGTTGTCTGCAAATGCTTTGCATTTAGAACATCCAAAATTTTGTTAGTTAACTCTTTACCAAACAACAAAATTTTAGGCTAGTCTAAAATGAAAGGATTTGCAGACGACAAAATAAATGTGACTGAAAAATTAAAACTTGTTGTGGGAAGAGTAGAAAACATTGTGGGAAAAGCAGAAAATGCTGGTTACCAGCATTTTCTTCTTTTCCCACAGTGTTTTCAAAAGGCTTCTTTCTTAGGGTCGTTAAAAGTCGGGATTGTGTGGTAAAGAGTTCAAAGGCTACCTGGCTCATCAGGGAAATACCACTAAAAGTTTTTTTCTAACTTTTAACTTCCTTCTTAACTTGACTGATGATTTGCCAGTTTTGGCCTTATTTAATTCATTGATAAATTATATCTATATCCTTACTACTACAGTTGCCTTCGTGGCCAGTGTAGATCAAGATCACACTGCACAAAATGTGCAGTCTGATCTTTGATCTACACTGTCTGCTTTGCTGAAACACTACAGACAAAACACATCCACTAAGTTGCTTTTATCTGGGACTTATGCCGGAATGAAAATGTATGTTGGGTTTATTTAGCATTTCAATTCTTTACCAAACGACAAAATTTTAGACTTTTCCAAATTGAGAGCATTTGCAGACGACAAAATAAATGTGAATGAAAAATCAAAATTTGTTGTAGAAACCGAAGAAAACATTGTGGGAAAAGGAGAAAATGCTGGTTACCAGCATTTTCTCCCTTTCCCACAATGTTTTCGAAAGGCTTCTTTCACAGGTTCGCTAAAAGTTGGGATTGTGTGTAAAGGGTTAAGGGCTAAATTCAGTGAGGTTACAAAAATCTGAACAGTGCCCTTTGGAACTCCGAGTTGTTTGAGAAAGGGACACAATGATACACAACCTACAGAAAACTCAAAAGTACATCATATGCAATCTTGCTAAACGTGCAAGAACAACTGTAAAATTCTTTGAATAATTAATATCATGTTTCAGTAACAAAAATCAATATAAAAATTAGAGTGCAGAATCTCTTGCAATACTGTGACAGCCCTAAAATTATCCCCTTCCTCTTGTTTATCTCTTCATTTCCTGAAACAGTCGCTGACTTGAATTCCCAAGCTTGGCCATTTTCTTTACAAGGATTGATTGATATAGGATTCATTCCTCCCTCAGAGCTGATTATTGTTTTGATGATGTTTTTATGTGTGAAAGCAGCCAGTGGCTCGAGATAAATATTGTACAAAGTACTGGTAAAAAGGATAGGTGGATAGGTGCAGTGACTGCCTTGATATATCTGAAATAACATTGAAAACAGCATTAAATACCATACAATCAACCAATCAAATATCCCCTGAAATCAAATCACATCTGATGACATCTTCAAATATCCTCAGTGTTCTGCAAAGGCCGGTATTAAACGACAATGTCCCACTGAATTAGAAAAATGTTCAATCTTAACCCACATAATTATGGGACTTGCAACATTCTGCAATGGCAGAGATTCTGGAACATTGTTCCACTGATTTAGAAAAATGTCCTAGTATAATGCAGTAAGTTGAGACTTGGTCCATGGTCTTGAGGCTGGTCTTGAGCTAAGGTCTTGCTTAACCCTTTACCAAACAATCCCTGGTTTTCACAACCCTGAGGAAGAAGCCTTTTGAAAACATTGTGGGAAAAGGAGAAAAGGCTGGTAACCAGCATTTTCTCCTTTTCTCACAATGTTTTCTACCCTTTCCAAAACAAACTTCAATTTTTGAGTCACATAATTTTGTCGTCTGCAAATGCTTTCAATTTGGACAAGTTAAAAATTTTGTCATTTGGTAAAGAGTTAAGGAGGTTTAATGCATCTCCTTGGCGCATTATACCATGCAAGTCATTACATAATTATGGATCCATTAAATCTATTTTGTTTAACAACCCACTGAATCATTAGGTAGCAGGTCCTTCGACATGCAGAAAATGTAACAATAGAAAATTTTTTTACCCATGTCAGCCGGTACGGACTGTGCAAGCTTAAATGGGTGGATACTTTTTGGAGATGCATTAACCTTCTTTTGCCAGAGCCTGGCTTGTATGATAATAACTAATTAATCATAAATGCTTTCGTCTCACTTATCTTAAAAGCGTCCTTTATTTCTGCAAATACAGACATTTTTCCCTGAATAATCCTTAACAGAACAAAGGCATTATCTCCCGCTAGATGGCATTCTGCAAATACACATCTATCTAATTTGGGCATTCTGGGTACAGAACCGGACTACTTTTCAAAACAACAACCGTTACTTTGAATTTCAAAATGAAATAAACATTTACTCAATAAAACGCTACCTGGTGCAATTCATTCAGCTATGATCGGCTAGCATGTAACCTAAGCACCGGTCATTTATTAAAACAGCCCCTACATGCTTGGGTAATAGGCTAATAGCTTCAGTATAAGCCCTACTTTTCACAGATATACTGGGATGGGTGATGCGTCATAGCAGACAGGTCGAATCTTCTAAGAATATGACATGCGCAGACGAGAAAAAAAGATTTTGTCATTTTCAAATTCATATTATTTTGAGAATTACTGAGTGCATTTGCCTCTTACCACATAAGCCCGACTTTTATCAACTCTGACAAAGAAACTTTTGAAAACATTGTGGGAAAAGGAGAAAATGCTGGTAATCAGCATTTTCTCCTTTTCCCACAATGTTTTCTATCCTATCAGTGACAGATATCATTAATCAAGCAACATTCAATTAGTTTTTTGGATTTGCTTAAAACTGGTCCAGCCCAAAGGTTAAACTTGAAAATATCCCTTATTTTTGACAGTTTATAGGACAATCGTATCCTCCCATTAGTACTCCATAGCATATCAATTGTTATCCGTGTACAATTCAGATATTCAATATAAACTGAGGTTTACTACATCAATAAATGTGAAAAAATTGTTGCAAAAGAGAAATTACTTGTTGCGAACAATATCCTCTATTTGTTTAGTCTCCATGTTTTCAGAAGTGGTCTGCTGCAACACTGTGAAAGATGTCTGCATGAGGTTTGTGAGAAATACTCAGTGGCTTATTGGTTTGTCTCTTTACCACATGACAAATTTAAACTCATGGACGTTAAGAGCATCTGCAAGTCTACAACAAATCAATTAATAGAAATTAAGAGAAGTTCTTTGACAGGGTAGAAAATATTATCAAACAAGAGCGGCAAACTGTTGCAAGATACGCCTGTCCCACCACCAGTTGTCGAGGGGGTATAATAATCGTAAAGGGCACGTAATGCAACAAACATGTTTACCAAAGTCTCAAGTCAATTTGACTTGAGGTGACAAAGTTCCATTCCGGACAAGCAAGAAATACTGTAAAAATGAAGATCAAAGTGGAATTACTCAAAATCCATACTAGGTAGAGTTATTGTTCTTGCGCACTGTACTCCGTAATATTGCAACAAACATGCATACCAAGTTTGAAGTCACTCTGACTTGAGATGACAGTTATATTCCGGACAAGCAAGAAATGCTGTAAAAACGACGATCAAAGGGAAATAACTCAAAATTCGTGCTAGGAAGAGTTATGGTTCTTTTGCATTGCACTCCGTAAATTTTCAACAATCATGCATACCAAATTTGAAGATGTTCAGACTAGAAATGACAAAGTTATATTCCGGACAAGCAGAAAATACTGTAAAAATGACGATCAAAGGGAAATAACTCAAAGACAGCACAAGGTAGAGTTATGGTTCTTTTGCACTGCACTCCGTATTATTGCAACAAACACAAATACCAAGTTTCAAGTTAATCGGACTGGAAATGACAAAGTTATGCTCCAGACAAGCAGAAAATGCTGTAAAAATGATGATCAAAGTGAAATATTTCAAAGACAGCACCAGGTAGAGTTATGGTTCTTTTGCACTGCACTCCGTATTATTGCAACAAACACACATGCCAAGTTTCAAGTCAATCAGACTGGAGATGACAAAGTTATGCTCCGGACAAGCAGAAAATGCTGTAAAAATGATGATCAAAGGGAAATAACTCAAAGATAGCACGAGGTAGAGTTATGGTTCTTTTGCACTGCACTCCGTATAATTGCAACAAACATACATGCCAAGTTTCAAGTCAATCGGACTGGAGATGACAAAGTTATGCTCCGGACAAAGAACTGGAAGCCGCCCGCCTGCCAGCCCGGACGGACGCCCGCCCGTACGCCATGGGTGATACCATAATACGTCCAGTCTTTGTCGGATGTATAAAAAGGAGGAAATTGTCGTTAACAGTATTTTCTCCTTTTTCAATAATGTTTTCAAAGTTTTTTTCTTCAGGGTCATTAAGACTGGGGACTGTTTGGTAAAGGTTTGAACATGGGACTTACCTATTATCAATTTAGGGCAGCTTGGAACTTCCTATATTCAATCATTGTTAATACCATTCTTATACAAGTTCTAATTAATTCTCTAAATTTTGTAGTAATTCAGCGGTACCCGTAATTCAGTTTCTCATATTTTAAACCAATTGGTTTGATTAATCAGAAATTTGTGTTACTTTGTAAATCTACCAAAAGGCAAAGGATGCAATTAAGAATGGTAGGTGAATACTGGCCACAATCTTCCTAGTCTCTGCAACCATACCAAAAATTTACTGATCGTGTGACTACAGATAGGTGCAAAGATGAAAAAAAAAACTTGTAAAGTTATTTGCAATGTCACATGATGACAACCTCTCTAACTCTATGCATATTGCAAAAAATATTGAAAATAGAAATCCCTGCGCTGGGATTCACAAAGCCTAAAAGTTGCTTTTTTTAACAAACCCTTTACCACACAATCCTGAGTTTCAACCACACTCGGAAAGTAAGCTTTTGAAGAAAAACAATTTGGAGAACAAGAAAATGCTGGTAACCAATATTTTCCCCCTTTTCCACAATGTTTTATGACCTTTCAAAGACAAATCCCATCACTTACCAAACATTAAATTAATAAATCGTCTGATAACTTGCTCAATCTGGCGCAGACTTATTTTTTATCGTCTGGTAAAGAGTCAAAAAGAATTGACAAAATCCCTTAAACCCCGAAGTACTCTGGGGCGAAACAAACCGGGAACGAAAGAAATTTTCAGGTGCGGTTTGGTTGAAGAATTTCCGCATCTGGAATGGATTTGCACAGAATCTGCATTTAAATATGGTCATCATGCATCGATCACTTTGCTATTCAAAGGAATAACGGCATAAACACTTAATTTTCTTACCTCAGTCTGTTCGCCCGAGTTTACGAAACCGGTGTAGCGTGAAATATTTTCAACTGTAAATAATACACTTTCTGATTTGCGCATTCGAATAGAAAACCTCTTTTCCCATATTTTTTTTACATTTGCATTTTACTTTATTCCTGATAATATTATCCGAAAGAGGATGTTTCACGGTCATGAGCTGCAAATTGGTTTCAGCAGGTAATAAGTTAACAAACTGTCAAAATGCTGTTTAACTGGTTGTTTTCAGAAGTCTTTAGATTTCTACCAGATCATGTGACAAAATTTTATACTTTCTCAAAACTGAAAGAATATGAAGACAACATACTACATGAAGCTCTAACGATAGAATCTGTCTTTGTAAGAGTAGTGAAAAATTGTGGAAAAAAGAAGATAATGCTGGTAAGCAACAGTTTCCTCTTTCCTCCAATGCTTTGAAAAGCCTACACATAGAGTTGTGAAGTAAATTAAGGGAGAAAAGTGTGCCCGACGTGGGACTCGAACCCACGACCCCCGGAACACTAGTACCGCAGCTCTACCAACTGAGCTAGCCCAGCATCTGGTCGTGACTTCACCCAACGTCAACTACTACACTCCTCTGCCTTCTGATTTTTTGGGAGTAACCAACTCCCTCTTCAGTCCCCACGGCCCGCCGGTGCTCACCAATTGACCTCGTCGCCAATGAAGTAAATCAAGGGAGAAACGTGTGCCCGACGTGGGACTCGAACCCACGACCCCCGAACACTAGTACCGCAGCTCCACCACCTGAGCTAGCCGGGCATCTGGTCGTGAGTCCACCCAACGTCAACTACTACAGTTGTTAGAACAGTAGACTGTTTGCAAGTCTGTAACTCTTTACCAGGTTGCAAAATTTAATTCTTCTACAAACTGAAGGTATTTGCAGACAACAAATGATAACAGTGTGGAAGAGGAAAATGCTGGTTATCAATGTTTTCAAAAGCCTCCAGCTACAGCTCACATATTCTTATCTTTTCTGGGTTTTAAGAGATCTAGGACTAGTCCATAGTCCTGTAGAGCCTTGCCTAAGAACATTTCCACATGATCGTGGATTGATCCATGACTTCCTGATTGACACTTTACCACACAATCCCTTCTTTTAACAACCCTGAGGGAGAAGCCTTTCGAAAACATTGGAAGAAAGGAGAAAATGCTGGTATCTAGCATTTTCTTCTTTTCACACAATATTTTCTACCCTTTCATTGAAAAAAAATTGCTAATTTGTTTAACATCTAGTTTGTTGTCTGCAAATGCTTTCAATTTGCACCAGCCTAAATTATTGTTGTTTGGTAAAGAGTTAAATAAGAATCTAAGTAATTAGCCATATTGGACCCTCTATGGTGCCGAAAAATACAACAGCGCTGTATTTGGGTGTGATTAGTTGGCTGCTGTTGCTTTTTCAGCAAACATTCTAAATTGAAAATGAGGCATAACTGTGTCAAAAATATTTTGAATGTTACATTTACCTGCCATTCTGGACTAAGTTCCCTTTTTGATGGCTAACAATTAACTGCAGTTCGAAGAAAATATATTTCAGTAATGACAGCTGTATCAGGAAATATCAAAGTTTTTTTTTTACAATGATAATTACAACACCAGGGCTGTGATAATACCTCAACGTTTTTTTCAAAACATCCAAGTTATAAATACAACTGCCCAAATAATGTCATAATGGGTCATGACATCATTAACCCATTACCACACAATCCCTACTTTTGACGACCCCGAGAAAGAAGCCTTAAGAAAACATTGTGGGAAAAGGAGAAAATGCTGGTAACCAGCATTTTCTCCTTTTCCCACAATGTTTTCTACCCTTCACAAAACAAATTTCAGATTTTCAGTCACTTTTATTTTGTCGTCTGCAAATGCTTCTGATTTGGACAAACCTAAAATTTTGTCGTTTGGTAATGAGTTAAATGATGGTAATGCCTTTCCTGGATTTTTTCCATGTCTAAAGCAACAGGTAGGCATCTTGCCATGTAACTTATCACAAGCAATCACTTATATTCACCCCCAGCCCCGGGAATGCTGTTTCACATTTCTGTAGCCACACCATGCATATATACATGTACGGAATGTACATAATTAGCTAACGATAAATTTTACTGTAGGAAAATGTTTTAATTACAAAATGGTGCAGTATTGTGTTTCTACATTGGAAAATTAAAGAAGTTATAAAAGTCCACATATTTTTTGGACAACCCTCTTACTTCTTACTTTCATATGTTTTTGGACAACCCTCTTACTTCTTATTTTCATATATATTTTTTGGACAACCCACTTACTTCTTATTTTCATATATATTTTTGGACAACCCTCTTACTTTTTATATTCATAAGTGGAACTCTTACAGCTAAAACTGCATTCAGAATTCCTACTGGGACCTCACATAATTGAGATTCAATGGCATCATATACAATCAAATGCAACCATCTATACCAAGGGAGGCACATTTCATTGCAACGTAGTGTCTGATAAATACGAGCCGTACTCTGGCAAAAGGGGGCTTAATGCATCTCCGTGATGCATGACACCAAGCAAGGCATCTCATACTTGTGGATCCATAGTAGCCACCTTTTTTAACAACTGACTTAATCATAAGGTAGACTGGGCCTTAAATATATAGAAAATCGACCAATAGCGAAAAGTTTCGGCCCAGGTCAGCCAGCGCAGACTACGCAGGCTGACCTGGGTCAATACTTCTGGCAAATGCATTAAGCCCCCTTTTCACAGAACATGGCTCAATTATATTTTGGCTTTGTTCTTCTTAGAATGCGTTTTTAATGATTTGTCTAAGCTACCACGACACAAATGCCCTGATAATATGGCCCTGTCTCACAAGACTAGTTCAGTTTCTTACCAAATATGCAGACTTCTCTAAGAGAGATAACTTTATTGGTCTGGCAATCATTAGTATTAGAAAAGCTAGACAAAACAACAGACAATGTTTTAACTTTATTCATTTTACAATATCATCATCACATACAAAATCACAAAGCAAATCAATCGATGATGATTCACTAAATTAATTGCTTAGATCAATAATAATTATACACTATAGTTTCCATTATTCTACATGACTAACATGGACTAAGAAAGTAAGCTAAGTATCAGTTTAATTATACTATATCAAATTCTTTACCATACTGCAAAATTTTACACTTGTCAAAATTAGAAAGCATTTGTAGGAGACAAATAAAACATAGCTCAAATGATTACATTTTTCTATGAGAGGGTAGAAAACATTGTGGGGAAAAGAGAGGATAGGCTGGTAACCAGCTTTGTCCCTTTTTCTCCACAAATTTTTCCAAGTACTTGAACCACAGGGTTGTTAAAACTCGGGCTTGTTTGGTAAAGGGTTAAGAGAAAATCTGTTTATATGGTAAATATACAAAATTTATTATGTCAGTGATAAAAAAGTTGTCGGCAATAAGCTGTAAAAAAGCCTGAATCTGTTTATGATATATTCAATTGACTGTAGTACAATAAAAAATCTGGGTCCATATTCACCAACATTCTTAATTTTATTCTAAGGGTTATCCTAGATTTAGAAAGTAGCACAACTTCTGACTGGCTAAAGCATCTGGTTTATCCAATCAGAAGATGGTTTAGCCAATCAGAAATTCTTACTTTCAAATATAGAAAATTTTTAAGAATAAGACAAAATGTTCTTGAGAATGGTTGGTGAATACAGGCCCTGTTTAATCCTTGACCCTGGGTACGTTACATCTACAGACAGTCTAGACCAAGATCACATTCCAAAGATTGTATAGTCTGAGTGTAAATCAACATTATCAGACTTATTTTGTTTCTTCAGACAAAATGTTTTGTCCACGCAGGTCTTAAAAAAGGAATAGGCAGATTTTTCTGAGTGAACATGTCTTTTGTGGTCATTTCGAGCTCTAGGGGTTGAGCCTTTTCCATATAATCCTTTGTATTTATGCACCTGTGAATGAAAGCTTGAAAACTCTGTTGTAACAAGAGAAAATGCTGGTAATCAGCATCTTCTCCTTTTCTCACAATGTTTTCAACCCTTTGTAATACAGCTGAATTCCCATCATATATAAAGACATGTGGGATTTTTTGGACCTCATTCAATTCGTAACCCTACAAATGCTTTCAATATAGACCAATCAATTTTACAGTACAGAGCTTAACAAAAGACAAGATAGTGTTGAGGTAGAGGGAACTTGAGTTTTGGTTCTTTCTTACAGCTGTAAGCAATCTCTCATATTATGTAAAGTTTCATAAAAATCCTTTCAATACTGCTATGGTTATAAGCAAAGCAAAAATCTTGCATAGGTATGGATGGACTGGAATGGATGTTTTACAAGAGCACTGCATGCGGGTGCCAATGCTCAGCTGCAGTTGCTTTTTGAAATTGATTGATTTTCAGAGAAAATTTTAAGCCGAAAAAAGGGTATAACTGTGTCAAAAACACTTTGATGGTTACCTGCCCCTGTTGCACTGGTTCTCCTCTTGAAAGTTAAAAACTTGTCTGAGTTTGACATAAATATCATCAGTAATGACAGAGATATTATAAAATGTCAAATGTTTTGCATGATGCGCCTAGGACGACAGGGTTATGACGACACCATGACTATTTCTTTGAAAATAGCTGACCAAAAAATGGGATTTCCACTGAACAGTTACCTCTTTACCACACGACAAAAATAATTACGCTGGTCTGAATTGAAAGCATTTGCAGACGAAAATTGAAATGTAGTTCAAAAGACGGAATTTGTCTTTGATAGAGTAGAAAACATTGTTGGAAAAGGAGAAAATGCTGGAAACCAGCATTTTCTCCTTTTCCAACAATGTTTTCAAAAACCTTTTCCTCAGGGTCGTTAAAAGTCGGGGTTGTGTGGTAAAGGGTTAACTCAGGACCCTCCTACTCTTCACAAACATTTTAGACTCTTTGTCCAAATTTAGAGCCGTGCAGATGACAAATCAAATGTAACTAGGCAAAGTTGTCGATCAAGGGTAGGAAACATTGTAGGAAAAGGAGAAAATGCTGGTTACTAGTTTTTCTCCTTTTCCCACAGTGTTTTCAAAAGCCTTCCTCCTCAGGGTGGTTAAAACTCGGGATAATGCGATAAAGCCTTAACACCGCTTTCAAAAATATCTTATTCATAATGTCTCAACAGTCCACTGTGCATGTTACCCATTTCATTCCCAAGTACTATGGCTTGGCAAAAGCACCTTGCCCACAGACATTTCCATCATTAGGAATTCCAGAAGGGATTATGGTATAGAAAATATCCTGTGATAAATTCCTAAATTTAACCCCTCCTTATGGCATACTACTGCTTAAGTTGCCATAGTGACAAGTG
The DNA here is from genome assembly GCA_946811185.2 of Hippopus hippopus. Lineage (NCBI taxonomy): Eukaryota > Metazoa > Mollusca > Bivalvia > Cardiida > Cardiidae > Hippopus > Hippopus hippopus. The sequence goes on from OX328098.1 coordinate 20,548,187, forward strand.
ATGTATCAGATCTTACAGCACAAAATATGCAGCCGCACTTGGATCTACCTGTTCAATACAATTTATGAGAGGCGAGGAGGGGAGGGACAGGTAGAGAATAGGGAGAGATGGTACAAAAAAGGAATCACTAATATCTGCTTATACATTATGATACTACTCCACTACCTCCTTGAACATGATAAACTGGGAGAAAAAAACAAAGTAAAGTTAAAAGAATTGATTATCGCCCAGAATAATGAAGAAAATAATGGCAAAAGAAAAGCAATAAATACCAATATTCTCTTGTTCAAAAATGTAAACCTGTACTTGTATTTGAGCATATTGTTTCAGCTTTTGAAAAAAAAATTAATGTCTTTAGGGTTAAACCTGACACATGTGATATTGATGAAATGCTGAGAAAGATGAAGAGTTTGTTTATTTGGTGTTTGGCACGAGTTTTCAACAGAAAGTCATTTTTATGTCCGAGCCTCCTTCAATTGCTCCTAGCTCTTTAACACAGCAAATATTTCAAATGGACCAAATTTAAAGCATTTGCAGACCACATATAAATTCAGACAATGATTTCTGTCCTTGAAATGGAAGAAAGCATTAAGAGAAAAGGAAAAATGCTGGTAACCAGTATTTTCTTCTTTTCCAACAATGTTTTCTTTCTTCTCAGAGACAGAAATCATCATTTGAGGCAAATCTTATTTGTTAACAGTATACTCAAGGAGTATAGAATAAAACAAGAACTGCCATCAGACAGTGTAACTTGCCTGGAAAGTGTATTTGATCTTGGTGGCAGTACTGTCCCTACCATGGACAGAAGACTGCACACCTACTTTGACACCAGGGTTAGTGTGACAGCTTGTTTTTGACTTTTTGGCATCAGGCATGGGCAGTGGTAAAGCTCAATGAAACTGGACCTATATCGATTATCATACTAAATATATGAACCTAATCATTTATTCAGTCTGGGAAATAGGAGATGTAGACTAGAAGATTGCCCAGGGGCAACATGTAGAGCCCGACATAGGGGATTCTAAATGGCACATCTGCTCATGAAGGAGAATGATTTTGCCAAACTACATTGAAATCTATCCAAAACATAGAATTTATACCTCAAACATTCTCTATTAAAGACAACTTTATCATTTGACCTTTCAGTATGACCTTGACTTTGGACCTACCTGAACAAATTATTCAAATGGCACTTCTACTAGTAAAGGAGAGTGCTTGTGAAAAGTTTTTTTTTAAATCAATTGATAAATGCAGAAGTTGTAGCTCTGACAAGCTCTATTTCAGACATTTCTATCATTTGACCTTTAAGCTTGACCTTGACCTTGGTCCTACCTGAACGAATGATTCAAATGACACTTGTACTGATATAGGAGAACACTTGTGTAAAATTATTTTGAAATACACAAGTTGTAGCTCGGACAGGCTCTATTTATGACATTTCCAGCATTTGACCTTTAAGTGTGACCTTGACCTTGGACCTACCTGAAGAAATGTTTCAAATGGCACTTCTACTGGTAAAGGAGAACACTTGGGTAAATTTATTTTGAAATCAGTTAATAAATGTAGAAATTGTAGCTCTGTTGATTGATTGATTGTATGGTGTCTAATGCCGTTTTGCCAGTGCACCTATCCATGCTTTCCTGGAATCTCTTTTATCAGTAATCCGCACAATGATTTTTCCAAGTCAATGGCTGCTTTCCCAAATAACCATCGTAGAAACAATGGTCAGCGGTTTGAGAGGAATGAATCCTGTCGCAATGACCATCATCAATCCTCAGAAAGAAATTGGCCTAGCCAGGGATAGAACCCATAACCCCCTGTTCTCAAGTCCTGCATTCTACCAACTGAGCTACCGAGGCTTGGCAGGTGTAGCTCTGACAAGCTCCATTCATGACAATTTCATTACTTGACCTTCAAGTGTGACCTTGACCTTGGACCTACCTAAGCAAATGTTGCAAATGGCACTTCCACTCAAAAAGGACAACAACTGTGCCAAATTATTTTGAAATCCATCCATAAATGTAGAAGTTCTGGTTAAGACAATTTTGGACGGACAGTTGCACGCACCCACACACAGACAGACGCACATACATCAAAGGGTCATTGTTACAACTATGTCTCGATCATTGAAAGCAGGCTCGAAAAAAAAACTGTAACATGAAATTTCCAAATCTATGACCTTGATCTTCAGGTGATGGCATGAGCACAACAAGGGTATTCCTCTATGAAACTTTGGACCTGTATCTGTCAATAAGCAAAATATGAACCAAATCCATCAATCCATTAGAAAATATGAGCTTTAGAAAAAACTTTAAAGTAAAAGTTGATGTAAATATCAAAGTCTACGACCTTGATCTTCAGAACATGAGCATGGGCAAAAGTACTGCTGAAAGAAACTTTGGATCTGTATCAATCATCACACCAAATATGAACCAAATCCATTACATGGTTTGGAAAATGTGAGCTCTTAAAAAACTTTAACATAAAAGTTGCATGTGAAATATCTAAGTCCATTACCTTGACCTTGAAAATATGGGCTTGTCTGGGGGGGTGGGGGGGGGGGGTTGTTGACAAAAATTTTAGACCTATATCCATCTTTGTACCAAATTCATCATGTGGTTTGGAATACATAAGCTCTTTATTAAACTTTAACATAACCATAGACCCCTAATTAACTCTTTATCAAACAACAAAAATGGACTTTTACAGTCGGCACAATGAAAGTTATAGCAATTTCATGCTCATTTTCATATAAATATCTGAAAAATGATTGCATTTTCTCTTTTTCCCACAATGTTTTCAAAAGGCTGCTTTCTCAGGGTCATTAAAACTTAAGATTGTGTGGTAAAGGATTAAACAATGAGGGGGGTACTATAACAGCTCCTTCAAGACTCCATCCAGGCAAGCTAAAAAGAAACGGACTTTTACAGTGGGTACAATGAAAGAGTTATAGCAATTTCATGCCCATTTTCATAAAAATATCTGAAAAATGATTGTACAATCCAGACCCAATATAAGACAGTATTTTTCCCTGCAGTTTGGTCTTGATCTGCACTGTCTACAAAACCAACTAAACCTGTGCTAGGCAATCCATGGGCAATTCTTACGATAACTGGTGAGCCACACTCTGCACAAAAAAGGGCTTAATGCATCTCTGTGATGCATATTACCAAGCAAATCATCATATAACTATGGATAGATAAAATCCATATTGTCTAACAACCTACTGATTCATGAGGTAGACTGGTCCTTTGACATGCAGAAGATTGACCAATAACAAAAAGTTTCAACCCAGTTTCTGTGCACACTGCTCAGGCTGACCTGGGTCACTACTTTAAAACCCCTTTCCACAGAGCATGTCTCAAATTCATTTCCTGTCATAATGATGAAAAATTATTTCCCTAATAATGCCACTAGTAAAATATTTTGGCAGCCAAAAGGTGTTATAGTTCAAAATTTCAGATGAAAATGATCCTTATTTCATTGCAAACAGTTTACTTTCATTTATCTCCAAGTATGTAAAAGTAAACAGAAGAAAAAAAAGTGGCAGCATTTCCTCTAAGCTTCTAACATCTTCCGAACCATGAAGTTTAGAATTCCTCCATTACGGAAATACACAAGCTCTACCTCGGTGTCAAACCGTGTCTTTACTTTGAAGCTTCTTCCATCATTCAACTGAAAAATGAACGAAAACATTCGTTTTGCGGAGGTATAAAAAAAATTAACTCTATACCAGACAATTACGTCTCTTAATGACCTCCCAGGAAAAAGCCTGATGAAAACATTGTAGGAAGATCAGGAAATGCTGGTAGCCACAGTCATAAAAGCATGGGATTGTGTGTGAAAAATTAACTCTTAACCACACAATCTGTATTTTTAATGACCCCGAGGAAGAAGCCCTTTGAAAACACAGTGGGAAAAGGAGAAAATGCTGGTAACCAGCATTTTCTCCTTTTCACACAATGCTTTCTATCCTATCAAAGACAAATTCCATCATTTGAGCCACATTCAAGGATTACGACCCCTAACTAATTGGTAAATATCGTGTAACATTGGCATTTCATATAGGCTATCCGGCCAATCTCAGCAACTTCTGTCTTTTTATATGAGAGTCAGGGGCCATAGACTCACTCACTCATCAGTAAATCTCGTGTTACATCAACGTTTTCGAAAAGGCTATACGGCCAATCTCGGCAGCTTCTGTCTTTTAACATGAGAGTTAAGGGCCGTAGACCTTAAATCATCATCTGCAAATGCTTTCAATTTAGACAAGTATTGATTGTATGTTGTTTTACACCACTTTCAATATTATTTCAGTCATATCATGGCGACAGCTCCCTAATTCATGAATGTCCTGGGTTTCATCAATGTTAGATTAGGGCTCAGAAGTGTCTTGCCCAAAGACATTCCCACAAAAATTCCATTGCTAACAGTGGGACTTGAACCCCGGGCCTCCAGGTTAACAGCCCTACACTTTACTACTGAGCCACACAGGACCCCCATAGGCAAGTATTAACTCTTCACCACACAACAAAATTTTAGATTCGTCCAGATTGAAAACATTTGCATGTGACAATTTAAATTTGGCTCAAATGATGGAATTTGTCTTTGATAGGGTAGAAAACATTGTTGGAAAAGGAGAAAATGCTGGTTACTAGAATTTTCTCGTTTTCACACAATGTTTTCAAAAGTCTTCCATGAGGTCGTTAAAACTAAGGATTGTGTGGTAAAGGGTTAATTCTACCTGTGTGGTAAAGAAATAAATACCAAACAGCTATCATACATACCTTCACTTCTACCTGCTGGCCCGGTTGCAGATTCTGTGGTAGGTCTATAGTATAGGATTCTTTGCCCGTAAGCCCCAGGGTGGCGGCATTTTCACCCTGGATATACTGGAAAGGTATAATGCCCATTCCCACCAAGTTGCTGCGGTGAATTCTCTCGTAGCTTTCTGCAATAACAGCTTTCACACCCTGTTTCGAAATGAGAATAAAGAAATTAGATATAATCTGCACACAATAACCTCTAAAGGGCTCATTAGGGTGTTAGATTTATGGAGTATGAGAAGATTGTTCAAACATAGGATTATTTGGTGAAACTTTGATTAGCCGAGCCACTGTAGCTCAGTTGGTATGGTGCAGGACTTGAGAACAGGAGGTGGTGAGTTCGATCCCTGGCTAGGCCAATTTCTTTCCAAGGATCAACGGTAGTCATTGAGATAGGATTCATTCCTCTCCCATTGCTGACCATTGTCTTGACAATGGTTATGTGGGAAAGAAGACAGTGGCTTGGAAAGAAAATTGTGCAGAGTACTGGTAAACGAGACTCCAGGAAAGCATGGATCGGTGCACTGGCCCCCACAATGTAACTAAAATAATGCTGAAAAACGGTGTTAAACACCTTACAATCAATTAATCAAACTTTAATCAAACTTTTCCTAGGTCATTGCTTGTAAAACTTTTTACATGTGCATCACAGCTGAGCATGAAATTTCAAAGTTTTTGTACATTTGATAAACCTTATAGAGTAACTTCTGAATTTTATAACTTTTCTTGGTTCATGCCTATTGAATCAAAGTCTTCATATGAAATTTTCCTATCGTCTAAAAGATAAATAAATGTGATTTAAAAGTTTGAACACTAACTCAGTTGAGCATGGACTTAAGTTTTATAAGCACAGGCTCTTTTGAACCAGCATTTTACTTACCTGTAGGTTATGCCATATCCTTGACTGCCCAAGATTGAGACCATTTAAATCATTTGTTATCTCTTAACTGTATGACAAAATCTTCAGAAAAGTCCAAAGCGAAAGCATTTGCAGAGCACAATTTAAACTTAAATTATTTTATTTGGTATTTGGCAAATAAGACTTTGTCATTGACCATTTACAAATATAACAACAAGAAATATTGCATAAACATGTACATATACAAGCCAAAAAAATCAGAGAACATATGTTAAAATCTGGTCTTAAATGTTGCAATTTTTCATAAATAAGGTAAAGAAAAACAAGAAAATGCTTATTTACAGCATTTTTTCCTTTTCCAACAATGTTTTTAAATGTCCCATTCCTCAGTTAAAACTTGGGATTGTGTATTAAAGGGTTGATGTGACTTGCAAAAAAAATGGACTCTTACCCAGCAGCTCTTCTTGGGTAATTCATGCTCCATTGGGCTTTACCCTTTACCACATAATCCCGAGTTATAAAGACCCTAGGGAATTGATTGATTGATTGTATGGTGTTTAACGCCGTTTTCAACATTATTTCAGTTATATCGCGGCGGTCAGTGCACCTATCCATGTGTTCCTGGAGTCTCTTTTACCAGTACTTCACACAATTTTCTTTCCAAGCCACTGGCTGCTTTCCCACATAATAATCGTTGAAACAATGCTCAGCGGTGGGAGAGGAATGAATCCTGTCGCAGTGACTACCATCAATCCTCGGAAAGAAATTTGCTGAGCCAGGGGTCATAGCCAGGGATCGAACCCTGGACCCCGTGTTCTCAAGTCCTGCACGCTACCGACTGAGCTACCTGGGCCCGGTGTGACCCTAGGGAAGAAGACTTATGAAAACATTGTGGGAAAAGAAGAAAATGCTGGTAACCAGCATTTTCTCCTTTTCCCACAATGTTTTCTACCCTATTGAAGAGAAGTTCCATCATATGAGTCACGTTAAATTTGTTATCTGCAAATGCTTTTAATTTCAACAAGTCTAAAATTTTATCGTTCCGTAAAGAGTTAAACAGCATGAAACACAGAGACAGAAGAAAATGAAGGCAGAGTAAATGATAAGATAGCATGAAATAAAAGTGAGCGTAACACAAAATGAGAGACTATGCAATACATAGCTTGAAACAAAGGGACCAAACAAAACAAAGCCAGACTACATAAACAGAAAAAAAAAAAATGCATACAAGAATCCATGGCCCTTTGGCAGCCCAATCTCTGGATGATCCACAACCATACTCCTTTCCTGCCAGGATAATGACCTGGTTATTCTCTCCTTTATATCTCTCTGCCGCGTCAAATATGTCCATCTGAAATACATGCATTGAAATCTAATTCATCTTCAAAAATTCAAAATTAAAGACAAAACAGGGTTGCCTTTGGCTTTTGACAAGTGGTTTGGCCATGAAACTACCCTAGAATCCGGGAGTGCCAGAAGCATCCTCTCTCAAGGGTGGGAGGATTGTGGTTATGGGATGTCACTGCAAGAAAATTTTTGAATTTATGACAACTCTAGAAGCGACTAATTCATCTTTGAGATCATTTTTTGCAAGTGGTTATGGACCAGTAACAAATTTGGCCAGAAAAGTGGTCCAGCCGATGACAGCCTTGAATGACTGTACTCACCAACCATTTAAATTCTAACTGAATTTTGAATTCTAAGACAAGCTATCTGATTGGGTGATACAAAATGTCAACCAAATGATTTGGCTTGGAATTTAGCATAAGATTACAATATATAGGATTGCTGCTAATTAAGGGCCCCCTATTTGTTAAACTTTTTATAAAACAGCACATCCTTTTCTCACAATGTTTTCAGCAGGCTTTTTCCTGGTAAAGGGGAAATGATATACCCTCCTGCAGACTACAGATGAATTTTTGGTTATCCTAACAGACTAGTTTTGAAGATAATTATGGCAAAATCAAACACAGCAAGTAATAATTAATTTTTCCTTTCGTCACAGTTTCTTTCACATGGCTTTGTACAAAAAATCTTCATTCAATTTCATTGTTCATATTTGACTAGAATATTTAAAGAATCTTCAACTGCAAACTTGTTTCAAAAGGTAATGAGATAATTCCAAATACTGGTTTTATTGACGTGGGGAGGGCAGCTCAGGGAAGAGAGAGAAGACTACTGTACTGCAATTCTGAGCTTAAAAGGGGAGAGAAAAGTATTTACTTCATTCTTTTCGGTAGTTCATAAGGAAATAATGGTGGATTATAAGGTTTGATAACTCATGATTACGACCAGTGAAATTTACTGTAAATATTTCTGCAACTCTTCAAATTAAGGGTGAAAACAGTAGTTCCTGCACACTAGTTACCTAGGTAAACAGTGCATGCCATTCAACCAGAGAGAAACGTGACATAATTTACATTCATTTACCCTACATTACTCATGCTTTTCTAATAGTGTAATAAGTGGTAAAGTGAGGGAAGGTGTGCCACAGGGAATTACCAAAAACAACTGTACTGGATTTTGATGTAAGTCCCAACAAATGATGGGTTAGAAGCATGAAGTGAATAGAATATTTGTTTTTTTTTTTCAATGAAAGATTGAAATTTATTTCTTCACCTGAACATCATCGGTAATCTTTTCCTTTTCACTTGTTGCTGCACTTCTGGTGAAAATATTGCCGTTGATGTTCGTCCGATGAAAAAACAAATATACTCTATTTAACCGCAATTCCGAGCAAAAATAATTATCATACAAACAGTTGCTTGTGGCAAGAAAGTGCTCCTTTGCTTTCAATATTTTCTTAACATTTCAAAAACAGGATTTTTCTTTTTTTACCTTGCTTTGGGTTTGTCTAAATACAGCATGTGGAATAGAAGGTCAAAGGTTAAATCTTACCTCTTCACCTGTGGGCAAGTATACTGTTCTTGGACCTGGTTTACTTAAGAATCTGTTGACCAATCGAATGTTAGCAAAAGTACCACGTGACATCACTGCATCATTACCCCTTCTTGAACCGTAAGAGTTGAATTCCCTCGGTGTTAATCTAGAAACATAAATTATTTTGTATGACTACTTTGGAATTATTGAGGCACAAGGATAAACTGTTCATAATAAACAGTTTCAAGTTCATCATCAACAATTAAATTTGAAAGAGTAAGCAATCTGTTTTTTGGTCAAGGATTAACCCATTACCACACAATCCCTACTTTTGACGACCCTGAGAAAGAAGCCTTTAGAAAACATTGTGGGAAAAGGAGAAAATGCTGGTAACCAGCATTTTCTCCTTTTCCCACAATGTTTTCTACCCTTCACAAAACAAATTTCAAATTTTCAGTCACCTTTATTTTGTCGTCTGCAAATGCTTTCGATTTGGACAAACCTAAAATTTTGTCATTTGGTAATGAGTTAAATTTATTGATTGATTGATTGCATGGTGTTTAACACAGTTTAAAACATTATTTCTGTTATATCACAGTAGCTAGTGCACATATCCATGCTTTCCTGGAGTTTCTGTTACCTGTACTCTGCACAGTATCCTTTCCAAGCCACTGACTGCTTTCCCACGAAACCATCATCAAAACAATAGTCGGCAGTGAGTGAAGAATGAATCCTGTCAATATGACTATCATCAATCCTCAGAAAGAAATTGGCTGAGGTGGGGATCGAACCAGCAACCTCCTGTTCTTAAGTCCTGAATGCTACCGACTGAGCTACCAGGCACAGGCGTCAAGGATTAAAAAAGAGTAAAGCAACATTAATTCTTTACCAGACATGTCCAAAATCCAAGACCCTTGCAAACGACAAATTAAAAAGAAGTCAAATGATGACATTTGTCTTTGAAAGGTTAGAAATGTTAGGTTACCAGCATTTTCTCCTTTTACCACAATGTTTTAAAGAGCCTTCTCCAAGGATTGTTTGATGTAACAGGTTAAACACTTACCCTCTACCAGCCAAATATCTAGCTGCCGGGCTGTTCCTAGCAATACTTCCAGCTGGGGATATATGGTCTGTGGTCACAGAATCACCAAAGTTTAGCAATACCATGGCATCTTTCAGTCCTTGAATCTTCGGCAATTCTTTTGTCTGTCACATGATAAAATTGAATGAATGAATAAAAGAACAGACAAACAAACAAACAAAAGAATTAATTGGATTTAATGCTGTTTTAACAGCTTAGGTCATATCACTGCGGTCAGTGCACCTAAGCATATATTTCCTGGCTTTCTCACACCAGCACTGACATTTACTACTTCTCTAACATGCATCAGAGGTAAAAGGGGAAAAATCGCTGCAAGGAAAGTTTGCCTCAACTCAATCAAACTCTCAACCGCCAGGTCACTAGTCATATACGCTAACCAACAAGTTACCTGGGCGGGCGAACGAACAAACAAACGAGCGAATGAATGTTGTTTCATGGCACATCAACAGCTAAGGTCATTTAGCACACATTACAGGTAACAGTGTCTGTCATAAATGACAACAAAAAGAATGAAGAATATTAAACCTCCAATATTTTTACACATTGCCTCTTCCAAGATGACTTTTGTGTCCTGTAATTGGATGTGTCATCCTAAAGTGCTTTCTATACAAGCAGAAGAGTGCTGAAAGACAGACACCTCCATCAGATTGACGATAATGAAAGCAGGTTGAAAACTTTCATAAGAGATGAGGACACCTAACTATGTTACAGACAAAAGGAAAACCTGATCCTAGTACACTGGGGGCATGATAATGGGAATCACAGTCCATATTCACCAACCACTGTTATGAACATGCCTAGTCTTACTCTCAAGAATTTTCTAAATTTGAAAGTAAACAACTTCTGATTGGCAACACCAAATGGTTTAGCCAATCAAAAATGGTGTTAAATCTAGAATTAGACTAAGAATGCTTTAAAGAATGGTTGGCGAATATGGACCGAAATTGCCTATCTATCTGTAGACAACATTTTGTTGTGAGGGATGCAAAAAGGCTTTCTTTATTACAAGGTGAAGGCTTTAGCCATTGAGTCAGGGAGGCTCCCACTTTCATGAAATCTTACCATGGTCTCAAAGAATGGAGGGCTTTTAATGTATGTTGATTTCACATCCCATGGGTACAGTATCCCCTCTGGTGCTTCTAATTTGTTCCATCTCTCATTGCCCTTCTGAAAATGGGGTAAAAAAATCAAAATTGACTTGCTCAACCCTTTACCAGACAATTCCAAGTTTTTAACAAACCCGTGGCAGGAAACTTCTGCTGTTGACCAACATTCTATTTTTCTTCCACAACGTTTTCTACCCTTTGAAAGATGAATTCAAGCACTAGATATTTAATGCTTTACCACACAATCCTCAGTTTGAACAACCTGTAGAAAGAAGGCTTTTGAAACCATTGTTTGAAAAGGAGAAAATGCTGGTAACCAGCATTTTCTCCTTTACCTACAATGTTCCCTCTGTTCTGAAGGCAAATTTCTGTTTTGAGTCACATTTGTCAACTGCAAAAGTTTTGAGACCAGTCTAAAATGTTGTCATTTGTTAAAGAATTAAGTAACATCTAATTTGTCTTCTACAAATGCTTTCAATATGACAAGTCTAAAATCTAGTTGTTTGGTAAGGAGTTAGTTTAAAAACAAGTGTTGTTTCCAGTGTCTCTTTCCTGACTATCTATATGGGTCGCATTTCAAATAGTCAATCACTTGATTACTACTCCTGCCTAATTGTTATAGCTTGTTTCTCTGTCTGCCATAGCATTTACAAAAGTGATCTGTTGCAAGCAGTTCAGGTCATCTGTGAAAATGCTGGTAATCAGCATTTCATCCTTTTCCACTATGTTTTCATTCCTTTCACAGGCAAAGTGCATCACTTGGTCCAGGTTTTCTTCATTGACTGCAAATGCTACCAAATTTTGTCATATTGTAAAGACTTAAGTGATAACTTGATTAATCAAGTGCTTGAATAATTAAAATCAATGTAGAAACTTATCACTAAAGTAAGTTAAGGGTTACAGAGAAAATAATGTACACCCACAGTTCCCTCCCTTACCTGTAGACGTGAGTAGACTTCATTAAACATGGTTGGAATAACAAACTCTTGTTCAACAGACTGAAAAGGGATCAAATATTATTATCTTTTTTTTTTTAAGAATATTTGTTAAATTACATTTAACCCTTTACCACACAATGACGCCTTTTAACACCCCTGAAAAAGAGGCCTTTTGAAAACATTGTGGGAAAAGGAGAAAATGCTGGTAACTAGCATTTTCTCCTTTTCCCACAAAGTTTTCTACCCTATCAAAGAAAAGTTGCATCATTTGAGCCTCTATGAAATTGTTGTCTGCAAATGCTTTCAATTTGGATTGGTCTTAAATTTTGCTGTGTGGTAAAGGGTTAAATGTTGTAACTTAGTTTGAAAAGTGGTGATGGTTTAACCCTTTACCAAACAACAAAATTTTCAACTGGTCCAAATTAAAAGCATTTGCAGATAACCTATTAAATGTAGCTTTGATGTTCATACTTTTTTTTTTTTTGAAAGTTAAGAAAACATTAATGGGAAAAGAAGACAATGCTGGTTACCAGCATTTTCTTCTTTTCTCAATGTTTTCAAAAGCCTTCAGGGTATTCTGTGGTAAAGGATTAAATTAAGTTTAACAATGGTAATGGTTCAAAATAAATTACATATGAGCCGTGCTCTGGCAAAAGGGGGCTTAATGCATCTCCGTTATACTTGATACCTGCGAAAGTCATCACATAATTATGGATCCATAGGAGCCACTTTTTTCAATAACCGACTTAATCATAGGGTAGATTGGTCCTTTGACAAACAGAAAATTGACTATTAGCGAAAAGTTTCAGCCCAGGTCAGCCTGCGCGGACTGCGCAGGCTGGCCTGGGTCGATACTTTTCGCAGATGCATGAAGCCCCCTTTTCACGGAGCATGGCTCACATATACAAATATTAACTTGTTAGCCCAAAAGTCTTTTAAAAGGAAAATTTCTGTTCACTGACTCCATTTCTTGATTTGGTAAATTACTGAAGATTTAGTTATAAATTTTCATTCTTGACACTGTATTGCTCTGAACCTTAATACTTAATAATTTCATAAACTAGTGTATGCAAAGTGAGTGAAAATCTGCATATACCACTGCTGTTGAAGATGAACTGGGTCATAGGCTGTAGTGGATGGTGTAGATTAAAGATCAGATTCCACATTGTGTGCAGTCTTATCTTGATCTATGCCTTCAGCAAAAGATATGTAAGTTGTCATTGGTAGTAAAAAAGTTAACAGGTTCAGTCATTTTTTCCTGGTCAGAGAGAAACCAACTGCATTTAAAGGACTTCATTGTTAAGATTACCTAGGACTTTCGTCACAAACTCTACAGGCATATACACTCTAACTTTTCTATAACAGAGGCGGCAAGACTTACATGAATTTCTTCCCTCGATGGCCAAATATCTCTCAAGAACACTGGTTTACCTTCTGCATTTGTACCTATAGAAAAAGACAGAAAGAAAATAATGCATTATCCCTTTACCGTACAATCCTTAGTTTTAACAACTCTGAGAACATTCTGGGAAAAAGGAGAAAATGCTGGTTATCAACTTTTTCTAATTTTCCCACAAATTTTTGTAACCTTCCAGAGACAAATCCAATCACATGGACTACATTTAATTTGTCTTCTGCAAAGGTCTTCAATTTCAATTTTGGCAAATCTAAAATTTTAAGATCTGAAAGAGTTAACAACCTCCTATTGGGTATGCTATTTGTATACTTTTCATTGATCAGTCTACTTTGTGAGTAATATTCAGAGCATTCGAAGCAACTACGACACTAATGCTTGAAAATACAATCATTCTTCTTTGTCATTTGAGAGGAAAATATAACAGTTTAAACGGTGCTTTTTCTATGTTGTAATTGATGCCTAAGGTTTTATTAAAATTTTGATACTTTTCATATTTACTAACTGGGCAGTGGGTTTGTTTTGGTAAGTAAATTGGAACAGCCATAGTTTATTCAATGGAAAATAATCTGCATCCGCGTTTTTACACTAATTATAAACTTGTTTTCCTTTGATTAAGAGTTGGTCATGTTAGAATTGAAATAATCTTCTTTCTCTTGTGGTTTATCGTTCAATAAACCACATTGTGAGTTAAGAGGTGCAATGAATAAACCACTCAGGCTATCGCCCTCGTGGATTATTTATTGTGCCTCATAACTCACAACAGTGGTTTATTGAACGATAAACCACGATAGAAAAGAGATTATTTCTTAAGTAACCATCTGTACAATATTCTTTCTACTCCAATAAATGAAGCAAACTCTTTTTTTGTACTTTGAGAAATGCCTTACGGAAATTGTCCATTAGCAAATTGCTGTTTTTGCAAAATCTACAAAACTTTGTGTCAACTATTTTAAATGAAATAAATGTACATGATGTTTTCACAAATTATTTTTTCCTCTTTATCAGACAACAAAATTTTAGATTCATCCATGTGTAAAGCATTTTCAGACAACAAGTTTTTAACAAATTAGATTCAAATTATAGGATTTGTCAGCATAAGGACAGAAATCATTGTGAGTAAAGGAGAAAATGCTGGTTACAAGTATTTTCTTCTTTTCCTATTCTGTTTTCAATGGCCATTACTGTCAGGGTCATTAATACCTTAGACTGTGTGCTAAAATGTTAAACCAAAAATCTATTGCCACTTCACCCTCTACTACACAATCCTGACTTCTAATATGTAAATGATTTAACCCTTTACCACACTTACCACACAATCCCAACTTTTAATGACCTGAGGAAGAAACCTTTTGAAAACATTGTGAGAAAAGGAGAAAATGCTGGTAAACAGCATTTTCTCCTTTTCCCACAATGTTTTCTAACCTTTTTACGACAAACTTCAATTTTTTAATCACCTTTATTTTGTCATCTGCTAAAGCCTTCAAAATGGACAAGTTAAAAATTTTTGTTTTGTCATACAGAAAAATGCTCTTGTCATGCCTTACCTAATGGCTCTGTCTCAAAATCAATGTCAACTCGCCCAGCAAGTGCATACGCAATGACTAGAGGAGGGGAAGCAAGATAATTGGCACGTGTGAGGGGATGTATACGACCTTCAAAGTTTCTGTTACCCGACAATACGCCACATGCTACCAAATCTCCCTGAAAATGTCATAGTGAAATGTGTGAACCGATTCATTTCATCGACTTTAGTTGATGTTTACCCATTTTTTCAGAATCCAGTGCTTTAACTCTTTCCCAAACACCAATACTTTTGACAGATCCAATTTGAAAGCACTTGCAGACAACAATATTTATATGGCACATGAGAGTTGAATCAGGTAGTCTAGAAAACATTGTGGGAAGAGGAGAAAATGCTAGTTACCAGGATTTTCTCCTTTTTCATAAACGTTTTCAAAAGGCCTACTTCTCAGGGTCGTTAAAACTTGGGATTGTGTGGTAAAGGGTTAAATTTGCCGACGACAATTCAAATGTGGGAAAAGAAGATGCTGCTGGTAGCAAGTATTTACTACTTTTTACTACTTTTCCCACAATGTTTCCTACCCTTTCAGAGACAAATCCATTGATATGAGCCATATCTTATTGGTTGCCTGTAAATGTTTTCAATTCTATCCTGTCTAAAATTTTTGTCACTTGCTATAGAGTTTAAACCTTTAACCCATTACCACACAATCCCTACTTTTGACGATCCTGAGAAAGAAGCCTTTGGAAAACATTGTGGGAAAAGGAGAAAATGCTGGTAACCAGCATTTTTTCCTTTTCCCACAGTCTTTTCTACCCTTCCCAAACTAAATTTTAATTTTTCAGTCACCTTTATTTTGTCGTCTGCAAATGCTTTCAATTTGGACTGGTCTAAAATTTTCTCGTGTGGTAAAGAGTTAAGAACTGTAATATTTCAGCAATATTTAGTTAATCAATCAATGCTTTTTGGATCACCTTCAAGTGCACTTTCACTATGGCTGGCTATAAAAGTATGAAAATTATTGTGAAGATGACAATCTGTTATTGTACAGTTGGTCCCAGTGTATGTTTCTGGCAGAAAAATGAATTTTTAAACTATGTGAGAAGTTACCAGCTTGCTCTATCTTTTGTTTACTTTTTACCTGGTTCTAGCTTTCATTTTTCTACAAGCGACTGACACTTAGACTGACTGTACAATAGCAGATAGTGATCTTCACAGTAATTTCCATTGTTTCAAATGATATTATTTAAATGTAAATACATAAATACACCAAAATTGCTTAATTTTGGCCACCATTGGGCTTTCAAATTATTGGTATTCAAATCATTAAACACCAGTTATGAAATTCAAATATAAAGAGTTTTCCTTCTAGAAAGCCTTGTCCTTTACTGTGAAGCTTTTTTATAGAGTGAAAATATCTGGCACTCTAAGAATTCTGTTTTCATTTATGTTAAATTTCCAACTTAATGTAGTATCCAATGCCTTTTTCAACATAATGTCAATCATACCATGGTAGCCAGTGTACCTATCCTATCCATGCTTTCTTGCAATCTGTTTCACTAAAACTTCACATGTCCTTCTTTCCAAGTCACTGGCTGCTATCCCACATTACCACAAAAAATGAGTCCTTTAACTATTTTGAGCAAAAAAAGAGACTTGGAGATTTTTTTATAAAACTAGGCCCTGGGTCCGTATTCACCAACCATTCTTAAGAACATTCTTATTCTTTTCCTCCAAGATTTTCTAAATTTGAAATTAACACAACTTCTGATTCTAACAATCACAAGTTGCATTACATTTTAAATCCAGACTAAGACAAAAAATATTCTCGAGAATGGTTGGTGAATAACCATTTGATTTACCTTTTCAATGGCTTCCCCAACAGGTTCTGGTAGTGGCCCACTGTTTCCTATACATGTCATACAGCCATATCCAACTATATCAAATCTGTAAAAAGGAATTTTGAAAATCCCTACACTCAACTGCCAAACAATTCTGTAATTTTATGACTCTAACAGAGCTTTTGAAAACACTGTGCAAAAAGGAGAAAAAGAAGATAACTATCATTTTTTGCCTTTTCCCAGAATGTTTTCGATACATCTGGAGGGTGAATGTTAGAAATTAACCCTTTACCACCCAATCCAGGGTTGTAACAACCCTGACAGAGAAGGCATTTGAAAACATGGTAACCAGCATATTCACCTTTTTCCACAATGTTTTCAACCCTTTCCTAGAAAAATTCCACAATTTTAGCCACATTTAATTTGTTGTCTGCAAATGATTTGAACTTGGACAAGTCTTAACTTTAATTATTTGGTAAAGACTTAAATCTTTACCACACAATCCCGACTTTTAACGACCCTGAAAAAGAAGCCTTTTTGAAAACACTGGGGGGAAAAGGAGAAAATACTGGTAACCAGCATTTTCTCCTTTTCCCACAATGTTTTCTACTCTTCCCAAACCAAATTTCAATTTTTCAGCCACCTTTATTTTGTCGTCTGCAAATGCTTTCAATTTGGACCAGTCTAAAATTTTCTCGTGTGGTAAAGAGTTAAGCCATATTTACTCTCTTGTCAATAAATCAAAGGTAAATGAATATGTTTTGAAACAGTACATTATCATCAAAAAAAAAAAAAAAAATTGAGCCAAGTAGAATTCAAAGCAGGATCATAAAAACAGAATCTTATTTTACCCTAACTTTTCCAAATATGGTGTTACACCACTTTCTCTAAGATAGTATGTGACAACTCCACTCCCAGGTGATAGGCTAGTTTTGATGTATGGCTTGACTGATAAACCTGCTTCAACAGCATTCTTTGCCAGAAGTCCTGTAAAATACATAGCGAATACATTCAAAGTATTGTTCTGTATGAAAAATATCTAATGAGGTTGGGAAAGTTGACAATTGTCCAGCCTTGGCTAGACAATAATCAATTCTCACAAAGAGATATTTTTGATATATAACAACACTACGTACATATTATGTTCAGCTTTTAACGTCTAATTTTTACGCAAAGTGAAAAAGACGTGAAAAATTTAAGGAGGCATCTTTACAGCCAGAGAGTAAACAAACGCTGTTAAAAATTGATAGTGTTATAATCTTGTCAGTTGTGTAAACGTAGATAAAAAATCAATATATGGTGTATGGGGCAAAGAAACTGTAGGGATTTGTCTTCAATTTAAACCGGAAACTGTAGTTGTTATGTCTATGGCTAGCCGCAATAGAATGAAATGCATTTTCTATCTGCCATAACCTGTGCAACGTTGCAACCATCAGGGGCAGTATTTGGCATGAAGATACAAAACTGATTATAGTTTTACAAAATAAAGGGAAAAAAAAAAAAAAACGTTAAAAAACTTGATGAAAACGAGTGAAGATACATGTTTAAGCCTTATTACAAGCAAAGTAGGTCTATTCAATTAATTCATATCTGCAACAATTATGTCACGAATGACATTGACGTCATAAAATGCGACGTTTACTCACAGAAATTCTTTCAAGTTCCATAAACATCCATGGTATATTTTAAAAATAAATATTGCATAGCAGTTATTGCATTGATATTTGATTAGTGGAAAGATAAAGAATAATATAGTACGCTTCACCCTTCACCAAACAATCCTTTGTTTCATTGCACCTAAAATAGAGGTCTTTAGCAAGCTTTGTGGAAATAGGAGAAAATACTGGTAAGCAGCATTGTCTCCTTTTCCCACAATGTTTTCTACCTTTTCTCCAATTTAAGGATACTTGGGGGTGTGGGTTTGATCCCCATGATGGCCTACTAAAAAATAACCGAATGTCCAATTGGATGAAATGCTCCGGCTAGGTCAGGTGTGTGGTGGTGCTACACACCATGCATGCTGCAGAGTCAGGTGTAATTATGAATGGGTTTTGTCCTGTTTCCTGCACAATCCCCCATAACACAACTACATAACTTACAGCCTCCTGGAAGCATTTCCCATACAGACAATTGATGAATAAACTAGAGCGTCACTGAATGTGACTTAATACCCCTGCCAGCGCTTTGACAGAAACAGGCAATTTAACAAAAAATTTTCTAAGTTCAAGGGGAGATTACCCTTGAATGATAGGGAGTAGATGATTTAAAAGTGCGTCTTGCACAACTTCAGTATACGATCAATGTATCAACAAACTTTCAATACAATAGCAGCAAAACTGTAGGAGTTCACAACACAAAATTACTAGTATTTTGTACACAGACGGACACACGGACAGACACACAGACAGACGGACGGACAGACAGGCTGATTCCAGTCTACCCCCGAAAACATTCGTTTTGCCGGGGTATAATGAAAAATCAATTAAAGCCAGTCATGTAACTACATGTACAGCACAAAGCTTATGGATGGACGGTCCTAAAGCAACAAAAAAGGAGTGTCATTTCTAACTTACCTGCTCCCAGCATGACTGAAGGATTACTTGTATTAGTACAACTAGTGATAGCAGCTATGACTACAGCACCATGTGATAGCGTATACTCTGTACTGTCCAGTACAAATGGAACAGTTGTCCCTAATTTGTCCTCTGGAATGCCAAACCCCTGAAAAAAAAGCACCACATGCTCGGCTGCAGTTGCTCTTAGAAACAGACTAATTTTCAGTGAAAATCCTAAATTGAAAAAGGGGCATAACTGTGTAAAAAACATTTAGATGATACCTGTCCTTGTTGTATGGGTTTCCCTTTTGATAGTTAACAACTAGTCCAAGTTTGAAAGAAATACCTACAGTAATGACAGGGATTGTATAAAATGTCTAAGTTTTTGTGCTGCGACAACGACAATGCAGACAATGACAGTTCTATGACAATACATTGACATTTTCTTTACAGTGTACATGATTGAACAGCTCATTGAAAACATTTTCTATCACTATAATGTCACCTAATCCAATAAAATCTTGGTAAAACCAAGTTTCAACCTAGAAACAAATTTGCAGCAGAAGAATTTTACATCCATTCTTAAAGTGGAAAACAGATTTCATTTCACAATTTTTTGATAAAATCAAAACAAAATCCCGTAATTTTTATTCACATGCGAAGATGGCTATTGTACTAAGATGGTGCAAGACAAACACATGTAGAAATCATAAAGAATGTCTATTTTCTTTCAATTTTTTTCCTGTGAAATATCTTCTGTATGTCAAGGGGTTGCAAGTATTGTATGACAAGAGGTTTATGTTTTAATTACTCCAGAAATTACATATGAGCCATGCTCTGGCAACAGGGGGCTTAATGCATCTCTGTGATACATCATACCTATTAAGTGATCATATCACTATGGATCCATAAAATCGATTTTGTATAAAAACCAAATGAATCATGGGGTACACTGGTCCACTGACATGCAGAAAATTGTCCAATAGTGAAAGTTATTGGCCCAAGTCAGCTTGTGTGGACTGCGCAGGCTGACCTGGGTCAATACTTCTCACAGATGCATTGCACCACCTTTTCACAGAGCATGGCTCATATATAAAGACAACAATTTTTTTAGATAGCTCAAACAGTAGACTTACTGGACTATGGTTTTGAAGGTCTAAAATTTTGTTGCTTTGTATAGAGTGAAAGTCTTCCTAGATATCAGAAAGTTCTGTATGCTGAGACAAAGTTCGATGAACCTAAGGTTAACCCTTCACCGCAAATCCTGAATTTTACAACCCAAAAGCAATAGACCTTTTGAAAACATTGTTGGAAAAGGAGAAAATGCTGGTAACTAGCATTTTCTCCTTTTTCCACAATGTTTTCTACCTTTCCAATGGTGAATTTCAGTTTCTGAGTCAAAATCATTTTATTATCTGCAGAAGCTTTCAGTTTGGACAAGTCTAAAATTTTGTCGTTTTGTATAGGGCTTAACTTACTTTAAAGCCAGCTTTGTTAATCAGACACTGTTTAAAATCTGTTTTCATCTCAGCCACAGGCACCTTATCATGGGGTCGTTTGGGGCCAGAACAACAGGGCATGACTGTAGACAAATCCAACTCAATCACCGTTGAGAACACTGGATCTTGATCAGCATTGGTGAAATCCCTGAACATCTTGTTGATTTTTAAATACTGCTCAATTAATTCTATCTTGCTTTCCTCTCTCCCAGTCTGCCTAAGGTAAGCCAGACTCTTGTCATCCACTGGGAAAAACCCGACTGTTGCCCCATATTCTGGGCACATGTTGGAAATTGTTGCCCGATCAGCTATTGAAAGTTCAGCAACACCTGGCCCAAAGAACTCCACAAATTTCCCCACCACTCCAACAGAACGTAAATGCTGAAAATTTAAAATGGACCCATTATAATACAAAATACGATTCATTACATGCCTACATTTAGAAGAGTTTATAAAAACATTGTGGGGAAAGCACATGCCATTGCCCTTCTTCCCTAAATCTTTAAAAACAGTGGCACTATGGCAAGAGGGGGTTTAATGCATTTCTGTGATGCATTACATCAGGCAAATCATCATATGGCTTGCAACACGCGAAAAGGGGCATTCGGACATTTGCGTAAAGTGTCGTCTCGGATCAGCCTGCACAGTACGTACAGGCTAATCCGAAACGACACTTTCTGTTTTTATGTAATTTTCTGTTTTGCCCAAGTCTACTGTAGCACAAAATCTAACATAGTCGTAAAGTGCCGTCTCGGATTAGCCTGCGCGGACTGCGCAGGCTGATCCAGGACGACACTTTACGCAATTGTCCGAATGTCCCTTTTCGCGTGTTGCAATCCATATAATTATCGATCCATAAAGCCTCTTTTGATTCACAAGAGAATGAATCATGAGATAGATTGGTTTATAGAAAACTGACAAATAGCAAAAACTTTTGACCCAGGTCTATCTGCAGGGACTGTGCAGGCTGATCTGGGTCTATACTTTTTGCAGACATATTTAACCCCTTTTACACAGAGCATGGCTGAAATGTTTTCCAAAATCACTCAATAGAAGATATTTTCCTTGCACTGAAATATTTCTCCTTAATGTCCATTGTTTGTATGGTGTAAATGCCATTTTCAACAGTATTTCAGTTATATTGCAGTGGCCTGTATATCTATGTCCTGGAGTTTCTTTTACCAGTACATTGAACAATATTCTTCCCAAGCCACTGGATGCTTTCCCAGATAATCATCATCTAAACAATGATCAGCAGTGAGAGAGGAAATAATTCTGTAGCAATGACCATAATCAATCCCCCTCCATGTAGAAAAGCTTTTAAAAACATTCTGGGAAAGAATAAGTCACTGTACCTAAGTCTTTATATCTTTTCCAATTATTTTGGAAAAAAAAAAAACGTTTTTCTTCTATTCAAATAAATTTTGCTTATGTCAATTGTACTGGACAGTGGCATTTCTATTAACTCTTTACCAAACGACAAAATTTCAGACTAGTCTATATTGAAAGCATTTGCAGATGACAATATAAATGTGACTGAAAAATTGAAATTTGTTTTGAGAAGGGTGGAAAACATTGTTCGACTCAAGGTCATGAAAACTTAGAATACTGTGGTAAAGCGTTAAAGCTAAGTAATTCAGAGGTGTATGAATATCATATCATTTTACTTATGTAGGTGAAATTATTTCTCTTACAGAGCTTAAGTCAAATTGAAAACCAATAGTAATAATTATATGCTGTTTTTGAGTCATGTTTTGGCAAAAGGGGGATTCATCGATCTTATTGAGGCATTATACCAAGCAAGGCATTACAGAAGTATGGATCCATTTTGTCTAAGTCGGCTAAATCCTGAGGTAAACTGGTTCTTGGATATGCAGAAAATTGATCAATAGCAAAAAGTTTTGACCCAGATCAGCCTGCCCAGACAGCTTAGGCTGAACTTTTTTTTTTTATACTTTTTGCAAATGCATTGAATCCCTTTACACAGGGCATGGCTCAAATGCAGCATTACAGAATACACCTTTCAGTAGGGGACAAAAAATATCATGCCAAATGGCCAATAAATCAGGTAAGAAAATATTAAAACACTAACCTTAGTGATTGTCAGGACAATGTCTGTGGAAGTGGACAAGGGGTTAACAGACCCAGTCAGTTTGTACCCCACAACCTCTGGCAGTACCATACTGATAGACTGGCCCAACATCACAGCTTCTGCTTCTATACCTCCAACACCTAAATCATAAAGAAATATTGTTAACTCTTTACAATACAATTCTGAGTTTTAACGACCCTAAGAAAGAAAGCTTTTGGAAACACTGTGAGAAAAGGAGAAAATGCTGGTAGCCAGCATTTTCTCCTTTTCTCACAATGTTTTCTAACCTTTCACAGACAAATCACATTATTTTTTGCCACATTTAGAATTTTATCTGTAAATGCTTTCAATTTGGACCTGTCTAAAATTTTTGTTGTGTGGTATAGAGTTAAATCTTTCTTCCACTATTTACCATTCAACAAAATTTTTAACTCATTCATGATTACAGCATTTGTGTACACATGACAATTCGAATGTGGCTCTAACAATGGAGCTTATCTTTTTAAGTGTACAAACATTGCGGTAAATCAAGGCAATCCTGGTTTCCAAATTCAACATGGCTCAGGTGAAGAAACCCAACTTTAAAAGGGTCAAACACAATAAATGCTGGTTACCAGCATTTTCTACTTTTCTCACAATAGGTCAAAAACTTTGTTCTTCTGGGTCATGAAAAAAATATAGGCTTGTATAGTAAATGATTCAAAATTATGGATTCAAACAGTCAAAACAATGATTTCTATTTACTTACCCCATCCCACAATTCCTAGCCCATTGATCATGGTTGTATGAGAGTCAGTCCCTACCAGACTGTCTGGGTAAAGGAGGCCATCCTCGCTGAACACAACCCGGGCTAGATATTCAAGGTTTACCTGATGAACGATGCCTGACCCTGGGGGAACTATCAACATGTTTCTCAGGGCTTTGGCACCCCACTGAAAAAATGAAAACAAGTTTCAACATGAATTATTCTTTTAACTCTTTATCACCTACAAAATTTTACACTAGTCCAAATTGAAAGCATTTACAAGTGACAAACTTATTGTGACTAAAATGATGGGAGTTATCTTTGGTAGGGAAAAAAATATTGTGGTTACCAGCATTTTATCCTATTCCCACAATGTTTTGAATATGCTTCATCCTCAGGATCATTTTAATTTAAGATTTTGTGGTAAAGGGCATTTTGGCTCGAATGTTTTTGTCCGCACGTTTTGCCTCAGACGTTTTCGCCCTGTACAGTCTGGCCTAGGTTCAAACAAAACAGAACAGAAATACAGCTCAATCAGTCCCTTATCAATATCTTTATTTAACAATATATGTAGGTTAAGTCCAGATAGAACATTTAAGCAGACTGATCTTTTCTACACCACATGTTTTAGTGGCCTGTGGATTAGCAAGATAAAAATAATTTCTGCTGCAAGAATCTCTGATTAAAAACTCTTTTAATCATATTTATTGCTAGCAGTAATTATTTTCCTCAAAATTTTCTCGTTGTTTTGATGTCTGATAAATTTACCTACATATATTTGACAATTTCAACTTTAATACTTTTGAAGTTACTTTTGAAAATGTTGAGCAAGATGGATGGATGGATGGTTGGATAGAGGGACAGAAGGATGGATGGACAGATGGAAGAACATCCGTATAACAATAAATAAAGAGCTAAATTAAAATAACTAAGAATGCTAAGAATGAACTTTTTCTCCCTTTTTTTTTGGCAAAATCTATTGTTTATAATCATATTTTATTTACCTGTATGTATATTTGATATAACATTAGTGTTTTGTTACCTGAATTTCCTTATTAACTGCAATATTTATAAATTGTATGATTTGGGTCAAAACGTCCCTCAAAGTAGCAGCCCTTGACGACTAATCATGCTCAAAAAATATGACATTTTCATACCTTTTTTGGTACAATTTCACTCATTTCTAGACAGAATTTCGTGTAAATCGAAACAAACCTTACCTTGAGGAAGACGAATCTCTCTTTATTCCTTTCAAATTCTAACATCTGGTTCTTTTCTAAGGCCTCAGCACTGAAAGTAGTATAATAATAACAGAATTTAATGTATTTTTCTTTTTTCGTACAAAGAGGCAAATTCTACTAATCTTTCACATCCGTGTTTTATGCTTTTTAAAAGAAGAATTTTGAAAACACTGCAGAAAAAGGAGAAAATACTAGTGACCAACATTTTCTCTCATTTTCCCCACATTGTTTTCTTCCATTTCAAAGAAAAATAGAACTATTTTCAGCTCCTTTTAACTCTTTACCAAATAACAAAATTCAAGACTTGACAAAATTCAAAGGATGATAATGTAACTGCAGCTAAATTGACAAAAGTTTTCTTTGAAAGAGAAGAAAATATTATGGAAAAAGGAGAAAATGCAATTTTTATCAGAATTTTCTCCTTTTCCCACAATATATTCAAACAGTTCATTCATCTGGGTTGTTTGAACTTTGTTCTTTCTTTTTTTTTTCAAACAAAACTTTTATCTCTTTAACCAAATGCATAAGAAAAAGTTTCCAACTGTATAACCTGCCTAATAATACCCTCAGTTTCTATTTTTCACATAATTTCTAGACGGGAATGAAAAAAAATGTCATTTTTTAATCCTATTTTCTGGTAATTTATAAACGTTTTGAGTTGGTACACAGAATGGGGCAGATGGATAAAAATTAGCTATTATAACATTTTACCACATAATCCCCAGTTTTAAAAACTCTGAAGCAGAAGGCTTTTCAAAACATTGTGGGATAGGAGAAAATGCTGGTAACCAGCATTTTCTCCTTTTGCCACAATGTTTTATACCCTATCAAATACAAGAATCACCATTCAAGTTACATTTAATTTGTTGTCTGCAAAAGCTTTCAATTTCATCTTTTCCAAAATTTTGTCATTTGGTAAAGAGTTAAAAGTCCTTTCACTACTATAGTTGCATTTGCTGCCAGTGAAGATCAAGTTCAGACTGCATAGAACATGATGTCTGATCTTTGATCTACACTGTCAAGATCTGACAGTATAAAACATGATGTCTGATCTTTGATCTATACTTTCTGATTTGAAGAGACCATCTAGACAAATCAACCTTGAACTTGCATTTATGTGGGTCTTATTTCCAGATTTAAAATGTCTGTTGGGCTTATTTGGCACTTAATGGCTTATTAGAGTTGAAAGAAATTTTGAGATCCAACAAATTTGACTCTCCCCTCAGTGAAATATAAATTATAATACCACACTGAAAATATTCAACAAGTCTGATTGGTCAGTATTCTTTTTTCCGAATTTAAGCTTGATTAACAAATCAGACTCATTCAGTGAATTCACTGTGCTATTAGAATTTCCATCTTTACTCTTTACCACACAATAAAATTTTAAACAGATCCAAGTTGGAAGCATTTCCAAAGGACATAGCAAATGTGGCACAAGTAATGGGATTTGTCTGTAAAAGATAATATTTTCAAAAGATTTCTTTCTCAGTGTCGTTAAAACTCGGGATTAAAGTGGGATGAGTTAAAACAAGAGGGCCATGATGGCCCTGTATCGCTCCACTGGCTAATAAGTAAAAACACTACATGCAAAACATTACAATACTTGGCAAACTGGTTTTGAACATGAGATCCCTGAGACAGGACTAAAATTGGTAGCCCTAATAAAGGTTAGTAACAAGAAGATTTCTAAAGTTTTCACTATATAAGCCCATGTAAAACTTCTGACCCCCTGGGGTGGGATCAAATTCGACCCTAGGGCTGTAATTTGGGCACTCTTGGTAAAGGCCCACTAGATAAAGCTACATGCAAAAGTTGGTAGCCCTAGGCTTTATGACCAAGTACAGGGAGATTTCTACAGTTTTCCCTATATAAGCCCATGTAAACTTGTGACCCCCGGGGTGGGGTCAATTTTTACCCCAGGGCTATAATTTGGGCACTCTTGGTAGAGGCCCACTAGATAAAGCCACATGCAAAATTTGGTAACCCTTGGCTTTAAGGCAGACACCGGACCATGATATAAGCCCGCTGGCCTTCGGCCAGTGGAGCTAAAAAGCAAAGAACAAAAGCATTGCTGAATCAAGGTTTACACTTTGTGATTAAGCAAGCAATACTGGTAGGTATAAGGTGTAGCATAAGGAAAATTTGCAAAGATCTCAATATCCATGTAATACTAGTACATGTATGCGTATATTATTTGTACATTGGTGTAACTGTGCCATTCCAGGTCCTAAAATCATGGGGAAACTCTGGTTAATTCTTTAAAACACAATCCAAAGTTTTAATGACTAATGTACTGTTTGAAAATATTGTGGGAAAAGGAGAAAATGCTGGTAACCAGCATTTTCTCCTTTTCCACAAAGTTTTCTACCCTTCTGATACAAATCTCATCATTAGAGTATCAAGTTATAATTATGTTGTCTGAAAATGCTTTAATTTGAACTAACCTAAAATTTTGCTGTTCAGTAAAGAGGTAAGGATTAAGAACAGTCATGTCACCTGGACAAGTTAACCCTCTACCAAACAATCCCGGGTTTTCACGACTCTGAGAAAGAATCCGTTTGAAAACATTGTGGGAAAAGGAGAAAATGCTGGTAACCAGCATTTTCTCCTTTTCCCACAGTGTTTTCCAGCCTTCCCAGAACAAATTTCAATTTTTGAGCCACATTAATTTTGTCGTCTGCAAATGCTTTCAATTTGGACCAGTCTAAAATTTTGTCGCTTGGTAAAGAGTTAAACACTTACACAAAATGTCAAAATTTCTGGCGTGTCCGAGTCCAAACCATTAGCAGATGACAAATATAGTGGACATTGTCATTTGAAGAATAGAAAACATAGTGGGAAAATGAGCAAAAGATAGTTACTAGCATATTTTCCTTTTCCCACACTGTTTTCAAAAGCCTTTTTCCTTAAAGTCGTTAAAAACTCAGGATTGCAAGGTAAAAGGGTCATAAATGCCTTATCAGTCACTGTGTCACCTTCTACTTAGGTCATGCTTTAGCTTGATTCCTCTCCAGTACTATGGTGGCCCTAATGTGGAGATTACTCTGTTTCTATCCTTAATTTTCTTTGCACTGCAGAGTTTTGTTTTTACGTTAATATCGTTACTAAATATTATTACATTATTCAACAAATCTATCTGTCCACATTTCTCTGATCACTGAAAAAAGCATATGCTGTAAAATTACATGAGGTCCTTACATTTATGTCATACATCAAATTACATTATTGCAACATTCCTGAGTGAATCAAGGATAAAAACAAAGCAAAAGAGGTACAAGGACCAGTCTATGATTTGGTTACACTTGGTCTTTATTTGACAAGGGAGATATTTTGACTAACAGGAGTGCCCCCTGCATTCTGAATGCTCTGATCTCATTAACATCTGGTTGCCCGTAAAGTTCATTTGTAGTGAAACAAACTACCCTTTCAACTTTGTAGACTACAACTTAATTCACTAGAAAATTCAGCTTCCAATGTTCAGGAAATTATACAAATATGAATCAATTTTTTTCCATGTAAATTCAGACACCATTTCACTTTAACCCTTTACTTCATGTTCCCAAATTTTAATGACCCATACATAGAGAGCTTTTAAAAAAATAGTGGGAAATGGTGAAAATGCTGTTAACCCATTACCACACAATCCCTACTTTTGACGCCCCTGAGAAAGAAGCCTTTGGAAAACATTGTGGGAAAAGGAGAAAATGCTGGTAACCAGCATTTTCTCCTTTTCCCACAGTGTTTTCTACTCTTCCCAAACCAAATTTTAATTTTTCAGTCACCTTTGTCGTCTGCAAATGGTTTCATTTTGGACCAGTCTAAAATTTTCTCGTGTGGTAAAGAGTTAACCAGCATTTTCTTTAATTCAAACATTGTTTTCCACCCTTTTGATGACAAATTTCATGGTCTGAGCCACAGTCAACTTGCCATCTGCACATGCTTTAAATTTGGACAAATGTAAAAAAATTTCTCCTTTGATATAGAGTTTATAACATTGTGAACATGGTGGAAGCTGCTTATCTTGAAAAGGTTCAACTGTTCTTACAATGTTTTCTCCTGATTAAAACATGAAAACTTGCGGCCCTTGAGGGCCTGAAATCACTCTACTGGCAGTGATTTTGCTTTTTTGCTAGCATACATTATGAATTCATGGCGCAAAAAAGACAAAAACACAAAAAAATGGGGGGGGGGGATATTCTTGCAACTGGGCTTGAACCCACTAAGACAGCATAAGTAGGCATGGTGAACTGAACAAACAGTGAAAAAAAATGAAGTGCAATTTCTCAAAAATAATTGTTTCGAATCCAGCCAAATTTGATAGGGTTTCAGTATGCCTTGTATTAAACAATCCTAGCATATTTCAAAGAAATGTGACTAATAATGTGGACTTTGTTGAGTAAACAGTGCTAAGTCATCAAATGGCTGCATTTCCTGAACGGATACATAGATTTTCTTCACTTTTAATAGAGTTCAATCCCTTGATGAACCAAATGATCTTTGCAAGTTTCAAAAGAATGGGATCAAAACTGTGGATATCATTGCCTGAACAAGAAATGGAAATTTTCAACTTTAAATGGCTACTTTTCCGATACTGATTGTGAGATTTTTTTCAAAATCAAAAGGGTTCAAGCTGTTGCTGATACAGAGCAACTGTGCAAGTTTCATGAAAATCCGACCACAAATGCAGACTTCATTGCCTAAAGAAGTAATGGAAATTTTCAACTTGAAATGGCTACTTTTCCTATACTGTATGTCTGATTTTTTTCAAAATCAGTAGGGTTCAGGCTATTGATGAGATAAACAAACTGTGCAAGTTTCACAAAAATCTGATTACAAATGCAGACTTTATTATGTAAACAAGAAATGGAAATTTTCAACTTGAGTTGGCTACTTTTCCCATACTGTTTCTAGGATTTTTTTTCAAAACCAATAGGGTTCAAGCTGTTGATAAGATAAACAAACTGCAAGTTTCATGAAAATCTGATCTCAAATGCAGACCTTATCGCCTAAACAAGAAATAGAAATTTTCAACTTGAAATGGCTACTTTTCCCATACTGTTTGCTGGATTTTTTCAAAATCAACAGGGTTCAAGCTGTTGATAAGATAAACAAACTGTGTAAGTTTCATGAAAATCTGACCACAAATGCAGACTTTATCGCGTAAACAAGAAATAGAAATTTTCAACTTGAAATGGCTACTTTTCCCATACTGTTTGCTGGATTTTTTTCAAAATCAATAGGGTTCAAGCTATTGATGAGATAAAGAAACTGTGCAAGTTTCATGGAAATCTGACCCTAATTGCATGACTTTATCGCGTAAACAAGAAAAAGACTAACAGACGGACGGACAGACAGAGACGGACGGATGACGGAAACCATACCATGACATAAGCTCTGCTGGCTTTCAGCCAGTAGATCTAAAAATGAAATACTTAATGTAAATGAATTTCCTCAAACAAAATAGCAAATATGCTTTTGTACATATAGTTGGTTTGAATATCCATAGTAACGGCAGTTTGAGCAACAAACCCAACTTTTACAGTAAAGTGTGTCTTAACCCTTTACCATACAATATTGAGATTTAATAATCCTCTGAATGAAGGCTTTTGGAAACTTTTTAAGAAAATGCTGGTAACCAGTATTTCCTCCTTTCCAACAATGTCTTCTACGTTGTCAAAGACAAATCATATCATTTGAACCAAATTTAAATTGTCTGCAAATTCTTACAACTGCTGTGGACAGCCTAATAATTTGCCACATGGTAAAGAGTTAACTAAGTTTGACAGTGCAGGCAAAAACTGGGAGCTTTTTATATTCTATTTCATCTCTATTTCATCATCGAAGACACTGTCAAACAAAAAGAGGCAGGTGACATTCAGCCCTCACCATGTATGTGTATACAATACTCCAACACAATAAAGCAGTCTACCTTATTTGAACCTAAGCAACCTAATGTGTTTTACGACCCTTAAGAGGAACAATTTTTGGAAACATTGTGAGCAAAGAAGAAAATGATAGTCACCAGGTAAAGGAGACAATGAAAGTCACCAGCATTTTCTCCTTTTCTCTGAATGTTTTTTACCCTTTCAAAAACAAATCCCATCATTTCCATCACATTTCATTTTCCATTTACAAATGTATTCAATTCTGACAAGTCTAAATTTTGTTGTTTGGTATACAGTTCAATACTACTATAATATTACCTATGGTGCTGCAGCAATGTAAAATCATTAAATGAGCCACACTCTGA
This sequence comes from Hippopus hippopus, assembly GCA_946811185.2. Lineage (NCBI taxonomy): Eukaryota > Metazoa > Mollusca > Bivalvia > Cardiida > Cardiidae > Hippopus > Hippopus hippopus. Next base: position 20,579,063 of record OX328098.1, read on the forward strand.
CAAAAGGGGGCTTCATGCATCTCCATGATGCATGATTCCAAGCAAGTCATCACAAAATTATTGTTCCATAAAATCAATTTTGTCTACCAACTGACTAAATCCTAAGTTATACTGGTTTTTCAGCTGCAGAAAATTGACAAATAACAGAAAGTTTTGGCCCATGTCAGCCTGCTTTTTGCAGCTGCATCAAGCCCCCTTTTTACAAAACATGACTCAATTATTCTGTGTATTGAATTGGTCAAAATTGAACCTTCTGAAAATATTTTCTACCCTTTCAGCGAAAAATTTCAAAATTTGAGTTACATTTATGTTGTCCTCTGCAAATATTTTCAATTTGGACAAGCCATGTTTATCAGGAGTCACTATTCTGGAAATCATGTGTTTCGGGAAAAAATACAAGGGTACAAAAATTTTCTGTACAAGTTTTGCTTTTTAGTCTGGAAATCCACGTTCTAGAACCAGATTGAAACTACAACTGTCACAAAAGTGCTGCATACCCCCACACAGTGCCTTGTCACAGAACAGGTGTCATTTTATAGAAAAAAATATCATCAAATTGCCTTAACTGGGTGAAAAATCATTACATTGTAACAAAAGCTTCAAGCCAATCATATTTATACTTCTGAAGATATGCTAGAGACAACGAGTGCCAAATACCCCCTGCACTTCCCCTTAATGTGATCTATCTATAACTGAAGTTTGAAGTTACTAGCTTTTAAACTTTGAAGCTTTGCTCCAGACAAAAATCAAACTTTAAAATTTACAAAGTGCAATAACTCTAAAACTAGTGGAAATAGAGTTATGGTTCTTGTACACTGCACTTCTCGTTAATGTGGTCTATCTGTATTGAGTTTGAAGTCACTAGCTTTTATACTTGAGAAGTTATGCCCCGGACAAAAATCCAAAGTTAAAATTTACAAAGGTCCATAACTCTGAAAATAGTGGGAATAGAGTTACGGTTCTTACACAGTGCACTTTGCTTTATGGTGATCTAATTGTATATGAAGTTTGAAGTTACTAGCTTTTGTACTTTGCAAGTTATGCCCCAGATAAAAATCCAAAGTTAAAATTTACAAAGGGCAATAACTCTAAATATAGTGGGAACAGAGTTATGGTTCTTGTACACTGCACTTCTCGTTAATGTTGCCTATCGGTATATAAGTTTGAATATGCTAGCTTTTTACTTTGGAAGTTATGCCCCGGACAAAAATCCCAAGTTAAAATTTACAAAGGGCAATAATCCCAAAAATAGTTGGAATAGAGTAATGGTTCTTGTACATTGCACTTCTCCTTAATGTGACCTATCTGTATATGAAGTTTGAAGTAACTAGCTTTTATACTTTGGAAGTTATGCCCCGGACAAGCTTTTCGTGACACACGGACGGACGGACGGACGGACAGACAGGCGGACAAGCTGACTCCAGTATACCCCCCCAAGCTTCGTTTGTGGGGGTATTAAAAAAAATCAGGAACACAGGGTTGAAAAACAGTACAACCTTTATCTGATAAACTGGATGTAGTCTACTGTGTATCATGTATTTTGGGTATCATTGCACACTGGTTTCATAGATCAACAGAAGATGACTGATTTCAGACTGGTACTCAATATATGTGAATAACACAGGTATCAGTCTGGTTTCCCATATTATATTATTTGACGCAGACACAGTTTTCACACATTTAGTTAACATATTTATCATGAAGAAGTGTTTTAGGAAAAATGACTGCTGCGTATCATCGTTGAGTGTCATTTGGAAAGATTATCCATAATAACATTACGATGAAGTGACTCGCTTTTGATGTTCAATTGTTACTTGATTACCAATCACTACATACAAATCATTCTACTTTTAACTAGCTATAAATATAATTATAGGTATGACTAGGTTCAACAATAAAAAACATGTACAAGAAGTACAATATCATTAAAAAAGCAAAACTGTAAACGACTTGTTTCTATACAATGAACAGTACAGGCATGTTTTTGAGTATTTGTGTAAATCATATACTTCTGTAACTATTATGATGCATGGTGTCACGTAACAACATTGAAGCCAAAAGGTCCCTCTCCTGCCTAATCCGGAAACATTGCTTGAAACAGAATTGTCCAGATAAGCAAGGATCGACTGTAGTTGAAAAATGAATACAACAAAACACAAAAGGAAAGAAAATGGCAAAGTTTACAACAATGTAAAATGAGCTAACCTCTGTCAAAAGGGTTTCAGGCATCTTTGAAAGTCCTTGCAGGCTGACCTGTATTCTGCTTTTGGTAAATTTTCTACATGTCCATGGACCATTTTACATCATGATTCAGTCGTTTGATTGACAAAATGGATTCTATGGATCCATAATTATAATGATGACTTCTAAGTACAATGCATCCTAGAAATGAGCCGTGCTCGGGCAAAAGGGGGCTTACTGCATCTCTGTGATCCATTATACCAAGCAAGTCGTCACATAATAAGTGATCCATAAAATCCACTAAAACCAATAAATGACTGAATCTGGAGTATGAGTGATCCTTGGACATATAGAAAATTGACCAATAGCGAAAAGTTTCGGCCCAGGTCAGCCTGCGCGGACTGCGCAGGCTGACCTGGGTCTATACTTTTCGCAGATGCATTAACCCCCCTTTTACCAGAGCATCGCTTAAATGTATTAAACCCCCTTTTGCCAGAGCATGGCTCAAATGAAAAATGAATGATAAATGATGCCCAAAGCCTATGTCTTCTAAGCTACAGCAAGGCACAGCAAGCATGCAAAATTTAATGGCCCAACAGTTCTAAAGACATTGACATAATATATGAGTACAATGTACTGAATTAAACATATCACTATACCAATTTTAAATTGTATTCTCCTGAAACTGAAATATTATAACAATTTGGTTTGAAAAGAAGTCATTTTCTAAATGATTTAAAAACAATTATTTTATCTGCAAAAATTTCTCATCTGTGACACATATACCACACAAGTAGCATGTCAAAAATAGATAGTTTAACCCTTTACTACACAATCCAAAATTTTAGAGATACTTAAAGAGAAAGCTTTCGAGAACACTTTGGGAAAAGGAGAAAATGCTGGTTACCAGCAGTTTCTCTTTTTCAGACAATGTTTTCCTTTTTTTCCTCACAATGTTTTCTTCCCTATCAGAATTAATTTTAATTTCCTTGCATATTTATTTTGTTGTCTGCAAATGCTTTCAATCCAAATAAGTCTACAATTTTTTCATGTGACAAAGGGTTAAGATGAATCAACAAAGGTATGTAAACATGTAACAATAATGATTGGTTCATTTAATGGTGTTTTAGGCTGCTTTCAACTGAAAAAGCAACACGACGACAAACAGATTAAAAGTGTCTCGAGAACTGTACAGAATATTCTTTATAATTTCAGCATAACGTAACTCAATTATTTTGATTCTTTATCTCTTAAACAAACAACAAAACTGTTCAACTTGAAAGGATTTGCAGATGACAAATTAAACATGACTCTAAAACTGAAATTTACCTTTGGAAAAGAATAAAACACTGTTGGAAAAATGAGCAAATACTAGTTACCAGAATTTTCTTCTTTTCCCACATGTTTTCAAAGCCTTTTTTATAAAGTTTGTTAAAACTAAGGATTGTGTTATAAAGGTTTAATGAAAAATCTTGCCTTTAGAAGTAAGGGTAAAACTAGTAATATGGACAAGCAATTATATTTATTCTCTTGTCAAGGTTAGCTAGATCAAAGAAAGAGGAAGTTTAAATTTTCTTTATACATTTTGGCTTAATGAAATGTTTACAAGTGCTGCAAATCAGTGTAACCTACACCTACAGTAGCTATATCTTTGATTATTCAATAATCTGAACAGAAGTATTGTTTCTAAAGTCTGTCAATGTTTGGAGATTTATTGGGCCTCTAAATAACAATAAATCAAGAACAAGTACCAACCCTGGAGTTTCATGGCCATGGAAGGGGCACCGTCGGTCTGACATGGCTATACCTGGCCCAACTTTACAAAGGTTACAGGCTGCCCCTTGACCTGTCAACTTGGTTCCTGATTCTAAATTTGACTTTGACCTTTGACATGACTTTTGACCTCCTCCAGGATTGGGTGAATAATTCAATAAATTGCTGAAAAAATGAATGAAATTACAACCAGTGACATATTTGAAGTGAATAAAATTAGAAAAAAATAAAATAATTTCTGAGGCTGTAAAGAAATTGCTCATGCTGGACAATTTTCTCAAGTGAAAAAGTTGGTCATTTGTAACAATATTCTCAAAAAGCTTTCATCTCCATCTTCCATCCCGCTACCAGAAGCTCATTTTATATAACCAAACAATACTTCAAATCTTTACCAACCAACAAAATTTTGGACTCTTTCAAATTGAAGGCATTAGCAAACCATAACCTAAATGTAGCATAAATGATGGGATTAGCTTTGAAAGGGAAGAAAACATTAGAAAACAAGAGGGCCAAGATGGCCCTGGATCGCTCACCTAAATTTTTGAGAGGACCATAACCAACTTTTTTTAAAGTATTGAAATTTTGGAAACAAAATCGGTATTTTGCCAAGCAATTATAAAAAGGTCACCTGTAAAAATCATTTCAAAATCTGTCACCACCCCTACAATCATCACCACAGCCATGTTTTTGATGAATCAGAATTCTGCAAATAAATTTTAGGATAGGTCACCCAAAGACCTTATCTTGAACAAGAGCACATGCCCGATAGTGGCTAAAAATATTAAGTTGAACAAGAGCACCTCATGAGAGTGCCAATGATTGGCTGTTGGAACCTTGCTGGATAGTAAAATAAAATTCCAAGTCGCAAAAGGGGCAAAACAATTTTGGAGTTAACTGCCCTTGTTGTATGGGTTGCTTTTTACTAGTGAACAATTATTCCGAGTTTTAAGTACATGTGTTGAGTGGAAGCTGAGATATAACAAAATGTCAAAGTTTTTGCACAACAACAACAACGCAGATGACGCCAACAGGGCTATGTCAATACCTCGATGTTTTCTTTGAAAACAGCTAAGCTAAATAAGGGGTATAATATAAGGATCATTTCTGTGAAATAACTTCAAAATATGAATAGTGGTTTCAGAGAAGACAAAATTTTTAAGAATTTCTTCATGTCCTCAGAGAGCAAATAGCTTCCAACCACCACAGCCATGTTTCTTGACAGATCAAAATTTCGCGAATAAATTTTCAAAAGGGGCACCTAAGGAACATTTCTGTGAAATTATTTCAAAATCTGACAAGTGGTTTAGGAGAAGAAGAATTTCAAAGAATTTCTTTAAGTCCATACAGTACAAAGATGCCCATCCCCACCCAGGCCATGTTTTTGGACGGATCAAAATTACACAAACAAACTTTAAAAAGGGTTACCCGAGGAACATATCCGTGAAATTATTTCAAAATCTGACCAGTGGTTTCAGAGGAGAAGATTATCAAAGAATTTCTTGGAAAATTTCATTTGGTTGCCATGGCAACCCGAGTTTTTGATGAATCAAATTCTGTGAACAATTTTCAAAGGGGACATCCCAAGGAACATTCAAGCCAAGTTTGGTCCAAATCGGCCAAGCGGTTTAGGAGGAGAAGATGTTTAAAGAATTGTTGACGACGCATGACGCACGACGGACACAGCGTGACCCTAAAAGCTCCCCTTGGGCACGTTGTGCTCAGGTGAGCTAAAAAGGCAAAAATACTGATTTCCAGCATTTTCTCCTCTTCACAAAGCGTTTTTGAAAACCCTTTAATGTACAGCCCTGAGTTTTACCAACAATGAGAAGAAGGGTTTTGAAAACATTATGTGAAAAAGAGAAAATTCTGGTAACCAGCAATTTTTCCATTTTCCACATGTTTTAGGGTAAAGTGATACAGAGTCGGACATGATCTAGAGTCAGACATTTTTTAACATAAATTCACACCTGTTACTGGCAGCGAAATATAAGAAACGCTATTCTGTAATACCTATCTGTATTTATTCTCTGCGAAGAAGTCATTTGTAATTTTGTGGCGTATTTCCGCCCTTAGTGGAACCCGTTCTTATAAACACCGTTTTTGGTCGATTTTGGAAGCTTAAATCAGCCAAAAAAGAAAGATTGGTAATTCTGTTATTGAGTCGGACACGGAAAAGTATTGATTTGATATTGAGCCGGACAGTCCAAGTTGACAGATCATCCTTTAACGTTTTCATTCCTGGATAAAACAGATATTTAGCACTACCCGCAATAATGAAAATTAAAATGGAGCACTACCTGTGCTTGTATTCAAATCCGCTCTGTTCATGTTTCGTGTACAGCTTTTTCACTTCAAAAACATTTTAGGTGAAAACACCATGAAATGAAATGCCATCAGTATATCAAATTGACATGCTTTATAAGGCCCAATACATAATATTCAACTTTTTGATAAAACATGATTGGATATGAACCATGATCTTTAAAGGTGGACTTCATGGTTCTGTGACAAGTGTAAGCCCTAGCTCAGCTCAGGCTAATGTTGGAGAAAACTCTATTTTTATATTTATTCTACATATTTATCATAGAAATTATATCTTGTTTTTTTACTGAAATTATCGGCCCAAACAGACCAAAACAGCATGGACAATCATTACATGCACATGCATGAAACCCCTTTTCACAAAGGAAGATACATCATTTCAAATGGCACCTTAACGTTGTCTCAATCAAGTTCGGTTGCTTTATAAATTTCAGTACAGTGGAAGAGGGTTTTGCTGTAGTTGAACTGTTCACTTTTTATTTCGTTCTTCTGCTGCCTGCTTTGCCATTTTATTCTTCAACATATGTTGTTCAAGAACGTTATATAATGCAAGTTTACGCGGTCGGTATGCACAATTCAGGTGTCATGCAGCTGGAAGTCTGTTTGCTCAGACTACTAGAGTCGATACGTGTTGTAGAATCATGCAGCTCCCACTTTCAAAGAGCATGTTTCATTATCAATTGAAAAACCTCTTGTAATAATGTTTTAAGAATGTGGTCTGAGACAATAATGTCAGTAATGATCAATCTAAAGTTTTTGGCTGATTGAATTTTTCAAAATTCCCTGCATATAGTGTTGATAAAAACAGTTGAAACTTTAAAACTTTAAAAAATACTTTAGATGTATAAACGATTTGAACTCATGTACCATTTTCAAACTTTCTACTATTTTTACATTACAAAGTTTAAAAAATCAAATGACATTCGGTCATTAGATCAACATGATCATAACATGGTTGTGAAAAACATTTTTTCTTTTTTTTTCCTTGTCACAAAGTTTGAAAGGTGCCTGTACCCTAAACTTCTTATTTGACTCATTTAAGCCATTTTACAGAAGGCTTGGAGCAATTCAACTGAACTTGCACTAAACCTGCAATCTGAACTTGCGACGTACCATCTATGTCAAAACAGTTCACTGAATTCTTCAGTTTTTTTCCGAAAGTAGGTCAAACTAGAGCTGTCACTGAATGTGACTTAATACCCCCGCCAGCGCTTTGACAGAAACAGGCAATTATTTGTACACAGACGGACAAACGGACAGACAGGCTGATTCCAGTATACCCCCGAAAACATTCGTTTTGCGGCGGTATAATAATACTCTTGACTTGTGTATATAAAGATCAGAGTGACATTTATTACGCAGTCTCATATTTGCTTCCAATGTCAGCATTTTAGTGACCTACGTTCTGGACAGCAATGCAGTCACAAAAATAAAGATCAAATCTAATACAAGATACGCTAATGTCCATCTACTATTGGTCGATTGATCGGTCCCGAATCTCTATTCCTGCTAAATATACTTGAAGGAGCAGAGATACAGAGCAGGGAACCTTGAGTTGTCGTGGGTCATTACATAAAGAATAAATTCTCCAAACACAACCCTGAACAGCATAAACCAGTAGCTTTTGACTGACCACCCTCTATTTTGGCAACGAAAAGCAGCCTGATATGATGAGCAAAAAAAAAAAAACCGTGTGATGTGGGCAATTCGATACAAAAATAAAATTTCAAAAGACAGTTTCATCTTCGCTTTTCTGCCTGTTCAAGTTTTAAATAGGTCATTGTCTCCGTTTTAACTCTTTTACAGACGACAAACTTTAGGACTTGACCTAATTCTAAGCATTTGAAGACGACAAGATGAATGCACAAAAATGGTGAGGTTTGTCTTACAAAGGGTAGAAATCATTGAAAGAAAAGAAGAAAATGTTAGTTATCAGCATTCTGTATCAGGATATATAAAACTCCTGATTGTTTGATTAAGGTTTAACCACTTATTAGGTATAATAAAGTAGCGACACCTATCGTCCGACTGAAAATCAAACATGTCCGACTCGTCATCGATTTTGTCCGAGTCATTATCATTATGGGGTTGCCTCTTTTAAACACGTATTTATCCCACAAATACGCTAATTTCCGTATGCTTTCAGGAATGTCGAGCATGGTACCAGCGAAAACCAGGCTCCAAAATGTTTCCAAATACATGCATAGACAGAATCACTAAAAATAGCGTGAGGAGGTCCGACTCACTATCATTTTACCCTATACCACTCAAAGACAGATCTCACATTGACTCTCCATTGAGCAACACTTTATTTGTCATCTGCCGATGCTTTGGATTTGGACAAGTCTAAATCATAGTCTTTTGGTAAAGAGTTTATCATATACAAAAACATACAAGCCATTAGGTAATTAACAGTTGTAAGTAACTGACAACATCAGGATTGTATTTACAAATCAAAATGAATACAACAATTTATTACATGAAATCTATATGAGGTACATTGTTGTCTTAACTCTTTATTGGACAACGAAATTCTAGACTTTTGTGAATTGAAAGCATTTTTTAGATTACAAATTAAACATGGGTCAAAGGCGTGGATGTATCTTTGAAAGTGTAGAAAACATTGTGGGAGAAGGAGAAAATGCTGCTTAGCAGCATTTTCTTCTTTTCCCATAATGTTTCCAAAAGTCATTTTCCTTGGCTTGTTAAACATCAGGACTGTTTGGTAAAGAATTAAAAAGAATTTTACCTAATTTGGTTTAAAACAATAATTGTCACTTCAGGTTTACTGGTACTTCAAAAACCAATGAATTGTTTTTATTGATTAAAACTTTTAGTAAAAGATATGTAAACACGGTGCTACAAATGAAATGTTGCTTCATGGTGCATTGACAGCTTTGTAGATTTAGCACACACAGAGCCATTAGATTGTTGTATACCTAAACAAAACAGTCGTAAACAGTTACATCCTGCTGTCCACATGTTTTGTCCTGCATCTTTTTCTTTTCTTAATTGAGCTATAACTCTTCACAGCATGACAAAATCTGAGGGGTCCTGTGTGGCTCAGTGTAGGACTTGTGATCTGGAGGCCCTGGGTTCGAGCCTCACTGGCTCCACTGGGTTTTTCACGGGAATGGCTTTGGGCAAGACACTTCAGAGCCCTAGCCTAGTACTGGTGAAACCCAGGAAATACATGAATATGTGAGCTGTTGCCGTGATATGACTAAAATAACATTGAAAACCTGTCTTCCTTAGGGTCCTGAAAACTCTGGATTGCATGGAAAAGTGTTACGCATAATGATCCCTTTTGGTGGTTTGGCCGAGGATTATTCAGAGAGGGGACCAGTGTCCCACCAACATGCACAGGTATGGGACACTTTTAAGATTAGTGAGATAATTAAACTCAAGAATCATTATCAAATAAACTTGTTAACTCTTTCATTACTGAATAAATAAATTACATTTTCTCAATGGCTTCAAATACACTTTCTCTACTAGATCAAGAGACGCTTTGTTCATAATCTAGCAGAAAGCAGTGGACAGTGTAGATCAGAGATCAGACTGCACGTTCTGTGCAGTCTGATCTTGATCTACACTGTCCATAAAAGCTTCTGGTGTCGTCTATGGTATGGAAAGAGTTAATAACAAGAGTCCTGTCTGTGTGTACTATGATTGGATAGTTTCTCATTCAGAATCTGTCCCAGAATCTCCCTCTTGGCAGATCTCTTTATCCCTCCCTGTAACATTTCTCTGGCTATCTATCCTAAGAGTACTGAATAAACCTTGCTCTAGCACAAGGAGGTTCAATATATCACCATGATGCATTATACTAAGCAAGGCGTCACATAACTATTGATCAATAAAACCCACTTTGTGTTACAACCAGCTGTGTCCTGAGGTAGAATGGTCCTCAGACATGTAGAAAATTGACCAATCCTAAAAAGTTTTGACCAAGGTCAGCCTGCATGGACTCGTCCAAATTGAAAGTGTTTGCAGACTACAACTCAAATGTAACTCTTATGATGAGATTTTTTTGGATAGGGAGAAAATATGGTCATCCGCAAATTCTTCCTTTTCCCATAATGTTTTCAAAAGCTCTCTTTGAGGGTTGCTAAGTCTGGTGTGTGAGGTAAAGGGCTACAGGAAGAAAAAATTTCACCCCTGATCCCATGTTTTAACAACCATGAGGACGAAGCCTTTAAGAAAAGATTGTGAAAAACACAGAAAACGTGAGTAACATGAGAGCCATGCAGGCCCTTAACATCCCCTGAAATTTTATTTATGGTTTGTTGAAGCTTTAGGAAGCCCTTATACAGGGTGTCCAAAAAGTCGTGCACCATCCTGAAAATACATTCATTGTTACAGATGCTCAAATTGAGCACCACTTTCAGTAATGGTCAGTAACTGAGTGTCACAACATCCCACCGGATACCCTATGAATGTTCAAAACAGCTTTTTGCGGAGAGTACAGCGTTGTTTTACTGAAAATGGTGCTCAATTTGAGCATCTGTAACAATGAATGTGTTTTCAGGATGGTGCATGACTTTTTGGACACCCTGTATAAGAGTCATGCTTTGGAAAGGGGGGGGGGGGTCTACATCTGCAAAAAGTATCGACCCAGGTCAGCCTGATCCCAGTCGAAACCTTTTGCTTTTGGTCAATTTTCTGAATGTCATGAGTCAGTTGATTGTTAAGCTGAATGGATTTATGAACCCATAATTATGTGATGTCTTGCTTGGTATACTGAATCATGGAGATGCATTTAACCCCTTACCAAATAATCCCTGGTTTTCACGACACTGAGGAAGAAACCTTTTGAAAACATTGTGGGAAAAGGAGAAAATGCTGGTAACCAGCATTTTCTCCTTTTCCCACAATGTTTTCTACCCTACCCGAAACAGACCTCAATTTTTGAGTCACATTAATGGTGTTGTCTGCAAACGCTTTCAATTTGGACGAGTCTAAAATTTTGTCGTTTGGTAAAGAGTTAACCCCTTTTTTGCCGCAGCATGGTTCAAGTGCAATTGACACAGATACTCAGCATATACAGATCTGAGATAATTTAGTTGCATATAACATGCAGTCCAATCTTGATCCAAAACATCCACAAAAATAATAATAAAAGTAAGGTCTGGCATACTGTGAGTCAAATAACAACAAGAGGGCCAAGATGGCCCTTGAACGCTCACCTGAATTTTTGAGAGGACCATAGCCAATTTTTTTTGAGGTATTGAAACTTTGGAAACAAAATCATTATTTTGCCAAGCAATTTTGAAAAGGTCACCTGTAAAAGACATTTCAAAATCTGTCACCACCCCTACAATCATCACCACAGAAATGATTTTGATGAATCAGAATTCTGCAAATAAATTTTTGGATAGATCACCCAAGGACAATTTCTTGAAGAAGAGCACATGCTCGATTGTGACTAAAAACATAAGTCGAACAAGAGTACCACATGCAGGTGCCAACAACTGGCTGTTGTTTTTCGACGGATAAAAATTTCCTTAACAATTTTTGAAAAGGGTCATCCTAGGAACATTTCTGTGAAATTATTTCAAAATCTGACCAGCCGTTCCAGAGAAGAAGAATTAAGAAATTCCTCTTCATGTCCCTGTAGTGCAAAAAGCCCCCACCATCAGAGCCATGTTTCTTGACAGATCACAATTTCGTGAACACTTTTTGAAAAGAGTCACCCAAGGAACATTGCTGTGAAATTATTTCAAAATCTGACCAGCGGTTTCAGAGAAGAAGAATTTTTAAGAATTTCTTCATGTCCATATAGTGTAAATAGCCCACAGCCATCAGAGCTATGTTTCTTGATGGATCAAAATTTCTCGAACAATTTGCAAAAAAGGTCACCCAAGAAACATTTCTGTGAAATTATTTCAAAATCTGACCAGCCGTTTCAGAGAAGAATTTTTAAGAATTTCTTCATGTCCATATAGTGCAAGGGGGCCCCCCACCCAATCAGAGCCATGTTTCTGGACGAATCAGCATTTTGCAAACAATTTTTGAAAAGGGTCACCAAAGAAACATTTCTGTCAAATTATTTCAAAACCTGACCAGCCGTTTCAGAGAAGAAGAATTTTTAAGAATTTCTTCATTTCTATATAGTGCAAGTAGCCCCCAGTCACCAGAGCCATGTTTCTTGACGGATCAAAATTTTGCAAACAATTTTTGAAAAGGGTCACCCATGGAACATCTCTGTGAAATTATTTCAAAATCTGACCAGCCATTTCAGAGAAGAAGAATTTTTAAGAATTTCTTCATTTCTGTATACAGGGATAAAGACTAGCACTCGCCCAGTCGCCCATGGCCACTGAAAATCGGTCTGGACGACTGAAAAATCCCGTACGATCGCCCAGCCGAGCGACTGATCGTCCCAGGAAAAATTTCGGTAAACGTCTGTATTTTGCCCATTTCGGTATACCATAGTACCAATTTTCATTTCTATTATACACCTATGCATGATCTGAGTTAAATACGGGCGTTATCTAACTCGCTAATACAACTCGACAGAAATTTTTTCCGTATCAGCCTAGTACCGTGTGTAGAGCATAGTCGTGTAGACACACTATGTCTGTGTATTGATGTTCAGGTCTTTTCGCCAAATTCCTGTCACGTTCGGCCCGCATGACAATGCACAAAAAACCCATTTCTAGAGTATCTGTAGCTATTTCATCAATTATTTGTCATCTATTTTTTTTTTTTTCCAAAATTGTTTCTAAGCAGATTCTGATTTTATCCGAAATCAATGCCTATTAGATCTACATCTATGTGTTGTTTCGAAAAGGCATTTCCATATGCTACTGTACGATACACTCGTGAACTTTGGAACCGCGATTCATTTGACTTGCCTCCTGCTTTATAACGAAAAGAAATGTACTGTTCTTGACAGTGACAGTGAGTAACAATAATCGGTCTCATCTGATATGCACCTCTTTACACACGCAACTCGACATGATCCGACCACGCAGAAATGTAGACTGTTGTAATATTCCATATGTCTTTAATACTCTCCCCCTTCCAAAATGGTGGTACCCATGACTTTGTAGTTTTCTCGATCAAAAATCATGTGGCGATTCATACCGGGTGTGTTGAAACCCGAGAAAAAAAAAAAAAAAAAATGGTTGAAGAGGAACGGGCATATTATCGGGAATATGACGAAAACAAGCGCCGTCGCCGTTTTGACCCAATTTGGCGAAAAGGTAGGCCTTGCCTGGTTGATACTGAGAATGCATTGACCTGTTCAGTTTGTACTGAATTTGGAACTGGTCGAAGCTGTGTGTATGTAAAAGGCTGTCAGGCATACAAGATTGACAGTATTAAAAAACATGAAGCCAATGACTTGGATGAGGGTAAAGTATTTGCAAAGTTGCTCAGTGAGGAATTTAGGTCAGTGTAGTGCCCAGAGTGTTACGGGCATTGTTAGCTTTAATTAAAATTTTATTGGAGTTTTTATCGTTTTATGAAATTTTAATCCTGGGCCCCTAAGTTTTTGACTGGGCCCCTAAATTTTCAATTTTAGGGGCCCAGTTGGCTACTGAAAAAAAAAAGTTAGTCTTTATCCCTGGTATAGTGCAAGTAGCCCCCATTCACCAGAGCCATGTTTCTCGATGGATCAAAATTTCGCGAACAATTTTTGAAAAGGGTCACCCAAGGAACATCTCTGTGAAATTATTTTAAAATCTGACCAGCCGTTTCAGAGAAGAAGAATTTTTAAGAATTTCTTCATTTCTATATAGTGCAAGTAGCCCCCATTCACCAGAGCCATGTTTCTTGACTGATCAAAGTTTCGCGAACAATTTTTGAAAAGGGTCGCCCAAGGCACATCTCTGTGAAATTATTTCAAAATCTGACCAGTGGTTTCACAGGAGAAGATTTTTAAAGAATTTCTTAGAAAATTCCATTTGGTTGCCATGGCAACCAGAGTTTTTGATGGAATCAAATTCTGTGAACAATTTTTAAAGAGGACCTCCCAAGGAACATTCCAGCCAAGTTTGGTCCAAATTGGCCCAGCGGTTTAGGAGGAGTTGATGTTTAAAGAATTGTTGATGACGCACGACAAACGACGGACACCGGGTGATCCTAAAAGCTCCCCTTGAGCACGTTGTGCGCAGGTGAGCTAAAAAGGGCCTGGACCTTCCACATAAATAACAAGCTCTTTATTACAATAATGAAACAATTACCAACAGAGAAAAGATAAAGAAATTTTATCCTTAACTCTTTGCCACACAACAATATTCTAGACTTGTCCAAGTTCAAACCTATAACCTTAGACCAAATACCTTTTTTACTGTTCCAAATTAAGAGCATGTGAAGATGAAAAGTTCAAAATTAATACAAACAAGATGTCTGTTTGTAAAACAGTCATGCCCCCCTACTGCCACATTGATACAGGAAGTGGCACAGTTCATAAACTGATATCAAAAGAATTGATAGGGAAATATCGATGTCATCTTTTTGATTTATAGCCCACTTCAATTGTTAAACGTGATAATCTGTCAACAGTTCGCATAATTATACACACCGCCGTGTGTATACATACAAGATTGTAAACAGTCGCCGATACACAGACTGGGTTATCGATTTTCTTTTCAGCATGTGTGTTCGACTTCCGCTTTTTCCCAGTCGACTTCGATGCTTACTACGTCCCCGATAATACGCGAATAAAATGTTGGAGCCACAAGTTGAGCCTCATATGATGATTTTTGAGACAGTTTAATTTTTTTTTAGCAAATGGCTCAAGTGGCGAACGGCAGCGCGGGCCCTGAATCATCTGGTGGTCACTGTGACCTTGACCTTTCACGGATTAACCTTAAAATCGATAGGGATCATTTACACTCCAAGATGAATATCTGTATAGAATTTGAAGGATCTAGGTCAATTCTGTGTCTAGTTATCATCTGGACAGGGTTTGGTCTATATATCATTAAGTTGAAGGCCACTGTGACCTTGACCTTTGATGGATTAATCTCAAAATCGATAGGGATCATTTTCACTCCGAGATGAATACCTGTACAGAATTTAAAGAACCAATGTCAATTCTGTGTCTAGTTATCATCTGGACAAGGTTTGGTCTATATATCATTAAGTTGAAGGCCACTGTGACCTTGACCTTTGATGGATTAATCTCAAAATCGATAGGGATCATCTGCACTCCAAGACACATGTCTGTGCCAAATTTGACGAACCTAGGTCAATTCTGTGTCTAGTTATCATCCGGACAAGGTTTGGTCTATATATCAACATGTTGACGGTCACTGTGACCTTGACCTTTGACTGATTGACCTCAAAATCAATAGGGATCATCTACACTCCGACATGCATGTCTGTGCCAAATTTGACGAACTTAAGTCAATTCTGTGTCTAGTTATCATCCGGACAAGGTTTGGTCTATATATCAACATGTTGACAGTCACTGTGACCTTGACCTTTGACCGATTGACCTCAAAATCAATAGGGATCATCTATACTCCGAGACACATGTCTGTGCCAAATTTGACGAACCTAGGTCAATTCTGTGTCTAGTTATCATCCGGACAAGGTTTGGTCTATATATCACCATGTTGACGGTCACTGTGACCTTGACCTTTGACCGATTGACCTCAAAATCAATAGGGATCATCTATACTCCGACACACATGTCTGCCAAATTTGACTAACCTAGGTCAATTCTGTGTCTAGTTATCATCAGGACAAGGTTTGGTCTATATATCAACATGTTGACGGTCACTGTGACCTTGACCTTTGACTGATTGACCTCAAAATCAATAGGGATCATCTACACTCCGACACACATGTCGGGCCCTGAATCATCTGGTGGTCACTGTGACCTTGACCTTTCACGGATTAACCTTAAAACCAATAGGGATCATTTACACTCCAAGATGAATATCTGTACAGAATTTGAAGGACCTAGGTCAATTCTGTGTCTAGTTATCATCCGGACAAGGTAAGGTCTATATATCAACATGTTGACGGTCACTGTGACCTTGACATTTGACCGATTGACCTCAAAATCCATAGGGATCATCTACACTCCGACACGCATGTCTGTGCTAAATTTGATGAACCTAGGTCAATTCTGTGTCTAGTTATTATCCGGACAAGGTAAGGTCTACCGACCGACCGGCCTACCGACCGACATTAGCAAAGCAATATACCCCCACTTCGTTGAAAGGGGGCATAATAAGACAAAATTCTCTGATAGGGGAGAAAACAAGTTTAAACAAGAGGGCCCTGATGGCCCTAAAGTCGCTCACCCGAGTCTTTTGACCAAAAATGACCCATTTTCAATCTCTTTTTGAGATATCATGACAAACAATCTACTAAGCTTTCATAATTATTGGACTGAAAATGCCTATAGCATGTACACAAGCTTTTTTTTTTTAAATTTCTCTCAGCAATCTACTTTTTAGCCAACCATAGCCAATTTTCCCATTGTAAGTATTATCAAAACAAGACTGAAAATGTGACCTCTAGAGCGTAGACAAGGTTTTTCTAAGATTTGACCTAGTGACCTAGTTTTTGACCCGACATGACCCATTTTCAAACTCGACCGAGATATCATTAAGACAAACATTGTGACCAAGTTTCATGAGTATCTGACTGAAAAATGTGGCCTATAGAGTGTACACAAGGTTTTTCTAGGATTTGACCTAGTGACCTAGTTTTTGACCAGACATGACCCACTTTCGAACTCGTCCGAGATATCATCAAGACAAACATTCTGGCCAAGTTTCATGAGTATCTGACTGAAAATGTGGCCTCTAGAGTGTACACAAGGTTTTTCTAAGATTTGACCTAGTGACCTAGTTTTTGACCAAAAATGACCCATTTTTGGAATCATCCCAGATTTCATCAAGACAAACATTCTGACCAACTTTCAAGAGTTTTTGACTGAAAATGTGGCCTCTAGAGCGTACACAAGGTTTTTCTAAGATTTGACCTAGTGACCTATTTTTTGACCAAAAATGACCCATTTTTGGAATCATCCAAGATTTCATCAAGACAAACATTCTGACCAACTTTCAAGAGTTTTTGACTGAAAATGTGGCCTCTAGAGCGTACACAAGGTTTTTCTAAGATTTGACCTAGTGACCTAGTTTTTGACCCGACATGACCCATTTTCGAACTTGTCCGAGATATCATCAAGACAAACATTCTGACCAAGTTTCATGAGTATCTGACTGACCGAGATATCATCAAGACAAACATTCTGGCCAAGTTTCATGAGTATCTGACTGAAAATGTGGCCTCTAGAGTGTACACAAGGTTTTTCTAAGATTTGACCTAGTGACCAAGTTTTTGAACCAAAATGACCCATTTTCGAACTCGACCGAGATATCATTAAGACAAACATTGTGACCAACTTTCATGAGTATCAGACTGAAATGTAGCTTCTAGAGCGTACACAAGTTTTTCCTAAGATTTGACCTAGTGACCTAGTTTTTGACCAGACATGACCCACTTTCGAACTCATCCGAGATATCATCAAGACAAACATTCTGACCAAGTTTCATGAGTATCTGACTGAAAAATGTGGCCTCTAAGAGCTTACACAAGGTTTTTCTAAGATTTGACCTAGGGACCTAGTTTTTGACCCCACATGACCCATTTTCGAACTCGTCTGAGATATCATCAAGATAAACATTCTGACCAACTTTCAAGAATTTTGGACTGAAAATGTGGCTTCTAGAACGTACACAAGGTTTTTCTCAGATTTGATCTAGTGACCTAGTTTTTGACCCCACCTGACCCGTTTTCAAACTCATCCGATATATTATCAAGACAAACATTTTGACCAAGTTTCATGAGTATCGGACTGAAATGTAGCCTCTGGAGCGTACACAAGGTAGAAGTTGACGACGGACGACGCAAGCCGGACACAGCACGATCACAAAAGCTCACCATGAGCACTTCGTGCTCAGGTGAGCTAAAAAGCCTTAATCCTCAAGGTCATTAAAACACCAGCTTGTGTGTACCAAGTTAAAAGCCACTGCTAAGAATGTAGATCCAAGCTTAGAGTGCATAGTATGAGCAACCTGGTGAATTTATTGAGATATTCTGTTGAAAATCTCTTTGGAAATTACATCTTGTAACTGAGGTCTTTTGAACTGATTAAAAATATAGCCATCTTATCTATTTAGCAATCAATGGGTTAAAACAGTGCAAATAAGTAACAGTTCAACCCTTTGCCACACATGTTCTGGTTTTTAATGAGCCTGAAGGAGAAGACATTTGAAAACATTGTGGGAAAAGGAGAAAATGCTGGTTACCAGCATTTTCTCCTATTGCCACAATGTTTTCTATTCTTTCAAAGGTACACTCCATCATTCAATTCACATTTGAACTGTTGTCTCCAAATGATTTCAAAATGGACTAGTCTAAAATTCTCAAGTGTGGTAAAGAGTTAAGTTGCTCATGAATCAACAGCCCACTTTTCCTGTACCAAAGGGAGATAACTCTAGCCTATGGAATAAATGGTTAAAAGGGGAGGTAATTATCTCCTTTACCTTCTAGAGACATCAACCTGTATGGAATGATCAATGACCAGATCTGCTGGACAGACTGGGTTTATCTTTTCTGGATCCCCTCCTAGCCTTCGCACGGCATCCCTCATGGCAGCAAAATCCACCACTGCTGGTACCCCACTGTAAACACAGGAAACTCATTGAGCTGTTACTGTATAGGTTACCACACAGTCCCCTGTTTTAACGACCTTGAGAAAGAAGCTTTTTGAAAACACTGAAGCATTTTATCCTTTTCCCACAATGTTTTCTCCCCTTTCAGAAACATATTGAATAGTTTGAGCAACATATAAAGTGTTGTCTGCAAAACCTTTTAATTTCGAAGAGTCAAAAATTTTGTCGTTTGGTAAAGAGTTAACTCTTAACCACACAATCTCAAGTTTTTCACCTTGAAGAAAAAACCTTTTGAAATCACTGAGAAGAAGAGAACATGCCACTTGCCAGCATTTTCTCCCCTTTCAATGTTTTTTTTTTGCATGACAAATCACAACATTCCAGTCAAATTTGATAATTCATATGTCATTTGGTAAAGATTTAACTCTTTATCACACAATCCCAAATGTTAAAGACCCTGAAGAAAAAGCCTTTTGAAAACATTGTTGGAAAAGGAGAATATGCTGGTAACCAGAATATTCTCCTTTTCCCACAATGTTTTCTTCCATTCCTAAACAAATTTCAATTTTTGAGTCAAATTTATTTTGTCCTCTGCTATGAATTTGGACTAGACCCAAATTCTGTCGTTTGGTAAACCCTTCAAAAGGCGGCATAAACCCAACAGACATTGTGAATCTAGAAATAAGACCCTATTACATGCAATATAAAGGTAGAATTTGTCTAGAATGTTTCAGCAAAGCAGACAGTATAGATCAAAGATCAGACTGCATGTTTTGTGCAGTCTCATCTTGATCTACAGTGGCAACAAAAGCAACTATAGTTGTGAAAGGTGCCTTAACCGTTTACCAAATGACAAAATTTAAGACTGGTCCAAACTGAAAGCAATTGCAGACAAAACAAATGTGAATCAAAAATTGAAATTTGTCTTGGGAAAGGTAGAAAACATTGTGGGAAAAGGAGAAAATGCTGGTTACCAGCATTTTCTCCTTTTTCCACAATGTTTTCAAAAGCCTTTTGTCTCAGGGTCGTTAAAAGTCGGGATTGTGTGGTAAAGGGTTAAGGGTTAACCTTAATGTTTACTGAGAGACAAAATTGTAGTTCGCTCAAAATAGAAAGTATTTGCAGGCAACAATATAAATGAGACACAAAAATTGAAATTTGTTACAGAAAGGGTAGAAAACATTGTGGGAAAAGAAGATATGCTAGTTACCAGCATTTTCTTCTTTTTCCGCAATGTTTTCAAAAACTGTTTTATCAGGGTCATTAAAACTTGGGACTGTGTGGTAAAGAGTCAAAGGCCCAGAGCGGCCAAAAGCAAACAATGCCAATGTTCAAATACATCGAAAGTGTTGCTCAAATGGTGGATTTTTTTCTATTCAGAAAATGCTGGTCATCAGTATTTTGTCCTTTTCCCCCAATATTTCAAAAGCCTTCTCCCTCAGGGTCGTTAAAACCTGGGATTGTTTGGTAAAGGGTTAAAAGTATGGCAATTACCTGTGAAGACGACCATCTTTAAATGTATGGTTCATCTAAGCAGTGTTTATTCTGAAATGTGTGATTATGGATTCACTGGCAGGAAAGTGAATTTTAAAACCAAGTAAAAAGTTGTCAAGTAGTTCTATTTCTGTTTAACTTTAACTTGTCTTTAAAATTCTTTTTCTGCAAAGAAATTTCAGCAAAAAATATTCAAAAAATGTTGGTATTCAACATGAACTTAGGCCTGTAACAATGATATATGCAAAAACATTGTGGTAGAAGGAGAAAGTCTTAGCACTGATCAGTTTCTCCTTTTCCCACAGTGCTTTACAGTAAAAAAAAGAAAGGTGTTGAGGAGGTTATGATCTAAGAAAGCTTACGTGAAATCCTGAAGGATGACTCTGGACGGTTTAAACGGAATTTCAACATTTTGTGACTGGTTCACCTCCCAATCCAAAATTTTCTCTACGTCTTGTGGGAACACATAGAACTCGTCACAGTTTCTCACAGCTGATTCAAGTAAAACTCTGATAGAAAATGGCAGTTTGTCTGAAAATAACAGATATAAATCTTAACTCTTTAGACTTTGCCATACGATCCTGAGTTTTAACTACCCTGAGAAAGAAGCTTTTTGAAGACATTGTAGGAAAAGGAGAAAATGCTGGTAACCAGCATTTTCTCCTTTTCTCACTATGTATTCTACCTTATCATAGACAGGAATCATCATTTGAGCTACATTTAATTTGTTGTCTGCAAATGCTTTCAATTTGGTCGAGTCCAATAATCTGTCGTTTGCTAGAGGGTTAACTCTTTACAATGTGACACAGTTAAAGACCTGGTTTTATTCAAATTTTTATGTGGATATGGCTTTAATGACTGGATCAGTCTCTGAAAGGGTAGACAACATAACGAGAACAAGTACAAAGGGTCAATTCCACAATGCTTTCTGCCATTTCAACGACAAATCAAATTGGACTAGTCTCAAATTTTGGTGATTATTATTTTATATGTGACTTGAAAATTGAAAAATTAATTCTTTCACTACTAGATAAATGAGTAACAGTTTTTTAAAGACCACTAATACACTTTCACTGCAAAATGGAGAACCACTTTGGTCATAATCTAGAATAATTTAATGGACAGTGAAGATCAGAGATCAGACTGCACATTCTGTGCAGTCTGATCTTGATCTACACTGTCCGCAAAAGTTTTTTGTGTCATCTACAGTAAGGAAAGAATTAACGGTAGTAATAAGTTCTGTCTTACCATATCGCTTGTCCTTTAGCTTTGGCAAACTGAAATATGTGTGCTCCTGTCCATTCACAACAAGGTTTTCCTTCACCCTGTCATAGGGATTTGGACCTGAAACAGGAAACAACAATCACCATTGATATAATGTATGAGCCATGCTCTGTGAGAAAGGGGCTTAATGCATCTGCAAAAAGTATCAATCCATGTCAGCCTGTGCAGGCTGACATAGGTTGAAACATTTTCTTGTAGGTAATTTTCTGCATGACAAAGAACCAGTCTATCTCATGATTCAGTTGAATGTTCGATAAAATGAATTTTGCGGATATATAGTAATTTAATGAATTTCTTGGTACAAATTATCGATGCATCAGGAAGATACATGAAACCCCCTTTTGCCTGAGTGCGGCCCATATATAAATACTTAAATAATATGTTGATACGTCAGCAGGTCACCTACCGTATTTTGCTTAAATTTTGGGACACCCAAAGTATTGGGACACCATCAAAAATAATTATTTTTCATGACCCAAAGATTTGGACCATACTAAAAATTGCAAAGCAAGATCAGTACTTTTTTGTTCCAAAGAATTGGGACAGTTAATATCTATTAGAAAAAAAAATCTAATTTGTCTGATACCCTTTGTTTACAAGCATTCATTTCTCACTGTTTCATTTCTACACACGCAAGCATGCTTCCCAACCCTCTCAATTTCATTGGGAGTCTCCTGATTCAAGACAAAAAACCCGATCACCTGACAGACTATTAACTAGAGGCGCTTGAGCGCCTGTATCGCTCCACAGGCCTGATATTTCTATAATGGCGAAAGGAAGTTTTTAACAATTATCATTCAATCCTGCATTTTAGCTCACTGAAGAAACAATTTGGTAGACAACCACCATAGGAACTTACCTGCAAAACAACAATGAAATCCAATGAATAGTTTTAGAGAAGAAATTTTTCAAAGATTTTACTTTATACCATAAAAGGAAAATGAGTCTCCCATAAAAGCCATGTTTTTTGACAGATCTTTTTTTTTTAAGGAATTCTGTAAACCTGTATCTAAGGAACATTCCTGCAAAATAATAATGCTATCCAAATAGCGGTTTGGGAGGAGAAGATTTTTAAAGGTTTTTTACTTTGGTTGCCATGGCAACCAGAATTCTTCATGGAACACAATTATTTGAAGGAATTTGAAAGAGGACCACCAAAGGAACATTCCTGTGAAATTTGGTAAAAATCCAGTCAATAGTTTCTCAGGAGGAGTTTTTTAAAGAAAAAGTTTACGGACGCACGCACGGACGAACAGACGAACGCACGGACGGACGACGGACACAACGCCATGACAATAGCTCGCTGGCCTTCGGCCAGTGGAGCTAAAAACCCCAATTCTAAAAAAAATCTGATATGAGGGTAAAACGGGTGTGATTAACTTGTATCCAAGGTACATAATGTGTACATGTATATCCGAAGTTGACATAGAGTTGACATGCATGTATTTCAAGGTCAATCGGGTTAGTTGTTTATAAATAGAAATCAAGATACTGTATTCTAACTGAGGTTTATCAACTGAAGATTTGCAAACCAATCAAATTTGAGAATGGGCCGAGCAGGTACTTGTCAGAGTGGAATCTACGTCATTCACCTCATGTATACAGGCAGAGATCAAACTAGCCCAGAAATTTAGGGAGAAGTGACTTCTCCTTCCTGAGAATTGAGTAAGAAGTTTTGTTGGGCAAGGCAGAAGTTTTTTTGCCACATTAGGGAAATGGATAAGAAGCATATTTGGGGATAATTCTGAGATAACTTGCTCAATTTTTCTTTTCTTCACCCCTATACATGTATTGTGAAATGAATATGATCAGAAAGAACATATTTTCTAAATACACAGATTCCTATACATAGGGGTATTTGTATGTTTGTTTGCATTTTATGCCACTTTCAAAATTATTTCAGTTATATTTAGATGGCCAGTGCACCTATCCATGCTTTTCTGGTGTGCCCTCTTATCAGATTATAGCACTAAATTTTTTTTCCTAAGCCACTGGCTGCTTTTACAACTAACCTTCACCCAAACAATGATCAGGGGTGACAGGAGATCGAATCCTGTAGTAATGACGTCTTGATTCTGCAGTCTGCATTCCCCGCTAATTTGAAATTTCTCACCTACAACCAAATTCCAATTTACGTATTACTGTTTTTCCTTCCTTGATTTTATATACACTTGCTAAACATCCTGAAAGTATCATTCAAGTTATAGTTTGTGGCCGGTGAGAATCAAGATTGGACTGTAATGAACGTGCGATCGAATCTTGATCCTACACTGCTCGCAACGAAAACGATTCTCTAAAAAATTTTCTATTCTGAACTAAAGATTTCGATACTTTTTTTTGAAAGAACAAATTATTTTCAAAACATCGATTGTGTACAAATTAGTTTCTCGCTGTTAACCTTTCACAACTTCATTTTTCATTTATGTTTGCTGAAAGTATCTGTTAATTACTTATAGCAGTAAAATTCTGTTCTGTTCTGTCTCGTCATACCTCGGAAAACAATTAGCCTAGCAGTGACCCTTGATAATTTGGCACTAAAATTCTCAATGAGTAAAATGTGTGCTGCCACAAACATTTGTTTGGCAATGTTGCATGACTATATTTGAACTGATCAGTTTTTGTATGGACAATGTTTGAGAAAAAAGTCTTTTCACCCGTTTCTAGGCTTTGCTTATTTTTATATCATAATCCTAATTACTTTTCAATCAATGTCATTAACACCTTCTATCCGAATAAACATACACTTCTGAAAACATTACGCACATCTGGCCTTACAAAATTTTGTCAGGAAACCTGGAAAAACTTTGCGAAAAGTGAAAAAATGGAAGACTAGTGTCCAATTCAATACAATACAATACAATACAATACATTTTATTTGCTCCAATGTAAACAACGTACATTTTGCAAAATAGCAATAATTAAACAATATAGTAGTCAACTTGACTTGATTTACTTGAAACTATTAAATGGGAAAGAGAGTGATATAATTATTCAAAGAGTGAAGAAGCTATTCTGTAAGTGAAAAATATACGTGACCTGTTTTTAATTTAAGATCTTGTCCATTTTTAGCGAAATTGGGATGATTCTATTGCTGTGAGAACAGTTTGAATTATTTATTTCTGTGGTATTTATATCGTTTTCAACATTACTCCAGTTATATCACAGTGGCAAGTGCACTTATTCATGCTCTCTTTATTTCAGTTTACACTTACGCCTCACAATAAGCTTTCTAAGAAACTGGCTGCTTTTCAAATATGTATATACATATTTTCAAAAACAATGTTCAGTTTATATTAAAACACAAGTATGTTTTCTTTGGTGAAAGATAGGAATGCATATAAAGATATGCAAAGAAAAATACCACCTAGTAACCTTATATACATATATAACATTACTGTTAAATATAGACCTTTCCTTTTGTACTATATTTATATCTGACATCAGCATGAAAAATAAATACAAAAACTTCATCTATATACTAAACATTATAATCGAGGTTTAAAATTCTCTTGTCTAATATGAGACTTTATAAAGCCTGCATGATAATGTATTAACGATCTTTTATACTTTCTTAGAGTAATGCTTTGAAAACATCGTGATTTTCACGCTCGTTAAGAGGATAACTATTGAAAACATTGTGGTAAAAGGTGACGGAACATTTCAGAGTTGATATAGTTTTATCCTTCTTTAGAACAGTGCAAACATTACGATTTTACATTGTGACTATATATGCTCCATTTGAGGAAAGCTTTTTAAAACATTGTAGCAAAAGGAGACAAATCATCCAAATGTCAAGATCTTTTATAATTCTTCGGATTAAAGCCTTCGAAAACATGCAACTTTTCGTGCTCTTTTAGTGGATAGCTTATAGAAACAATGTGGCAAAAGGTGATATATCATGCGAGGGTAGGTATAGGGTATACATGGTAATTAATATTCTCCAATAATTGGCATCTACTGAAAACGGGAAAGTAGAAAGCGGCCTAACTCAGCAAAATTAACATAAATACATTATACAATATTCATGTATCTAAATATCTTTTGAATAACAATATTTACTTATTTGCTTATAAGCACACAAATATTTGAATACTACAGTTTATGCCTCTATAACTCATAGAAGGCTTTCTTAAAACAGAGACAAATACAATGACATAAGATAACATTAATATTTGATAGAGTTTAAAACTTTTGAAAACATAATGGTTTTACGGCATTTTCATCAATATTTCAGTGATTCAATAAGACCAAAAACTTGTCCTCTGACATTAACAAGTCTACAAACAATAAAACTGACCTGATTGGCTAACAGGTTCAGCAAGCGTAACCTCGAGTGATAGCGTTTATCAGTTGCCTAATTATCAAAGTTCACACATGGGTGTCGAAGCATAACAGATTAATTGTATAACAATAGGTGATTAAGATCATGAAAGAAAAGTGGTTGCTAAGTGTTGACAGATCGGGCATCTTATCTTAATTGCTTTGATCCATGAAATTTTACCGATTTTTTTGTTTCAAACCGAAATTTTCGGACGAACTTTTTTTTCGCCTGCCAGTCTAAAGAAAGCGAAGCCAAGCATCTTACGGCAAGGACTTCACCCGAATCGCCTAGATTCTTGGACCTTGACAGGTAAAACATGTGAAGTTATCTATAAATGCAAAATACCAATGCCCATTCCGTCCTCAGACATAGACAAAAATGAGTGAAAACATTAAGTTAATCATCAACCAAAAACAATGGGAAAAAAACAGTTTTAAACTCTTAGTGCACAAATGACCCCTTGAATTCCATTGTCTTAAAATAGATCAATCTGCATTTGATTGTGGGTTTATTGAAAATCAATGACCCAGCAATATTTTAACCTCAGCAATATTCGACTTGTTAGCTGTAAGTGACTAACAATATGACAGCTTGTCTTGTCTGACAATAAGTTTTGGGACAGCTGACAAAAAAATTATTTTTTGTTGACGTAAGTATTTAAGCAAAATACGATAGGTTGTGGGTACTAACAAGAACTGTCAAATAGGATTTAGTAATATATTTATGATTCAACTGCCCTACTTATCTGGACCTCTAAAAAAGTATAATTTATTCATTTAAATAATCATTAATCCTTTGATCCTACTGAAGATTTGAAGATATTGTTAGCTGACAAAGAAAAGATACAGGTAAACACAAGGTCCAAGAATGTAGGCGATTTCGGCGAAGTTGTCGCCGTAAGATGCTTGACTTCGCCTTCTTCAGATCGGCAGGCGAAAAAAAATTCGCCCCAAAATTTCGTTTTCAAACAAAAAATCGGTAAACATTTCTAGGGTCAAAGCGATTAAGATAAGATGCCTGACCTGTCATCACTTAGCAACTCCTTTTCTTTCATGATCTAATTACTTATTGTTATACAATTAATCTGTTTAATGCTTCAACGCCCATGTGTGAACATCGATAAGTAGGCAACTGATAAATGCTGTAAGTTGAGGTCACGCTTACTGAACCTGTTAGCCAATCAGGTTAGTTTTATTGTTTGTAGACTTTTTAATGTCAGAAGACAACTGGTCTTATTGAGTTCGACACTAGTCTTCCATTTTTTCACTTTCGCAAAGTTTTTCCAGGTTTCCTGACAAATTTTGTGAGGCCCGACAACAGTAATGTTTTCAGAAAAGTATGTATATTCGAATAGTAGGTGTTAATGACATTGATTGAGAAGTAATTAGGATTATGATATAAAAATAAGCAAAGCCTAGAAACAGGTGAAGGGACCTTTTTCTCAAACATATTCAAACATTGTCGATACAAAAACTGATCAGTTCAAATATGGTTATGCAACATTGCCAAACAAGTGTTTGTGGCAGCACACATTTTACTTGTGAAGAATTTTAGCGCCAAATTATCAAGGGTCGCTGCTAGGCTAATTGTTTTCCGAGGTATGACAAGTCATGAGTACAGGATTCGATCTCCTGTCACTGCCGATCATTGTTAGGGTGAAGGTTAGTTGTAAAAGCAGCCAGTGGCTTAGGAAAAAAATTAGTGCTATAATCTGATAAGAGGGCACTCCAGAAAAGCATGGATAGGTGCACTGGCCACCTAGATGTAACTGAAATAATGTTGAAAGTGGCATAAAATGCAAACAAACATACAAATACATGTACCCCTATGTATAGGGAGGGATCTGTGTATTTAGAAAAAATGTTCTTTCTGATCATATTCATTTCACAATACATGTATAGGGGTGAAGAACAGAAAAATGGAGCAAGTTATCACAAAATTATCCCTTAATATGCTTCTTATCCATTTCCCTGATGTGGCAAAAAAACTTCTCCTTTGCCCTACAAAACTTCTCCCTCAATTCTCAGGAAGGAGAAGTCACTTCTCCCTAAATTTCTGGGGTCATACTAAAATACACCCTACAGGAAAATTCGCCCTAAGGCACCCTACGTTAAATTTATTGCCCTACAAGTTTATGGACTGTGTCGGATAGAATTAATTATTTATACCTTTTAAAATATACTTTATCTAACATGACCTCAAATATCATGACTTTATTTTGTATAATTTTGGAGATATTTGATCGATAGTTTTCGTAATGACGATGTGTAACAGTTGCTTTATACGCCCTACCACTTCAACGCTCGCCTTACTTGTTTTTGGGTGATATTTTCACCAATTAATTATATCTGTAGCTAAAATAATGTTTCTTTTTACTGACTTTTACTTATTTGTTGTTCATTTCTAGGTTTTACTCATGTTCCAGACGAAAAATGTTCACAGAGGTAGAGATTGCAAGGGAGATAATTTGATAAACACAATTTCCTAGACAGAGTTATCCTTCATAGATACGATCCCTAGTCATAACAACCTTAAGAAGGCTGTAGAAAAAATGTGGGAAAGGTAGAAAATGTTAGTAACCAGCAATTTCTTCTTTTCCTACAAATAGGCAGACAAAGAGATGATAACCCTTCTATTTCGACCCCCTCTATGAGTCTCATCAGATAGTGGCCCATATGAAAATCAAATGGACAGATCTATATCCCCATGGTATTTTTTTTCCCCTTAATCTTTCTTTTTCTTTTATAGATCTACATTTCCATGTTTTCCTTATCTTTATTATTTAATTCAATTTTCTTAACTCATTATAATCTTTCTTTTCATGCCACTTCTTCAGAATATTTTTAGAAAACCACTGCACCTGTTTGGAATTCCCTCGGCTAATCCCGTAAGAAAAGAAACATATACTAAAGCGTAGACAGTCAGATTTACTCCAAGTCGTCCCGAGGTCGTTGATAATTACCCAGTATTTAATGCACTCGTTACAACTTGGCCGATTCCGTACCTACATCTAACTTGATCGGACTTGATGACCGGATCACCCAGGTATGCCGAATGGTATACAGTGCAGAATCAAAGCGTGGCTTTTAGAAATTATGGGCGGCGACTAAATCTCGTACGTGATACCTGATTGGTTCGCTGTAAAGATTTGATTCAGATTGGGTGTGGCGAAATTGACATTGTATTGTGTGTATGCATGTAATGGTCTGTAACTAGACAAAACCTCAAATAACTGATGTAAACTTCCGTTTGATTAGCAGTTCTCCGACTGAAATTTTGCCAAATTTTACGGACTTTCTGTGTATGTAATATGTCAGAAAATGCACTCGCTCGGTCGGGCGAGTCTGGTACTTCTTGTACTCGCCCAAAGTCAAAGATCACTCGCCAATGCTAGCGGGCGAGTGGAATTTTACAACCCTGCCAAATAGGGGGTAGGTTATCTATATCAACTCTATACCAAATGACAAAATCTTAGTCTTGTCCAAAGTCCAAACTGAAATTGCACGCAGACAATTAAATGTGAACATAATCATGGAATTTGTTTAAACCTTTACCACACAATCCCGACTATTAATGACCCTGTTAAAGATTGGTTTTGAAAACACTGAGGGAAAACAAACAAAAAAATGCTGGTTCCCACATTTTCTACCCTTCCCAAAACAAGTTTTGCTTTTTGAGTCACATTTATTTTATTGTCTGCAAAAGCTTTCAACTTTGACAAATGTAAAATTTAGTCGTTTGGTAAAGAGTTAAGGAAAGAAAACATTGTGGGAAAAGGGGAAAATGCTTCTACCACAATTTTCTCATTTTCCTTGATGTTTTCTACAGTCTTTACAGAATCGTCAAAACTCAGAATTGTTTGGTAAGGGGTTAAACTGGTCAACTGTTTACGAACTAAAAACAGTATGCCTTCAGGGCAAAATCCGATTTTTATCAAATTCTTTCTTAATAATATCCCACCCACCTTATTCATAACGTCATAATGCGCGTTTTATCAAATGATCAAATTTCTCTTTTATAAACTCAAGTTTCAGAGTCAATTCACGTAGAATTGTAATTTTTGAAGAGGCATAAGTCTAAAAAATTTCTCCAACACTCAAACTTGTTTTAAAATATGTTACGAAACCTGTACAGAGAAACTTACCAGCCGAGTGGTTCGCCATTTTGAACTATCTCCAAGTCACGTGTGCATCCTCTCCTACAAGATCAAAGTACCTCTATTGCGACACTCAGCTGATAAAAGTCTGCATTTGACCTTTTTTATAGAAGGTGCACGACTTGCATTTATCCAGTGCAGATGAATACGACCTTATTAAGAAAGGAGATAACAACCTAAAATAAGATTTCTGTTACCTTGTTTAAGCATTACAAGTTAACATGTTTGTTCTATTTATATTGCACGATGTCACGATTACATATGAACCTTGCTTTGAGCAGTTTAATTAAAACAGGGATCGTATATGGATGTGTATATAAGATCCCTGATTAAAGTAACAATAAAGGCCAAATGTAAACAGAGCGGGTGTTTAAATGCATTTGAATTTATATCATACCATTTAAAAGTATGGAAATTATTGTGAAGATGACCATCTGTCATTGTACGGTCGGTCGAAGTGTTAGGACTTCGCTGACAAATTAATTTCAAAACTAGGTTAAAACCTGCCAGGTAGCCGTGCATTTTGTTTACTTTTTGCCTGATTTTAAATTTTTTTTTCTGCCAGCCACTAACATATGGCCCGACCACACGATAACAGACAACAGACTGTCATCTCCACAATACTTTCCATACTTTTAAATGGTATTATTTAAATTTAAATGTATTATGACACCTGCTTTGATATTTTGGCCTTTACTGGGCCTTTAATTAGATATCCAGGCTTAAATATCAAATGAAAAATAGATCTATCTGCAGGTAGACGATATTTTAAAAAAATCCTATAATATAGACAAGCAACATGGCTTAAGAACATGAATTTATCGCAGCAAAACGACATATTATCTGTTCCGGACGATTTCTCCTTTTCTAATGAAGTTTTCAGTGAAAAATAAAGACATAGACATTTTCATTAAGTAAAGAGGTAATAATGATTAAAAAAAAATAAGCTTTTAGGACGTGAAGTATTCAAGAACGTTTCATGGATAAGACACGGAGTAGTGTAGATCTACGATCCTGCTTAGGTCAGTGGTAAAGTGTAGGACTCGTAATCTGGCGACCCCTGATTCGAGCCTCACTGGAAGTCCTGGATTTTTCGGGGGAGTGTCCTTGGTCAAGGCAGAGCTGAATCCTAGCCTAGGATAGGTGAATCTCAGGACCTTATATGAACGTATGACCCGTCGTTGAAATATGACTGAAATAATGTTGAAAGCGTTGTAGAACATCATTCAATTAATCTTGATCTACGATCCGACTGTACAGCATCTGTTTTTTTCTGATCTTGATCCATACAGTCGGAAAGATGACCTTAAGTCATAAATATGACTTCAGCACTTTAACAAACAAAACGAGTTTCAACACCCTTAACCCTTAGGCTTCTAAGCGCGACTCACTGACCTTTTGCGGACAGTGTAGATCAAGATCAGACTGCACAGAACGTGCAGTCTGATCTTGAATCTACACTGTCCGAGAAGGAGATATTTCTCCCCAAAACATAAATTTGAAATAGCAATATCTGGGGTTTAACTATCGAATTGAAAATTTAGTTATTTAGCAGGAAAAGTTTTAAAGGCAAAAGATTTAAACATCAAATTTTTTGAAAAGGAGAAAATGTTAATAACCAGCATTTTCTCCTTTTCCAAACAATACTTTTCACCCTGTTAAAGACAGATAATATCACAATGACACTGAATTCCTCAGGAAGTGAATAAAACACTCTGGGGAAAAAAAAAAAAACTAGACTGTTCAATATTTCGCCAGTTGCTTTTTTTTAAGAGTTTAGAAACACATGATCATCCGAAAACACTAATATTTATATCAAATGATAATGTTAATTATCATCATTATCATTAGCGAATATTGTCATTTATATCACATTTAGATTGTTGTCTGCAAGTGCTATGAATTTTGACGAATCTAAATTCTTTCGTCTGGCACAGAGTTCAGTAGGATTATAATTCGGTCGAGGTTATTTTTTGTCCTTCTTTGTCAGTTGTCCCACCATGTATTTGGACTCCAGCATCCTGTAGAGCTTTTAACTCTTACACTGTTATGCGCGACTCACTGACCTTTTGCGGACAGTGTAGATCAAGATCAGACTGCACGTCCGTGCAGTCTGATCTTGGATCTACACTGTCCGATAAGAATATATAGGCCCTATATTTCTCTCAAAAATACGTTTGAAATGGCAAAATTTGAGTTTTAAGCATCGGCTTGAAAGTTTCATTTTAAATACTTATATAGTAGGATAAGTGTTGATAATACCAGGAGTTCTAAATCGTTATCCTTAGCACTAAAGAAAAGAGGAGAAATGTGAATAAATCTGACTTGCCTTTTAGAAGGGTAGAAAACATGGTGAAAACAGAGAACGTCCTGGTTACCGTAATATCCTCCTTTTCCCACAATGCTTTCAAAAGCTGTCCTTCCCAGGGTCGTAAAAAAGGGATTATTTTGTAAATGTGTAAGGATATTCACGTGACCTTTTTACTTGGTTAATCAAGGAAAAAATTGCTGATTCAGACGCAATGTGGAACATTTTTTAACCTTTTCCCAAAGCACAAAATGTTCGACTCTTCCAAGTTGAAGTCATTCTACCAGGAATTCAGAGTGCAAAAAATGAATTATACTGATTCTTATGGTTCGATCACAAGGAAAACGATACTGTTAGAAAGCTAGGTTACTGGACCTATTTATATTAAAATTTCATTTGTGTTTGTCGCATGGCACCAAAATTGTAGCTTTCTTAAACACAGTGCGGTTATTTTTCCGATTTGGCGACGTCGCCATTGATGTCAAAGTAAAAACCTTTTTCGAGAACTTCCAATGGCTGTAAGATCAGCAATCGGGGCCTACCAAAGTCATAGTTTAGAGGCATGTTCTTCTAGTGGGTTACAAGGCACAAGAAATGTGTGGGTGTTGGTGGCAAGTATTTTGAGAAATGTTATATTTAACTACGTCGACGTCGTCAAACTGCTCCGTTTATACTAGTAGTTACCATTCTATGTTCATATGCTTGGGGTTATTATTTGGCTCACCCAATTCTAATGAAATTTTCCACACATATTCATCAAATACGCTTTTTATAATATCCAAACCCTGGATAACTTTGGACCTGTAGATTCCATTTTATTAAAGCAGTCTCAAAACTTTCGGATCAACCCTCGTATGATTCATGATTCAACAGACGAGACATCCGAAAGTAATACAATGAACTGAATATGGGTCTTTGAGAGTGTGCAAATCATAGTGGGAAAAGGAGAAAATGCTGTTCACCATTTGGTCACTTAAAGTCTCAGTAAAGTCCAAATGTAAAAAGGCCTGTTTACAAAATAAAAGAAAATTTCATTTTTACCATGTAAAAATATGGTGATTATTATGACTTGCACCATATGTAAAGGTGCAGTTTGTAAAAGTTCCAGTGAATGGCAGAAAAAAGAATTTTGAAACTAGAACAGTTCATAGCATGCCGCATTATCTGTTTGTTTACATCGATGATCGCCGACGATTAACCGATTTTTCGTCGTAAATCTCCGCAGTGACGTGTTAGTGACGTAAACACCACGTGATCATTCAAGGCGTCGAAACAAACCCTTCATTCACTTGATGTTTAGTCCCCATTCTAGGCTTGAAAAACGTAAGTTTATCGACATTGTAAACAAAAAGACGACACAAGCTGATAATCGCTTATTCATTTATCATCAATACAGGAAGAGTTTACTACATCTAAATAAGAACAGGTTCAGAATGAGCAGTCTTACTCTCCGATGACATACTATTGGAAGTGTAAACAGTAGTCCTGTGTAGCACTAATGAGATGCAATGGTATCACGTGACATTCTCGAAGGCCTAGTTCGCGTTGTCTGCGCATGTCATATTCTTCGAAGATTCGACCTCGTTGTCTGCACATGTCATATTCTTCGAAGATTCGACCTGTCTGCTATGACGCATCACCCATCCCCCGAATATTCGGGAAAAGTAGGGCTTACAGCGAAGCTATTAGCCTATTACCCAAGCATGTAGGGGCTGTTTTAATAAATGGCCGATGCATAGGTTACATGCTAGCCGATCACAGCTGAATGAATCGCACCAGATAGCGTTTTATTGAGTAAACGTTTATTTTATTTTGAAATTCAAAGTAATGGTTGTCGTTTTGAAAAATTAGTCCGCTTCTGTACCCAGCATGCCCATATTAGATAGATGTGTATTTGTAGAATGCCATCTAGCGGGAGATAATGGATTCGACCTGTCTGCTATGACGCATCACCCATCCCCCGAATATTCGGGAAAAGTGGGGCTTACAGCGAAGCTTTTAGTATATTACCCAAGCATGTAGGGGCTGTTTTAATAAATGGCCAATGCATAGGTTACATACTAGCCGATCACAGCTGAATGAATCGCACCAGGTAGCGTTTTATTGAGTAAACGTTTATTTCATTTTGAAATTCAAAGTAACGGTTGTTGTTTTGAAAAGTAGTCCGGTTCCATATTAGATAAATGTGTATTTGTAGAATGCCATCTAGCGGGAGATAATGGAGATATACACGAACGATAACGAAGGTTGTCTCGATCAATGGCGTCCCTGAAACCGACAGGCTTCTCCATGCATTTTCGCACCTGTATTTCACGGCAACCAATGCAGTAACTGACTCGTTCGAGTGTTCTCCGATCTTATATATGTTAAAAATAGAAATGATGGTGTATCTGTGATAAAAATAGTTTAAATTTTCTCAATCAAAATGCTTCATGAATAATTCATGAGAACGAGGAAACGCCAGCGAAATAACCCAGGGTCGATTACAGAATGAATCGAAACTGGGTCAACGAGGATGTTGAATACCATGCATGCACATAAACAAACTACTTGAATTCTGCAAAGATAAGGCCATAATTTAAGATTAAGTATAGGTCTACTGCAACCCTTTACAACATCATTCCGTGTTTCATAAGAACCCGAGAAAAAGTCTTTTGAAAACATTGTGAGAAAAGGAGAAAATGCTGGTAACCAGCATTTTCTCCTTTTCCAACAATGTTTTCTACCCTTATGCAGATTCCTGTAGCATCATCTTTCATCGTCAAAAAACGTACGGATTCGGCTAAGACTCGGGTAACCCGTAATCGATCGGCCGATAGATGCTGGTTTCCCGCATCGATTACGGATTACCCGAGTCTTTGCCGTATCCGTACGATAAAAGGCGATGTTACACGAATCCCATTAGGGTGCCCTATCTTTGAATCCTATCATTGAGCTACAGTTTGTTGCTCGGAAATGCTAGTTAGTTTAAACATATTTTATTGCCAATTGTATACATAGTTTTCTATATAACAAAGATAGTAATCATTTAAATAAGGCAAAAGGGTCTGGCCACAAGTTCTCACAACTTAGCTTCGGCCATTCCCTTTTGTTTAACTTACACAGAATAAGGTCTTCAATAATACCAGATATATTAAAAAGAAAACCATACAATAAATAACTTTCGGGCTAGCATGTAGAGAAGACAGTGTCTTTCCGGTCATGAACGGAAACAACATGCATACAAATGAAAATTTGTTAAAGAAATAAGTCAATCAAAAGGAAAAAAAATAAATTAAAGAAAAGAAAAAAAAAAAAAACTGATGGAAGATATGTTCTCGGGATAGACCTACCGCTTGTCGAGCAAGTGACGCCAGGTCGTGCATCACACAACTGTTGTATATGAATCATGAGTTGTTGCAGCTGCACGACGTTATGTAAACCTTTCAGATTCCCTTATAAACACTTGCGTAGTGCGAAAAATTTTAGCATTATCCTCAAAACTAAAATCCGATGAGCCTAGAAGTAGTAGCCTTGTACTTAAAGGGTGGAAGCGGTGTAAGTCGCGGAAGAGTTTTATTCTTGAAGCAGTATATTGAGTGCAATGAAAAAAGTAATGATCTGCATCTTCAACTTCGTGTCCACATATACAGCTTGGGTCCAGTATTATGTGATTGGTAAAGAGGTCGTGGTTGAGATTACTACATCTGTTACGTATTCATGCGTGGAATACCGAATATTTGCGATCTCCAATAAAATAATGACGAGGTACCTTGGGGACTGAGAATGTTCGTAAAATCGAAGATTTAAATAAGGATATAGATTCTATAGATTTTAGATCTTGAGGAAGCTCATTCCAAAGAGAAACTGCTGAAGGAAAGAACGATTTTGCAAACAATTCAGTCCTACATGCTATCAAATCAAAGTCATTGGCATTACGTAACGTGTAATCTGTTCTATTATTTACTTGTCGAGGAAATATGTCAGTAAGATAATTAGGAGTAAGACCATTAATTATCTTGTATACGAGTATTATTTTTTGGTACTTTCTTCTATTATCAAGACTTAACCACCCGATTTCTCTATAGATATTGGTCAGTGATGCAGATCGGGTTAAGCCAGTTACTATTCTTGCTGCTTCGATTTGTATTTTCTCCAATGATTCTTTTTCTCGCTCTGTACAATTGTCCCAAACTACTGATGAGTACTCCAAGATCGGACGCAGAAAAGATATATAAATTTGATTGAGCGAATCCCGTTTGAGTTTGAATTTTAAATTCCTCATGATTCCGAGAATTTTGGACGCTGACTTAGTTAAGTTGTTTACATGCACCTGCCATTTACCATTACTACTTAATGTCAAACCTAAATGTTTGTGATCTTCTACAAACTGAATATGAACATTATCAAACAGTAAAGTTGGAGGATCGATGTTTTTATTGGAAAATAACATAGCAACTGTCTTGGAAGGGTTAAAGTCTACTAACCATTGTTTTGCCCAATTGGAAATCATGAAAAGATCATGATTCAAGATACCTTCGATATCAGGTATTCGTGTTGCAGAACAGGCGAGACTAGTGTCGTCTGCAAATAAACGACTTATACTTAATAAATTTTCCGAAATGTCATTGACATATACCAAGAAGAGTAGAGGCCCGAGTACTGAGCCTTGGGGGACACCAGCATTAACTGACAATGACCTTGACCTCACGGAATTAACTACTACTGACTGCTTGCGGCCTTCGAGATAGTTCACAAACCAGTTCAAAAGAGGTCCGCTTATTCCATGCTGGCGAAGTTTGAATACCAAGCCTCTATGCCAAACTCTGTCAAATGCTTTCGATATATCACAGAAAACCATGCAAAGGTTTTGTTTGGAATCTAGAGAAGAGACAATTTGTTGGTAAATATCGAGCAATTGATATACGGTTGAATGTCCACGAAGGAATCCGGACTGTTTTTTGTATAATAAATCATTAAAAATCATTAAAATGCAAATAATTATAAACGTGCTTGTAAACACATCTTTCCATGAGTTTACCTAGGCAGCTTAAAAGAGATATAGGACGGTAATTACTCACTAAAGATTTGTCTCCCTTTTTAAAAAGAGGATTTACAATTGCCTCTTTCCAGCTGTTTGGAAAAATTCTATCATTAAGCGACTTATTGAAAAGCTTGAAAAGTGGAACGGCTATACTGTTTTTAACATTCTTAAGTACTTTATGACTAATGAAATCAGGACCTGCAGCTTTATTGGTACATAGGGTACTTAAAATACTTTCTATTTCACGTACTGATATAACAATACTCTCAAGCTTGCAATCAGTTCTAGCTTCAATGCTTGATATAGAAGCAACAAAAAAATTGCTGGCTGGCAAAGAATTGAAAATAGGCCACTCAAGCTGGTAACCAGCATTTTCTCCTTTTTCCACAATGTTTTCTACCCTGTTTTCAGATTAAATCCCGTGATTAACTTGGTGCCTGCAAATGCTTCGATATCGATACAACAAAGGTTTTGCTGGCTTGCAAAGAGTTAAAAATGGGTTACACAAGCTGTTGACCAGCATTTTCTCCCTTTTCTACAATATCTTCTACAATTTTCAGTAGGTTAAACCCCATTATTGAGCTACATTCAATCTGGTGCCTGCAAATGCTTCGATATGGCTTGCAACACGCGAGAAGGGGCATTCGGACATTTGCATAAAGTGTCGTTTCGGATCAGCCTGCGCAGTCCGCGCAGGCTAATCCGAAACGAAACTTTCGTTTTTTTGTAATTTTCTGTTTTGAGCAAGTCTACTGTAGCACAAAATGTAATGTAGTCGTAAAGTGCCGTCTCGGATTAGCCTGCGCGGACTGCGCAGGCTGATCCGAGACGACACTTTACGCAAATGTCCGAATGCCCCTTTTCGCGTGTTGCAGGCCATATGAAAGTAACAAACATTTTGCTGGCTGGCAAAGAATTCAAAATGGACTACATAAGCTCTTAGGCCTATATAGCCTATCAGTGTTTCACAAACCAACTAACCCTTATCCAGCTAAATAAGTTAAATAAAACTTATATTTCAGAGAAAAATATCTCCGAATCGGACGGTGTAGGTTCAAGATCAGACTGCATGTTCTGTGCAGTCTGATCTTGATCTACACTGTCCGTAGAAGGTCAGTGAGTCGCGCTTAGCAGCTTATGGGTAAAAAAAAAAGCAAGTGATTTCCTGTTATAA
This sequence comes from Hippopus hippopus, assembly GCA_946811185.2. Lineage (NCBI taxonomy): Eukaryota > Metazoa > Mollusca > Bivalvia > Cardiida > Cardiidae > Hippopus > Hippopus hippopus. Next base: position 20,617,749 of record OX328098.1, read on the forward strand.
GGTACTTTTACGAATGTCCAAAATATAGCATTTTCCAAAAGTGCTATTTATTGGCATTTTTTCCCTCTCCCACGATGTTTTCTGCGCTTTTAAGAATGGCAAGTTCCATCATTTAAGTCACATTTAATTGACCATCTGCAAATGCTTTCGATATGGAGGCAACAAAAATTTTGATCTCTTATAATGAATTTAAAGTGGGCTACACAAGCTCTTAGACCTATATCCAAGTGTTTCACAAGCCAATTAAAAAAAAAAAAACTTATCACGTGATTTCCTTTTATTCGATACTTTCCCGAACGTCGAAATTATAGACTTTTCCGAAATTAACGCATTTGCAGAAGATTTAAATGTGGCTCAAATTATACGATTTGTCTTCGAAAAGATAGAAAACACTGTGGGAAAAGGAAGAAAATGCTAGTTACTAGTGTTTTCTCCCTTTTCCCTACAATGTTTTCAAAAACCTTCTCCATTAGGGTGGCTAAAACTCGGGATTGTTTGGTACAGGGTTAATTTGGTCAGACACTCAGAAATTTTCACAAACAGAACGGCTAAGGCACGATCAAGTCAAAATGCGTCTAACTGGAGTTTATTTGTTTCTTATTTGTTGCTGTTTCTATGTCAATTTCATTGGCGCTCAAAGGGACCAGTATTACGAACTTTGGAGTAGCAAGTTCGAATCTGTTAATAAAGAGATGGAATTATTGAGGGACTGGCTGTTTAAAAGTGAAAGACAACTTGGCGAGACAAGGGCCGAGTTATCCGCACTGGCACTGGCAAGTAAGGAAGAGGTGAGTGGATAGATAGATAGATAGATAGATAGATAGATAGATAGATGGCAGGCAGGCAGGCAGGCAGGCAGACAGACACACGGATAAAACTCGCGCCGTATTGACATATTTATAATTCTTTATTGAAAGACTTGCCAGCTGATTGGCTAAGACGAGAGCCAATCCGATGGCAAGTCTATGAATTTGTATTAATTAAAGCAGCATTTCAAATTTAACAGGGTCCTTGAATATTTGATTTGTGACGTCAAACATTATTTAAACTAACATTCCAGGTCGATCACGCACCAGAAAATCCCCTTACGGTGACTTCAGGGCCCGTATTTAAAGAAAGTGCGTTAAGCGCACTGCTGAGGGGCTTCAATGAGGAGAAACGGTTTGTACGAAATTTGGAAGAGCAGCTCCAAAGATCTTTGGCAGAGTCCCAAGCCCGTCAGATGAGTAGGATCGATGAGCTAGAGAGGAAGAACGACTTTCGTTTTGAAAGGTTGGAAAATAACACACAGTTGTAAGTAAATCTTCATTAAACCAATGTCCAAAACAATGAAACTCAACCAGACTATCACGGTACGATATGGAGTCGATGTGCCAATGTCCCGTTGTCTGCGCATGTCATATTTTTCGAAGATTCGACATGTCTGCTATGACGCATCACTATCCTGTACAGGATAAATATTGATACGCGGACTGTAAACTGAAAACCCGCCGCTCATAAAGTAGCAGTGGAGAAAATGGCTATGAACAATACATCTGTGGAAAAATCTAGCCTGTTTTTTTCGATCCAAATTTCTTAAAAATTCAATTATTTCAAACGGGAAAAATAGTTTTTACAAATACTATTGTATTACTACACATCTTTAAATAAAGTTTCTAAATATAGACTTTAGGAAAACCAGGATTCGTGCAGAGGTTTTCCTCAGGCTTATCAACAAGAAGTGTCTGAGCTTATACCGAAGCTATTGATTGAGTTTGCGTTTATTTATCGTTGCCACCGGTTGTCCATATGGGTGACGCCCCCCTGAAGACCGTTAGTTTTGTTACGGGCGATATTGCAGGATACAGGGCGAGACCCATCCAAGTTACGCCTGGTCCTTTAACGTACTCGGTGTATAGCACCGTCACACGGGACCTCGATTTCACGCCTTATCCGAAAGACTATTAGTAATTTTAGGTAGCCAGCCGTGGGGCTCAAACCCACGCCCTCAACTGACCCAACACTTGAGTGTTTACGAGTCCTATGCTCTACCACCTGAGCTATGCGGGCTGGTCACCGAAGTTTTTACCTAAGCGATGTCTACTTATGTGCAACGTCATATACCGAATAAGATGTCGTCGATATGGTACAAGATGTTTGCTTATAAGTGAATAAGCCAGTGACCTATGCACATGAGGCTCATCTTTACTTGCGTCAGCCAACCTATTTCAACCCATATCTTTTGAGAATGTTGTAGGTCTCGCATAGCTACGAGTTCGTCCAACTGATAAGAAAGTGAAAAGGCATGGGTAGTTCACTAAAAATAGAGTCCAGGGCCCGATATCTCAAAACACTTTAAGTGCTACGATCATCGTAAACCGACCTTAAGCCCCTCGTAAGCATTTCGCTGGCTCTCTCAAAACATCGCAACTTAAGGGCCGATGGTAAACCCGATCTTAAATTACGACCACTCCGAAGCTACCTTAACGTAATTGGAGGCTGTTTTCAACAATGCATAACACGTGCTGTTGTGGTTTATTTCTCCACAGGAATTTGACATTCTATAATGAAAATATTTGATTAAATATGAAAAAAATACTCCCCTGTATATAAAGTGTTTCTTTATATACAGGGGAGTATTTTTTTCATATTTAATCAAATATTTTCATTATAGAATGTCAAATTCCTGTGATTTCTCAAAACAGGGATCTTACATACAAGATCCCTGCTCAAAATGACATTATTTTTACACTTGAACAGACCTCACAGAAGAAACAAGTTTTAGGGACAGAATAAATCCCTTGAATTACCTGGATGACATGGAATTAATTAGAAAATACAGCGTCGACCGAGGATCAATGGTTACCTTCTGCAATGTTTTTGGTTGAGCGCTCCAAAGAACAAGAGGGCCATTGGACCTAAAGCGCTCACCTGAATAAAGTCATTTAGGATTGCTAAAACTAAAGAGATCCTAGTTGTGATGATGTAAAACATCATTGTAAGTGACCTTCTTTTTAACTGACTTTTCCAACATGATGGAGATATCATCAAGACAAACATTTAGGTTGGTTGATTGTACATGACATTTAAAGTAATTTCAACATTATTTCAGTTATATCGCGGCGGCCAGCGCACCTACCAACGCTTTCCTGGAGTTTCTTTTACCAGTACTCCGCACAATACTCTTTCCAAGCCACTGGCTGCTTTCTCACATAACCTTCGTCGAAAAAATGGTCAGCAGTGAGAGAGGAATGAATCCTGTCGCAATGACTATCATCAGTCTTAGAGAGAAATCATCAGTGATCGAGCCTGGGATCGAACCAGCGACAAACATTTTGACAACGTTTCATGAATACCGGACTAAAGATGTAGCATTTAGACTGTACACAAGGTTTTCTAAGATTTGGCCCAGAGATCAAATTCTTGATCTGTTGTGACTAAATTTCAAATTTGTCTAAGATATCATCAAAATAAACATTCTGACAATGTTTCAGGAGTGTTAGACTGAAAATTTAGCCTCTAGACTGAGATTTAGCCCAGTGACCAACTCTTGAATCTGTTTTGACCAAATTTCTAACTTGTCCGAGATAGCATCAGAACAACCATTTTGACAATGTTTGATGTGTATCAGACAGAAATGCAGGCTCTACAGTGAAAAAAAAAATCTACAGTTTGCCGCAACAGGGTATTGAAGCCGCAACCACCAGGTCACAAGACAGATACGCTAACCACTGAGCTACCAATGTTTCAGTTTGGACAAGTTTACATTTTTGTAATGTGGTAAAGAGTTAATTGATGATGTATGATAAGAAGAAAAAAAAAAAAAAAAAAAATTTCCTTAGGGTTTTCATGAATGGAATCTTATTTGTTTCAACCATTCCTTAGCCAATTCCTGATCCATACTGGTTACATTTCTTAAGAGTATGCACATAAATTGACTCATTCCCTGACAAACATTTTTGAGATGAACCCAAATGATGAGAATCTGCTGAAATAAAAATTGGTGCTGTAAGTCAAACGGTCTTATATGGTGAAAAACATTGTAGAAAAAGGTGAACTTGCTTGTTACAGGCAATTACCCCACATGACCCAATCTCAGCCTTATCCGAGATATTATCCAGGCAAAATTTTGACTTTGTTTCATGAGTATCTGGCTGAAAATGTGGCCTATAGTGCACACAAGATTATTCTAAGATTCGGCCTACATTTTGAACCAACGCAACCCGATTTCAATCTTGCTAGAGTACAATCATGACAAACATTCTAACGACAAACTGTCTGACCAAGTTTCATGAGAACTGGGCTGAAGGTGTGGCCTCTAGAGTGCACACAAGGTTTTTCTTAGATCTGGCCCAGTTACCTACTTTTTGCCAGGACATGACCCAGTTACAATCATGACCGAGATATCATCAAAAAAAGCATTTTGACTCAGTTTGGTGAGTATATGGCTGGAATGTACCCTCTACAGAGCACACAAGGTTTTTCTAAGATTTGCCTGGGTGACCTACTATTTGGCCCGACATGACCCAATTTCGGACTTGTTAAAGATATTATAAAGACAAAGATTCTGACCAAGTTTCATGACTGTTGGACCAAAAATGTGGCCTCTAGAGTGCACACATGGTAATTTTTGACGCCTGGGCGAGACAGGATGCACGACGGACACAGCGCGATCACGAAGGCTCACCTTGAGCACTTCGTGCTCAGTTGAGCTACAAACTTACCGAAATCACGCATTTCCGGTGCCGATGCAGATGTCATTGGCTTTGAGATTTTATGCAATGGGGAGTTTTCAGTCTGTGATCACAGACAGTCATGGGGTCAGAATCGATTCAGTATCAAGAAATGATGTCTCTTTAAATGTTACGATCGTAAATGGCGTTTCTCTTACGAGAGCGTTAAGGCCGGTTCTGAGAGATCACTTTAAGAAAACCGTAACGTCCTCGTAAAGTGATGGTAAAGTTCACCGTAACTTACGAAACCTTAAAGTTTTGAGAGATTGGCCCCAGATCTATAGCATTCAAATGCCGAATCATCTGATATGGTCTTTATTTGCTTTTTTTTTTCATTTCGATCTAAGATCAATAAATAGAGTTCTTTCATGGCATTTCCTATAGTGATAAGTAAATAACTATGAGCGGTGGGTAAAGACATCGAATCGAACTGGATCAGATTTGATAACCAAATTGGACAGGACCGAACAGGATCGGACTTAAATAACCAGAATGGACCGGATCGAACCGGATCTGACTTAATAAACGGATTTGACAATTTTTCTTCAATCTTGTTAAGAATAACCAAATTTTATCTTTACAAATGCCGCTTTTTCAACGTCCAATAGTCTGTCAGTACTTTCAGTGCTTTGATTCGTTTTAGTATTCAATTTCATTACTTTCTGAAATAAAGTTGCAGCAGACGACTTTGATAACATTCTTTTACGGTGAGCTGTGCTCTGGCAAAGGGGGATTAATACAACTCTGTGATGCATGATACCAAGAAGGTCATCCTGTAATTATCCCATAAAGCCTATGGATCCATAAGATCCATCATGTCTAACAATCAACTAAATCCGGAGTTATAATGGTTCTTTTAGCTACAGAAAATTGACCGATAGCAAAAAGTTTTGGCCCAGATCAGCCTGGGACTGCGAAGGCTAACATGCTCCGATACCTTTAGCAAATGTATAAGTCCCCTTTTCAAAGAACATGACTCAAGTATGTCAACAAACCCGTGACTTTATGCCCCATGCTCTCTTTCATTTAAAAATTAGACATACAAATTAAAGTAAGCCATGAGATAGATAGTAGAAAAGATAAATAAAGCAGTTTAAATGCAGTGTAATTCAATCCTGATTGGAGGCCGTTGAGAGCTGCTCGTCAATAATTATACGATAATTCACGTACGCCACCACTTTTTTGAATATCGATTGATCCAGACGGATGTTCAATTTATCGCGTTCAGTTTGTACAATATGATTTGTTTTTGTGTTTTTCAATTTTTTCATAATCTATTGACCCTTTGATAGAGAGATTTCAGTTTGTAAGAAGTTCATAGTATTGACTTAAATTTAAGATTGTTCTTTTACCTTCATCAGAAGCAGCAGTCGCCAGGGAGAAATGGAAAATAAACTACAGTTCGCCCTCAGTGAGTTAAGAAGACACGGAGAACAACAATCAAGTTTGTCGCATGATGTACAAGATATTTACAGCATCATCCAGGAGCTTTCAAACAGAAGATGCTTATCTGGATGGTTTGGCGACCACGAATTCCCCGAAGAGAGCTTCCCAAAGACGTATCGCGTCAACTTTAAGCCTCCGTTCCAGCAAAAGCCAAACTTTATGCATGCTCTTTCACTTTTGGACTCGGACGCCATTGTACGTGTGTACGTAGAGCTTCGGGAATTAACCCGAGAACATGCTACAGTGAAAATTAATACATGGGCTGACACGAGAATGTGGGGCGCTCGCGTCCAATGGATGGCATGTCCCTAGTTTATTACTGCTACATGTATATCACACTGAGAAACAATTCTGTAGAAAGTTAAAGTACGAGGGGAATTCGAAATATATCCGTAAAAAGTATCATAACCTTTTTTTTAATAATACGCATTTTCATGTATAACTTCGACCAAAGACACTTCGATTTGAGTCTGTAAAAGGGGGATTTACAGCATCTGCAAAAGTTATCGACCCATGTCAGCTTGCACAGTCTGCGCAGACAGACATGGGTCAAAACGTTTTGCTAATTGTAAATTTTCTGCATGTCCAAGGACCACTCTACCTAATGATTTAATCGGTTGTTAGACAAAGTGGACTTCATGGATCCATCGTTATGTGATGACTTGCTTGGTATATAACACATCACGGAGATGCATTAAACCCTTTTTACCAAGCGACGATCCCATGTTTTATAGATGATAATTAGATAATTTTAGCCTAAATACAACAACCGCGTTGGTGTACTTGGGCTATGTGTTTATTTCATAATTACCCTCATTTTCAATGTAATAGAGCCATTACGAACATTCTATTCTATCACACATTTGAGATAAGTAAATAGTGCCGTATTTGATCTACGTTCTGTATTCATACGCCTCATTTCTAAAACATTGCTGACCCAGATTTCTCTGTGAAATAAACTGTCAAAATTGATGACTGTGAAAATGCTGCGAATTTTAACATCTTTAGATTCAAAACAAAAGGGCACTATATATATCAGTGTCTTTGGAACTATTTTTCGTTCGTCACGTACACACCTGTCAAAGAAGCGAATAGCCTTCATGTAAATTTCAATACAATTGTACATGTAGGCCTAAGCTTGAACACAATGTTTGCAATATTTGTACCATTTCCATCACTGTAGCCATATTTAATTCGTTCTCTGCAAATACTTTCAATTTTGGCAAGTCTAAAATGTTTTTACGTAAAGAGTAAACTCTTTACCAGAACAAATTTTGGACATGTCCAAATTTCCAGGCAACAAGTAACGTTTCTAAGCTAAAGTGTACCTCATAGCCACTATAAACTGTCCTAAGGTACAGGCTACACTAAAAAGTTGTCACAGGACACAGTGGCAATTACTACCTTTGTATTCAATCACCAGAATTAATAATGCAACAGTGTTTTATTGTGTAAATAAAATTTCGAAAAAGTGAAAATTTTCCTTGTCAATGGAAAAGCTGCTTCTCCTGCGCAATTTTCTGTTTCCTCTTATGCTGCCAATTTCATTCATATTGCATATTGTTTGGAAAAGAAACCCATGACAGTCAAAGTGTAAGAATTCATTCTTTGGAATAAGTTAGATTTTTAGCCCCGCTGTTTTAGAGGAAAACATTGAGACATTCTCGTAGCCCTGGTGCAGTCTACCTCGTCTGTGTTATGCAAAAACATTTTATAATATCTCTGTCATTACTAAATATATTTACTTCAAACTCGGACTTGAGTTAACTATCAAAAGGGAAACCCAAACAACAGAGGCAGGTATCCTTCAAAGTATTTTTAGAACAGTTACAAATGCGGGCCCCTTTTTGACTTTAAATGTTCAAATATTTTGACATTTTATGATATCGCTGTCATTACTGAAGAAATTTACTTCAAACTTGGAGTTGTTGTTAACTATCGTATTTACTTCAAATTTGGGCTAGAAAATAAATATCATAAGGGGAATCCATACAACAGGGGCAAGTAACCATCTAAATATTTTCGACACAGAAATGCCCCGTTTTTTAATTTACGATTTCCACTAAAAGCAACTGCATCCGAGAGCATTGGCACTCACATGTGGTGCCCTTGTCTTTTTCTTCGTTTGCAGAAGAAGAAGAAGAAGGAAGAAGAAGAAGGAAGAAGAAGATAACTGGAATGTGAAAGAAGAAGAAGAAGAAAAAAAAAAGCTTTTCATATACCAAACTTGAAATATTAAATTGTGATACATAAAATTGTGTGAAACCAGTTTAATTTTTGTGTTTTCTGCTTCACATTAAATGTCCCTCAAACCTACGTTAGTTTTTTTGTTAATTCTCGTTTTAAAGAGTGGTGAAAATCATTACTACCTATTTTTTAACTATTAGTAGTAGGGTACTGCTATGGACTTGTACTATATAAAATGCACTAGCAAATTTTGTTCGTAACTACCTTAGTAAAACGAGGCCTAGCTAGGCGTTTGGAAAGAACGGTAGGCCTATGTGTAGTTTTTGTTTGAAATTTCGCAACATTAGGATGCAGCATGTGGATGCAACCACTCCTTACTTCTAAGCGCTTGGATATGCATGAAAAATAATAATGATTAAAAAAAAAAAAAAGAGCAGCAGTACAAAGAATGTCTTTTTCACTTTTTAAATGGACAGCTCGTGGTTGACTACAAATTGCTTTACGCATATATACACTTTCCACTTGCCCTTAGCCATCAATGCTTTCAGTGCTTTGATTATGAAGTAGTGGGCGTGAGGTGCCATGAGCACGAAAGAACAAAAATAAGTGAATGGCGCTCTGGAAAAGGGAGTTAAATGCATAGAAGATAATCAACTGATTGTGTGTGATATTAAGAATCTGTCACAAGAATGGGGTGTCATGCGGTTAATAAACGAGTCCAAAGGACGAGTTTTTAACCGCATCAAACCTCATTCGAGTGAGAAATTTTTAATATCACACACAACTAGTTGATTATCGTATTTATGATATTCCCAATTCACCCTGTTTTATTCTAATAATTATCAAGAATGGTTCAATATGAGCAATATAGGAAAAAAAGGAGTTCCGGCAAACATTCTAAAACTATATCGTCACTAGTGATGATACTATATTTATCATCACTAGTGGTGTTAGTCACTGTGAAATCCCAGTAACTCATTGATAAGAATATGATAAATCTTCGTAACGCATCCTACCAAGCAAATCGTCGCATGATCTATCGATTCATTTTGTCTAAAAATCGACCGAATCATGAGGTAGAATGGTCCTTTGAACTGCAGAAAGTTTAGTATTAGCAAAAAGTTTCAACACAGGTCACCCTGCAAGGACTGCTCAGGGTGAAATGGGTCGATAATTTTCGCAGATGAATTAAACCACCTTTTCACAGAACACGGGCAATTAGTGTAAAACATTTATCCATGATGTTAAATTGCATGCTAAGTAAGAACTTTATTGGTCTGTTTCTGCATAATTTCACCAACTCTCTAGAAAAGAGTAGGGCCTAGTATCTGCTTGTTTAATTGTTGCTGGATTATTCTCCAGACTATGGTAAACGATATACCAATATTGTTGGTACTTGTAACAATCTCCTTATTGTGACAAATCTAAGTACAGGGTGACCCCAAAAAACCCAGAACCCATAAACTTCTTAATTAGTCCTACAAAAGGAAGCAAAATTATTCTAATTTTGTACACTTTAACTTCTGTCTGTGTATAATTATGCCCAAAAGTTTCAGTAATCTAGGATGCTTTGCACTAAAGTTATGATTTCTCAAAAATATGTTCCAAATGACCTTCTCAGCATTGGAGACAGACTTGCATCTGTTGCGCAAAATTATCTATCACTCGCACCCACTCCTCTCTGGGGATTTCCCTATTCTTTCTGCAATTGCAGCCTCGAGTTGTTTGAGGATTATTCTGATACAGATTGTCCTTCAGATACCCCCACATATAAAAATCTGGGGGGTTCAAGTCCGGTGAATGAGGTGCCCACTCGACGTCACACTTCCTGCTGATCAGCCACTAAGAACGGAAAGTCATGTGGCAGTGCTGAGGAAGTTCTGGACATCACAATAAATATGCAGAGGGATTGATCAGGATGACGAGTGGTTCTAGCAAGACAGGGCGATCCCCAAAACATCAAATCACACCCTTGACTGGCTGAGAGAGCGATTTCAGGAAAGGCTGATCAGCAGGAAGTGTGACATCGAGTGGGCACCTCATTCACCAGACTTGAACCCTCCCCAGATTTTTATCTGTGGGGGTATCTGAAGGACAATGTGTATCAGAATAATCTTAAAACAATTGGTGAGCTCAAGGCTGCAACCGCAGGAAGAATTAGGGAAATCCCCAGAAAAGAGTGCGTGTGAGTGATTGACAATTTTGTGCAATGGTTGCAAGTCTGTCTCTAACACCGAGAAGGTCATTTGGAATACATTTTGGAGAGATCATAACTTTTGTGCAAAGCATCCTAGATTACTGAAACCTTGGGGTATAATCATACACAGACAGAAGTTCTAGTGTACAAAATCGATTTTCCATAAATGACCCAGTTGCGGCCAAAGTAAATTTAAATCACAATTTTAAACTAGGTAAAAAGTTGCCAAATAGCTCTATCTTTTGTTAACTTTTTACATGGTTTTAGTTTTTTCTTCTGACAGCGTCTACTACTTGGAACGACCGTAGAACAACAGACTGTCTTCTCTGCAATAATTTCTATACTTTAGAATGGGTGATTTAAATTTAAATGCATTTAACACCTACGTTATTTACTTTTGGCCCCTTCCGGGCCTTTAATAGATCCGTGAAACAGCCAATGTGAACATTTTATGGTTATTTTCAATGGCCCGGCCGAGTATCTCAGTGGTTAGTGTATTTGACTCTTGATCTGGTGGGTATGGGTTCGATACCCGGTTGTGGCAAACTTTCCTGCGAATTTTCGTCCTTCACCTCTGATGCATGTGAGAAAAGTAGGCCTAGTCAGTAGCTTGGAAAGAAAGCTGAGTCAGCATTGTTTTTAAAAAGCTTTTTTTCGCAGAGTCGTGAATACCCGGTATTGTTTTGTAAAGGTGCCTCGGTCCTTCCGTTATCATCATCAACATCATCATTACCACAATAAAAATAATGAAATTTAATAAAACTGCGGGTTACAGCTCCGGTCGATGTTAGAGTACGACGGATCGCACTAGAGATTTACTTTTAATCGCAGAGATACAAAGTTGACGACAATTTGCCATACGCTTACGGTTCAAATCTACTTTAACCCTTAACTACACAATTCCAAGTTTTAACGACCCCGAAGATGAATACTGGTAAAACAAACTCCAGGAAAGCATGGATAAGTGCACTGGCCGCGGCGATATGACTGAAATAATGTTGAAAACGGCGTTAACCATCATACATACACACAAAACTACTTGAATTCTGCAAAGATAAGGGCATAATTTAAGATTAAGTACCTACTTCAATCCTTCACAATTTACCGATCCCGTGTTTTATAAGTCTTTTGAAAACATTGCGGGAAAGGGAGAAAATGCTGGTAACCAGCATTTTCTCCTTTTCTCACAATGTTTTCTACCCTTAATAAGAAGGTCAAATCCCATCGTTGAGCAAAAGTTAATTTGTTGGTTGCAAATGCTGGATATGGAAGCAAAAAAAATTTTACTGGCTGGCAAAGAATTAAAAATAGGCTACACAAGCTGGTAACCAGCACTTTCTCTTTTTTTTCCACAATGTTTTCTACCCTGTTTTCAGAAGTTTAAATCCCGTCATTGAGCTACGTTTAATTTAGTGCCAGCAAACGCTTCGATATGGAAGCAGCAAACATTTTGCTGGCTGGCAAAGAATTCAAAATGGACTACATAAGCTCTTAGGCCTATATAGCCTATCAGTGTTTCACAAACCAACTAACCCTTCTCCTGCTAAATAAGCTAAATAAAAGTTTCAAGTCGAAAGTAAAAAGCATAATAATATTATTCCAAACTTATAGTTCAGAGAAAAAAACATCTCCTTATCGAACAGTGAAGGTCCAAGATCAGACTGCACGTTCTGAGCAGTTTGATCTTGATCTACACTGTCCGCAAAAGGTCAGTGAGTCGCGCTTGGCAGCGTAAGTGTTAAAGCAAAAAAAAAAAAACGTAGCAAGTGGTTTCCTGTTATAAAGATACTTTTTTGAACGTCCAAAATAAAGACTTTTTCGAAGGTGCTGGTAACCAACATTTTTTCCTTTTCCGACAGCGTTTTGTGCCCTTTTAAGAAGAACAAATTCCATCAATACAGTCACATTTAATTGATCGTCTGCAAATGCTTTCGATATGGAGATTACAAAATTTCGATGTCATGTAAAGAATTCAAAGAGGCCGACACAAGCTCTTAGACCTTTATCCAAGTGTTTCACAAACCAATTACAAAAAAAAAAAAACTTATCACGTGATTTCCTTTTATTAGATACTTTTCCGAATGTCCAAATTATAGAATTTTCCGAAATTAACACATCTGCAGGAGACGAGTCAAATGTGGCTCAAATTATACGATCTGTCTTCGGAAGGATAGAAAACACTGGGGGGAAAGGAAGAAAATGCTGGTTACCAGCATTTTCTCCCTTTTCACCACAGAGTTTTCAAAAAACTTCTCCGTCAGGGTGGCTTAAACTCGGTACTGTTTTGTATAGGGTTAATTAGCTCACACACTCAGTAATATGCACAGTTAGAACCGGCTAAGACACGATCTAGACAAAATGCGTCTAACTGGAGATTATTTGTTTCTTATTTGTTGCTGTTTCTATGTCAATTTTACTGGCGCTCAAAGGGACCAGTATTACGAACTATGGAGTAGCAAGTTCGAATCTGTTAATAAAGAGATGGAATTATTGAGGGACTGGCTGTTTAAAAGTGAAAGACAACTTGGCGAGACAAGGGCCGAGTTATCCGCGCTGGCACTGGCACTGGCAAGTAAGGAAGAGGTGAGTGGATAGATAGATAGATAGATAGATAGATAGATAGACAGACAGACAGGCACAGAGACAGACACCTAGGTGGATCGATCGGTCGATGGACAGATGGATGAATGGGTAGGTAGGTAGATACATACACTAATCAAAACTTCTAAACGGCCACTTTTAAGCCGGAATTCCCCGTACACCTCTTCTGGCATCTGCTGTCCAGAAAAGAGGCAGTTCATTCAGTTTGATTTTTTTGAGAATAATTGACCAGTGTAAAAGCATACTCCAGCCTAAGTTTGAAAAGAATTTGATGACTTGTTCTATTGAAATGAAGTAATCAAACATTCATTCACTTATTATTGAAAATTTAAAAATCCTTCTTTTGAAAACTTCACTCTCCTTCTCTCGTCCTATATTTTTGTGCAGAAAATAGTTTTCATGTTTTTCCTTATTGCTGCTAAATTTTAGTAATGTATGCTTCTCTTTTTAACCTTGTTTGTATGATAGACACCGCGCATGCGCAAACTACGTGTTTTCCCTTTTTTGAAAAAGAAATGCCTTCTATCGGCAAAATCGAGAGTCTTTTCATTACAATACCATGTGCAACGTCCAGACATATGTTATAAGTTGTTTTTATTTACCTGTCTATTACCTGGTTAAATTTACAGGAGAAACAAAAGTGGCCGGTTAGACGTTTTGCTGAGTCTTAAAAGTTCGGAACAAATGCATAGCTCAAACACAAACCGCACACGGCGGGATTCGAACTCGTGCGGAAAAGATCCTCGTGTTTTCGAAGTTTAAAAGACCAACACCATAATCACTGAGCTAAAGAGTATTCTCCCTAACGCAGTTGTTCGGTATTGATTTTATACGGGAAGAAGCAGTGAGGAAGGAGTGATCTTCCGTAACAATAAATAGACAGATAGATAGATAGATAGATAGATAAATAGATAGATAGATAGATAGATGGACGGACGGACGGACGGACAGACAGACAGATAGATAGATAGACAGGCAGGCGCAGACAGACAGATCTCCTGCCGTATTGACATATTCATGATTCTTAGTTCAAAGACTTACAATCTGATTTGGCTGAGACTTTTTTTCTCAGCCAGTCAGATGGCTAGTTTATGAAAACGTTAAAGCAGCATTTCTAATTTAATTATGTCCCTGAATATTTGTGACGACAAACATTATTAAGTCTACCATTGCAGGTCGATCATGCACCAGAAAATCCCGTTACGGTGACTTCAAGGCCCGTACTTAAAGAAAGTGCTTTAAGCGCTTTGCTGAAGGGCTTCAATGAGGAGAAACGATATGTACGAAATTTGGAAAAGCAGCTCCAGGGATCTTTGGCAGAGTCCCAAGATCGTCAGATGAGTAGGGTCGATGAGCTAGAGAGAAAGAATGACTTTCGTTTTGAAAGGGTGGAAAATAACGCACAGTTGTAAGTAAATCTTCATTAAACCCATGTCCAAAACAATGAAACTCCATCATTCTATCACGGTACGATGATGATCGACCAGTGAAAACGTCGGTATTCCTTGGTATACAGGCGATATGTCAATGAACTATTTTTAGTAACGGTGCTCGATGTTAGACGAATTAAAAAATCGGCGTTCCTTGATAGACTAATGGAGCTTCATTGGCCTGTGATTTAATGTATTTCTTTAGACTAGCGTTACTGGTCTATTGCTATCTAGAGTCGCCAAATACGCCTCACAGAAAAAAATGTTTTTTGTTAAAAATCGTAATTATGTTTTAAATATGACAATTGTGACATGAACTACGAAACCTCTACTCTTCCATTCAAACTTGATCGATGTCTACTTAATTATGTACAATGTCATGGACCGAACAAGATACATGTCGTCGATAAGGTATAAGATGTTTGCTTGTAAGTGAATAAGCCAGTGACCTATGCACATCGGGCTCGTCTTTACTTGCGCCAGCCAACCTATTTTAACCCATGCACTCTTTCATTAAAAAAATAGACATACAAATTAAAGTAAACTATGAGATAGGTAGTAGAAAAGATAAACACAGCAGTTTAAGTGCAGTGTAATTCAATTCTGATTCGAAACCGTAGAGAGCAGCTAAGCAATAATTATATGATAAAGTACCATCCTTTTTTTGAATATCGATTGATCCAGACGGATGTCAAAGTTTATCGTGTTCAGTTTATACATTATGATTCGTAAAATTGAGTCTTTCGGTTTGTTCAGAATCTATATAAAAGCTTTAATAAAGTGATTTCAGTTTGTGAGAAATTCATAGTACTGACTTAAATTTAAGATGATCTTATCTTTTATCTTTATCAGAAGCAGCAGTCGCCAGGGAGAAATGGAAACTAAACTACAGTTCGCCCTCAGTGAGTTAAGAAGACACGGAGAACAACAATCAAGTTTGTCGCATGATGTACAAGATATTTACAGCATCATCCAGCTGCTTTCAAACAGAAGATGCTTATCTGGATCGTTTGGCGACCACGAATACCCAGGAGAGAACTTCCCAAAGACGTATCGCGTCAACTTTAAGCCTCCGTTCCGGCAAAAGCCAAACTTTATGCATGCTCTTAAACTTCTAGATTCGGACGCCATCGTACGTGTGTCGGTAGAGCTTCAGGAATTAACCCGAGAACATGCTACAGTGAAAATTAATACATGGGCTGACACGAGAATGTGGGGCGCTCGCGTCCAATGGATGGCCTGTCCTTAGTATATACTGCTACATGTATATCACACTGAGAAACAATTCTGTAAAAAATTAAAGTACCAGGGGTAGTCGAAATGTATCCGAAATAAATGTCATAAATACGCATTTTCTTGTATAACTTCGACCAAAGACACTTCAGTTGGAGTCTGTAAACGGAGCATTTATAGCTTTTGCAAAAGTTATCGACCCATGTCAGTCTGCACAGTCTGCGCAGGCAGACATGGGTCAAAACGTTTTGCTAATTGTAAATTTTCTGCATGTCCAAGGACCACTCTACCTAATGATTGAATCGGTTGTTAGACAAAATGGACTTTATGGACCCATCGTTATGTGATGACTTGCTTGGTATATAACACATCACGGAGATACATTAAACCCTTTTTGCCAGAGTGACTATCATAAGATTAGAGATAATAATTAGATCTAGACAATCTAATGTAATCCGAAATACAACAATCGCGTTGGTGTACTTGGCCTGGGTGTTTATTTTTTAACACCCTCATTTTCAATGCAATACAGACAATACGAAATTTCTATTCTTACATACTTATTAGATAAGCAAATAGTGCCTATATGATCTACGCTCTCTATTCATACACCTCATTTCTAAAACATTGCTGACCCAGATTTCTCTGTGAAATAAACTGTCAAAATTGATTACAGTGAAAAAACTGCGAATTTTAACATTTTTAGATTCAAAACAAAGGGGCACTATATACCAGTGTCTTTAGAACTAGATCTAGGCCTATTTTACATTCGTGACGTACACACCTGTCAAAGAAGCAAATAGCCTTCATGTAAATTTCAATACAAATGTAGGCCTACATGTAGGCCTAAGCTTGAACACAACATTGCAGTTTTTCTTCCATTTCTATCACTGTAGCCATATTTAATTTATTCTCTGCAAATACTTTCAATTTTGGCAAAGTTTTTAGGTAAAGAGTAAATCCTTTACTAGAACAAGTTTTGGACATGTCCAAATTTTCAGTCAATAAGTAATGTTTCTAAGTTAAAAATGTATCTCAAACCACTATAAACTGTCCTTATGTACAAGCTATAGTAAAATGTTGTCACAGAACACAGTGGCAATTAGGCCCACTACCTTTGTATTCAATCAAAAGAATTGATGATGCAATAGTGTTTTATTGTGTAAATAAAATTTCAAAAAAGTGAAAATTTTCCTTGTCAATGGAAAAGCTACTTCTCCTGCGCAATTTTCTGTTCCCTATTTTGTTGCCAATTTCATCCATATTGCATATTGTTTGGAAATGAAACCCATGACAGTCAACGTGCAAGACTTCATTCTTTGGGATAACTTAGATTTTTAGCCCCGCTGTTTTCGAGGAAAACATTGAGACATTTTCATAGCCCTGGCGCCGTATGCCTCGTGTGTCTTGTGCAAAAAAGTTTAACATTTTATAATATCTCTGTCATTACTGAAGATATTTACTTCAAACTCGGACTGGTGTTAACTATCAAATGGGGGACCCATACAACAGGGGCAAGTATCCATCAAAGTATTTTTAGAACAGTTATAAATGCTGGCCCCTTTTTGACTTTGAATCTTCAAATATTTGACATTTTATAATATCTCTGTCATTACTTCAAACTTGGAGAAGATGTTAACTATCATATTTTCTTCAAACTTGGGCTAGTAATTAACTATCATACGGGAACCCATATAACAGAGGCATGTAACTATCTAATATTGATACAGTAATACCCCGTTTTTCGCCTAACAATTTTCAATAAAAGCAAAGTTCTGCATCCGAGCATTAGCCCCCACATTTGATCCTCTTGTCTTTTTATTCTTTTGCAAAAGAGAAAAAGAAGAAGAAGAACAAGAAGAAAATAACTGGAAAGCGGGGGAAAAAAAAAAAAAAACCTTTTCACATACCAAACTTGAAATATTGAAAAGTGATACATAAAACTAATGTGCTTAATTTTTTTTCAGTCACAAAAAATGGTGTTTTCTGCTTCACATAAAATGTCTTTCAAACCTACGTTAGTTTTGTTCGTTAATTTCTCGTTTTGAAGAGTGATGAAAATCATTTCAACCGGTTTTTTTTCAACTATTACTAGTACTGCTATGGACTTCTACAACATAAAATGCACAAGGTGCTTGGAAAGAATGGTAGGCCTATGCGTAGTTCTTGTTTGAATTTTCGCAATGTGAAGATGCAGCATGTGGATGCATCCACTCCTTACTTCTAAGCGTTTGTATATGCATGGGGAAAAAAAAAAAAAAGTGCAGCAGTACAAATAATGTTTTTTTTCTCACTTTTTAAATGAACAGTTCATGGTTGACTACAAATTACTCTACGCATATACGCATTTTTCACTTGCCCCTAGCCATCAGTGCTTTCAGTGCTTTGATTATGAAGTGGTAGGCGTGCCTTGAGCACGAGAGAATAGAAATAAGTTGATGGCGCCCTGGAAAAGGGAGTTAAATGCATCTTCATAACGCATCCTACCAAGCAAATCGTCGCATAATTTATCGATCCATTTGTCTAAAAACCGACCGAATCAAGAGATAGAATGGTCCTTTGAACTGCAGAAAGTTTACCATTAGCAAAAAGTTTCGACACAGGTCACCCCTGCTAGGACTGCGCAGGGTGATATGGGTCGATACTTTTCGCAGATGCAGTAAACCACCTTTTCACAGAGCGTGGGCAATTAGTGCTGTTACGGGAGACCACTCCTTCATGCATGGCTTCATCCCGATTTAAATACAACACCTAACGACTGCTTTAAATAGAGAGAATTCTCTAGCTCAGTGGTTATGGTGTTAGCCTTTCGTCCGGGCGTTCTAGGTTCGAATCCTGCCCGGTGCCTGTATTTCTGCCATGCATTTGTTCATTTGTTTCTTTGTTGCGGACTTCGTTTGTAAGAGTGTAAAACATCTATCCATGATGTTAAATTGCATGCTAAGTAAGAACTTTATTGGTCTGTTTCTGCTTAATTTCACCAACTCTCCAGAAAAGAGTAGGGCCTAGTATCTGCTTGTTTAATTGTTGCTGGGTTATTCTCCAGACTATGGTAAACGGTAAACCAATATTGTTGGTACTTCTAACAATCTCCTTATTGTGACAAATCTAAGTAGTAACCGTAACAAGTTTTTTTTTCCTTGAATGTTTTTAACATGTTTTGACCCTCAAGCTGCTTAGCGCGACTCACTAATCTTTTGCGGACAGTGTAGATCACGATCAGACTGCACAGAACGTGCAGTCTGATCTTTGATCTACACTGTCCGATAAGGTAATATTTTTTTCTCGAAAAAGAAAGTTTTAATTAACATTATTTGGGTTTTTAGTATCGGCTTGAAAGTTTTATTTAACTTATTTAGCAGGGTAAGGGTTAGCCCTTTACCACACAATCCCGAGTTTTAACGACCTTGAAGAAAAAGCTTTTTGAAAACATTGTGGGAAAAGGAGAAAATGCTGGTAACCAGCATTTTCTCCTTTTCCCACGACGTTTTTTACCCTTCCCAAAACAAATTTCATTTTTTGAGCCACATTTATTGTCGTCTGCAAATGCTTTGAATTTGGACCAGTCTCAAACTTTGTCGTTTGGTAAAGAGTTAGTGGCTCACTTCAAAATTTCAAATTGGTTCACTTTTTGATACGGGCTGGAGAGTTTTTTGTTTGTTTCTACGGTGTTTAATGCCGTTTCTAGTATCATTTCAGTTATATCGCCGCAGCCAGTGTATAAAACGGCGCTTCCCTGGGCTTTCTTCAACCAGTACTTCTCACAATATTCTTCCTAGGCCGCTGGGTGCTTTCCAACATAACCATCATCGAAACAATGATAAGCCACGAGAGATGAATGAATTCTGTCGCAATGACTATCATTAATCTTCGGAAAAAATTCGCAGGACTTGGGATTGAAACACACAACCCCCTCGTTTCAAGTCCTGTACGCCACCGACTGCGCTAGCGGGGATCGGCTGAAGGAGTTGGTCTTTTGTTTATCCATCCTAGATTATCCCTTCTAGATTCAACAGTTTGGTTTTTGCTTTTTTTTTTTTTATTTTTGAAGGCCTGTGGATGTATTTTTGAAGTAAAAGAGAAGCCATGGATTTTCCATAAATGGCCAAGTTGCGGCCAAAGTAAACAATACGGGTGTTACATTGCATTTAAATTTAAATCACAATTTTAAACTAGGTAAAAAGTTGCCAAGTAGCTCTATCTTTTGTTAACGTTTTACATGGTTTTAATTTTCTTTTTCTTTTTCCTGCCAGCGTCTACCACTTGAACCGACCGTACAACAATAGATTGTCTTCTTTGCAATCATTTCTCTACTTTTGAATGGGTAATATGAATTTAAATGCATTTAACACCTACGTTATTTACTTTTGGTCCCTGCCGGACGCTATTGTCAGTGGCCCGACCGGATAGCTCAGTGGTCAGCGCATCTGACTCGTGACCTGGTAGTTTCAGGCTCGATACCCGATTGTGGCAAACTTGCCGGCGATTTTTCGTCCGTCACCTCTGATGCATGTGAGAAAAGTAGGCCTAGTCAGGGGCTTGGAAAGAAAGCTGTGTCAGCATTGTTTTCAAAAATCTTTATTCGCAGAGTCGTGAATACCAGGTCTTGTAAAGATGACTTGGTCTTTTCATTAACATTATTGTTATCATCATCATCATCATCATTACCAGCATAGAAATAATGAAATTTAAAAATTAAAAGTCCGGTCGATGTTAGAGTACAACGGATCACATTAATATTTACTTTAAATCGCGGAGAATCAAAAGAACCCTTTACCACACAATCCCAGGTTTCAACGGCCCAGAAGAAGGAGCCCTTTAAAAACATTGTGGAAAATAGAGAAAATGCTGGTTACCAGCATTTTCTCCTTTTTCCAACAATGTTTTCAACCTTATCAACGACAGACTTAAATCGTCGTCTGCAAATACTTTCAATTTTGATAAAACCTTATTTTTTTTTTCTCTTCTGTAACGAGTTAGCTTTCAGGCTGTAAACGTTGACTTGACACTTTCTTGCGGATAATGTGGATTAAAATCAGACTATAAAGACTATTCAGCCTGATCTTGAATCTACTCTGTACAATTCGGTGATTTTTTTTGCCGGAGAAAACAGCCATGACAACGAAATAGTCTAGTTGTGTTTTTTACTGTTGCATAATTTTTGTTCAGTTTATTCAGTCGTTTAAGGGTCCATAGTAGATTTATTCTTATCTCCAGTCAAAGCAGTTTTATCTTCGAAAACTTACAACCGAGGGAATATTGTGAAAGATAAAGAAAGTGCTTTTTTCTTTTTAAAAAAATAACTGCATTCGTCAGAATATTTTCAAAAGTGCCAGAATGCATGTACACACCATTTAATGTAAAAAACAAAAATGTAGTTAATATACCGAGATGCTTTAATAGTAAGAGAGAAATTTGTAAGCGTCGCTTAATTCCGTGGACAAACTAGAATAACTCGGTACACCGGTCTGTTATCATTAGGCCCAAAAAGTAAACAATACGGTGTTAAGTATGAAAGATATTGTGAAGATGACAATATGTTATTGTATGGTCGGTCCAAGTGTTGGTAACTGGCAGAGAAATGAAATTTAAAACCCGGTAAAAAGTAGCAAAAGATAGAGCGGCTTGGTAACGCTTGACCTACTTTTAAAATTCTTTTGTTTTTCCAGAGACACACACTTGGATCGACCGTACAATAAATACTGGTGAAAGAAACTCCAGGAAAGCATGGATAAGTGCACTGGCCGTGGCGATATGACTGAAATAATGTTGAAAACGGCGTTAACCATCATACATACACACAAAACTACTTGAATTCTGCAAAGATAAGGGCATAATTTAAGATTAAGTACCTACTTCAATCTTTTACAATTTTTTACAATTTACCCATCCCGTGTTTTATAAGACCCCGAGAAAGTCTTTTGAAAACATGCGGGAAAAGGAGAAAATGCTGGTAACCAGCATTTTCTCCTTTTCTCACAATGTTTTCTACCCTTAATAAGAAGGTCCAATCCCATCATTGAGCTAAAGTTACATGTAATTTGTTGCTTGCAAATGCTGGATATGGAAGCAACAAAAATTTTACTGGCTGGCTACACAGGCTGGTAACCAGCATTTTCTCTTTTTTTTCTACAATGTTTTCTACCCTGTTTTCAGAAGTTTAAATCCCGTCATTGAGCTACGTTTAATTTAGTGCCTGCAAACGCTTCGATATGGATGCAGCAAACATTTTGCTGGCTGGCAAAGAATTCAAAATGGACTACATAAGCTCTTAGGCCTATATAGCCTATCAGTGTTTCACAAACCAACTAACCCTTCTCCTTCTAAATAAGCTAAATAAAAGTTTCAAGCCGAAAGTAAAAAGCATAATAATATTATTCCAAACTTATAGTTCAGAGAAAAAACATCTCCTTATTGAACAGTGAAGGTCCAAGATCAGACTGCACGTTCTGAGCAGTTTGATCTTGATCTACACTGTCCGCAAAAGGTCAGTGAGTCGAGCTTGGCAGCTTAAGTGTTAAAGCAAAAACAAAAAAAAAAAAAACGTAGCAAGTGGTTTCCTGTTATAAAGATACTTTTTTGAACGTCCAAAATAAAGTCTTTTTCGAAGGTGCTGGTAACCCACATTTTTTCCTTTTCCGACAGCGTTTTGTTTCCTTTTAAGAAGAACAAATTCCATCATTCAAGTCACATTTAATTGATCGTCTGTAAATGCTTTCGATATGGAGATTACAAAAATTTCGATTGTATTATATTGTCTCTTGTAAACTTGCATATATTACTGTCGAATAAAATATGTTTAAACTAAGTGTTTCACAAACCAGTTATTAAAAAAAAAAAACGTATCGCGTGATTTCCTTTTATTAGATACTTTTCCGAACGTCCAAATTATAGACTTTTCCGAAATTAACATATCTGCAGTAGACGAGTTAAATGTGGCTCAAATTATACGATTTGTCTTCGGAAGGATAGAAACACTGTGGGGAAAGGGAGAAAATGCTGGTTACCAGCATTTTCTCCCTTTTTTCCACAGAGTTTTCAAAAAACTTCTCCGTCAGGGTGGCTTAAACTCGGTACTGTTTTGTATAGGGTTAATTAGCTCACACACTCAGTAATATGCACAGTTAGAACCGGCTAAGACACGATCTAGACAAAATGCGTCTAACTGCAGTTTATTTGTTTCTTATTTGTTGCTGTTTCCATGTCAATTTTACTGGCGCTCAAAGGGACCAGTATTACGAACTATGGAGTAGCAAGTTCGAATCTGTTAATAAAGAGATGGAAGTACTGAGGGACTGGCTGTTTAAAAGTGAAAGACAACTTGGCGAGACAAGGGCCGAGTTATCCGCGCTGGCACTGGCACTGGCAAGTAAGGAAGAGGTGAGTGGATAGATAGATAGATAGATAGATAGATAGATAGATAGACAGACAGACAGGCACAGAGACAGACACCTAGGTGGATCGATCGGTCGATGGACAGATGGATGAATGGGTAGGTAGGTAGATACATACACTAATCAAAACTTCTAAACGGCCACTTTTAAGCCGGAATTCCCCGTAGACCTCTTCTGGCATCCGCTGTCCAGAAAAGAGGCAGTTCATTCAGTTTGATTTTTTGGAGAATAATTGACCAGTGTAAAAGCATACTCCAGCCTAAGTTTGAAAAGAATTTGATGACTTGTTCTATTGAAATGAAGTAATTAAACATTCATTCACTTATTATTGAAAATTTAAAAATCCTTCTTTTGAAAACTTCACTCTCCTTCTCTCGTCCTATATTTTTGTGCAGAAAATAGTTTTCATGTTTTTCCTTATTGCTGCTAAATTTTAGTAATGTATGCTTCTCTTTTTAACCTTGTTTGTATGATAGACACCGCGCATGCGCAAACTACGTGTTTTCCCTTTTTTGAAAAAGAAATGCCTTCTATCGGCAAAATCGAGAGTCTTTTCATTACAATACCATGTGCAACGTCCAGACATATGTTATAAGTTGTTTTTATTTACCTGTCTATTACCTGGTTAAATTTACAGGAGAAACAAAAGTGGCCGGTTAGACGTTTTGCTGAGTCTTAAAAGTTCGGAACAAATGCATAGCTCAAACACAAACCGCACACGGCGGGATTCGAACTCGTGCGGAAAAGATCTTCGTGTTTTCGAGGTTTGAAAGACCAACACCATAATCACTGAGCTAAAGAGTATTCTCCCTAACGCAGTTGTTCGGTATTGATTTTATACGGGAAGAAGCAGTGAGGAAGGAGTGATCTTCCGTAACAATAGATAGATAGATAGATAGATAGATAGATGGACGGACGGACAGACAGACAGACAGATAGATAGATAGATAGACAGGCAGGCACAGACAGACAGATCTCCTGCCGTATTGACATATTCATGATTCTTAGTTCAAAGACTTACAATCTGATTTGGCTGAGACGTTTTTTCTCAGCAAGTCAGATGGCTAGTTTATGAAACCGTTAAAGCAGCATTTCTAATTTAATTATGTCCCTGAATATTTGTGACGACAAACATTATTAAGTCTACCATTTCAGGTCGATCATGCACCAGAAAATCCCGTGACGGTGACTTCAAGGCCCGTACTTAAAGAAAGTGCTTTAAGCGCTTTGCTGAAGGGCTTCAATGAGGAGAAACGGTATGTACGAAATTTGGAAAAGCAGCTCCAGGGATCTTTGGCAGAGTCCCAAGACCGTCAGATGAGTAGGGTCGATGAGCTAGAGAGAAAGAATGACTTTCGTTTTGAAAGGGTAGAAAATAACGCACAGTTGTAAGTAAATCTTCATTAAACCAATGTCCAAAACAATGAAACTCCATCATTCTATCACGGTACGATGATGATCGACCGATGAAAACGTCGGTATTCCTTGGTATACAGGCGATATGTCAATGAACTATTTTTAGTAACGGTGCTCGATGTTAGACGAATTAAAAAATCGGCGTTCCTTGATAGACTAATGGAGCTTCATTGGCCTGTGATTTAACGTATTTCTTTAGACTAGCGTTACTGGTCTATTGCTATCTAGAGTCGCCAAATACGCCTCACAGAAAAAAATGTTTTTTGTTAAAAATCGTAATTATGTTTTAAATATGACAATTGTGACATGAACTACGAAACCTCTACTCTTCCATTCAAACTTGATCGATGTCTACTTAATTATGTACAATGTCATGGACCGAACAAGATACATGTCGTCGATAAGGTATAAGATGTTTGCTTGTAAGTGAATAAGCCAGTGACCTATGCACATCGGGCTCGTCTTTACTTGCGCCAGCCAACCTATTTTAACCCATGCACTCTTTCATTAAAAAAATAGACATACAAATTAAAGTAAACTATGAGATAGGTAGTAGAAAAGATAAACACAGCAGTTTAAGTGCAGTGTAATTCAATTCTGATTCGAAACCGTAGAGAGCAGCTAAGCAATAATTATATGATAAAGTACCATCCTTTTTTTGAATATCGATTGATCCAGACGGATGTCAAAGTTTATCGTGTTCAGTTTATACATTATGATTCGTAAAATTGAGTCTTTCGGTTTGTTCAGAATCTATATAAAAGCTTTAATAAAGTGATTTCAGTTTGTGAGAAATTCATAGTACTGACTTAAATTTAAGATGATCTTATCTTTTATCTTTATCAGAAGCAGCAGTCGCCAGGGAGAAATGGAAACTAAACTACAGTTCGCCCTCAGTGAGTTAAGAAGACACGGAGAACAACAGTCAAGTTTGTCGCATGATGTACAAGATATTTACAGCATCATCCAGGTGCTTTCAAACAGAAGATGCTTATCTGGATCGTTTGGCGACCACGAATACCCAGGAGAGAACTTCCCAAAGACGTATCGCGTCAACTTTCAGCCTCCGTTCCGGCAAAAGCCAAACTTTATGCATGCTCTTAAACTTCTGGACTCCGACGCCATCGTACGTGTGTCGGTAGAGCTTCAGGAATTAACCCGAGAACATGCTACAGTGAAAATTAATACATGGGCTGACACGAGAATGTGGGGCGCTCGCGTCTAATGGATGGCCTGTCCTTAGTATATACTGCCACATGTATATCACACTGAGAAACAATTCTGTAAAAAATTAAAGTACCAGGGGTAGTCGAAATGTATCCGAAATAAATGTCATAAATACGCATTTTCTTGTATAACTTCGATCAGAGACACTTCAGTTGGAGTCTGTAAACGGAGCATTTATAGCTTTTGCAAAAGTTATCGACCCATGTCAGTCTGCACAGTCTGCGCAGGCAGACATGGGTCAAAACGTTTTGCTAATTGTAAATTTTCTGCATGTCCAAGGACCACTCTACCTAATGATTTAATCGGTTGTTAGACAAAATGGACTTTATGGACCCATCGTTATGTGATGACTTGCTTGGTATATAACACATCACGGAGATACATTAAACCCTTTTTGCCAGAGTGACTATCATAAGATTAGAGATAATAATTAGATCTAGACAATCTAATGTAATCCGAAATACAACAACCGCGTTAGTGTACTTGGCCTGAGTGTTTATTTCTTAACACCCTCATTTTCAATGCAATACAGACAATACGAAATTTCTATTCTTACATACTTATTAGATATGCAAATAGTGCCTATATGATCTACGCTCTGTATTCATACACCTCATTTCTAAAACATTGCTGACCCAGATTTCTCTGTGAAATAAACTGTCAAAATTGATTACAGTGAAAAAACTGCGAATTTTAACATTTTTAGATTCAAAACAAAGGGGCACTATATACCAGTGTCTTTAGAACTAGATCTAGGCCTATTTTACGTTCGTGACGTACACACCTGTCAAAGAAGCAAATAGCCTTCATGTAAATTTCAATACAAATGTAGGCCTACATGTAGGCCTAAGCTTGAACACAACATTGCAGTTTTTCTTCCATTTCTATCACTGTAGCCATATTTAATTTGTTCTCTGCAAATACTTTCAATTTTGGCAAAGTTTTTAGGTAAAGAGTAAATCCTTTACTAGAACAAGTTTTGCACATGTCCAAATTTTCAGTCAATAAGTAATGTTTCTAAGTTAAAAATGTATCTCAAACCACTATAAACTGTCCTTATGTACAAGCTATAGTAAAATGTTGTCACAGAACACAGTGGCAATTAGGCCCACTACCTTTGTATTCAATCACAAGAATTGATGATGCAATAGTGTTTTATTGTGTAATTAAAATTTCAAAAAAGTGAAAATTTTCCTTATCAATGGAAAAGCTGTTTCTCCTGCGTAATTTTCTGTTCCCTATTTTGTTGCCAATTTCATCCATATTGCATATTGTTTGGAAATGAAACCCATGACAGTCAACGTGCAAGACTTCATTCTTTGGGATAACTTAGATTTTTAGCCCCGCTGTTTTCGAGGAAAACATTGAGACATTTTCATAGCCCTGGCGCCGTATGCCTCGTGTGTCTTGTGCAAAAAAGTTTAACATTTTATAATATCTCTGTCATTACTGAAGATATTTACTTCAAACTCGGTGTGGTGCTAACTATCAAAAGGGGAACCCATACAACAGGGGTAAGTATCCATCAAAGTATTTTTAGAACAGTTATAAATGCGGGCCCCTTTTTGACTTTGAATCTTCAAATATTTGACATTTTATAATATATCTGTCATTACTTCAAACTTGGAGTAGATGTTAACTATCATATTTTCTTCAAACTTGGGCTAGTAATTAACTATCATACGGGAACCCATATAACAGAGGCATGTAACTATCTAATATTGATACAGTAATGCCCCGTTTTTCGTCTAACAATTTTCACTAAAAGCAAAGTTCTGTATCCGAGCATTAGCCCCCACATTTGATGCTCTTGTCTTTTTATTCTTTTGCAAAAGAGAAAAAGAAGAAGAAGAACAAGAAGAAAATAACTGGAAAGCGGGGAAAAAAAAAAAAACCTTTTCACATACCAACTTTGAAATATTGAAAAGTGATACATAAAACTAATGTGCTTAATTTTTTTCAGTCACAAAAAATGTTGTTTTCTGCTTCACATAAAATGTCTTTCAAACCTACGTTAGTTTTGTTCGTTAATTTCTCGTTTTGAAGAGTGATGAAAATCATTTCAACCGGTTTTTTTTTTCAACTATTACTAGTACTGCTATGGACTTCTACAACATAAAATGCACAAGGTGCTTGGAAAGAATGGTAGGCCTATGTGTAGTTCTTGTTTGAATTTTCGCAATGTGAAGATGCAGCATGTGGATGCATCCACTCCTTACTTCTAAGCATTTGTATATGCATGGGGAAAAAAAAAAGTGGAGCAGTACAAATAATTTTTTTCCCCTCGCTTTTTAAATGAACAGTTCATGATTGATTACAAATTACGCTACGCATATACGCATTTTTCACTTGCCCCTAGCCATCAGTGCTTTCAGTGCTTTGATTATGAAGTGGTAGGCGTGCCTTGAGCACGAGAGAATAGAAATAAGTTGATGGCGCCCTGGAAAAGGGAGTTAAATGCATCTTCGTAACGCATCCTACCAAGCAAATCGTCGCATAATTTATCGATCCATTTGTCTAAAAACCGACCGAATCAACAGATAGAATGGTCCTTTGAACTGCAGAAAGTTTACCATTAGCAAAAAGTTTCGACACAGGTCACCCCTGCTAGGACTGCGCAGGGTGAAATGGATCGATACTTTTAGCAGATGCAGTAAACCACCTTTTCACAGAGCGTCGGCAATTAGTGTTGTTACGGGAGACCACTCCTTCATGCATGGCTTCATCCCGATTTAAATACAACACCTAACGACTGCTTTAAATAGAGAGAATTCTCTAGCTCAGTGGTTATGGTGTTAGCCTTTCGTCCGGGCGTTCTAGGTTCGAATCCTGCCTGGTGCCTGTATTTCTGCCATTCATTTGTTTCTTTGTTGCGGACTTTGTTCGTAAGAGTGTAAAACATCTATCCATGATGTTGAATTGCATGCTAAATAAGAACTTTGTTGGTCTGTTTCTGCTTAATTTTAACAACTCTCTAGAAAAGAGTACGGCGTAGTATCTGCTTGTTTAATTGTTGCTGGGTTATTTTCCAGGCTATGGTGAACGGTAAACCAATATTGTTGGTACTTGTAACAATGTCCTTATTGTGACAAATCTAAGTAGTAACCGTAACAAGTTCTTTTTTCTTGAGTGTTTTTAACATGTTTTGACCCTTAAGCTGCTTAGAGCGACTCACTAACCTTTTTGCGGACAGTGTATATCAAGATCAGACTGCACAGAACGTGCAGTCTGATCTTTGATCTACACTGTCCGATAAGGTAATATTTTTTTCTCGAAAAAGAAAGTTTTAATTAACATTATTTGGGTTTTTAGTATCGGCTTGAAAGTTTTATTTAACTTATTTAGCAGGGTAAGGGTTAGCCCTTTACCACACAATCCCGAGTTTTAACGACCTTGAAGAAAAAGCCTTTTGAAAACATTGTGGGAAAAGGAGAAAATGCTGGTAACCAGCATTTTCTCCTTTTCCCACAACGTTTTTTACCCTTCCCAAAACAAATTTCATTTTTTGAGCCACATTTATTGTCGTCTGCAAATGCTTTGAATTTGGACCAGTCTCAAATTTTGTCGTTTGGTAAAGAGTTAATGGCTCACTTCAAAATTTCAAATTGGTTCACTTTTTGATACGGGCTGGAGAGTTTTTTTTTTGTTTTTGTTTTTTGGTTTTTGTTTAGAATAAGATGTTTAATGCCGTTTCCAGTATCATTTCATCTATATCACAGCAGTCAGTGTATAAATCAGTGTTTCTCCGGGCTTTCTTCAACCAATACCTCTCACCATGAATATTCTTCCCAGGCCGCTAGCTGCTTTCCCACATAACCATAGCCGAAACAATAATCAGTCAAGAGAGAGGAATGAATTCTTTCGCAATGACTATCATTTATCTTCGGAAAGAAATTCGCCGGGCTTGGGATCCAAACACGCCGCCCTTCGTTTCAAGTCGTGTGCGCCACTGACTGCGCTACCAGGGTTCGCCTGTAGGAGTTTGTCCATTGTTTATCCATACTAGACAACAGTAGGCAAAAAGTTGCCGAGTAGCTCTATCTTTTGTTAAAGCCCCCGTCACACCAAACTAGATCTTAGAACTTCTTACCCCCGTTCTGACATGATCGGAAAACGGAATGCGGTCGGAGTTGAACGTATAATTTTGGCCTAATAATGCCTGAAGCCCCTGTCTCACCAAACCTGTTCTTAGAAAGTCTTACCCCGGTCAACAAAATCGTAAAACGGGCTGCGGTCGGGATGTGACCTGTAATTTCGGTCGGTAATATGCAAACGCAATGCCAATTGATGCCCGACTGCACCGCGTCTCTAATAGGATCGAAGTACGGCAGTTCCGTTTGTAGTACGTCCATCTCGTTTTATGTACGTTGTCACTCCGTCTAATTACAGGACGGGATGGACGGCAAAAAATTTTGAGCAGGCTCAAAGTTCTGGAGCACCCTTTCCGTCCTAACCCGTCCATTAAGTTCGTAAACAGATCGTAAAAGGTTGCTAATACGTCCACTCCGTCTGAACACCTTTTGGCAAAAAATTTCGAAGGTTAGAACGAGTTTGGTGTGACGGCGGTATAACGTTTTACATGGTTTTAATTTTTTTTTCTTTTTGCCAGCGACTACAACTTGGACCGACCGTACAATAACAGACTGTCTCCTTCACTTCCAATCCAAAACTTTGAAGAGGTGTGATTAACCCGTATCCTACTAAATAAGTTAGATGAGACTTTCAAGCCGAATGTTTCTATTTCAAACTTATTTTTATGGTGAAAAAAAATCTCCTTATCGGACAGTGTAGATCCAAGCTCAGACTGCACGTTCTGTGCAGTCTGATCTTGATCTACACTGTCCGCAGAAGGTCATTTAGTCGTGCTTAGCAGGCTTAGGGTTAAAATTTACATGCATTTTAATACAAGCATACAAGTAATTTTCTTTTGATCGCCACCAGGCCTTAACTGGATCCGCGAAACAGCAAATTGTGAACATTTCAACTGTGTTTTCATTGGTCTGGCCGGGTAGCTTAGTGGTTAGCGTGTTTGACTCATGAACTGGTGGTTGCGGGTTCGATACCCGGTTGTTGCAAATTTTTCGGTGATTTTTCGGCTCTCACCTCGGATGCATGTGAGAAAAGTAGTCAGTGGCTTGGTAAGAAAGTTGTGTCAGTACTGGTGTGAGAAAGTCAGAAAACACATGCATAGGTACACGGACCGCCGTGATATGATCTAAGCATAAAAAATGGCGTTAGACTCCGATATAAGCCAAACCAATCTATTTTCAATGTTGCAATAAATCCAATGACGTGACACTTTGTGATCAGAGAACACAAAGAAAATTAACTGCGTGTGATTGCGAAAGAAAAACACTGGCAGTAGTTGCTTCCCTTTGATTATATTTTACTTGTAAGCCGTTATACTGTCTGGAATAATTTTTCATATCCTTAACTCTTTCAATATCAAAGACGATACCAGAAGCTTTTATGAACAGTGTAGTTCAAGATCAGACTGCACAGAACGTGCAATCTAATCTCTCATCTACACTGTCCACTGCTTAGTGCTATATTGTAGATTATGACTGAACTGTCTCTTGATCGAACAAAGGAAATATATTTTCAGCCTTTGAGAAAATGCAATTTATTTATTTAGTAGTGAAAGAGTTAATTTGAAAATGTGTGATAACTCTTTAGTTAGCCGTAAAAGCTAAAGTGGTTGAACACGGAAATCGTAATTTCGGAGTAGTTGAGGTTGTAGGTTCAATTCTCAGGGCTGGCCAACTACAAATTCTCTTACAAAAGACTTTAATTCGATGCACTGCGTGACGGTGCCATCAACAAAGTACCAGGCGTAACTTAGGACGGGTTTCTTCCTGTATCTTGAATTATCCCCCTCCCCCCCTCCTCGTGACATCCTTCTCTAACAAACCCTAATAAGACAACGAAGTTTAGACTTTGCCATACTGAAAGCATTTGCAGACTACATATTTAACATGGCCCAAATGATAGATTTTGTCCTAGAAAGGGTAGAAAACATTGTGGAAAAAGAAGAAAATGCTGGTTACCAATGTTTTCAAAGGGTTTCTTCCTCTTGACGGTGAAAACACGAGACTGTTTGGTACAGGACTAAGATGTTTCGCAGAAAACATAGATTTAAGATCAGTGAACACATAGTAGACATAATGTATCGGATATGAGTTTGCATTTGATTTAAAGTTTTATCAAACGAGTCTACAAAAAAGTGTTATATAAGCGAGCCTTTGGTAAGCTTAATAATCTTCTTTTTTTGAAGACGTGTTTGATAGCCCGGTGGCTTGGTTGGTGGCTCAATTTGAAACCACGCAGCCGCCAGTTGGTTTCCCAGCTTGGCAACGTTCATTCCGACGATTGGTGATAGTCATCGCGACAGGATTCACATGTATATTTTCCATCGCTATTTCGATCAAGTTTATAACTGAAATAATGTTAGAAACAAAAATGAGCAGAATAGTATAAGGGGGTTTAATGCATACACTTGATAAATTATACCAAGCAAGTCATCAGATAATGATGGATCCATATAGTCAACTTTGGTTAACAACCGAGTGAAGCATGAGGTCAACTGGTCATTTGACACGTAGAAAATTGACGAATAGCAAAAAGTATCGACCCAGGTCAGCCTGTGCGGACTGCGCAGGCTGACCTGGGTCGATACTTTTTGCATGTGCATTAAACCCTCTTTTCACAGATCATAGCTCAAATCGTTCTCTGTCTTTCTGTCTCGCGGTCTCTGTCTCTCCCGTCTTTTTGTGGAAATCAGTTGTCTCATTGACTTGTCAATAGACTAAATGGATCGAAATTTGCCGATAATTTTACAAGTACAAACAAACATTCCCTGCCGTTGTATATAGGACATTTCAAGGGCTCTAATTGATTACAAGTGGCCAGTTACTTACCCTTGACTCATTGCCGAACAATCTCTTTTTCTCCCATCCTGTGAGGGGTAAATTGTAGGACTCCTAGCCTATAGGCCCCGGAATCGAGCATCATTAGAAGCGCTGTTTTCTTGTTTGTTTGTTTGTTTTTTTTTTCGGGGGGGGGGGTGTGTCCTTGGGCAAAACACGTCAGAGCCCCAGCTTAGTACTCGTGAAACCCAGGACATACACGATTTAGCGAGCTGCCGCCGTGATACGGCTGAAGCAATGTTAGAAGCGCCGTGAAAATCCACTATTGGCCTATCAATCGTTTCCGTCTTTAGTTTAAAGGGCATTAAAACAAATTTCGCTTCGCAAAGTGTTTAAATTTCTTTAAAAAAATCAGAACAGACACGGCTAATTTCGTTCACGTGCAAATATACATGTAGCTTTAAAACTAATACATGTATAGAAATAAATGTAGAAAACGCATGAAATTACAGAGATATGTACGGTAAAAAAATTTATACCGTTACTAACCGTATAGGCTACCCGTTATTCCCGTTATTACATAGCGCCCCCCCCCCACACACACACACAAATGAATTAGAATCTAGTTTAATGTTCTGGGAAACTTTATCCCTCCATCTGTCTACTTAGACAGAAATGCTGTCCAATTCGATAAAGAAAGGGCAAACTTAGTTCTAGGTGATTTTAGTCTCTATCTAATTTCGAGGTACAAAAAGGATGATGGTGTGATACCCTACAATTTACGCGCCAGAATTTTGATCAAACACGTGTTTTCGAAAGTAGGAATAGCAAAAACATGCTCTGCAGAAGGGGCTTAATGCATCTCCGTGGTCCATGGTATAAAGCAAGCCATCACATACTTATGGATCCATAATATCCACGTCTTGTAAGAAACGACTTAATCATGAGGTAGCCTGGTCCATGGACATACAGAAAATTGACCAATAGCGAAAAGTTTCGGCCCAGGTCAGCCTGCTGGCCTGGGTCGATACTTTTCGTAAATTTTAACGTAAGTATAGGCCTACTCAGAACGAGCTACCGGAGTGACACCTTGCGAACCAGATACCTCTTCATTTTACCTAGGTTTCAGTTCACTAAATCAAACATTTCTAAGGTAAGAATTACGGATAAATTGAACTGTTTACTCGGATACGTGTAACAAAAGATTAAAACTCGGGTTAAGTATATATACTTGGGGATTATGTCTGTCAGAAATATTTGAAAAAGCGTTGTTTTCGGAATAACCCAGTTCCCGGATATTGATTTGTTATACATTGTTCATTTCCGAATCTTTAACCCTTTACTCAACAATCACGTATTAAGGAAAAAAAAAAAAAAAAAAAAGAGAGAGAAAGAGACTTAAAACACTGTAGGACACGGAGAAAAATGGAACTATCCATATTTATTACCTGTCACTTTTGACACAGAAACGTCATCATGAATGTAGGATTTAAAGAGGAAACCACCAGACTG
The DNA here is from genome assembly GCA_946811185.2 of Hippopus hippopus. Taxonomy (NCBI): domain Eukaryota; kingdom Metazoa; phylum Mollusca; class Bivalvia; order Cardiida; family Cardiidae; genus Hippopus; species Hippopus hippopus. The sequence continues at coordinate 20,651,970 of OX328098.1, forward strand.
GCACCCAGGCTAATTTTCATTTCACGTCAGAAAGAAGTAAACTATAATATGAATATAGGCAAAGCCTAAAGGCGAGCAGCGCTGCAAGTTTTAGCTACTTTCATAGAAGTAAATCTTCTTATCAAATGCCTACAAATTATATAGGGGTTAAATCTAGATCTATCTCAGATTTTTTATAATCTCACCAAAGACATAGATGTGTATTGTATATCTCTGATCTCACTAAAGTTAAAAAATAATTCATCTCATGATTAATCAAAGCAACTGCAGGTAAACCACCAGAAAAAAAGAAAGGCAAATGAATAGAATATTATGAATCCCCTCTCCCTCCCCCCACAAAAAAAAGTACAAGCCCTGGGATGTTTTCCGTCATTCTCACACCAGTACTTATAATCCCTTTTTTGTGTCGTCCTTTGTATCTAAATATACTTTGTCATAATTTCATGATCATGTCCATTTAATCTCATGTATAGTGCTTTTATGATGTCATATATTTTATACAGAAATAAATCTATCTAGTACTGATACAACTTTCTTTCAAGCTATTGACTACTTTTCTCAAATGCATCAGATGTGAGAGGCTAAAAATTGCTGGAAAGAAAGTTTGCCTGAACTGGGTATCGAACCCACAACCACCAGGTCATGAGTCAGGCACATGAAGAACCACCAAGCTACCTGGCCAGGCAGGTTTCATTTCAGAATTAGGCAAACGTATTAAGAAATGTGAATTGATCAATAAGGTGCATCCATACGTATGGGATTGTTTTCAAATTAGTATGATGATGTCGTATTTGATAGCATAACAGTAAACAGAGTAACGTATTGCAAATCACATCTATTATTTAAACACAAAATTAGCACCTTTTTCTTGTATTTAACCGTATGGTGGCATATTTCTGCCGCAAGATACAAGATAACTATTGCGATAGTTTGAGAGAACTACTGCGATAAAACAAACTTTTCTGGAAATATTATCTAGATAATAACAATTTCACAGTAAAAATAGCTGATAATTCTCACTGTTATCACGATTTTTTGTTACGTTCATGCCTACAACTGACATTCATAGTATTTATAATTAAATACGGTTTCAAAATATCTTGGTCTCCAACCTTACGAATTCTCCTTTTCCCTGAATGGTTTTAAAGTTGTTTGTAAGAGGCATTTCGAGTCGTCTTTGTGTTTAACAGACTTCAGTTCATTTCATGTGTAGTCAAAATTTAAAAATTAAGCTACAATTGTAAATAATTCAAATTATAACTTACTGCCATCTTGTGAAGTCAAAAACTGCAGAGTTCATCCAAATGGTGAATTAAGTTTTTATAGATGTCGAGAAATAGGTAGAACTATCACGATAATTTTATCTCGAATGTCACCATTTGCACGAATGAGAAATTTTGCATTAAAATATTATCTGATCAATGTGAAATTTTCTTGATACCAAAGTTTATCATGAATTTTTTTTTTTTTCAGAAAACTTTTCACTATCTACATAAATATTCCAGGAAATGTAGGATCAGCCTCCAATGAGTCTCGAGTTGTCTTGGGTGGCTTCAGGTGTTGAATCAGTAATCTTAAGGTCCTGGGTTTGACCCTCAGCCTAGATTATGTTTTAATTGTATGGCGGTTTCTATGGGTAAGGCAAGCCACATCCCAAACATGGACTGCTTGTGAAACCAAGGAAAATATATGACGTGAGCTGTCAGCTTGATACGACTGAAATTACTTTAAAATGGGAGTACAACAGCAATTGATCAATCCAAAAAAGTCCTAGTTTCAAAAAGGATAAGGCCAAAAGAGGCTGGTTAAATATCATGGGCCTGATCATTATCTGACATTGGCATTTAAACTGAATTCATATCCATGTAGTCATTGTTTGACAACACAGTATTTGTATTTTTCAAAGTTATGAACAACAAACCGTTTACATGCATGGATAAAGGGAGATAGATCTAGGAAAGATTAAGAGTTTTCAGAGATTTAGGTTTGTAGATCTGAATCTTTGGAATTATTTGTTTGAATGGAGTTTTATGTTACTTTCCACTGCAATTCAGCTTACGTAATGTCATTAACATCTCTACTTGGTAATGTTTCAACCAGTGCTAGCCTCTGGCTATGGTGTGCCTTGCTCAAGGATACTCCTACATGACTGGCAAGGCAATCAGAGTTTTAAATAGGATTTCAAGAGAACAAACCCTTTGCCTTGACCTAGGAATAAATTACAGTCACTCACAAAAACAAATCTGCATAAAAGATATTTCAGTGGCTCCCAAGTCTTTGCCGTTACTTTGCCATAAATTTACTCTTAACAGTCAGGTCATCAAGCTGGTATGTTTTCTGATGACTATGCAGCTGATGGTTTTGTCTGAATGAAATAAGCATAAATTTGTTAAAAGCAGATTAAAACAGGGGTGAAAAAAAAGGGCATAATACCAGATTTTGTTTTTGGAAGTCAAAAACAACTTTACAAAATTGATAAGCAATATCATTCTGCAAAAAGAAGCCTTTAGACCAAAATATCATTTCTAGAGAAAATACATAGGGGATTATCCTTTTTTTTTTCATTTAAATGTTTAAACTTCTGACTCCGTGTAACATGGTAGTACTGAATACTAGTACATTTCAACATGCCCGACATAAACCATAAATTGGATGATTAGGAATGGTTCAGTCAATGAAGGCATTCTGTAGAAGCAATCATTTGATTGGTAATTAGTTTGAGCCCTGGTGCTGACAATCTTGGTGGTATCTTTTTTTCTCAGCCTCGCCACTGTCGTTTCAAGGTGATGTAAATTGTCAATTTTCTTGAACAAGAATATTTGCTTAAAATCTAGTTTGACACATCTATAACTGCTACAGTGTGAAGACATTTAAAAAAAAAAAAAAAATGTTATGGTCTGTTGAAAAGACAGTTATCTTAAAGGTAAAAATCTCTTAGAAATAACATCAGAGGAGTTCCGACAATGTAGACCCACTTTTAGAGAATATTATGTGTGTGGGTACAACAACAGGTTGCACAAACAATCATATTCTGTGCAAAGTGAAATCTAGATCTATATTGTCAAAAACATCAAAGTGAATGCTGACAGAGTTTGATCAGATTTAGACTTTACAACAATGATTATTCTGGCATCTAGATCCAATTCAGAACAAAACAAAAAAGGATAAAAGAAACCAAATTCCCTCTGTAAAGAAAATGAAGAAAAATCACTGCTGCGAGTAGACCATTTTGTTTTAAACTGAAAAAAATATAACCTTTTTATGCAGTTGTAATCTAGATCTCGATGAGAATAGTTTTTTTGTTACATTCTGTTCAGAATGAAAGACACGCCTGTCAATCTGTCAATATCTACCGTACATAGATTAACTTTGCTCAGGCCGTGTTGACTTGGGGACGAGTTAAGTACTGGTCGAGTTGTTTCGCTTTCTTTACCGAACAAGGCTTTAAAAGTTGGGGAAAACGTCCGAATGAGAAACATGAACAGTTTTCAAAAGCAAGAGCGCGAAAAAAACTTGAAAGCATTTAAATCGATTGGCTCACCCGAAATGGTTCAGCTGCTTTATTAATTCCCGTAATGTTTATTTCTATATTCGAAATTTTCCGTAACTCAGACAGATAACGGAAAAGACCGAGTTCCCTCGTATTTGACCAGATCTCGCGAGGGTCTCGTTCGTAGACTGGAACACTGTTTCAAATCACGTAATTGTCAAAGGTGTAAGGAATTATAGGACAGAAACGCTGTTAGTGCCAGTCTTTTACGTCACTTCCGTCCGCCATATTTGAAAAATCTCCTTCCGCTCCACCACTTGTTCAGAGGCATAAGATATGTACATTTTTGACACCATTTCTACCAATAAGCTCTCGCTTACGCGAGGCGTCGCTCCGCGACACCTCTTGTGCGCTGCTCGCTATAACTGTATGAAAATTAACATAGATTGTTAAAAAACCTTTTACCACACAATCCCGAGTTTTAACGACCTTTTGAAAACATTGTGGGAAAAGGAGAAAATGCTGGTAACCATATCGACTGAAAAACAAGTTCTTACAACTTACACTAATCTCTCTCGCTTCTGCTTCCTGGCTTCCTGGAAAATGCACCAGTAATCGGGCCGAGTATGTGAGCTAATGAACAGTTGACACCCTCTTCCGGGTATCGAACTCGGGACCTTATGATTACGAGGCCGATACTCTACCAACAACCACGGACACCACAGCGTAGGTTTACACTGGACAAAACATTTCACTTTTTGCATGATTCCTGGACATACTAATTAAGTCGTTGGTTAGACAAAATGGATTTTTATGGATCCATAATCAAGTGATGACTTGCTTGGTATTATTCATCACTGAGGTGCATTAAACCCCCTGTTGGCGGAGCATGACAGATAAGTTTCCTATAACGTTTGTATGTTATATAAGGATGACGTTTTTGTGACTTAACCCTTAGCCTGCTAAGCGCGACTCACTGACCTTTTGCGGACAGTGTAGATCAAAATCTCGGATCTACACTGGCCGATAAGGATATATTTTTTTCCCCAAGAAATAATTTGAGAGAGCAAGATTTGGGTTTTTCTATCGACTTGAAAGCTTCATTTTAGTTATGTAGCTGGACAAGGATTAACTCTTTACCAGACAACACAACATTTGACTTGTCCATATCAGAAGCATCTGGAGGCGATAAATATCATGTGGCTCAAATGATGAAATTCGTTTCTGAAAAGATGGAGAACATTGTGTGAAAAGGAGAAAATGCTGGTTACCAGCATTTTCTCCTTTTCATACGATGTTCTCAAAAGTCGTTTGCTTCAGACACGGGTTTATTTTTTTAGATAAAGGGTTAAAACAATGAACAGTTTTGCAGCTCTGTTGATTTCAAATTATTCTTTTATTCTGTAATGTTTTGTCTTTATGGGAAAATCCGTGGACTATTGTCATGGTTCATTGTCTTTTGTTTGTTTATTTGTTAGGGGTTTGATCGAACAAAATCGCAGAGAGAGACACACAGAGAGAGAGAGAGAGAGAGAGAGAGAGAGAGAGAGAGAGAGAGAGATTCTAGCAAACATAATTTACAGCCTGAAATTTTATTCCAAATCACAAGTTCTTCAACGCAAAATTTCATCAAAAACTGTTTCCAAGGCAATTCAGTTCTACGCGTTCCCTTATATTAGGTTTTGCTGAAAAGTGCGTAGATACTGTTTTCTCCTTGCAGGTGACTTTGGTATGTTCCATTTTTCCATTTGGCAGCAAACCAGCCTTAAAAATGTGGAAAAAGGAGAAATTTATTTTTTGTGCACTCACGGAGATTTTCCTTCAAGCATTTTGGCTTGCCTAAGAATCATTGAATTTGGGTTCATAATTATTATACAGGATACTTTTTTTTCGGTTAAAGATCGAAATTATTTCATCTAGTGAACATCATCGGTAATATTTTAACGAGTGGCGCAGGAAAACAAAATCTGGTTTAGTGTCCCTTTAACTCTGTATCAGACGACAAAGTTTTAGTCTAGTTCAAATTGAAAGCATTTGCAGAAAGCAATTTATACGAGTATTTGGGTATTTTTTTATGATTGACTTTGATTTAGAAAGGGTAGACAACAATTTAGAAAACTTTGTGAGAAAAGGAGAAAATGCTGATTACCAGCATTTTCTTCTTTTCCCACAATGTTTTCAAATGCCTCCTCTCTCAGGGATGTTCACACACATGATTGTTTGTTAAAGGGATCAATCCTATAGTAATCCTTTTATCTGTTTCCTTTATCCCTGGGTATCAAAAGAAGGGTGTTATTGGATTCTGGGCAAGATTTGCTCGGGTTTAACTGATACCCGAAGTAGTTTGCTGACGGATTAGCTAATCTTAAGCCGGTAAATTGTACTTGCAAGATGTTAAAATGTGATAGGATGGGGAAATGAGGGGCTTTGATTTACTGAGAGTGATTTTTAGTTTTCATGCATTAAGTTAGGTTTACAGTTCGGTATCATTATGCGTGTGACCAGGCTCCGTATGGATTCCACCAACCTTTTTAAGAGCATTCTTAGTCTAATATTCCAAGATTTTCGAAATTGGAAAGTAACACAACTTCTGATTGGCTAAACCAAACGGTTTAGCCAATCAGAATTTGTGTAACTTTCAAATTTAGAAAATTCTGGAGAATAAGACTAATAATATTCTCAAAAAGGTTGGTGAATACGCACCCAGAAAGAATCACGTATGTTTTGAGTATAAACGTTTCGGGCGGATAACATTGTGAAACGCTGAATGTACAGTTAAATTTACTATCTTCGATACTCTGTAGTCCTTCTTTCCTTCCGAGGATGGTGAATTGGTCTTTTTATCTGAGATGAGACTTTATCTGAAACTTGCACCCAGTTTTAGTAGACATTACCCATTCACCACCACCACCACCAACAACAACAACAACAGCAGAGCTCTACAACAAGAACAAGACCCTTCCTTCCAGCTTTTACCATGAAACACTGAACATGTAGCAGAAGAGCTTCATTTCAAATCTTTACATGAGATTTTTTTTCACCGAGAACATTCCGTTCAATTTTGCCTTCTAAAAGTCCGCCATCTGTTATTCGTCAGTTTTCAATACATGCATTTGTAAATACCAAAACGTTACATGTATATAATAATCAAAGCAAGAAAGCTGGATTCTGATATAAATTTTTTGGGTTTAACATTTACTCGAAGTAGTTTGCTAACGAATTAGCCAGTCTTGACCCAGCACACTTACCCTACAAGATGTACAAAGAGATTGGATGAGGTCGGCTTACTAAACGTTTTAGAATTTTTAGGGTCATCGAATGCTATTTTGAGGGATCATCGATATTATGATAATAAATTCTTTCAAACCTTTTTACCAATGAATGTCTTTATACGTCCGCGTCTGTAAAATAGGTCGCAAAACTTCCGGTGCTTTTGCCGACAAGTTAGACATACCATTTGAGCCGTGATCTGGGAAAAGGAGGCTTAATACATCTCCTTGATGCATTATACCAAGCAAAAACAAAGTACAATCATGGATATCTACAATTCATTTTGTCTGACAACCCGCTGAATCATGAGGTGGACTGGTCCCTTGGCATGTGGAAAATTGACCAATAGCAAAAAAGTATCGACTCATGTCAGCCTGCGCAATAACATGGGTCGATACTATTTTGCAGATGCATTTAACCCCCTTTTCACAGAGCATGGCTCATTAGTACAAACATTCAAAGTCTGATCTTAGATCTTCTCTAAACAAACATGGATACTATGTGAAATTGGTGCTTTAATCTTTACCAGACGACAAAAATGCAGACTTGCCCAAATTGAAAGCATTTGCAGACGACAATGTAAATGTGGTTCAAATGGTGGAATATGTCTTTGATATGGTGGAAAGAATTGTGGGAAAAAGAGAAAATACTGGTCACCAGCATTTTCTCCTTTTTCCCACTTTGTTTTCAAAGGCTTCTTTCTCAGGGTCGTTAACAGTCGGGAATGTGTAGTAAAGGATCCAGCCTTTACAAAACCACGGAAAGTACTGTTAAGACGAAAAATGAAGTGTGGCTTAATTATGAGATTTGCCAGGGGACGGGTACAAAATACTGTTGAAAAAGGAGAAAACGCTGGTTGGTTTCGAGCATTTTCTCCCTTTTATACAATGATCTTCAAACGCTTTCTCCGCCAGAGTCGTTAAAACTCGGGGATATATGTGGTAAGAGGTCAGCCCTTTCATGATTTGAAAAAGAAGAGTCAAATATTTGTATACAAGATACAATAGATAAGACAGACCCACGATAAGTCACGTGAGTGTGTTTGAAGGATTAATTCGACAGATTTACTTATCGACAAATTCTGATAAAAAAACTTCAGCGTTCTGATTGATCCAAATCCCTGAACTATCTTTAGATACAGTGTGATGCAAAACTGTATTAAACATACTGCAGGTCGTTACCACTTACGCCTGTTTAGTTTCGAATCTAGAACTGTGTACTCAGTCTTGAGTATAGCACAACTTCTAAGAGTTGCTTTGGTGTCTCTTTGATTAGATTAGTTTTAGAATTTTAACTCTTTAATACACACAGAGTTTTGGACTTGCCCAAATTCAATGCATTTGCAGGTGGTGAGGTGACATGATGACATGTGCCTAAATTGGTGGAATTTGTCTCTGAAAGGCTTGTGAACATCGTGGGAAAAGGAGAAAATGCTGGTTACCAGCATTTTCTCCTTTTCCCACTATGTTCTCAAAAGCAAAAATGACTTATTGACATGTAGCTCAGATAGTAGAATTTGTCTCTGAAAAGCTAGCGACCATTGTAAGAAAAGGTGCAAATGCTCAGTGGTTACCAGCATTTATAATTGCATTTTCTCCTTTTCCCATGATGTTCTCAAAACTCTATTTCCTCGTGGTTGTTAAAAACTTGAGATTGTTTGGTGAAGGGTAAAAGGATAACGGTTATTTCAGGTTATGTCATTCCGACAAGGATGTGCTAATATCAACCCACTTGTGAAATGAGAGTGGAAAATACTCGCAAAATTATCTATACGTTTTATCTTTATAAGTGTTTCACTGGAAGATAGCATTGTGGCGTTAGAGGGTCATTGAGAACATTTTGGGGAAAGGAAAAAATGCTTGTGACCTGCTGAATTGCATTTTCTCCTTTTTCCACAATGTCCCGATAAATCTCATAGACATATAATGTCAATAGTAATTATCGTCAGTCCGATATAGTTATCTCTCTTTGATCACTCTTGTGCATAGAGGGTGAAAAATGAACAAGTCTCATGAGACAGCACGATAGTACCGGAACCTACACGGTGCCCATAACGTAGCCATATCGTTAACCAAACCATAATATTCCGAATATCAACTTCGTTAGTTCCCATGCAAGGTATAGGGTTGCAGAAGTAAGGCCAATAAATACGAGTCATTCTCTGTGAAATAAGACTGTAATGTAAAGATGCAGTCCGCGCAGATTACCTGGGTCGAAACTTTTTACTTTTGGTCAATTTTCTGCATATCAAAGGACTAATCTACCTCATGAACCAGTCCGTTGTTAGAGAGAATGGGTTTTATGAGTCTATCAAATGATGTGATAACTTGCTTGGTATGATGCATCTCGGAGATGCATGAACCCCCCCCCACTCCGCCCCCTTTAGAACCGCTCATATACAAACTTTTACGTTTAATTAAGTCGAACAATGCAATCATGTACCAGTCTATGAATAAACATCTTTTCCGTTTTCGTGATTTGAGAAGACCATGAGACACCTAATAAAATATGTCAAGAATGATATAAACACATTTGTAAAGGCCCTTGTTATGTTCCTAAGTCTCCTTTAATCCGTCCCTCAACCAATAACCAAGAAACTGGGTTTATGTCGAATTAATAAACCTTCGAGATATCGAACTGACCTCAGATACGCTAAAGGGTCATTCGAAAACATCCCATAGACAACTAATAAATCACGAACTAGGATTATAGAAGTCTTTCCTCCTTATTGTCGTAAACCCGCATAACTGCATCAGTAAACCATTATCCTGCTAAAAAAGTTAAATGAATCTTTCAAGCCGATGGTAAAATTCCGGATAATGCTATTCTAAACTTACCTTTTTTGGAGAAAAATATTTCCCTATTGGAAAGTGTAGATCCAAGATCAGACTGCACGTTCTGTGCAGTCTGATCTTGATCTACACTGTCCGCAAAAGGTCAGCGAGCCGCGCTCAGCAGCCTGCGAATTAACGGTTAAATTTAGGACAAATTTGAACAGATACAGGAATATTTCTCATGGCGAGCAACTTTTTAAATTTACGTATCAATATTTTTCCGGTGGCTTCTTCATTCACAATTCTGTCTTCAGCGGATTTTATATTCTTTTTCGTAAACCTTTTAGCCTGTACCAAACAATCTCGAACTTTGAAGATGCTGCGAAAGCTTTTGAAAACATTATGAGAAAAGGAGAACATGCTGGTAACCAGCATTTTCTCATTTTCCCTTAATGTTTTCAATTTTTGCAAAAACAAATCCTGCGTTTAGACTGGTCCAAATCGAAAGCATGTGCAGACGATAGATTAACTGGGTCTAAAATTTTGTCGTTTAAAGTAAAGGGTTGAGGTATCAAAGGGTTTTTAACGCTTTCTTTGGTCATCTATGGATAAAGATCAGATTGTTATACATGTGTCGCCAGATCTTGTCTCTTCGTACACGTTTTTATGTGTCGTCACATTATACTGGCGAAAAGGCAGCCTCTGGCGTTTAAATAGTTTGAATCTTTTTGATTGACATTAACTTCATTTCATTTATTTGGACCCTGTACAGAGGCACTTGCCTAGCCTAGTACCGGTGAAACCCAGGAAATACATGAATCTGTGACTTTTCGCCGATATATTTCTGCAATGGTGTTGAAAGCGACGTAAAACACCATTCAATCAATTGTGAGCATTTCTGTCTTATCGCGACGACAGAACAATTACACATCGACATAGGTGTAGGAGAAAGAGGGGCAGTAGGGGCCATGTGACCAAATAATTTTAGTAGGGACGAGGACTAAAAGCCATTTTGCATTCTTTCTCCAGTATCGCAAGCTTTTCTTCGTCTTTGATCCATGCTTTTATCATGGTCATCTGTCAGTGTGAGGCCCAGAGGTTAATTTCTTACCTGAAGCTTGAAGGCGCTTCAGTAATGACTGGCTCCATCTTGAATCGAACTCTGGACTCTAGAGTTACAACATCTTAACCACTAGACCAACGAGGATCCCAGGATAGCTGAAATTAGGAACATTCCAGCAATATATCATGGACTGGGATTAAATCAGCTTTAATACATGATCCATGTTCTGGCAAAAAGGCATCTTCGTGATGCATTATACAAAGCAGGTCATCATATAATTATGGATTAATAAAATCAATTTTGTCTCACAACCGAGTGAATCGTTGGGTAGACTGTCCTTTGGCATGCAGAAAACTGATCAATAGCAAAAAGTTTCGATCGAGATCAGCCCCCGCAGGCTGACATGAATCGATACTTTTTGCAGATGCATTAAACCTCTTTTTCACGGAGCATGACTCATATCTTGTTGTCACACATCTTTCTTGCTATAACTCGATAAAATTCAATGTCTGCTTCGTTCGTTCTTTCCCCTCCCCCACTCCGGTTCGCTCGTTCCTCCATTCGGTTAGTCGCTTCCTACCTTTGGTTACACCTCTGTCTTCCTGCGAACCTTTGTTCGTTCCTTCTTTTATCATTCGTTCATTCCTTTATTCCTTCCTTGTTTTTTTTTTACTTCAGAAATCCATCCTACCGCCCAACCATCTGTCTGTCTTTCAACCCTTCATTCATAATTTCAACTTCTCTTCTCATTTCATTTGCAGTTTTATGCTGTCTGATCTCGATCAAACAACTTACATTGTGGTTTACATAGTAAGGGTTAAATTAGGTCTAAGTACTCAGGTTTACATGCCATCAAGAAGGTCCTAAAATCTCGGATCGATAACTCAGTGACTAAGCAAAAAGGCATGAACTCTTAGAACGCTTATCCAAACTGTAATTACTTTTGCAGCTAGTGTAGATCAACATCAGACTAAACAAAACGTGAAATCTGATCTTGGATCTACACCATTCTCTGAGCTAAGACGTTCTTGACAAAAACAGCCTTGAAATAGGAACAGTGTATGTACTTTTTTTTCCGACTCAAGATAACCAGAAAATTAACAGTTTTATGAATTAAAGGCGCTAAAGATTAAGATATCAGGTTAAGGACTTTTAATATTCTTTCATTTTGAAATAAAATGTTTTGAGATAAGGCCAAATCTGAACTGGTCTTCTAATTTTAAGGGCTTTTAACCCTTTACAAACATACCCCTTGATATTTGGACCCTATTTTAAAAGGCTGGTTAAAACATGTTTAAAATAAAAAGAGGAGAAAAGACTGCTATCTTGCATTTTCTACTTGTGCCATTCTGTCTTTATCCCTTTAAAAAATCACGTCATTCGAACCGCATTTGATTTGTCGTCTGCGAAAACTTCCAATCTGGACAAGGCTAAAATTTTACCCTCTGGTAAACAGTTATAATCTTCTCTAGATAAAGAATTGATTTGTGAAGAGCCCATTTAACCCTTCTCCTGCTACGTAAGTGAAATGAAACTTTTGAGCCGATAGTAAAAACCTGAACTTTGCTAGATCTATTTCAAGGGTATTTTTTGGGGAACAATATGTTTCTATCGGACAGTGTAGATCAAAGATCAGACTGCACGTTCTGTGCAGTCTGATCTTGATCTATACTGTCCGCAAAAGGTCATTGAGTCACGCTTAGCAGCCTAAGGGTTAACAAAATGCTATAAACCTTGTTCCTGCGGTTGTAATGTTACTACACGTGTTAGGAAGTTCTGACGCATTTAATACCTTATCAAACAACCGCCGTGTTAAAAACGACCATGGGGAAAAAACCCTTTGAAAATATTGGGGGAAAAGGAGAAAATGTTTGAGACCAGCCTTTTCGCCTTTGTTCACACCATGTTTTCTACCTATTTAAAAAAAAAAAAATGTATCATTTAAGCCAAGCTTATTTGTCGTCTAAAACTGCTCATTTAGGACGAGGGTTAATTTTTTTTTTCGTTCGGTTGAGTTAACCTTTTATCATACATTCACGTGTTTAAAATGACCCTGAGAAACACGCCTTTTGAAAACATTGAGGGGAAAAAAGAAAATGGTGGAAACCATTTTTTTTCTCCTTTAGCCAGACTGCTTTCTATCGTTTCAAACACAAACCACATCCGTTGAAAAACAGTCCAACCCCCCACCCATTTGAGCTAACGACCCTGAGGAAGAAGCCTTTTGAAAACATTGAGGGAAAAGGAGAAAATGCTGGTTACCAGCATTTTTCCTTTTCCCACAATGTTTTGTACCGTGTCAAAGACATTGGTATATCACATCCATTAAAAGACAATTTCCCCAGATTTGAGCAACAATTAAGTTGTCGTCTGCCAATGCTTTGGAATTTAGATAAGTCCAAAAAATTTTATCGTATAGTAAGGAGTTGTCGTATACATAATAATGAACCATGCTCTGTGAAAAGGGGGCTTAATGCATCTGCGAAAAGTATCGACTCAGGTCAGCCTGCGCAGTCCGCGCAGGCTGACCTGGACCGAAACTTCACCATTGGTCAATTTTTTGTATGCCCAAGGACCAGTCTATCTCATGATTAAGTTAGTTGTTAAAAAGAAGTGGATCTTATAGATCCCTAGGTATGTGATGGCGGATTGCTTACGGAGATGCATTAGGCCCCCTTTTAGTCAGAGCATAGCTCATATACTTGTACAGTGCATTTACCATTGCATTGCAGCGGTTAAGAAAGAAAATATTCATGTTCCAGTATGCATTCTGATCTTGATCTATTTCTCCGCCAAAGATAATTCTAGTCGCAATCTATACAAATCATCTTAACCTTTGGCATGTTTCATTTAAAAGTAATAATAATCTCAAGACTCGGAAGAAAATTAATTTATCGCCTAAAAATTCCTTCAGTATGGACAAGTTGAGACCGTTAAGTACTACGTAAGCAAAAACAAACTTTTAAAACGTTGTGGAAAAAGTTGAAAATGTTGTGAACCAACATTTTCTTTTTTTCCCCCCACAATGTTTTCCATCCTATCAAAGAAAAATTCGATCATTTGAGCCACACTGAAATTGTCGTCTGCAAATGCTTTCAATTTGGAAAAGTCTAAAATTTTGTTGCCTGAATTACCCCCAGTTACCACGCGTTCCTGTGTTTTAACGATCTTGAAGATAAAACTTTTCGAAAACGTTGTGGAAAAAGGAGAAAATGCTGGTAACCAGCATTTTCTCCTTTACCCACAATGTTTTCTATCCTGTCAAACAGAAATCTCATAATCTAATATATATTTAATCTCTTGTTTGCAAATAGACAAGTCTTTAGTTTTGTGGTGTGGTTATGTGTTACAATTCAGTTTGATAATGTGGTCTAAAGTAATATTTGAACAAGACTGTTTCATCAATGCTTCTACAAGAGTATTGGATGACAAACTAAATTTAGCGCGATGTATCTAAATTTCACAGACATAATTACGCAAACAAAATGGCGACGCGAAACAAATAAAACTGTCACTCGAGCGTTTGTTACAAACAAATAACAAATATTTGAATAACACAGACAGTCCATTTGGAGTCGGAAACTTGGCTATGGTATTCCGATCTACGCTATTTATAGAACAATCGCGTCGGTTCATTTTGCCGGAAGTCCGGCCATCTTGGCTCTCGCCCCTCTTTTCAAAATGGCGTTTACCGTTATTTTGGACCGTTTGAATCGGAAACGTCATAACGGTAAATAATTATACACACATCACACTTCGGTTCAAGGTAAACATCTAGATAGAAAAGAATAAAATTTTGGTAAAAAAACTGTCGTGTATCGTTTATTGTTTAATCAATTATCTTTTGTTATTCAGAAAGATCGATAAAGTGTCAAAGACGTTAGAACTCTTGCGCTGAAGCGGTCCTAGTTGCGTTTTCTCCTTTTTCCATGTTATATTCAAATGCATGCTTCATCGAACAAGAAAAGATATCTTCTGGGTATGTTTTCTAACCCTTATTCACACAATCCCGTGTTTTAACCACCCTGGCAAAGAAACCATTGTTCATTATTTTCTCCTTTTCACACGACATCTTTTGCCCTATCCAAGACCAATTCCATTATTTCAGGCTCCAGCTTTATTTGTCGTCTGCAATTTCTTTTCAATTCGGACAAGTCTAAGATCTGGTCGCTTGGTAAAGAGTTAAATAGTCACTCAGTCCTGATATCGGCAGACCGGTTGCAATGGTATCTAAATGCTCCGTGGGATTATTGGGTCATCTACGTGAGACGCAATAACACAACCTTGGGGTTGTTATTTTGAACCATGCTCCGTCAAATTCTTCGAAAGGTCTCTCGGACCAGTTTTTAAAACCGAGGTCCCGTGTGATGGTGCCATTAACCGAGCATGTTAAAGAATCAGGCCTAACTTAAGGCGGTTATCGTCCTGTTATCCCCCGTAACAAAACCAACAGCCGTACTCCGCAATAGCGTATTGATTTTTGTCTTATTTGAACTGGGTAAAAAAATATTAAATCACACTTGAGTTGTCAATTAAGTGTAACGTTATATACATTACACAGAATGTTAGATATACACTTTGTCAACTACGAGGGTTGTTCGATATGTAATGTGTATTGTACGGTATCTCAAAAGCATTCGACTCAAATAGTGAAATGACCATTACATCCCTTCAAAGTATTCTCCGCTGTTTGAAATACATAATTTCAATCTCTGAATCCATTTCTGAAATGCGTCACGGTACGCTGATTTAGGTAGACCTCTGAGGCACTGACTGATGGCTGAGCCAAGGGCTTGTCGGGACTTGTAACGACGACCAGATAAGAACTTTTTTAAATTTTGGAAAAAGGAAAAAGTCGCATGGGGCTAGATCTGGAGAATATTGGTGGGTGTGGCAAGACGGTAACGTTCTCCGACTTCAAAAATTGCTTCACAAGCTCAGATGTATGTGATGGAGCATTATCATGAAGTAGACGAACATGCCTAAATCCTGACACAGGGCGTCGTTTAAGATAATATTTCTTGACCTTTTTTAGTATAAAATCTCGGTAATACCGACCTGTAACACTTTTGCTCTTCGGCACCGGAATTTGTACGGCTATACCATCACATGAGAAGAATATGCAATAAAGAACCTTCTTTGTGCTTGTGCTTCTTTTGGCAACTACAGGCCTTCTACCGTGTTTAGTTAGCCATATTTTGTTTCCAATTTTTCTTACTGGTTCGAAATAGTGAACCCATGTTTCGTCACCAGTAACAATGTTTGCAAATTGTCTTTAATTGAATTTGGGAAACATTTTGAGCAATTGCTTAGCGGTTTGTAGGCCTACCCGTTTTTGGTCATCTGTCAATATATGCGGTATCCATCTGGCAGAAATCTTTCGTACTTCCAAAATACGCTTCAAAATGAAATGCACCCGCGATAGCGATATGCCAACAACGTTGGCAATATCACGAATCATGTATCTGCCATCACTTTCAATTATTTCCCTGACTTTTGAGACATTTGCCTTGCCTGTTACAGTCACAGGTCGGCCAGATTTTGCTGCATCTTTGACGGACTCTGTGCCAGTCAAAAATTTCTTTCTCCACCTACGAACTGTCTCATAAGATACCTTATCAGACCCATAAACTTCCCCCAATTCAGTAAAAATCGGCATCACCGAATGACCGAGTTTTGTGCGAACTTTTATATAAGCTCTAATTTCTTTAATATTCTTAATCCCTTTCCCAACATTTTTACAACAGTGGTCAACGACTAGCTCTATTGAAATGACTATAAGTTTAAAGCTATGTGGAGCTGAAGGCTCGTGTTTATACCGTTGGAAAGGTATTGAATAGAGGTATTCAAGCGTTTCATCATCCACGAAATCGTGCAAAGCGTTATCGCGCTGTGGTACAATACACATTACATATCGAACAGCCCTCGTATGAAAGAAAAGGGAAAATTGCTAGCTTTAATTTAAGACAATAAAAAAAATAGAGTATGATTTCATTTTCATCAATGGCTTTGCTGCTCCTGAAAATGTCAATTTCGGTGTTGGCTCAGTGAAATTATCAAGAGTATGTAGATCTATATTTTGATCAAACACCAAAACAAACAATTATCCTCTTAATATCACGGAATTCATGAAGCTTTTCCACAAGTAAAGCTGTAAAAGACCATCTAGAGTAGCCAGATTTGTGGAGAATAATTCTGACAGTGACATTGCTGATTAAAATCGTGGTCACTTGTAATACTGAAAAATATAGAAATTCAATCATTCAAATGATCAAGAATATAAAACAAAATGTTTTATTTGAAAGAGACTGTTTCTGTGTTAATAAGTCCTATTGTTTTACTTTGTGTCCATATCTGATGAAACCTTATAGTTTTGCAGAATCAAACAGAAAATTAGTTCAATTCTAAATGCCAAAATGGCTCATCAGCAAAATGCCCATATATGGCTTTATTAAACGGACTTCCTCCGTAAGTTAGTTCTCGTACGAAAGTCTCCCATCACTGTCCATTGTTTCGACGATGGTTATGTGGGAAAGCAGCCAGCGGCTTGGAAAGAAATTTGTGCGGAGTACTGGTACAAGAGACTGTAGGAAAGCATCGGTAGGTGCACTGGCCGCCGCCATATAACTGAAATAATGTTGAAAACGGCGTTAAACACTATACAATCACTATACAGTCTCATACGAAAGTACACCAATAAGAACAGTACTCATATGCAAAATTAGGTTTCTATGTCTGAAAATGGATTTTAGGAAGCCGTTTATCTTTTACACCAGAGCTCCAGATAAGAAGGAGTGATGGCATTCTAAATCCGTTATTTCTCTTCGAAACCCTATGTTGTGGGTACTCATTAGAATCGTCTCAATGAGACGATTCTAATGGGCACCCATAACATAGGGTTTAGTGGAGAATTATTAATATTTTTAATTAGGAAATCAAAATCATTCCCTCTATCTGGAGCTCTGTTTACACCTATTTTTCTAAAAACTTAAAAAAGAAGATGTAGTTGAGCCCTTTTGGCGTTTAACCGACGTTATGATGCCGAAAGGGTTACCACACCTGGGTTATACAACGTTGTACACAAATATGCGATGAAAAGACCCCTTTCATGTCGAAACTGTAAGGAGATATTTGCAAACAATTTTCAAGGGTTCTTCAGTATTATACGCCCCTTTTACAATGGATAATTTATTAGACCCCCTTGAATCCCCTTGCTTTAACATGGCTTCTAACTATTTACCAAACGACAAAATTTTACATTTATTCAAATTCAAGGCATTTTGCAGACGACAAAATAAATGTGACTCAAAAATTGAAGTTTGTATTTGAAAGGGTAGGTAAACGTTGTGAAAAAAATAAGAAAATGCTGGTTACCAACATTTACTCGATTTCCGACAATGTTTTCATGAAGCGTTTAACTTCAGGGATCGATAAAACTCGGAATCGTGTGGAAAAGGGTTAACCCATCATGGAACAATCCTCTTGTTTTGACGACTCTCAGGAAAAGGGGCTTTTAAAAACATTGTGGGGGAAAAGGAGAAACTGCTGGTAACAGGCATTTCTTTTTCCTTTTCTCACCGTGTTTTCTACTCGTTATACGGGGAAAAGGGAAATTTTGGTAATCCGCATTTTTTTCTCTTCAAGAAATGATATCTGTCCCTTCAAAGAAGAGAGTGCAATCTATTAATCCTTTCCACACGGTAAAATTTTGGACTCATCCATATTGAATTACAGACGACAATTTAAATGTTTTTCAAAAAATAAAATTTGCCCTTGAATAGACAGAAAATATTGTAGGAAAAGCAGAAAATGCTGGTTACCAGCATTTTATCCTTTTCCTACAATGTTTCCAAAAGCATTCTTTACAGGATCGTTAAAACTCGGGATTGTGTGGTGAAGGGTTAAGCTTTAATTTGTTGTCTGCCAGTGCTTCCAATATGGACTGGTCTAAAATTGTGTCGTCTGGCAAAGTGTTAATGGAAAGCTTCAGCATACTCAGTCAAACTCAATCGAAAACGTCCGGATGAACAAACCACGACACCGAATGCATTCGTTACCACTGGACTACCACACTCGTCAAAACTCGGCAGTTTCCGTAAATGAATCTCAAGGATTTGATCAACAGATCAGCCGGAGTTTGCTGAATGTGGACTACCCTTTATCCTTAAGCTGCTAAGCGCGACTCACTGACCTTTTGCGGACAGAGTAGATCAAGATCAGACTGCACAGAAGGTGCAGTCTGATCTTAAATCTACACTGTCCGATAAGGAAATATTTTTCTCCAAAGAATATGTTTGAAATAGCATTATTCTGGTTCTTAATATCGGCTTCAAAGTTTCATTTAACTTATTTAGCAGGATACGGGTTATGGTGACTGAAGAGGAGAGGTAAAATCAATCTGTGATATATATGCCCAACTTCAATCTGTGCTATGAAAAAACTCCTTAAGAAGATCTTGTATCACAATCAATACACAACAAAGTGGTTTTAAGGCAGAAGCAAAATAACTTCGTCAAGTGAACAATCCAACAGAAACATAAACGAACACTACATTCACTCTTTCTATATATGAACGAGCCATGTTCTGCAAAAAGTATCGACCCATGCCAGCCTGCGCAGTCCGCGCAGGCTGACATGAGTGGATACTTTTTTGCTATTTATCAGTTTTCTGCTTGTTAAAGGACAATTCTACCTTCAGATCCAGTCAATTGTTAAGCTAAATGGATTTTATGGATCCTTGATCATGTGATGCCTCGCTTGGTAGCATGCATCACTGAGATGCATTAAGTTCTCTTTTGCCATTGCATGGCTCAGACTCTTGCATTATTCAAAAAGTGAAAAAAAAACTGTCATTGCGACAAATGTCGTTGTTGTCCTTATCAGTATCCATTCCGCCCTAACAAAACCGGCAACATAAGGCACCAGAAGCATAACTGAACATTGCCAAGACATCTTTTTCATGTATACTTGCGTTATTCAATTATTTATCGAGCAGAAAATTGATTTATTGTCATTGCTGCAAATATCACGGTTGTCTGTCAATGTTAACCCGCCTTAAAACACCAGCAACTAAAGTTCTTGAGACAATTTATTATTGGAAGCAAAGAAAAAGCCACCTAGGCTAATCAAAAATAGTTTTGACCCTTAGGCTGCTAAGCACGACTAACAGACCTTTTGCGGACAGTGTAGATCAAGATCAGACTGCACAGAACGTGCAGTCTGATCTTGGATCTACACTGTCCAATAAGTAAATATTTTTCTTCAAAAACTAAATTTGAAATATCAAGAATCGGGTTTTTACTATCGGCTTGAAAGTTTCATTTATGTAGCAGGACAAGGGTTAAGAATTATTGCCAATAACTTCAAAGCAAGCCATCTAATTAGCTGAGACAGAAAATTTTACAGAAAGTCTCGGCTATCCGGGTGGTTGATTGAATTTGCGTTTATTTATCGTCGCCACCGGTTGCCCATATGGGCGACGCCTCCTGATGGCGGTTAGTATTGTTACGGGAGATAGTGCAGATACAGGACGAAACCGATCCTAAGTTACGCCTGGTTCTTTAACGTGCTCGGTGTATAGAACCGTCACACGGGACCTCGGTTTAATGTCTCATCCGAAAGACTACTAGTAATTTTGGATAGCTAGCCGTGGTAATCGAACCCACACCCTCAAGTGACCCGAAACATCACGTTCACGAGTCCTATGCTCTACCAACTGAGCTATGCGGGCTGGTCCTATCCGGTGTACGAGAACAGAAATTAAACTGGTAGTCTAAGGAAATACGGTCATGCATTATTAGGTGAAGGAGGGGGGAAAGCGGCTACTCAGTCAGACATACTCCTCATTCCACAGACGAGTATCACACCATGACTAAGGTCAACTAAGATTACAATTGGGGAAAGAAAACGTACAAAAAATGTGTCAAATCAACATTTTTTTCGTTCATTGTTCTTTTAACTTCTTAACGGCTCATCGTGAGAAAAAAAATTGTTATAATGAATACACGATTAGATGATGTTCATCTTCTTTCTTGCTTTGTTTTAATCCTTTACCACCAAACAATTCCGAGCTTTAATGACCCTAAGAGAAACTGCGTTTTGAAAACATCGTGGGAAAAGGAAAAAGTACTGCCAACCACCATTTTTTCCCTTTTTCCCACCATGTTTTCTACAATTTTAAACAACAAACCTCATCAATTGTGCCCTATTTAACACATCGTGAATTTGGACGAGTCTAAAATTTTGTCCTCTGGTAAAGAGATAACATACAGGATCATTATGCAGACGATTTTTATCACTTACAAATAATTGAAAATTAACGAGGAGATAAGAACACAATAATTGTATTGAATTTCAAAACATAACGGGTAGAATAGATTCCCAACAACTCAAATTCTCACCACCAACAAAGAATAAACAACTTTAGTTCAACTTGAGCTGGCCTAATCTATGTATCTGTTCATCAAATGGAAAATACTTGTTGTTCTTTGTAATAATTATGTTCAATCTTTATACATTGAAGAAAAAAATACATTAACTATTTCCTTACTGTTGACGACACCAGCAGCTTTTGTGGACAGTGTAGATCAAGAAAAGACCGCACAGGACGTGCAGTCTAATCTCTGATCTACACTGTCCACTACTTTATTTTAGATTGAGGCCAAACATTCTCTTCATCTCTCAGTGGAACTATATTTATAGCAACTGAAAAAATGTAAATCATTTACTTAGTAGTGAAAGAGTTAAATATTGTTTCTTTAATAGAACTACAATGTACGAATAAATAAATCGTATTGGTAAAATCGGAAAAGCCTATTACAATAAAGAACTGTGTACGTAAAGATCGCTGCATGCTTGGCAAACCTTGAGAAGTATATAAATTATGCCTGAACCCTTCCCTTATTCTAGAGCAATATCTTTCAACGAGTCTCGAAAGTGATGTGTATGCAAGAGTAAGCCGCACTTGGTATTATCCTAGCCGCCAAGCGCTGAGGTATATGGTCCTTTTGCATAGGTTGGGGTCTTACGGGTCTGTACCAGGAACATTTGAAAATGCAAATACCATTTTTCGGCTTCTGATGAGTAATTTTGCTACGTCTGTGTGCACTGATGGATAGAGGAATACGCACTGGTACAAAATCAATATGAAGGTTGCTACACCCCTGACCACCAAGCCGACTGACAGCAAGGATTGAAGATATGAATGTACCACATTGTTGAAATCTTACTCAGGCTCTGGTAATTTACATGGTGGACCCCAAAAGCCTCGCGAACATTACGACGTTGCTCCGCCCTCCCAGCTGCCCATCTTTCTTCTTTCCGATATATGCATGCTTACATTTGAGCGTCGCTCTGGCAAAAAAGGTAAAATGCATCTCTGTAATGCATTATACGAAGCAAGTCTACGAGCCAAATTCCGTAGATCTACAATTTACGGCCCGGATGAAGAAGATTTTAAGTTTTCTCTATATAAGCCATGTGTTCAACTTTTGACGCTCGGGGTAGGGCCAATATTTACCTGCCATGACTATAATCTGAGCAATCTTATTAAAGGTCTACAAGATTACAACACATACAAAATATTACAACTGTAGCTCTCGTGATAAGGAACGAGGAGACTTTTAAAGTTTTCACAATAGATGCCAATGTACAACTTGCGACCGCCGGGGCAGTACCAATTTTAACTCCAATTAGGCTACTATAAGAACAATCTTGGTATATAGTTACCAAATGGCGAAACTTGCCTAGAATTGAGTAGAAAACATTGTGGGAAAAGGGGAAAATGCTGGTAACCACAATGTTTTCAAAAGCCTTCTTTTCCGGGTCGTTAAAGCTCGGGATTATTGTGGTAAAGGGTTAAAAGGAAGCGAACCTGTCATCGCACCGTAAAGGCTCAGCCCACCCTGGGCTGCAAGGCATTCACCGATCCGTGAGCGCATTGAGTTCACATGGTCAAGACGATAACGCGACCCCTCATCGCGCTAGGGCGGTCCAAGATGTCTTGCAGCGTCACCAGATTGTGAGGATGAACTGGCCAGCCCGATCACCCGACTTGGCGCCAATAGAACACCTCTGGGACATCCTTGGGCGCCGGGTGAGGGACAATCACCCCCCACCTGTTGATGTCGACCAGCTCTTCCTATTCCTGCAGCAGGAGTGGATGGCAATCCCTCAACAGATGCTCCAGAACCATGTGAGCTCAATGCGCTCACGGATCGGTGAGTGCCTTACAGCCCAGCGGGTGGGCACACCCATTACTGAACTTGACCAAACTGAAAGAACTTTTTTGCAACTATTCCAAAGGGGGGTGGGGTACTTCCGACGCTTGCTGCGCGAATGAAATTTCTTTGTTAGTGATTTTGTTTACATGAATCGAAAGGTTACATGTCGTATTAAAATATTTCAAGAGTTGAAGGTGTTGCTTTCATTTTTTGGGTTATGAGAGATGATTCTTCTTCTGGCCCTTAACTTTAGTTCGGCAGTATATATAACGGAGATGCATCAAACCCCCTTTTTCCGGAGCACGACTAGTATCTAAATTAATTGTACCGGTACAGATATGAAAGGTAAATTTTAATCGTAAATTTTTCCACGATAATCGAGAGTGGATTCCCTGTAAGGGTATTAACAACAAGCGATGTCGCCAATTTCTATGGTTATTACAATTATCGGTGAATTAGTGTCGGGGTTCAAGTGTCCTAATGATAGTGCAATGATTTAAGCTTTGGTAAACCCTTTATCACGTAATCCTGTGGTTTTTTACGACAATTAAGAAGAAGGTTTTAGAAAACATTGTTGGAAAAGGAGAAAATGCTGGTAATCAGCATTTTCTCCTTTTTCCACAATGGTTTTTTTTTTATGTAATCTTTACAAGACAAATCCCATCACATTGCATTTGTAATCTGCAAATACTTAGACCAGTCTAAAATTTTGCCGACTGGTACAGAGTAATGACTTGTCAGATACTGAGGGATCATATAAAAAATGAAGATAAGACAATTTATCAAGGATTAAATCACTAAGTTAAGTAAAATTAACGGGCTTGAAACTGCCATACTTGATCAGATCTGAAAATATGACTTAAAGTGCTCATTCTTAGCAATATATTCACCTGTTACGATATTTTCAGGTATAATCTGAATATTCGCTAACTGAAATACATCGACACGAGTTAACTCTTAGACAGACGTCAAAATTTTACACTTTTTCCAGAATGAAAGCATTTGCAGACGACAGGTGAATCCTTTATCAAACAATCCCGTGCTTTTCACGACCCTGAAGAATAAGCATTAAGAAAACACTGTGGGAAAAAGAGAAAATACTGGTAACCAGCATTTTTTTTCCTTTTCCAACAATTTATTCTACCCTTTCAGAGACAAATTTGTCGTCTGCAAAAGCTTTGAATTTTGAACGATTCTAAAACTATATCGTTTGGTAAAGAGTTGAATACGGCTCAAATGATGGCATTTGTTTTTGAGAGGGTAGAAAACATTGTGGTAAAAAGGAGAAAATGCTGGTTGCCAGCATTTTCTCCTTTTACCACAATGTTTTCAAAGGTATTCTTTCCCCAAAGTCGTTAAAACATGGGATTGTTCGGTAAAAAGGTTAAAGAGGTCAAGAGCCGAGATGGGCTCGCCTTACATACCACACCCCTCTGGCTGTAGGCCACAGTCGTCTGGGCTGGGCTAGAGTGGACGGGAACAGGGCCAGAGACAGCTGTTGAGCCAATTTGAGTTTCAACACCCCTTTTGTTCGTCTAGGGAGTCGGGCAGAGATGGCTCCATGCGAAATTGACTGCTTAGGTAAGATCTTTAGTAGACAGAAGGGCATTACCTTCCGCTAGATGACATTCTACAAATACACATCTATCTAATATGGGCATTATGGGTACAGAACCGGACTACTTTTCAAAACAACAACCGTTACTTTGAATTTCAAAATGAAATAAACGTTTACTCAATAAAACGCTACCTGGTGCGATTCATTCAGCTGTGATCGGCTAGCATGTAACCTATGCATCGGCCATTTATTAAAACAGCCCCTATATGCTTGGGTGATAGGCGAATAGCTTCGCTGTAAGCCCTGCTTTTCCTGAATATTCGGGGGATGGGTGATGCGTCATAGCAGACAGGTCGAATCTTCGAAGAATATGACATGCGCAGACAACGGACAGAAGGGTTTTTAACCACATATACCGTAAGAAGGACGGCGTCGGTAAAGTTTGTGGGAAAACGAGACAATGCTGCTTACATGTGTTCAATTACAAATTGGAACAATATCTCATTTGTGGTCTCCGAATGCTGCCATTATTTACATGTCTTAACGATTTTTTCGTTCAGTAAATAGTTAAACCCATGCACTCAGAAGGGATGTAAGAGACTGGGTGGTAACAGTATTCTGTCGTGGGAAAATTTTTTAATATTTTCACTTACCGCCGATTTTAAGTGCTTCCTAGGGTGGGCAGGACGACAGAAGCGAGGCTGGAATGCAAATCATAACGGTAAAAACCCCGGCAGTACAGATACTAGCACAGCAACCGCTGTGACGTAAGTTATTGTATCCTTGAACCTTGCGCTATTTTTTCCACTTCCTATAAGAAAAATAAAGTGCTGAAAGTGCCAACAGCAACAGCGACAGCATCCTTCTTCTATTACGACTAACGACCGCAACAAATGTACAGTTGAAAGATCCTATCGGCTATATACAACGACCTCTCCTGGCAAAAGTACTAAATATAGGCAAGAGACTTAGGCCGGTATTCACCAACCATTCTAATGATTGTTCTTAGTCTTACTCTACAGAATTTTCTAAATTTGAAAGTAACGCAACTTTCGACTGACTAAACCATTTGGTTTAGCCAATCAGAAGTTGTGTTACTTTTAAATTTAGAAAATCTTGAAGAATAAGACAGAATATTCTTAAGAATTGTTGGTGAATACGGACCCAGGTCTGCCGTCCGAAAGAAATGTTCATTTTTTCCCCTAAACTATCTTAATCCAGTCAAAAATCCCATTCATGATGAATTTCAATTTACAACGAAGATTTACCGCACGAATTTAAACGCGTAGACATTCATTATACAGCTTTAACAATTCTTTGAATTTAAACCAAGACCACATATTGCGGATCTGGTCGGCTCTAACCACTCTCGATGACTGCTTCCTAGACCCGTATTCAAAAATCATGCTTAACATCGTTGTCTGTTTTATTTCCAGAATTTTCTAAATTTGAAAGTAACACAACTTCTTATTGGCTGGGAATATGTTTTACCCAATCAGAAGCTGTGCTGCTTTTAAATTCGGGAAAATGATGGAGATTATTAAGACTAGAAATATTCTAAATCTTAGTGAACACGGACCTTGCATGGTTACCTAACCAGTACTAGCGCCAGGACATGAGCAGTTTCTATGATTGGTCCCACTCAAAACCAAAAGTCGTGCTCGGCACCTCTGGCGTGGGAACCTAACCCTCAATCCCAAAACTTCCGTCCCCCACAATACAACGTTTGCTTTGATCTTCGACAAATTTGATGTCGAATGCTTTTCTTACCACGGGGGCAATACCTTTGAAGGCATCAAAACGCTGCAGCTCCGACATGAGGGGCAGTATCCATGAACAATTCTAACTGTTGTCGCAATTCGACATTCAAAGACAAGATATCTCATTGGATAAGAAAGAACAAAAAAGAGACTACTTCAATTATCATAAACACAGCAATGCGCTGTGGTTCATCATTTGACACAATGGTTTTCGAAAGCTATTCACTTCACAGGAGATTCTTTCGAAGGCGTCAAAACACTACAGATATGATACCAACAATTTTAAATATTGTTGTAATTTTACATTCAAAGACTACTTGTCTAACTTCATGAGACTAGACGTCTCATCCAATCAAATCGCTCGTTTCTTAGTATTAAAGAAATAAGACATCAATTCAGAAGGCAACCGCCCTAGAAACACAAACAAAAATAAGACGCTTCGATAATCAAAAGCGTAGTATTGGACTGCTGAGCTCGGTAGCTCTGTCGGTGGTGTACAAGGCTTGAAACCAGGAGTCGCAGGTTCGAATCTCCAGTTCAGCCGATTTTTTTTAATTTTCCTGAAGATTGATAATAGTCATTGCGAAGGGATTCATTCCGCTCTCATCAGTGATCATTGTTTCGACGATGGTTATGTAGAGAAGCAGCCATTGGATTGGGAAAGAAACTGTGGGAAATACTGGTAGGAAGAGACTCCAGAAAAGCATGGATAGGTGCACTTGCCATCGTGATATAACTGGGATAATGTAAAAAATACGGCGTTCAACACCATGAAAAAAAAAAACGGCCACAGATACACGTACAAAATAAGACTGCTTTGATGACCAAAAGATAGCGTTGCATTGCAGTCTTTTGATACATTGCTTTTTGAAAGCTATTCACTCCACATGAGATAGGTGTAACATTTATCATTAAACCCCAGATGCAGTTCATGCGTACTGATCTTGATCTACATCGTCAAGATAACATATCATTCCATTTTCAAAGGCTTAACTCTTTTCAGCGCCAAATATAAACTCGACCTCTTTTGAGGACTGTAAGAACAATCCATTGAATCAGAGAAAGATTTTCAAACAACAGTTACATAAACGCTGCTTTAATGATATTGGTCGGCAGAAATGTCGATGCGGCGCTTTTGGCTCCCCCTACCGGCAAGATTTGACGTCACCAGGTCGACTATTTTAACCAATTTTTATCGAACGTGCATTAGGCTTACACGTGCTTAACGCCTCATCACACAATCCCTAGTTTTAACAACTTTCAGGCATAGGGCTTTTGAAAACATTTTGGGAAAAGGAGAAAATGCTGGTAACCAGTATTTTCTATTTTCTCGTTTTCCCACAATGTTTTCTACCATATCAAACACAAGTTAGAGCCACATTTGGTATTTCGTTTGCAAATGACGTTGGACAAGCCTATCATTTTGTCGTTTGGAAAAGAGTTACTTGATTAGACACCTTGCTATCATTTTGGCTTGATTAAACAAGCGGGCGGTATACAGCCAAGATCAGACTGCACGTGTTGCATAGTCTTATCATGATTTACGCCGTCTGCAATTCACTGGAGTCCTGATTCGATTCCCGCGGTGGTGGTCATGTGAAAGTGTTTCACTCGGGCAAGGCAATCCAGAGGCCCAGCCAAGTACAGGTAAAACCAAGATATGACGTAAATGAGCAAGCATGTCGCCATGATATCCCCGAAATTCAAATTTCTTTAATTAAAAGCGGCGGGGTAAACCAAGGTTAAAACAAACAAAGCGTGTGTACATAATTTTATTGCCCCCAAACTTCTTTGATTCGAATTAACCTGTCACCAAACAACCCCATTTTAACTACTCCTGGCAAAAGATGCATTGTAAACATTGTGGAAAAAAGAGAAAATGCTGGTTCCAGCATTTTCTCCTTTTTCCAGCAATGTTTTTCTACCTGTGCAAGCACAAATCCCATAACTCGAGCATCATTTAAATTATTTCGTCTGCAAATACTTGTACAAGACTACATAAAATTTCTCGTCTGCTTAAGGGGTTAATCCCTTTACCACAAAATCCAAAGTTTTAACGAAAGAGGACCTTTGAAAACATTGTGGGAAAAAGAGAAAATGCTGGTGACCAGCATTTTCCCCTTTCCCAGCAATGTTTTTTTATTCCATGAAAGAAATCATTGTTTGAGCTTTGTAGGTGTACATGTACAATTTCTCGTATGCAAAATGCTTTCAATTAGGTCATGCCCAAACTTTTATCATTTGGTAAAGAGTTTCGGGGGTTTAGATATAAAGACGACAGATAACATTGTCTCAAAGTAGAGATGTGCTCATTTTATAATCTTATCTGTTCAAACATTAAGTCGGCCTTTGCCCCCATCTCGCGTTGCCTTGGGAAAGGTACCGTCAACCCGATCTTGTACTGGCTATATTTGGACTCCATTAAGAACCCTTATAAATAATAATGATTGATCAGGGATCATATATATATACATACAAATTCGATCCCTGGATTGATTGATAGTATGGTGTTTAACGCCGTTTTCAACATTCAGCAGACAAAAAACTAAAAGTGGCTCAATCAATGGAATTTTTCTTTAAAAGACTATAAAACATTGTGGGAAAGGGAGAAAATACTGGTCACCAGCATTTTTTTTTTTAATTTTATTTTCCAACAGTATTTTCAAAAAGGTTTCTTTCCCAGGATCATGTATACACGAACTGTTTAATAGACAGATACATGAAATGAGAATGATCGCTGCATGACAATAAATCAGGCGTACTGTTGTGCTTTCAAAGAATGAACTAAAAGGGGGCGTGGCATTAGGGGCGTGGTATCCTAGTCTGCATTTTTATCATATCGATGAAATTTTTGGCAAATTACTTCTAAACCTTTATCAAACAATCCAGTGTTTTGACGACCCTTTTGAAGAAGCCTTCTCAAACAGTATGGAAAAAGCAAAGTGCTGAAAGTAATGACACTCAGTCTTTTTGTCCTTTAACCCTTTAACGGACGACAAAATTTTAGCTTTGTCCAAATTGAAAGCACTTGCAGACAACAATCTCAATTTGGCATAATTGATGCAACGTTTCTTGATAGGGTAGAAAACATTGGGAAAAGGAGAAAATGCTGTTTACCAGCATTTTCTCCTTTTCCCACAATGTTTTCAGAAAGCTTCTTTCCCAGGGTCGTTAAAAGTCGGCATTGTGCGGTAAAGGGTTAATTGTTTCCTTTTGACACTTATCCCGCAAAAAAAACCTGAAATGAAACTTTTCAGCCGATAGTAAAAACCCGAAATTTTGCTATTTCAAAGTTTGGGTTTTTTTTGGAGAAAATATGTCCTTGTCGGACAGTGTAGATTAAAGATCAGACTGCACGTTCTGTGTAGTCTGATCTTGATCTACGTCGCCTGCAAAGGATCAGTGAGTCGTGCTAAGTACCCTAAGGGTTTTATACATTCGACGTTTCTTCAAGGTCTAAAACTATAGTTCCGCTGTCAAAAAGGACCTTATTCGGCCATAAACCCTTGAGCGTTAAGTTGTGAAGAGTGTACATCTGACATGGACCAACCTGATCTGAATCTACAGCGTCCTTCCAAGCTACTGAAGCTGTTATTGCCAGCAGACACAGGGCTAAACATTATTGATTCCTGAACATCTTTACAAAATGACAACTTGAAGCCGTGCAAATGGAAAGCATTTGCAGACGACAATTTAAATGTGGATAAAACCGCGCCCTTTGGCTGGAAAAGAGTAGAAAACATTGTAGGAAAAGGAGAAAATGCTGGTTACCAGCATTTTCTCCTTTTCCCACAATGTTTACAAAAGCTTTCTTCCATTAGGTCGTGAAAAGCCGGGATTGTGTGGTAAAGGGAAAATCAGGCTGACGCAGGCTCACATGGGTCAAACCTTTTTGCTATTAATTTTTTAATTTTTTTGCATGTCCACGGACCATTCTACTTCGTGATTCAGCCGGTTGTTAGACAAAGTGGAAATTATGGATCCATAATTATGTGATGACTTGCTTGGTATCATGCATCAAAGAGATGCATTAAATCCTCTTTCGCCAGAGTATGGCTTATTCTGTAAATCCGATTTTAAAGAACAAAAGATTAAAAAAAAAAAAACCTTGCAGGATTCGAACCTGCAGTCTTTAATGTTAGAGTACGATGCTCTTCCCCGACACTATTGTGAATCGGTCCCTTGCCTCATCGGTAAAGTGCAGGAGTCCTAACCAGGAGGCCATGAGTTCGAGCTTCACTGGAAGCATTAGGTATCGTTGGGCAAGACACGTAAGAGCCCTAGCCTAAAACTGGTGAAATCTTGGAAATACATGAATAAGCGATCTGTCGCCGTGACTTGACTGAAATAATGTTGATATTTGCGAAAAACACCAATCGATCGATCAGTCGATAGGTCTGTCTGTCGATCAGTCTGTAAGTCAAACTGAATTTAGCAGACTTGTTGGAGAAGAAAGTCCCCAATGTTTCTTTAATTACATATTGGAATGTGCTGTTATTATACTGGAACTAAGCGATCTATCAAATATATTGTTATTATATTGGAACTAAGCGACCTAATATGGACTCCACAAACACAATCTATCGGGGTTTTATTTGAAGATGAGATAGTTTTCCCATGATGGTGGGAGATAATCCTAGTGGGTCGGAATGTACAGTGCTTAAGTTAACCCTTTACCAAACAGTCCCAAGTTTCAACGACCCGAGGAAAATAGCCGTTTGAAAGTATGATAAGGGGAGAAAATGCTGTTACTCGTTTTTTCCACCATTTTTCCTTCCTTTTCAAAGGCAAGTTACATCATTTGAGCCACAATAATTTGCCGTCTGAAAATGCATTAGATTTGGACAAGTCTAAATGAGCCATGCTCTGGCAAAAGGGGGCTTAATGCATCTCCGTGATCCATGATACCAAGCAAGCCATTAAATACTTATGGATCCATAACAGTCACTTCTTTTAATAACAGACTTAATCATGAGGTAGACTGGTCCTTGTAAATACAGAAAATTAACAAATAGCGAAAAGTTTCGGCCCAGGTCAGCCTGCGCGGACTGCGCAGGCTGACCTGGGTCGATACTTTTCGCAGATGCATTAAGCCCCCTTTTCACAGAGCATGGCTCAAATATATGTTGTCTGGTAAAGAGTTAACCCTTCACCAAACAATCCCGAGTTTTAACAACCCAGAGAAAGAAAGTATATGAAAACATTGTAGGAAAGGAAGAAAATGCTTGCAACTAGCATAACAATTTGGTGAAATGTGCAAATTTCTCCTTTTTGCAACAATTTATTCCCATGTGTGATAATTTACTAAACCTTACTCAACCCTTTAATAAACAATCTTGTTTGGTAAATCAACATCCCCGAGGAACAAGGCTTTTGAAAACATTATAGGAAAAGGAGAAAATGCTGGTAACCAGCATTTTCTCCTTTCCCACATTGTTTTCCACCACTTCGAAGACGAATTTAACAATTTAAGCCACATTTGATTTGTCGTCTGCAAATACTTTAAATCTTAACAATTTCAAAATTTTGTTTTCAGACGACAAAATATTAGACTTGTTTAAGTTGAAAGCATTTGCAAACGAATAAATGAGTGAGCCAAATCATTGAAATTATTTTTGAAGGGGTAGAAAACCTTGTTGGAAAAGGAGGAAAGGCTGGTTACCATTTTCTCCTTCTCCCGAACCGGTTTCAAAAGCCTCTTCTCTCCAGGTCGTTAGAAAACGGAATTATTTGGTAAAACGTTCATAACTACTTTATCTATGACAATAGCCATAAGCTCATTAGTTCCATTTTAGCAAGTTGTGTGGTTCCTGCGAAAGGTAGGGATCAAGATCAGATAGCGTAATGCGGACTGTGTAATCTCGTTTCATCACGAGGTTTAGGAATTAACCAGAAAGTAGGAATGTACAGTACCCAAAATCTCCATCTTCTTCGACAATAATCCTTTAATTCTCCGGGGACCATGAGCAATTTAAATTGCTCTTGCAGACACTGAAGAACAAGATCAGACTGCAACAAAAGGACTGTCTAATCTTGATGCTAAAAGAGGGCAAGGGACGATCACAGAAGGTGGGAATGCTTGGTACTTAAAATCTCCTTCTTGCAAGATAATAATCCTGGACCATACAGGGAGCCATGGAAAATTAAGCGTGCTTTTGGGAACAGTGGAGAGTAAGATCAGACTGCACCAAAGGGATTTCTAATTTTGATTCTACACCAGGAAAAGGGCAAGATCCTAGAGGTTTCGAACGTTTGGGTACTGAAATCAGTCTTTTATGATAATACCTTAAATCTTTAGGTTCAACTGGGCAAGTTGAGTTGCTCCTATTGAAAGTGTAGATCAAGATAAGGCAGCCCAGAATGGACTGTAAATCTCGGTTCGAAACGAGGATAAGTGATCCCCATAGAAGATAGGAATGAACAATATACTAAGGCACTTGAAATCTCTTACTTACTTGTTAACAACCCCTAGCCTTTAAGGTTCCATTGGGCAAGTTTAATTGCTCCATCGTAAAGTGGAGATAAAGATCAGGAAGTACTACAGCCGTATTAAACAATCATTCACAAGAACATTCTCAGTCTTTAGATCTGAGATTTTCTAAATATGAAAGTAACACAACTTCTGATTGGCTAAACCAAATGGTTTAGCTAATCAGAAGTTGTATTACGTTCAAATTTAGAAAATTCTGGTGAGAAAGACTATGAATGTTCTTAAGAATGGTTGGTGAGAACCGATCCAGAAAGAGTTGCCTTATCTCGGTTCAAATCCGAGCTCTGTCAACGTCTGAAAAAACAATTCACGAATAAATAGAGTGGTTGATTGGTTGTATGGTGTTTAACGCCGTTTTCAACATTATTTCAGTAATATCGCCGGGGCCAGTGCACCTATCCATGCTTTCCTGGGGTCTCTTTTACCAGTATTTCGAACAATTTTCTTTCCAAGTTACTGCTTTCCCACATAACAATCGTCTAGACAATGGTCAGCGGTGGGAGAGGAATGAATCCTGTCGCAATGACTATAATCAATCCTCAGAAAGAAATTGGCCGAGCCTGGGATCGAACCAAATATCCCTTGTTCTCTTGAAAGTCCTGCACGCTACCGACTGAGCTACCGGGGCTCGGCTCACGAATACATAGACAGACAGTTATCTTGACTAAACTTGACTAAACAAGGAGACAATATAGATCCAACATCAGACTGCACGTTCTATGCAGTCTGATCTTAATCCATGCCGTCCAGTCAAGGCTCCTCATTTTTTTTCCCGCCTATGTCGCTAAGGGTTAACCCTGTACGTAAAAATCACGGTTCTTTTTTACGACCCTGGGGGAATGAGCTTTTGAAAACATTGTGCAAAAAGAAGAAATTACTAGTAATACTAATAATGTGCATTTTCTCCTTGTATCACTATGGTTTTTATCCTTTCCACAACAACTTCCATTATTTGAGTCACATTTGATTTGCACTTTGCAATTGTTTTCAATTTGGACAAGTATAAAAATCGATCGACTGGTTAACTCTTTCCATACCAAAGACAACACCAGAAGCTTTTGTGGCCAGTGTAGATCAAGATCAGACTGCACAGAACGTGCAGTCTGATCATTGATCTACACTGTCCACTTCTTTATTACAGGTTTATTATAGGTTATGATATTGTAGTGGAAATGTATTTTTAGCTTTTGAGAAAATACAAGGTTTAAGTACGGCTAGACCCAAGTAATGTACATATACAAATACCATTCGGCCCCTAGTAATATGGTATAATGTGATCTATATTTAGAAATCTTATCCTTTTTACTATCAAACGTTTAACAATTAGACAGCTAGGCACGGCTTGACAATGCACTTTTGTGGACAGTGTAGATCAAGATCAGACAGCACTGAGCGTGCAGTCTGATCTTGAATCTAAGATGCGCGATACGGTAAATTTTTCTCCACATAGATCTAAATGAAGTTAATTACCCAAAAGCCGATCCATGTATATCGACTATGGTGTCTAAGGCCATCTTCAACATTATTTTAGTTATATTGAGGCGGCCAGTGCATCATCTATCCATGCTTTTTTGGAGTTTTACACAAATTTCTTCCTAGGCAGTGGCTGCTTTCCCACATAACCATAGTCGAAAAAACAATCAGCGGTAAGAGAGAAATGAATCCTGTCGCTATAACTATCATCAATACTGCGAAGAAAATTGACCGAGCTTGGGATTCATACCAGCCATCCCCTACTCTCAACTCCAGTACGTTACCGACTGCACTTCCAGTTCGACCCGACAAAATACATTTAAAATTGATGCTTTAATTAACATTTGATCTTTGTCAACCACAGTAAAAATTGCTACACGAAACATTTTCGTGACCTGCAATTCTTCCGTTTGTCATGCTGTTTTCAAAAGACTCTGTGGCAAAATGCGCTTAAATTAGTTTTAAATATTAACGCTTTCCCAAACCACAAAACTATAGCCTTGTCCTTTTTGAGAGCATTACCAGACGACAAAATAATGTTATTCAAAAATTGATATATATATATTTTTTTGAAGGGTAAAAAACAATTTTGAAAAGGAGAAAATGCTGGTTACCAGCATTTCTTGTTTTTCCCTGCTTTTTTCTGGGTCGTTAAAACTCGGGATTGTATGGTAAAGGGTAACTCCTGAGTTGGAAAAGAAAGTAAAGTATGACGCTCTTTAACCATTAAGCTGCTAAGCGCGATTCAAGGACCTTTTGCAAACAGTGTAGATCACGATCAAACTGCACAGAGTGTGCAGTCTGATCTTGAATCTACACTGTCCGATACGGAGATATTTTCCCCAAATTATAATTAAAAAATAGCAACATGTGGGGCTTTACTATCAGCTTGAAAGTTTAATTTCATTTATTGAGCAGGTTAAGGGTTAACACTTAGGCTGCTAAGCGCGACTCGGGGTGCTTTTGCGGACATTGTAGATAAAAGATCAGACTGCATGAAATATGCAGTCTGATCTTTTATCTACACTGTCCGATACGGTATTTTCTTTTCGGTGTAATCAACTTTGAAATCGCAATATTTGGCTTTTTACTAACGTCATTTAGCGAAAACTTTTGTTTCATTTATTTAGCAGTTAAAGGGTAAAGTTATCGAGTGCAGGTTAACTCGTTACCAGACGATAAACTTCTAGACTTGTCCAAAATTGAAGGCATTTGCAGACGACAAATTAAATGCGATTCAAATGATGGCATTTGTTTTCGAAAGAGTTTAAACAATTGCGGTGAAAGGAGAAATAAGCATTTTCTCCCTTTCCTACAATGTTTCAAAGGCCACTTTCCACAAGATCGTTTACTAAACTTACCATTTATATTAAAAGCATTTCCGGATTAAATGTGATTCAAAAGATAGCATTTGTTTTCGAAAGAGTTTGAAAACATTGTGGTGAAAGGATGGGATTTGTTTCAATAAGGGTAGAAAACATTTTGGGAAAATAGGGAGAAAATGCTAGTTACCAGCAATTTCTCCGTTTCCCACAATGATTTCAAAGGCCCACCTTCCTCAAGTGTCGCAATTCCACAAAATCGTTTAACCCTTTACCACACAATCCCGAGTTTTAACGACCTTGAGAAAGACAATTTTTTTTGAAAACGTTAAGAGAAAAGGAGAAAATGCTGGTTACCTGCTGTTTCGACAATAGTTACGTGGGAAAGCAGCCAGTTGCTTGGAAAGAATATTGTGCGGAGTACTGGTAACAGAAACCCCTGGAAAGCATGGATGGGCGTACTCGCCGCCGCAATATAACTGAAATAATGTTGAAAACGGCATTAAACACCATACAATCAATCAATCAATCAATCAATCAACCGATAGATACACACAATTTTGATACATGTTACCCTATTTTCCACAATGTCTTTGCTTTAGGGCCTTTGTTAAACAATAAAAAAAAAAACTGTTTAGACAACTGATCGGATGATTTTCTACGTCATTAACATGTCCACTAAATCTTTCAGCACTGACCAAATAAATGCGCCACGCTCTGCCAAAAGGGCTTTTAATGCATCTCCGTGATGTTTGATACCAAACAAGTCATCACACTGTCATAGAATCATAAAATCCAGTTTGTATAACAACCAAATGAATCATGAGGTAACCTGATCCTTGTACAAGCAGAAAATTGACCAATAGAAAAAAGTTTCGGTCCAGGTCAGCCTGCGCTAACTGTGCAGGCTGACCTGGGTCGATACTTTTTGCAGATGCATTAAGCCCCCTTTTCACAGAGCATGACTCAAAATTATTATAAAACTCTTCCGGTTTCGAAAGCTAAAAATACAATCCACAGAAAAACTCACATAGACTTTTATCGCATATAGAACTGACTAAACAAAGTGAACGGTATAGATCAAAGATCAGACTGCACGTTCTGTGCAGTCTGATTTTGATCTATGCCGTTCGCGAAAAAAAAAAAACTGTTTACGCAAAATTAAGAACGAAATGTCGAAGTTTTCAAGAGGGTGACCGCCTATCGTTCCTTATTTAACCCATATGATCCTATATCATTCAAAGATTTTTAAGAATGACATATTTCTTTCACGTAGGCGTATACATGCATATCCCTTTTAAGAGATCTATTTTTAAACATTTTGCAATTTTTATCAAACAATTTTTTTTTTTAAAAAAATGTGGGTGACAACAGCGAACTTGAAAGGGGAAAAATAGTTACCTATGCGAACAAGATAATTATTATGTATGTCGAGCCTGGTAGGTCTGAATAAGTGCACTGACCGCTGCGGTAAGAGAGGAGTGAATCCTGTGGCAATGGCTATCATCAATCCACGGAAAGAAAATTGTCCGAGTTGTGGATTTGACCTAGCAACCCCCTGGGTTTAAGCCCTGTACGCGAACGACAGACCTACCAGGCTCTACAGTCCGCGCAGGCTGATATGGGTCGAAACTCTTTGCTATTTTGTAAATTTTCTGCATGTCCAAACACCATTCTATTCCGTGATTCAGTCACTTGTTGGACAAAATGAATTTTATGGATTCATGATTATGTTATGACTTGCCTGATATAATGCATCAAGGATATGTATTTCAGCCCCTTTTGCCAATACACTGGTCAAATCTGTTTGTCCTATTTCCTTCACATAACAGTACTTTGGGGCAATTCACATCATAAAATTCTCAAAAACATCGTTAAAATAGAGAAACTGCTTACAATGAGCTATTATACACTTAACCGGCTAAATGAGACAATTGCAACTTTCAAGCTAATAGTAAAAACCCGAAATTTGCTATTTCAAAGATATTTTTGGAGGATAAATATCTCTTTATCGGACAGTATGATCCAAGACCAGACTGCACGTTCTGTGCAGTCTGATCTTGATCTATACTGTTCGCAAAAGGTCCTTACGATGCTTTTTGACCGATTCTATGATAAAATTGATCTTTCATCTGTTCAAACAATTTCCCTTTCCGAATTTTTTTTCAAATTCTTAAAGGGATCCAAAATTTTAAATACCAGACGAGATGGGTTACAACTCAGAGCTCCCTCATGTCAATTTAGCCCAGTCAATATTTGCCTATGACTTTATGAACAACCGTTCAAGTGTTGACATAGCCACGAAATGGATTCTTTGTACCTAGTGACTTTGCTGTCCCCATAATTTTGGAAAGACCTCACACCCTTTTTGTAGCGTTTACAT
This sequence comes from Hippopus hippopus, assembly GCA_946811185.2. Lineage (NCBI taxonomy): Eukaryota > Metazoa > Mollusca > Bivalvia > Cardiida > Cardiidae > Hippopus > Hippopus hippopus. The sequence goes on from OX328098.1 coordinate 20,689,774, forward strand.
TCAAGTTCCTGTATGTTTTTTAGGCGTAGCTGAATGTGTTGGCAAATTGGTCTATTTTTTGGTACTGATAACAAATGAATAAACAGAAATTCGTGACTGGTCAAAAATGTAGACATGTTTATTCTAAGGGCCTCTGCCAATTTGCCAGCAAAGTTACGCCGTCTATCTTTTTTCAAAGATTTTTCTTGTTTGTACGTTGAAAGCCGTTTTTTTAAAATAGTTTTTTTAGTTATAAATCGGCGCCCATTTCATCTCTCTCTCTGCGTTTTATATTCTAGAGCAGTATCCAATATCCTTTGAAAGCCACTGATCACTTACCACTAGTAGTGTGATGATCGAAACAGCGTTCAGTGGTATGAGAGGCATGAATCCTGCCGCGAAAATATATAAGCAGCGGTCTGGCAACAGGGGGCTTAATGTATCTCCTTGCTATATCATACCAAACAAGTCATCATATAATTATGGATCAAAAAAATTGAGCCATGCTCTGGCAAAAGGGGGCTTAATGCATCTCCGCGATGCATTATACCAAGCAAGTCATCACATAATTATGGATCCATAAAAATCTATTTTTTAAAACAACCGACTGAATCAAGAGGTAGAATGATCCCTTGACAGGCAGAAAATTTAAAGATAGCGAAAAGTTTCGGCCCATGTCAGGCTGCGCGGACTGCGCAGGCTGACATGGGTCGATACTTTACGCAAATGCATTAAGCCCCCTTTTCCCAGAGCATGGCTCAATTATTTTGTCGTGCAACCGACTGAATCTTAAGGAAGACTGACGCTTAGACATACAGAAAATTGACCAATAGCATAATGTTCTGACTCAGGTTAGTCTGCGCGGACTGCGCTGGCTAACCTGGGTCGATACTTTTTGCAGATGCATCGCAGTGCACGGCTCATTTATCAATCCTCGAAAAGAATTTCGGCCGCGTCCAGTGTCCGAACCCTCTGTAACGGCAATAGAATCACCAGGGCACGATTCTGCAGCGTAACAAGAGGGTGGTATTCAACAACCACTCTCATTTACAACTCTATACTCTTTACCAATCTCGTGTTTGCATAGCCCTAGGAGAGATCTGAGAAGGTTGCTGGTATCCAGCAATTTCTCCTTTTTCCACAATGTTTTCAATCCTTTCAAAGTCGAATTTTCCCGCAATGTTTTCAGAGGTTTTGTTCTCAAAAACTGAGATTTTAATGGTATTTTCAACGACTGTGTAAATGTTCTAAAAAGGTAAGAAATCGTCCTGGGTGGACTTTAACGACTTAGAGGAAGACGACTTTTGAAAACATTGCGGGTAATGGAGAAAATGCTGGTAACCAGCATTTCTCCTTTATCCGAAATGTTTTCTACCCTTTTAATGACAAATCCGATCATTCAGGCCAGTTATAATTTGTCGTCTGTAGCTGCTTTCAATTTAGATAAGTTTAAAATTTGGTCGTCTGGTACATTGTATCCTAGGTCCCCCGTCAACCAATCAGCGAGCTCCAATTTTCAGATGGTATAGCGCACACGTCGATTCTAACGGTAGTTTTTTATGCTAATTTATTCAAATAGAATATCGAATGTCTATGTATAAGTTACCTTGATAACTGGGTACAAATTTAACACTTTCCCAAATGACAAGATTTTAGCCAAGTACAAATTGAAAGCATTTGCAGATGACAAGATAAATGTCATCCAAAGATTGAAATTTATTTTGGGGAGGGTAGAAAACATTGTGGGAAAAGGAGAAAATGCTGGTTACCAGCATTTTCTCCTTTTCCCACAATGTTTTCAAAAGGCTTCGGGATTGTCTGGTAAAGGGTTCACTCGTACGCTTCACCGCTGCCTTTTTTTTTTTACAGTGTCATCTCGTTTGCCAAAATATGTCAATCACGGCTTATGTATTCTAGATGAATATTGGACATTATATAGTAGTGAAACAGCTTTTTAGTTTGATATTCAGAAGACCTCCCAAAACATTGTGATTTTTATTCTAATTCTCAAGATATTTTTTTTCTCAAATTTCCTTCGAACAGACACTCCAGAGCATTCTTAATGAAAATTGGACAGTAAATAACACTGAATCATCTTTTTAGTTTGAAATTCGAGAGACCTCCCCTAACATTCTAATTCTTTATTCTAATTCTCAAGATTTTTTTTCTTAAATTTCCCTTGGCAAGACATTTCGGAGCTTTGGCTATGTACTGTGAAACCCAGAACATACATAAATACGTAAGCGACCGTGATATGACTGAGATACTGCTGAAAGTGGCGTAAAAGATTATAAACAACAACAACAAGAACAACAACATCATCAAAAATGAGCTGCCAGTCTCAACGTTTGTCTGTCTGTCTCTCTGAATGGCTGTCTTGCTGTTTGTCTCTCTTTATATCTAATAATCTTTGCAGAAATTCTAAATGTCGGTCAGTTCGTCTCTCTCCCCTCTGCCTTTGTCTCTACAAGCTTAACCCTTTTCCACATAATCCCGAATTTTAACAACCGTCAGACAGAGAACGCTGGTAACCAGCATTTCTCCTTTTTCCACAATGTTTTCTAGCTTTACAAAAACAATTTTAATTTTTTAGTCACATTATTTTGTCGTCTATACATGCTTTCTTTTTGGACTAGTCTAAAACTTTTTTGCTAGGTAAAGGATTAGCCAATCGGTAAATTACTAAAAAACTTGCGCATCAAACCAAAATACCCATCACTGCGCGGTCCATTTTTTCCTACCACGGCCACACCCAAAAACCTGTCCTGATTTTTTGATGTTGCACAAGTCATATTTTTTCTCTGATAAAAATTGTCCGTTACAATAGAATGACACTGAAAATAAACACGTTAGATTAAGGTTGGTCGAGGACTGTGAAATAAATTTTAGTCCTAACAGGATGTAGTTTTACCGCGTAATGCTCTGTGTGTGTTACCCTTTGTGCATCAATTACAACTTTGGTCTGATCTTGATCTTCACTGTCCTGTATTTTGGGACATTCTTTCCAAAAACAGCTTTGAAATTGGAATTGTTAGACTCACCATCCCATTTCACTTACGTCTTCATTATCGAACAATTCAACTATGTAACATTTCATTCAACAGAAAATTTTGCCGTTCCCTGAAAATCATTTTTTAAAACAATTCTGGAAGTTTATTGAAGCTATTTTTTAAATAACAGTAAAAGTAAAGATAATAATAGTACTAGCAAAGAGAGAAATTGGTTGATATATAGATGGGTGGGAGATTTATCATTGGTCTACAAAAAGATACACGAATTCAGAAACAACTCTTGTAATTGAATCTGTCCATAAAGCACATAATAGTGAATACGTCAATATTTCCCCTAAAGTCTTAGATATTAGTCAGATTGAAGTCTGATTCCAAAATCCTATAAATTTGACAGGGGTCAGTGTCGATCAAGATCAGACTGCACGTTCCGAGAGGACTGATCCTGATCTACACTGACAGAAAAGGCGTCTGAAATCAGTTCAGGCATACATGTATAATAAAAAATGTTTTAGAGAAATATGTAATTTCATAACCAACCTTAACAACACTATCTGTTTCACCCTTTATCTCCCACCCAACCTCAAATATTCAGTCTTGAGAAAGGTAAATGGCAACAAAGTAAAAAAAAAAACAATATTTGATCTAAAACCTTCAATAAAGAAGTGAGGCAGCGCAAGAAAAGCAGCATTCGCTCAGTAGAACTATCTAAAGAAAACAATATCCGTGTTCATGAAATATTATTATGTACGCTAATGCCTTAAATTGATCTTTATGGGGGATTAACCCTTTATCAAACGGTCACGTGTTTCTAGGTCCCTGATGGGGTCCGAAGCTTTCGAAAACATGGTGAGAAAAGGAAAGAATGCTGGTAAACAGCATTTTTTCCATTTCTCATCATGTTTTCTACCCTTTTACAGAAAAAAAAACCAATCATTTAAACCATATTAGGATTGTCGTCTGCATATGCATTCAATAAAGATCAGTTTAAAATTATGTCAGCTCATCTGATGACAGAGTTTTAGACTTAGCCAATTTAAAACCAATTGCAGACTACAATTTTTTAATTGTCTACGATAATTAGATCTATCTTTGGCTACCAGCATTTTTCTCCATTTCCCCCTAAATGTTTTTCTAAAGCCCCCTTTTTTGGCCAGGACCGTTATAACATGGTGGCGTTTGGTAGTAGGATTAACAGGGGCTAAGGATAGGGTAACCCAAAAAAGCCCCTATCACCGGAAATTGCTCCTCGTATTGAATTGCATTTAAATTTTACCGGTAATTTCAAAATCTATGAAATGCAAACACCTGAAGTGTAAAAACAGTGGTCCGTGGTCTTACTCCGTTAAAAAAGTGATTTTTATATTTGATTCATATGTTTTGGACATGTTTTTCATCATTTCTTGTGGATATGAGAGGTTACGTATGTTTTATTACATAACATCTGATTTAAATCTTTACCATACGACAAAATTTTAGGCTTGTTCAAATTACAACGCCATGCAGACGACAAATTCATTGTGGCTAAAACGTTTCGATTTGTCTCGGAAAGGATAGAAAACATTGTGGGAAAAGAAGAAAATGCTGTTTAACCAGCATTTTTTCCTTTTCGTACGATGTTTCACATTCAAATGTTTGGATTTGTCACAGAAAAGGTAGAAAACAATGCTGGAAAAGGAGAAAAAGCTGATAACAGGGATTTTCTTCTTTTCCCACGATGCTTTCAAAAGCTTATCCCATCTAAGTCGTTAAAACACAGGATTGAGTGGTATGGCGTTAAAGATGGAAATGAATAAGCCATGCTCTGTGAAAAGTGGGCATAATGCATCTGCGAAAAGTATCGACCCAGGTCAACCTGGGCCGGAACTTTTCGCTATTAATCAATTTTCAGTGATTCAAAGGATCAGTCTAACTCATGATTCAGTCGATTGTTAGACAAAATTGATTTTTATGGATCCATAATAATGTGATGGCTTGATTGGTACAATACATCACGGAGATGCATTGAGCATCCTTTGGCAAGAGTGTGGGTCACATTAACCCTTTACCACACAATGACGCCTTTTAACGACCCTGAAGAAGAGGCCTTTTGAAAACATTGTGGGAAAAGGAGAAAATGCTGGTAACCAGCATTTTCTCCTTTTCTCACAAAGTTTTTTACCCTATCAAAGAAAAGTTGCGTCATTTGAGCAACTATAAAATTGTCGTCTGCAAATGCTTTCAATTTGGATAGGTCTTAAATTTTGCCGTGTGGTAAAGAGTTAATGGATATACTTCAACAAAAAACATGATTTGTTTGATTGGATGATCTTTAACACCGCTTTCATCATTATTTATTTATTTGAGTCATAACACTTCCACAGCTCAGATGTTCGTGAACGTTTATCCTAGATTTCACCAGTACTAAATTGTAAAATCTTAAATGTCTTGCCTAACGGCTATCCCACAAAAATCTCAGCGCCGCCAGTAATCAGGAGCCTCTAGCCCACGAGTTCCAGTTCTTCGAGCGAGGATAGCACCCAGAACCTCCAGGTTACAAATCCTACTCTTTACCAGTAACCACTGAGCCACGCAGGATCCCCGTTATATATATCTGAGGCATGGTCTGTGAAAAGGAGGTTTAACCCATGTAAAAAACTATTAACCCAGATCAGCCTGCGCAGTCTGCGAAGGCTGATCTGGGTAGAAACTTTTTAACTTCTGGTAAATTTTTCTGAATGTCCAAGCACCATTATATCTCAATCAACCATTCAACTAACAAATACAAATACAACCACATTTATATGGCGCAGAATTTATAAGACATATTCTTTTGCGCTTTATAATTATACAGAAGACCTATCTATAGTGACAACTCATTGATAGTGTTTGTTGAACAAAAGTGTTTTAAGTCTCCTCTTGAATGCACATATAGTTTCATTTTGTACACATTTAAGTTCTTTTGGTAAAGAGTTCCACCACCTTGGACCAGCACAGGAGATTGATCTATCAGCAAGGCGTGTCCTTGTTCTTGGTATTGCAAATAAATTGTCATCGGAGGATCTTAGTCTATTATGACCTTGAACTTGACGAAATAATGAATGAATGTATAAGGGGGCAGTTCCATTAACCACACTGTATATTTAAACAAGGGCTTTGTATTGTATTCGTGCACGAATTGGCAACCAGTGAAAGGACTTAATCATTTCACGCACTGATTGTTTATACGACATGTTTATTACTATTCTTGCTGCATTATTCTGGACCATTTGCAGCTTTTCAATCAAGTAATCAGGAATGTTTGTGAAAACCAACCGACAATCCGACAAACCAACCAAATCAACAAACAAGCCAACCAACCCGCCAACCCACCAATCAACCAACCAACCAACCAAAACAAACAGCCAAAAAAATCAATTAATCAATCAATCGATGGATCGATGGATGGATGGATGGATCGATCGATCGTTCGATGGATGGATGGATGGATGGATGGATGGATGGATCAATCAATCAATCAATCAATCAATCAATTAACCTAATCAATCATTTACCCTAATCAATCAATTAACCTTATCAATGAATAAACGAATCAACGAACCAACCTAGCATTTCAATCAATCAATTAATCAACCAACCAATCAATCAATCAAACGACCAACCAACCAACAACCAAACAAATAATCGAATCAATCAATCAATCAATCAATCAACCAACCAACCAACCAACCAACCAACCAATCAACTAACAAACCAACCAACCAACCAAATCAATCAATTTACCCAATCAATCAACTTATTAAATCAACTAACCAAATCAACCAACCAGTGAACCAACCAACCAATTAACCGACCGACCGACTGACCAGCAACCCAGCCAGCCAGCCAGCCAACCAACCAACCAACCAACCAACCAAATCAACAAATTAATCAATAAACCAAATCAATCAATCAAATTAATCAACCAAATCAATCAATCAACCAATCAATCAGTTTAATAAGAATTTATTAATTCAATGGAATGGTTTAAAAATAATTGGTTATCGATTTCAACAAAGTACTAATAAAACACATTTGAACCTCACTTGATCAGCTTGAAGGTATTTACTGTCGTTTCATTAGTTCCCATTGACTGAATGAAATGTTATATTGTGGAAATCAGTTTAACCCTTTAACACACAATCCCAAGTTATAACGACCCTGAAATTGACGGCTTTTGAAAACATAGTGACAAACGGAAAGAATGCTCATAACAATATTTTAAGAAAGTTTGGCTGTCGGTAGTAATAATCATGTTATACAACAATAAAAACAATAGTATTGTTACGCACACTGAGCCCAACAGCTCGGACGACTGCCCCTAATCTTTAAAGAGTAACCCCTGCCTAGAGCCGACCCTTTTTAACCCCTTTTATCAAACAATTCATTGTTTTAACGTCCCTCGGATAGAAAGCTTTTAAAAACATTGGGGGAAAAGGAGAAAATGCTGGTTACCAGCATTTTCTCCTTTTCCCACAATGTTTTATACCCTTTTTGAGATAAATCCTATTACTTGAGCCATATTTCATTTGTCGTCTGCAAATGCTTTGACTTTGGAGGAGTCTAAAATATTGTCGTCTGGTAAAGAGCTAACAGTCATTGTGACTCAAGAATTTCGTCTCAAGCCACTGGGAGGCTGTCTATAGTATTGGTTTCAGTCAAGAATGCAGTCTACAGTATAGATAGACAGTCGTGCGGCTCTCTTCGTATAAAGACTTTATGCCATTTTAAAATACTATCTAACTGTGTTCCTATCTATTTAAAGTTCCCGTATCAGCTTTTCAACCATTTAATCAGTACATCAGCCTGTCTGTCTGTGTATCCTTCTGTCGGAAAAATAGCTAACTGTTCGGATAGGCGGTATTTTAAATACTTCTGTGTGTCGACCAATTTAAAGTCCCCCAATCTCTCTTTTCAAATCGCTCTGTCTGTCTGTCTGTCTGTCTGTCTGTCTGTCTAAAAAGATAGTCTACAGTTTTGATAAACGATTGTGCTCTTGTCTTCTTTTTGTCTATTTATGTCCAACCGTAAGACTGTCTGTTATTACATCCCCCTCCCTCCTTGCCAAACCACCTAAACACCATGTCTCTCTCTCTGACTGTCTATCGAGGAAAAAAATCTTGAACAGGTTGTACAGACAGACGGTCGTGGGTCTCTATACCTAAAATTCTGCCTTACACTGAGTCTGACTGTTAACCCCTCTTTCTCCTCCCCCTCCCCCCCCCCCCCTCACTTAACATTAGGTCCTGCGAGGCTCACTGCCAAAGGCGTGGGATTCAAAATACGGGGTACATGGATTCGATCCCTGTAAAAGGAGTTGGGCTTTTGGGAATGTGTAATTGGGCAAGACACTACAGACTACCAGAATTGCAGCCTACTGGTAAAACATCATGAAACACGTGAATAAAAGAGCTGTCGCCGTGACATGACCTTTATTGTAAGCGGTGTAAAACACCACACAATCAAAACCCATTAGCCAAGGGCGTCATGCCCAGAATGCTCAATAAGGAAGTGCATAATTTAAATGAACAGGTCGAAAATGTTGTTTTTTGTCGCTGCAGAGAATGTCATTTCTCGTAATAAATTCGTATCAGTCTCAGCTTGGATTGTATAAAAGAACCTGACTGTTCTTGGCTATGTATTCACCGTTCTAAATTCTCTGATTGGCTAAACCATTTGGTTTAACCAATCAAAAATTTCTTTACTTTGAATTTTAGACAATTCTTTAGAATAAGACTAAGAATGCAACATGGAATGGTTGATGAATACTGAATACGGACCCTGGTTACGCCCTTCGATCTTACCTCTCTCTCTCTCACACTTCCCTTCCGTGTGTGGCCCTGTCAGTCTTGTGTCCCTATAATGTCTTGACCCTCTCTCTCTCTCTCTTTCTCTCTCTCTCTCTCTCATGTTTTTCTATCGCACACACGCTTTTAACCACCCCCTCAAACTATTTTTAAACCCAATCATTGGATACCGCTACATGTAATCTTAATCTACTTAAAGCGGGGGTCAAATTCTAATCTGTATTCCAAACAAACGGTGGCAAATTAATTTTTAACTCAGTTCGTATGCGAATGAGATACTTACAAATCTTGTTTCCATAGAAACGGTGACAATATAATTAGCTGATATAACATAAAATTGCACGAATAACGGTAGAACTGAATAAGTCTCCAATTACCGGATTTTTTTTTAAAAAAGTGTTTGATTACATTCTAAAAAATATTTCCCTTAACTCTTCACCACACAATCCCGAGTTTTAACGACCCAGAAGAAGAAGCCTTTTGAAAACATTGAGGGAAAAGGAGAAAATGCTGGTAACCAGCATATTCTCCATTTTCCAGAAAGTTTTCTACCCTAACAAAGACAGAAATTATCATTTGAACCACATTCAATTCGGCGTCTGCAAATGCTTTGAATTTGGTTGAGTATAAAATTATGTCGTTTGGTATATAGATTTATTTATCTGAAAAAAAAAACTTTGTGATCCTCCGTGGCCAGGTTTTATGATGAAGAAATTCTGACTCGATTCCAGCTTGCGGTGCTGGTCATGTGAAAATGGTCTTGGACAAGGCACGACACAGCTCCCTGAACTGACAATCTGACCAGAGTACCTATCCACTAAACGTGGACCGGAGGTTGCTCCTCTCTCTGCCCCCTTCCTTTCCTTATTTACCAAAGATTCAAAAGTGGCAACCTGGGTTACCCCCGTCTCTCTCTCTCTCTCTCTCTCTCTCTCTCTCTCTCCATTTACTAAAAATGTCTGATTGTCTGTTGCAAGAAAGGAATGTGTTCATAAACAATTACTTTAAACAGGTTTTAAAATAAACAAAACAAAAAAGAACAAAACCAGGCTTTAAGAATGTGGGTGGGAGAAAGATATGAGCCATGCTCTGTGAAAAGGGGATAAATGCATTTGCAGAGAGTATCGACCTAGTCAGCCTGCGCAGTCTGGCCCTGGTCGAAACGTTTTGCCATTGGTTAATTCTGTATATGTCAAAGGACCAGACTACATCTCGTGATTCAATTGTTTTTTTTAACACGACGGATTTTATAAACCCTTATCCTGCTGGATAACTTAAGCCTTTACCAAACAACATAATTTTAGACTAGTCCAAATTGGAAGCATTTGCAGACGACAGAATTAATGTGACTCAAAAATTGAAATTTGTTTTGGGAAGGGAAGAAAACATTGTGGGAAAAGGAGAAAATGCTGGTTACCAGCATTTTCTCCTTTTCCCACAAGGTTTTCAAAAGGCTTCTTTCTCAGAGTCGTTAAAACCTGGGATTGTGTGGTAAAGGGTTAAATAAAACTTTCAATCCGATAGTAAAAAACCCGAATAATATTATTTCAAACTTAACTTTTTGGTGAAAAACATCTCCTTGTCGGACAGTGTAGATTTAAGATCAGACTGCACGTTCTGTGCAGTCTGATCTTGATCTACACTGTTCGCAAAAGGTCAGTGAGTCACGCTTAGCAGCCTAAGGGTTAATCCATAATTACATGATGACTTGTTAAGTATAATCCATCACGGAGATACATTAACCCTCCTTTAGCCAGAACGCGGCTCGTTTGTAGATCTCAGGTAGCTATTGTGTAATAAGACCCCGATGCTGGCTGCAGTTCGGTCTTTTAACGGTATTGTTTCGACGTGTATTAATACATTTCCTTCGATAGACAAATTTGTGTGTCGTGCAGTCGAGCACCTTTGATTTTATTATGGCGAAAGGAGAAATGGCCCATGACGAGCAATTTTTCCTTTTGCCGCAACGTTTTAACAAGTATCAGTAATTAATTGATCCCCCTTTCTTATACGGATGGTTTTAATCCTTTAGCAAACATGCCCTTGTTTTAATGACACTGAAAAAAAAAACCACCCAGATTTTGAAACCATTGTGGGAAAAGGAGAACAAATGGTGGTTATCAGCAAATTTTCCTTGACCCTTATTGTTTTCTACCCTTTTCAAGACGAGTCTAATTAATTGAGTTCCATTTCATTTGTCGTCTACAAATTCTTTCAATTTAGACTTGTCGAAGATTTTGTCGTTTAGTAGAGTGCTCTCCTTACCAGACTACATATTAAAGGTGACTGATATTCGAGTTAGAAACGGTGGGAAACATTGTGGATATTAGTATTTTCTCCTTTACTCACACTGTTTTAAACCTTTTCATCTTTGACGACATATCTCACCGCTGGAGTAAAACTTGATCTGTTGTCTGCAAATGCTTTCAATTTAGAGTATTCTAAAGCTTTGTCGTTTGGTACAAGAGTAAGATTCGTCTGCTGCATATTTGTTTCAAGAGGGAAAGAAGTAACTCTTTACCAGACGACAAAAATTGCTATACTTGCACCAAACTGAAAGCATTTGCAGACGAGAAATTAAATATGGCACAAGAATGGGATGTGTCTTTGAAATAATAGAAAACATTGTCGAAAAAAGGAGAAAAATGCTGGTTTGTTTCCGGAGGGAAAGAAATAACTCTTTACCAGACGACAAAAATGCCACACTTGCACCAAATTGAAAGTATTTGCAGACGAGAAATAAACTATGCCTCAATAATTAGATGTGTCTTTCAAATGATAGAAAACATTGTGGGAAAAGGAGACAATGCTGGTTACCAGCATTTTCTCCTTTTCCCACATTATTTTCAAAAACCTTCTTCAGGGTCGTTAAAACACAGTATTGTTTGTACAGACTGCTAAATGCCGTTGTCGGTTTCATTGTGAAATTCGATGTTTCAAAACAATGATTGGGGAAAAAAAGATTGAAACGAAATAGGCCATGCCGACAGAAAAGAAACAGACATTGAGCCATTATGACGAACTTTAGTCATTTATATAGCTCTATTTAACTGACTTCTAGAATTCATAGGATAAAATGATGTTATTTACGAATAGCATCCCCTTATGACTTATGTTTGTTTGTTTGTTTTTATATATGTGACAAAGGATCAGTATAGTTGGCGAAAAAGTTATAAAATACATCGGTAAGCGTTTGAGTGCTTGTTTCTTTTCGCCAAATTTCATTCATTCAATCATTAATCTAATTACCACAGGAAAATAGCTGAAAATTGTAGAATTGCTATAGATTCCAGAATTTTCGAAGAATCACCATCATCATTTAAAATTTTATATTCCTCAGATACAGTATAATATACATTGGAGAAACCGTAAAGATTAAATAGCACTGGACACAATAACAAAAGCAGTGCCAGCAGTAACAACAACTCGCCTTGAGAGCAGGATTGTGTATGAGGGGAATACTTCAAGTTATTCTGTAAATAAATAGGAAACTTCTTGGACATTTGCATTCGTCTCTATGGTAACGAGTCCCCCGCAGTCACCATCGCAACGTCAATTAAAGAATGTGAGTATTTGTAAACTTGTATCGTTTTTTCTTTGCGCCGCTTTCAACATTTTTTAAGTCATATCACGGCGAAAGCTCACAAACGTGTTCCGAAGTTTCAACATTACTCTGTTATATACGATGCGTGAGGCATTACTTAAATAAAGAATAGCACAGCTAGATCAATCTGCACAGAATCCAGTCTGACCTTTGACCTATAGTATCTTTTACTTTTCAGGGGAATTTGCATAGTGTAGATCAAGATCAGACGGCAAAGAACGTAGTCTGATCTTGGTTCAGCAGTATCTTGTATTTTCTGGGGTATTTTGCTATATCAAAATGACTTCTTGATTCCAAGAAATGCGACTTTTTTGTTAATTGAATATATCAATTTTTTTCTAATTTGAGTCCTTCCTTCCTTCCTAGAATTAGCAATATACGCAAAGGTCTTTATTTGGAAATAAAATCAAACCAAAGACAATTATAAGAATGCACGTTATCTATCGACTGTTGCATTCATTATTCGTTAGTTTTCATTCGATTGTTCGTTCGTTCGTTCGATCATTCATTCAAACACTCACTCACTCAACAAATTATTAATTGGTTTTACAGTACCCTTTGTTCAGCAAACTATTGCACGAAGGTCTGACCTCAAGGAAGAACTCAAACCAAACACCCCAGTTAGAATGCCCGTCAACAGCGCCGGTACTGGGTACTTATTCTAACACAAGCGATACTCCGAAGTTTAGAGACTTGGGTAAAGAGATGGAAAAGTCCGGTGAAGAGGAATCCACGACACCCGGGGAAAGTTGCCCAGGTGAGACACTTAGAACTGTTGATCTACTGACTTTATGTTCAGCCTTAAAGTCCTTTTCACGATTCTTGTTGCTTTGACGGCCAGTGAACAGTAAGATCAGACTGTACAAAACGTGCAGTCTGATCTTTGGTCTACGATGTCTGCTTTGCTGAGACATTATGGACAGGAGCAACCCTTAAGGTGTAATTATCTTTGTCTTATTTCTTGAATGAATGGGTCAGTTGGGTTGATTTATTTGACGCTCTAAGGGTTAAGGTCCACCCGACGTTTTACGTTGTAAAAAGGAATCTAGAAAAAGCTATGATATCATCACGTCCTTTTCTGTTTCCGTTTCAGAAAATGTTGAAATAATTCCCCCAATAACTCTTCAAGATCCTCCCAAGTCCAAACTCAAACGCCAATTATCCGTCGACACTAAAGAAAGCCTAGAACAGCAACGACTTCACAAAAAGCCTCATCTATGTCAGACAGGCTCTTTTGAACGACAAACTGCAACAATTTTGCAGCGAGAAACACCAAACCTAATCGGTGACGAAGTTGATGGAAGTGATCCCATTGCTATCAAAACGACCCAGGATGTGAGTCAGCACTACTACAGGGAATCGCGAACCCTTGGTCCACCACCAAGGCTAAATATCTCGCCTTCTAGTCAGTATTCATTTCATGAAGCTGAACAGACTGTAACCAGCGACGGATCTAGTACCTCAACACTAAAGCGACAATGCCACACTGACATTCCTATTAAAAGTCCAAATCTGTTTGACCTGAACGACATTGGACTGACTTCTCCCTTCATGAATACAACCCCAAGGGGCACAAGCAAGACAAAGGAAGTGTTTATTTATCCAGAATCTGTTTCTCCGAGACCAAGAAAGCCATCTCCGTACAAACAAACAACCGATATCGGACATGGTTCCCAAAGCTATCTTTACGAACGGGAACGAGACAGAGCTGCAGTAAGTGAAGCAAAACTTCCAAGTGTTCTATACAAGCCAACCGAAATTCTTGCCAGAGACATGTTTCCCGATGAAATCAAACGCCAATCCACACTGACCGCTCGAGAAGCAGAGTCAGTGCCAAGAGAGAACACTGAAGCTTCTAGAGGTCCAAAATACGTTTCAAGTAAAGGCTTTGATTGGTCTTTAAATGTGACAATAACACAAGCAATACCATTCAGTCCACGAGTTGTAACCACTGAGGCAAGACCACGGTATTCAACTGCAACGAGTTCCTCCTCGTATCCATCGCCACAAAGTTCGAGTAGACAGACATCGCGGTCAGACAGCTATGAGGAGGACGTTGCTAAGCTCAAAAGACTTGAACGAGAGTACAAAAGAGCTTTGGAAATCTTTGGGTCCCCTGAAGCTTTTCGGAGCCACATACTGAGAAGCTTCAGTGCTGTTGACAAATCACCAAATGAGAAGAGTATACGGGAAACCAGAGAGGATGTTAGAAACAAGTATGAACGGATGTTTTCCTTCCCTGTGGCGGCACCAAGGTTATCGCACTACTTTTCACAACCATCGCAGAGAGAAGACTCGCTCACATCCGGTCACATGGAACAAGAATTGCGGGTAAATATTTATACACATCATTGGTGTCATCTTCGCTAGCGAAGGGTGACGATCACTACGTTTCACTGGTCCAGTCGAAATTGTAATCCCCTCGACACGCGTAATCAATGGCTGTATTCTGTTCTAAAAGCACCAACCCAATAGCACGTCTCTTTTGCTATCCATCATCAACAAAACGTAAAAATACCGACCACAGGAGAGAATTGTCGGATATGCGAGGAATCATTACAAAAAAAAACTAGAGTAACAATATTTACTTCAACAAAGCAGTTAAATGAAGACTTTGGATACGTTCTAATACCAGATGATGGACTGCCAAAATAGTTGATTTTGCCGGAAGAGTTATGTCGCTCGACGTTTGATTGGTTTTCGATGATGTAATTCTATGGGTGATTACTATCAAAATACAGTATGCGGCGTATCGATGGAATTACGAATCTCGATTCAGTAAGCCAAGGGTGAAGAGAGCAACGTAAGGATCGTCACTCTTGGCTAGCGAAGATGCGTTATTGTGTGATATAATCTATATTTTAGGGTACTTGGTTACCTTCTTGTTCGTCGAAATACCGGTATCATAGTTAAGATAATTAACCTTTACTCTTCCGTTGGCGATCATAGCTGTATTTTGCAGAGAGCGTAAAGCAAGATCAGGCTATACACACATGCAGTCTGATCTTGCATTACTCTCTTCGCAGATTCCTCAATAGTTTCGTACAATACAATTAAACCTGAGTTCATATTCAAACCTAATTCAATGCCATTTAACTTAACGGAGCGTTTTTCTTTTTAGGTGCCAACAATTCAGATTCGGCAGGAAATCAATTACAGATTTATATTCACCAACAACTCAAAAGCATTACTCTATTTCCAAAGTCCAAAACTATCCATCTAAATGGCTGAGGCAAGGCCTGAGACAGCCAATCAGATGGGTGGTCTTATAACTTAGAATCAAAACTAAATTTAGAACGGTTGTGTAATACGATCCAGAATTTATCAAAATGGCTTTTAGAAACAGTCTCTAGTTTAATATCACAAGTTAACCACAATGTTGCAGCGCAAAAATAACAGCAAATAGGTAAATACATCATGTGACAATCAATCTAAAATTTCATTATTCAGATGCGTGTTTATGTCCAGTTTTCAATGATTTAAAATCTTTTTGCCGTTTGCAGTTTCAACAACACAGACCATGGCTTTCAGATGCAAGAAGACGCCTGTTCGCAAGATCTGATTCGATTTACGCGCACGGTATGTTCATGACATGACTCTTTCCACAATCACTCATAGATAATCTTAATTTGCTATAGGTATAATAATATTATTATTGTGGTCACTCCTATAATATTGTTGTTCGACCACAGACGAGTGAGAATGATACGTCTATTTTAACTAGATGAGTTAATGCTGATACTTGTGAGGAAGCTATCATTGTTCTATATGGTATTCTTCAACTTAAAACGCATGTATAAAACCTTTCTATGTATTCGACAGTAATTTCGACGGTATGAGCGGTTTATGAATAGTATTAATGAAAATTTCGACGGTATGAGCCGTTTATGAATAGTATTAATGACTATCTAAATAATTCGTTTCCACATTTTAAGGTACCATACATTAAACCTGCATTCAAAGCAAATAACTATGACTAGTAGAAACTAGCTGCCAAAATCCATTCAGTAATTAACAATTATATGACCAAAAACAAAATAAATGTTGTAATACCAACAGAAATTATAATTTTTTCAACCAATCAAGATGCTGAGGTAACTTTTTTTTGCAGAAGTAAGAGACCAGCTTTACGAGCAAGATGGCGGTACATCGCATGGTTCAACAGATATTCCAGAAGAAGTTTTACAGTTTCTCCATTCGAAAAATTTTCATCCTGAAGAATTAGAAAACCTGAAAGACTTTCTGAGACGAGGTGGTTCTTCAGCGATGGATCCCCAGAGCCCATCTTATCTGCGAGTGAATCCTTTAACCCTTGACCCTCAAGCTGAAGGGCATAACCTTACCATGTATGAAAGGGAGCAAAATTACCGCCGAAGCTTGTCCTATGAGAAACATTTTGGACCAGCCAGAGACAGGAGGCGGGGTAAGACTATCTTACTAAATGTGATCCAAATACTTGATATTAATTTTCAAACCTTTGCCAACTTAAATGGACGCTGGTCTACTTGTTTTAAATAGAATTTTAGTTGTGGCCTATGTTGGGGAGCGGTGGATTGGCGAATCATTTCTTGACTGATACACATAACCCAAGAAAGTACAAGGGAGCAAAATGAACATATACTATAAAAATTCACAAAACTAAAACTGTCACAAATTTTTCAAAAGGATATTATGTATATAGTAGCTTAACAAATATAGTTGATACTGTAAATCATGAACGAGCCCGATTTTATATATACAAATCATTTGGAATCTAAACTCCAAGCACCACACAAGGAGCTTTCGCAGACAATCACGATGAGTATCAGGTAGCACAGAACATTGATTTTGAAGTTGAATAAACGTTGTTCAACTTTTAACAAGAAACTAGTAAAACACATAAAAGTAGAAAACATTAAGGGGGAAAAAGAAGTTGTCTGAAACAAGCAAATGCTCCCTCTCCTAAACTGTTATCAAAAACAACTAACTGCAGACACGTATTCGTATGGTAATGGGCTAATCTTATTCTGTAAACAGGTGATATCGACGTTCGACTGTCATGTGAGAGTATAGTGCCAACAAAGTCAACACAAGAGATGCTAAAAGACCTAGAACATGACAGCACTGATTGCAGATGTTCAAAAATCGAGGATGCTATTAGACAGATGGCTCTTCAAGCCTACAGCAAAATACGCAGAACCGATTCAAGTCCAGCCTCATTTACCCAATTTCAAAATGAAATTACTGAAACAAATCTACATGTTTACGAATCCATGCAGTTTCTCTGTGGGGTAAAATGTCTCTGCAAATATGGTCGCACGCTGGAAGAGGTGTACAATGGTAGCGTTGTGTTCAGACTTCATTGTCCAAACATTGATGCTCTTATAGATCTATGGCAAGAGTACAAGTCCGGTAAACTACTCCAACAGCTACAAAAGTACTTTGTCACCGAAGAACTGAAGAAAGATTTCGGGTGTGAAGCTATAAAACTAAGTGTGCTCATATCGAAAGAAGACTACTACACTTGCAAAACAGAGTTAGGTTTGTACATGTATATGACTGAGTCATGCTCTATGAAATGGTAGTTTAGTGCATCAGCAAAAGTATAGACCCGGATCAACCTTCAAAGTTCGCGCATGTTGACAAGGGTCGAAACTTTTAGGCTCCTAGCAACATTTTTGCATGTTAAAGGACCATGATTCTTTTTCGTAATTCGGTCGGTTTTACGTCAAAATAGACTTGCTTGATATAATGCATTACGAATATTAATTAAACCCCTTTTCCCAGATCGCTGTTCTTCTGTATTTGGTATGACAACGTGTTCTTAAACTTTGATATCGTTGTGAAACCGTCTCTCTTTATCAGATTTCAAGCTTTTCTGCAAAGGAAAGAATCCCGAAAATCTTTTACAAATGCTTTTCTTGTGTCTTGCAGCTAACAACTTCTGTGAGCATTGTATCGAAAAGACAAGACGTACAACTCCTCCTTTTCGATGATTATTTTCACGTTTATTAATATATCAAACCTTACTTTGTCATCATTATCCCCATAATACAGATGTTTTCAAAGTCGTCTCTTGCAACTTAATACAAGCAGATAAAATATTAATGAACGATTCATACTTTTATGCCATTTAGTACTACTCTTTAACCAAGAAATTTGTCCTCTATTCATCAGGTCTTCCTATAGAGTGCAATTTAGTAATTTTAGGCGTTTGATAGATTCTTAGACCGAAAATCTTAAAACACAGATTCGCCAAGACACTGAAAAGCTCAAGAAAGTCCACGGAATTTTGACAAAGTTCACCCTCCAATTAGATGTAGCTATTACAGTCATTTGCCACAAAAATGTGGCGACAAAATTATTACCTGGCCATCATCTTTTACTATTTTTTTTTTTTTTTGTCTATTTCATGGAGTATAGGTGCAGATAGGAGCACAATGCTAAAAGAAAAAGATAGTTTTCTCCTAGGATGAGATCCGTCCGGAAAATGATGACTGATTGATCGAATTTGCGTTTATTTATCGTCGTCACCGGTTTCCCATATGGGCGACGCCCCCAGAAGGCTGTTAGTTGTGTTACGGGGGATAGTGCAGATACAGGACAAAACCATCCTTAGTTACGCCTGGTTCCTTATGTTCCGTTCTATGTAGTATATATTATTTTCAGAAGCAACCCTGATGAATCAGATGAGGGCATCACCAAAGAAATCCCCCGGTAGTGCCGTATTCCACGCCCGCAGCCGCTCTGAGCCCGCCTCCGTAACGAAACAAGCCAATCAACTTCTAACACTAAAGAAGAAAGTCTTATCGCCTTTCAGAGAGCGTTTCTGTTCGGACTCCTCTGTGGAGCTTTCACCAAGAAGGGCTTTTCAGGAAATGTAAGCATTTACCAATTACCTAACAACAAAATCTTAGTACTGTCTAAATCCAAAGGATTTGCAGATGACAACTTAAACAGGGTTTAAATTGTTGGATTTGCCTTTGGAAGGGTAGTAAACATTGTGAGACAAGAAGAAAATGCTGGTTACCAGAATATTTTCCTTTTAATTTAAATGTTTTCATTTTTTTTCTGTCAACCCGGGATTATGTGGTAAAGGGTTAAACCTTTAATGGATGTCAACATTCAAAACTAGTCTTTGAAATCAAAATTATTTGCAGACAGCATACTCAAAGTACCGGTAGCTCAAAAGATGATTTCTGTAGAAATCATTGCGGACAGAGGGGAAAATGATGGTTACCAGCAATTTCTCCTTTTTCCAAAATGTTTTGAAAGGCCTTCTCTATCAGGGTCGTTAAAACTCGGCATTGTGTGGTAAGAGTTAATCATCAGATTCAGCTCTAAATAAGCTGAATAAACGCAACAAGTTATTTTCCATCAGTAGATCAAACTTAATCGTTGCGAATTCAAGACTTATTTCTGAACATTAAAAAGTGTACTGTAGTTCAGTACTCAGACTAAACTTTCTTTGCAGTCTGATTTTGACCTATGATTTGTTCAAAAGCTCCTTACATTGCCACTTGCTAAGGACAAAATGTATTATACATTACTCAAAAAGTTTCATCTAAAGTCTAGTATTGGAATTATTAGTGTCTTGGTTGTGACTCTCAACCGGTGCAAGAGCATATCGATTCCAATATCTTATTCAGTCAATATTAATTTTGTAGAAATAATCTTTTTATTTTCCAGCAATGTCTCAAAAGATGCCATTCCACTAGCCTCCCCGTCCAAGAAACACGACAACGTGTTTTTCAACGAAGAAGGTGCGCTGACGTCACCAAAACGCCACCAGTTTCCGTCTACGTCACCTCAAGGCGAACAGGAGAATGTGGGTCAAAGTGGGTCAATGATACACTCACCAAGACAAGCTGCGTTTCAAAATTTACCATGGTCAGACAATCGAAGTGACAGAGTCACGAATGTTTAACGTAATAATACTGACAACGGACCACCATTTATTATCATCATTATTATTATTCTGTACTTGTCTCACATCATGCCATAAAAATTTTCTATGCTGTTTCGATACTTTACAATGCTACAATAAATCGATTATCGATTAAGTAACCGATTACTGTCGAATATTAGACACGTCAATAACTTTTGAATATTACACACAAAGAACCTAAAATTTAACAAAAGTGAAATCATCAAAAATATGGTACATGTTTTTAATTCCCTAATGCTTGCAATGTCCTCCGGTGTATTTCACCGCTCTCAGCGCTTTGATTTTTCGTTTATCTCATTCTACTACCGATAGTTTCTGTTATGAGGATCAACTTCGCAAGATGTCGTTTCGACAGGTTTTTCTTTTTTTTTATTTTCTAAATTTTTAAGACCTGAAAATCTATATTCGCCTAGAAAGGTGGTCTATCGATTAAATTACTGACAAAAAAAGTAAGTATTCTGGGAGAAATCAATGCATTTTCCTTTTGTAAAATACAAGTACTGTATTCCCCTCTGGTAACGAAGCCATGCTCTGTAAAAAGTGGTCTCAATACGTCTCCGTGATGCATTATACCAAGCAAGTCATCACTTAATTGTGGGTCCATAAAATCAATTTTGTTATATAACCGACTCAATCATGAAGTAGAATGGTCATTGGACATGCAGAAAACTGACCAAAAGCAAATAGTTTAACATGGGTCGATACTTTTTTTTTGTTTTTTTTTTTTGATATGCATTAATCCCCCTTTTAACAGAGTATGGCTTTTATGTTAAATCCAATCTCACCAATAGCGTCACAGTTCTACATTTCTATGCGGCGGTACATTCTGTTACACGTCCCTGACTTCGATGGAATACCGTATTAAATTTAGGCTAAAGCAGTAGGCTTAAGTATATCATTGTAAATTATCAATAACAGTGTTTCTTATTACACGTATTTTCGATATTTAATGATTGCTAATCAGTACTATGGTCCATTTCAGAACTCATCATATCATTTTATACAATAAGCAGTATTGAAAATCCAATCTCAATCAAATTCACAAACTGTCTCTGTCTGCCTTATTGGTGCTTTTACATGTACATATACATTGTTTTTTTTTAATTATCTTAGATAATGGCGGCAATTTCTCAGTGTTTTCTCCATCTTATTTCATAAAGAAACATTCATAAAGACTGGAAATGTTTAAGAGATTGAACCAGGGGCATCCACGTTTCGAACCATACGCTTAATTTCCTTAGCAACGTAGGACCCACTAAAACATGTGAACCAATATTCACCAAAGTAGCCTATATGAGCCATGCTCTTGAAAAAAAGGGGTTTAATGTACACGAATCTCCTTCATGCATCGTACTAAGCAAGTCATCACATAATCATGGATCCATAAAATCCATTCTGTCTAACAACCAACTGAATTACGAGGTAGAGTGGTCCTTTGACATGCAGAAAATTTACCAAAAGCAAACAGTTTCGACTCAGGTCAGCCTGCGCAGACTGCGCAGGCTGACCTGGGTCGATACTTTTAGCAGATGCATTAAACCCTCTTTTCATACAGCATGGCTCAAATCTATGAGTGGTTTATGGCACCTTTACATATGATAGATAAAAAGGAGCAATGTGATTGAGGTAATGTATTGAAGAGCTAGGGAGAGATTTAAATAGGATTTCAACAGTTTCAACTTTTTAACTCCCTTTAATCTAATTTGCTTTTCTTTTTATTTCGTTTTTGTTATTTTTCCTGAAAAATCCTCTAAAGGTTGTTCAAAATAGTTCAACTGTAATTTATAACTGTTTTCTAGTTCTATATGTAACATGTATATATCAAAATCAAATCCTCTCAAGGAAGGCATATAATTTAAGGGTTATAATTGAAGCGGACATTTCCGCGTATGTCGATTATTTCCGTAAATAATCGCCTGCACTGAGTATACCGACAGGATTACGTCATCACGATTATGTAAAGAAAATACCGAGAGTAACGGGAACATATCAACCATAATTGGTACATGTATATAAACGCTGTGAAATGTTGGATCATTGTGATCATGGACGGAATATGCAGCGAAGAAACAGTACATGACGATCATGTACGGATGATACCGAGATAAAACGGCACATTACGATCATGTACGGCATATACCGAGAGAAAACAGTAAATGACGACTATGCTCAGAACATGGTTAGAACGGTTGCGAATTCAATTATAACCTAGACTGGTTCAAGTTTTAAGAACTTTATTCCTTGTTTCTTTCTTGTTGCCATTTCAAATGAGTTTATAAATATTACATATCTTCAAAGAATGCTGTTATTGCGTCTTCTGTTTTTGTTCATGTCAACTCTTTACCTCCTTTTTTTCACATCTGTCAGCTGACCGCCTCTAAGAAAGAGATTCTGAGAGAGAGAGAGAGAGAGAGAGAGAGAGAGAGAGAGAGAGAGCAAGAGCATGATGAAGAAGATAATAGAAGGGAGTAAATGAGAAGGAATATAGGTACTGGTATAAAGAACCCAGGGCTTATTTATTTGAGCCACGATCTGGTAAAAGAAGGCTTAATGCATCTCCGTGATGCATGATACCAAGCTAGACATCACATTACTATGGATCTAACAAATCCGTTCTGTATAACAAGTTACTGAATCATGAGGTACACTGGTCTCTTAAGCTGCAGAAAATTGACCAATAGCAAAAAGTTTCGGCCCAGATCAGCCTGCGCGGACTGCGCAGGCTGACCTGAGTCGATACTTATTGCAGATGCATTAAGCCCCCATTTCACAGAGCATGGCTCATTAGTTTGAACGGCGGTGAACGCCACTTTCAACAATATTTCATTACAATCTCACGGCGTCAGCCTGCATGTTATTCATGTTGAGGAACACTTTATTTTTTCTCTTTCAGAACAAAAGTAGTCCTGAATGAAATCTGTTTTCCCCGAACATAAATATGTCAAATCTTTATGCCAGTGTGACTAGGCATAAACTTAACCTTTACAAAACTTTAAAATTTTGGACTCGACCAAATTGAAAGAATTTGCAGATGACCAAGTACGATAAATACAACATTACGATGATTTCTGTCTTTAATGTGCTAAAAAACATAGTAGAGACATAGTAGTAACGCAGTCGCCAATACACCAAACTCACATTTTTTTTTTTTTTCATCAATAGGCCTAGACCGGGACAAGATGTCAGTGTTTGTGACGTAAGATCTGAGTCTACAGTTATTCTCCAATTTAATGATAAAAAATTTTTTTTTTACCATGTAATCCCATGTTTTGACAATCCTGAGGCAAAGAAAAAACCTTTTGAAAACAATGACAGTATGGAAGAAAATAATGGTAACCAGCTTTTCCAGCTTTTTTCCTTTTCCCAAAATGTTTCCCAGCCTTTCAAAGACAAATTACGTCATCTGAGGCATATCTAACGGGCCGTCTGCAAATGCTTTCAATTTGGACAAGTCCAAAATTTTGTCGTCTGGTAAAGGTTTAACCGTTTAACACATAATCCCGCGTTTTAACGATGCTGATAAATGAGGCTTTAAAAAAAAAAAAACATTGTGGGAAAAGGAGAAAATGCTGGTAACCAGCATTTTCTCCTTTTCGCCACAATGTTTTCTATTCAGTCAAAGACAAGTATCTTGACATCAGCCTCATTTGATATGTCGTCTGCAAATCCTTTCAGTTTGGTTAAGTCTAAAATTTTGTCCTCATGCGGAGACTTACCAGGCCAATGAAATCAATGAGTCACGTCCTATTCGCCCAGTATATGCCCAATCATTGCAAGAAATGGAGAATATATAATGCAATAATGGATAAAAGGAGAAATCGCCTGGCAATGTAAATTAGTGCAGACTCATTTATATATCCAAGGTAACTCGGTAAACTGTAGAAGAAATGTCTCTTATCTATTTCTCGTAATGGGAGAAATATTGAAATCAGGGCCCGTCTTCATCAACCGTTCTTAGCTTCATTCTTAGTCTTTTTCGAGATGAAAAAAAAGTAACACTACTTTTGATTGGCTAAACCTTTCGGTTTAGCCAATCAGAAGTTGTGTTACTTTCAAATTTAGAAATCCTTGAAAACAAGACCAGGACTGTTCTTAAGAATGGTTGGTGAATATTGATCCATATCTACTGTAACACTGTGCATGGGAGAGCTTCTGTATCAACTCTTGACGCCGAGATACGGTAGCACAGTCGGTAGCGTACATGACTTCAGGACAGGGGGTCGCTGGTTCGAGTCCATAGCTCGACCAATTTCTTTCCGAGGATTTATAAATAGTTATTGCGACAGGATTCATTCCTCTATCCGATGACAGCGAATCATTGTTTCGACTATGTAGGAAAGTAGCCTGTGGCTTGGGAAGAATATTGTGCTTAGCACTGGTAAAAGAAATTCTAGAAAAGCATGGATAGGTGCACTAGCCGCCGCGATATAACTGAAATAATGTTGGAAACGGCGTTTAACACCATACAATCAATCAATAATTTGATTTGTCATTTGTAATTCTTTGAAAATAGACCAGTCTGAACTAACTGTATGGAAAAAGCCCACATAATAACCTCCTGCACACGATTCTTTGGGGGTCCTGTAATGAACCACTTATCAAAACATCGTGGGAAAAGGATAAATTGCTCGTAACGAGCAATTTATCCTTTTGCCACGATGTTTTCACACGTATTGGTGTAGAAAGCCTTTACTCGTGCTGACTCTTTGTTTTTACAAGGATATTTCAGTCCTTTTCGCTGTTTCGTTACAGCACGTCATTCGTTACTATTAAGTTACCTATCACTTTCGATAAGTGCTCACTGGAAAACTTAAACTGTGACCTCGCTCATCACGGGGTTCGAACCCCGAACATTTGATATAAAAGGGCGACGTTCTATCCTTACATAAGTGCCTCTTATTGAATAAATGGATTCACAATCAATGTAAAATAAATAGATAAGTTTAGATATTAAGCAATCCATATTCGTTATCACACAAGCTTTTTTTTTTATATGAAAGCAGATCTCTTTTGAAAATATTGTTGGAAAAGGAGAAACTGGCGGTAATTCATATCATTATACCTCTGTATCGGACACTTCATACCCAAGATCTGACTGAACGTACTGTATAGTCGGCTATTGATCTACACTGTCTACAAAAGCGACATAAAGCGGACCTAGCAGCCCAAATGATAACTTGCATAGCAACCACAGTCCGCGCCAAAATTTCGCACATTGTATGCTGTCTGATTTCGGTCTACACTGTCTGCTTAAGCGCCTTCTCTCGCGCCCAGCAGCCTAAATGATAACTTGCGTAACAACCACAAACGTTATAAATGCGCACCAAAATTGTGCATATTGTATGCAGTCTGGTTTTGGGTCTACACTGTCTGCTAAAGCCCCTTCTCTCGCGCCTAAAAGCCGAATGGATAATTTGTGTAGTGCTCAACCATATTTAGATGCTACACATAAGTGCGCGGCAAAACGAGGTACTATATACGGGCATTTTAAACCTTACCATTTAACACTTAAAACTGTACATAGGAAACTTTGGAGACATTTTCAAATAATGTGGGTCAAGATCCGACTCAAAAGAACCAACAATCTGATCTTGTATCTATACTGTCTTATATTTTGTGTGATATTCTAAACAAAAACAAACGTTGAATTCTCAACCTTTGCAATAATCGCACAAGCCGAACAGAGTCCATTCAGCATTGAAATAGAGGAGTGAACTCTTCATCTGATCACGATTTGTTTTTACGAGTTAATCGTCGATATTGATAACAAAGCCTAGGATTTTTTCATGGAGGCAACGAATGTCCCATACATAAAACACTTTCATAATGAGTGAGACAAATGCACTAAAGACTAAATATCAAATAAATTTGAAAGGGACAAAATGCTAGCTTTGTACGGTGTAGTGGGACCTTTCTCAAAGTCTACGGAACGATGTCTCAGAATCTGCCCATTGGTAGAACACTGTCACAAATCAAATGTGGTAGGAAAAAATTGTGGAAAATAGACAAAATGCTACTTTTCAGTATTTTCAGATTACTGACCCTTATCCAGCTAAATAAGCGAAATGAAACTTTTAAGCCGATAGTAAAAACACGATTTTGTCTATTTCAAAGGTATTTTTGGGAGGAAAAGTATCTTCTTATCGGACAGTATAGATCCAAGATCAGACTGCACGTTCTGTGCAGTCTGATCTTGATCTATACTGTCCGCAAAAGGTCATTGAATCGAGCTTAGCAGCCGAAGGGTTAAGCCTTTCTACTCCGGGTCGGAAATTCACGGTGAGGTTCGGTAAAGAGTTGAAATGCAAATAAACGAAGTTTGTTCAGTTTGTTTTATCGTTAAACTTTCCCAATGGCTGTTTTAATGTAACGGAATTGGTATTTATAGCTTATATCTGAGAAAATATTTATTTAACGCAAGTTATCTCCGACGCGGGAAGAATTGAAATCCGGTTGACCTGTTCTGCATTTGAATGGAACTGTTAACTTTTTCATAATCTCAACGAAACTTCGTGAAAAAAGGTTTTTCACTGAAATAAATAAAGCGTAAGAAGGCAAATCACTAGAAAAGCAAAAAGACAAAAGAAAGAAGGGAAAAAAATATCAACGGTGTTCCCTTAATGGGCTACGTAGCCTCTTCAGGTATTTTTAGATCCACGCCATAGTTTCGCAAAGACTTGTAAGAATGCCACATGATCAATAACACGCGTTGATGACGTGGATTTATATTCCTCTCAATCTGATGACGTCATATCTGATGTCGCGTTGTTTAAACGCCCAAAATAGTATTTTGTTTTACTAATTTCAACCGTACAGTTTACAAATTTTCAAAGAAAAAAAAAAAATCTTTTGGCGTATAAATCGGCATTTAACAAGAATTTTGAATTACATAATACATAAAAATTAAATAGCCTCCTATAAAACGCTGTAACTTTTTACAAGACGTCAAAAGTTACCGCTTGGTAATTTGCAGACTACAAAATTGAACATGGATTTGTCTTTGAAATGATTACCACTATTATGTGCTTTTCCCCACAATGTTTTCAAACGTTTTTCCTCCGAATTGTTAAATACAGTGCTTTCAGGTACAAGATTAACCCTTTTCCGCATGAAAAAAAAAAAAACTCGGCCCAAATTAAAAGCATTTGGAGACGACATACATATGGCGAAAATAAAGGAATTTGTCATTTAGATGATAGAAAACGTTGTGCGAAAAGAGGAAAATGCTGGTGAACAGCATTTTCTCCTTTTCCCACAATGTTTCCAAAAGCTTTCTTTCTCGGGGCCGTTAAAACTCGCGATTGTCTGGTTAAGAGCTAACCCCATTTCCTCCTGAAACAAACTAGCTGCACTTCGTACTGAAATTTTGTAGAAAGCGGGCGATGATTATTGTCCCCATTTTTGACAATGTTGTAGAAAATTGTATAATGTAAGGTCGTCAAAAGTCGTGCACATGTCTTTGAATGTGTTATACATGAAATTTTGTTCAAAGCGGCCTCAAGCGAAGGCCAGTGGACATATCCATGATTTCTTAGTTTTCCTTTTACCAGTACTTCGTACAATATTATTTCCAAAGCCACAGGCTGCTTTCCCACATTACCAATGTCGAAACTATATTCCGAAGTGAGAGAGGAATAAATCCTGGTGCACGGACTATCATCAGCCAATGGAATGAAATTAGCTAAGCTAGCGATTCAAACCAGCGATCTCTGGTTTCACGCCCTATATATTACGGGCTGAGCTAGGTACCGCGCTCGACAACCCATATCTAGATGCGATAAAAGCAATCATACATGGTATAAGATAACCCTGCAGCACTGATAAAAATTAACCAATTGTCAAAGTTTTATTTCGAAATTTATCATAAAATTGAGATAGGCAATCAAGTGTTAACGGAAGAGTGGAGTGACAACATTCAAACCATTCCGAATGGGGTAATTTGATATGGCGGCGTTGCTAGGGAACCGTTATGCTATTTCAGTCGTGGTTTTCTTGTCGCTAATGTAAAATTAATCGTTGTTTTTCATTGAATACATGAACGGCGGCCCTATTCATAATATTTACTGATAATTTGAAAATATATAACCTTTTCCGTAATAACAAGCTTTTTTTTTTGCTGGTAGCCCAGGGCTTGATTTATGGATTGTATGGCATTAACGCCGTTTCAAATGTATTTGTTATACCGTGGCAACCAGTGCACCTATCCATGCTTTAGTCTTATTCTCCAATATGTTCTAAATATGAAAGTAACACAACTCCTGATTGGCTAAACCAAATGTTTTAGCCAATCAGGAGTTTTGTTACTTTCAAATTTAGACAATTCTGGAGAAGAAGACGAAGAATATTCTTCAGAATGGTTGCTTGAATCGGACCCTGGTGTTTCTCTTTACTAGTACCTCCGGCACAATTTTCTAATCAAGCCACTGGCTGCTTTCCCACATATTCATCGTCTAAACAACGATCAGCGGTGATGGAAGAATGAATTTTGTCTTGATGACTACCATTAATCATCGGAAAGAAGCTGGCCGAGCTTGAGATTCGAACTGATAGTCCAAGACAAATCTTAGCAAAAAGGAGCTCGAATGCATTTCAGTGAGCGGTTTTCGAACAGATTTCTCTGGTAGCTAAAGTCTTTATCAGAATATAAAAAATTCAGACTCATCAAAATTCAGAACATTTGCAAGCAAAAAATTAATTATAGCTCAAATGATGAGATTTGTCTTTGAAAGGGTATAAAGCATTGTGAGAAAAGGGGAAATTAATGGTCACCTGAATTTTCTCATTTTTCCACAATTTTTTCAAAAGCCTTCTGCCTCAGGATCTTCAAAACACGGGGTCGTATGGTACGTGGTTTAGGCATGTGTCCATAGGCAAAAAAAAACTAGCCAGCAGAAAGAAAATTTGTTTTAGAATTCGAAAACCGTTCTTAAGCGTGACTCACTGACCTCCTGCGGACAGTGTAGATCAAGATCAGACTGCACAGAACGTGCAGTCTGATCTTGTATCTACACTGTCCGATATGGGGATATCTTTCTCCCAAAAAATACCTTTGAAATATCAAAATTTGGGTTTTTACTATCGGCTTAAAAGCTTCATGTTAGTTATTTAGCAGGATAAGGGTTAAGTAAAATCTATCCCAGACGCGCCCCGCCCGGGTGGCTCAGTGGTGAGGGTGTCGGACTCATGACCTGGTGGTTGTGAGTTCGATACCCGGTTGAGGCGAACTTTCTTTCCGGCGTATTTTCGCCTATCACCTCTGCTGAAGCATGTGAGAAAAGTAGTCGGTGGCTTTGGAAAGAAAGTTGTGTTAGTACTGGTGTGAGAAAGCCAGGAAACACATGTGCGTAACCGACCGCCATGATATGACCTTAGCTGTTAAAGTGGCGTTAAACCCCAATACAACCAACCAACTATCCCAGACGCTAATCGTATTGGCTGTAACGTTTTGCGTAAGCCAATCAGAATGCCTCTTTTAAAATTAGAACAGCATTATTGGAAGGCTGGCTTCTAATGGGCCCGGGTGAGTATGACCTAGATTAACGTCGCCGAAAAAAAAAAGAATAAAATCCGTGACACCAATATCGAACCCTGTTACCATGGCAACCCTAACAATCTCCAACGGTCCGGGTCTCTCGAGATTTGGAGGGTCTTATCTGCACTTGGGATTGGCTAACGTTTATTTAATGTAGGAATATACCATGGACGTTGGCGATATGTGTTCTCTATTCACAAGATATTCTAAACAAGGCAATTGAAATGCTGATAAATACGTCTAAGTAAGTCGGCGACGCGTGGGCCTTTAAGATTTATATTCGACACACGAACCTTATACGAAACAAATGCAAAAGGGGGTTTAATGCATCTCTGTGATGCATTATACCAATCAAGCCATCACATCATTATGGACTCATCAAATTTACTTTGTCTAGTTAACAAACAATTGAATCATGAGGTAAACTGGTCCTTTGAGATGCACAAAACAGACCAATAGCAAAAAGTTTCAAACCAAGTCAGCCTGCGCGGACTGCGCAGGCTGACTTGGGTCGATACTTTTTGCAAAGGCATTAAGCCACCTTTTTACAGAGCATGGATCATACTTATTTATATTAAATAAGTGAATATTGTTCATATTATCCGTGTTTTACCATCACAACAATTTCAGAATGTTTTCAAATCCCCTCTTCCTGAATGTCATTAAAACTTAGGATTATGTGGTAATGGGTTAGTTAATCAGTTGCTATTTTTACCGACTATGCTTTCCAAAGCTGTCAACTTCCGGAGGGTAAAAAGTCGGTGTGTAATAAGGGGGGTAACTCTTTATCAAACGACAAAAACTTAAACTCGACCAAATTTGAAAGCATTTGCAGGTTACAGATTAATCTAAGCTCCACAGGTATGCGTCATGCTCTGTGAAAAGGGGTTTAATGCATCTGTCAAAAAGTTTCGACCCATGTTAGCCTCGCAGGCCGAACAGTGCAGAAACGTTTTGCTTTTGCTCAATCTTCTTCATGTAAAAAAAAAATAATTCTATCTCAGGATTCAGCCAGTCGTTAGACGAAATGGGCCGAGCCCCGGTAGCTTAGTCGGTAGTGTGCAGGACTTGAGAACAGGTCGTGGGTTCGATCCCTGGCTCGGCCAATTTCTTTCCGAGGATTGAAGATAGTCATTGCGACAGGATTCATTCCTCTCCCACCGCTGACCATTGTTTCAACGATGGTTGTGTGGGAAAGCAGCCAGTGGCTTGGAAAGAATATTGTGCGAAGTACTGGTAAAAGAGACTCCAGGAAAGCATGGATAGGTGCACTGGCCGCCGCGATATAACTGAAATAATGTTGAAAACGGCCTTAAAAATCAAACAATCAATCAATAGACGACATGGATTTTATGGATCAATAATTTTATGATGACTTGCTTGGTAGAATGCATCACGAAATTGCATTAAACGCCTTTTTGCCAGAGCATGGCTCACATTATTATCATTCCTGTCTTTGACATGGTAGAAATTATTGTGGGAAAACGAAAAGGTGCTGGTTACCAGCATTTTCTCCTTTTCCTTCAATGGTTTCAAAAACGTTCTCCGTTGGGGTCGGCAAAACACGGAATCGTTTCGTACAGGATTAAACCGTTCTTACAATACAATGCATTACAATACAGTATCTTATTTACATAATTAGGCCTACGTAATACCTATGCATTTATACATTTAATACAGCTACAGAAATAATATTCTTGCAACCTCTTAAACTCTTCTTTTCAGTTTACCGTGTTTGCATACCAACCAAATGAATTCAACTTTCTTTCGAAGTCTTGAAGTCGATTTCCACTGCAATTAAAGCTAATTTTATTCACAGCTTAGCATCAGTTAGTGGACGGTTTTGGTCACCAGACTGCACGTTCTATGCGGTCTGATTTTAATCTGCACCGTCCGCAATAGCCCTGCAAGTAGCCATTAGAAGTGAAAGAGTTTTTTTTCTTAACGCGCCGAAGCCGGCTTCAGCTGCTTTCGCAGACAATTTAATTCAAGATCAGGCTGCACTGTTACTTTTGCGGACAGCGTAGATCAAGATCAGGATGCATCTACACTGTCTGATACAGTGTTTCATATTCTTGCCAAAAACAAGTTTGAAATGACAATATTTCGGCCGTATTTTCCTTATTGAAAACTCGGTAACATAAGGATTAAAGGCGCATATTCAGGTTTTTTTTTTGCCGTGAATAAATTTTATTTTTTTTTTTGGCAAAAGACTGATAAATACCACGAAATATAATTTTCTTTGGAAGCGTAAAGACCCTGGACGATTACAACCAGTATAAGAAGCAATCTTGGTGTTCGAATAATGAGCTGGTCGCTTTGCAATCGGTAACACCGCCTACTTTTATGAGACCAGCTGCAGGGCCCGTATTCACCAGCCATTCTTGAGAATATTCTTTGTCTTATTCTAGATTTAGAAAGTTACACACCTTCTGATTGGCTAAACCATTCGGTTTAGCCAATCAGAAGTTGTGTTACTTTCAAATTTAGAAAATCTTGAAGAGTAAGACTAAGAATATTCTTAAGAACGGTTAGTGAATACGGACCCAGGGCCCGGTTTCACGAAAAAACTGAAGTTTCTTATTTGACTCAAATCTTCTAATGGTTCCAGGTTCTGACTTAAGTTCAGTTCATTATTAAGATGCATTCCAGTAACATTAACAGACTATAGTAACATTCTCAAATCCTGAGTTGACACTATGTTTCAGACTCAACTAAGCAAAATAAATGGACTTAACGACATATGTCACAAATTTTTCTAACAGACAAGATTTTTTTAAAACTTTGCACATACAAAGCTCATCATGTCTCTAGGAGATTACAGTAAAAAAACGTGCGGGTCACCGTGTTCGTTTCTGAGAAATTTGCCTTTGAAAAAGGTATATACAGTTCCAAAATTTATCTTATATTGGATTTGGAGCGTCTTTCTTTGATATTCAATTAAACAGGAAAATTACGGGAAAAATATACAAATCTCGTATACATCATTTTAGTGAAAATTCATATATCTTTGCACAAAAAATATATAAAAGCCTGGTTTTTTAAGCATGGTAAATGTACAGATATGCATGTTATATATAGACCATTGAGTTAAAAAGGGAGATAATTTGACCGAATTAAGGGTTAATCTAAAATAAATACATAATTTCTAACGGACAGATTTTTCTTAAAATTTCCACACTTATAGTATTTATAATTCTAAACAATAAGAAAAAATAGAAATGGCACCTATCCGTGCTTATTTCATCAGAAAACAAGGTTGAAGGTCCCTGTGGAAGTTATTTTTTCAAGGAAAAAAATAAGATAAAAGCTCAGCAGACATAGTGGGAAAAGGAGAAATTGCTTAAAAGGAGCGATTTCTCCTTTTCTAACAATAATTTTCAAAGTGGAAACAGCTATACTTCCACAGCTTTAAATTTCCTGCCTTTGTTTCCTTGTTTGGTGTGTAACGCCTTGTCAGCAGCATTTTAATTATTTCACGGTAACAGTTCAAAGATCCATTTTTTTCCTCTTCACCAATACTACGCAAAGAAAGTCCTACTTGTTTCAGTGCACCAATAGTACTACCGATATGTGCAAAAAATACATAGGTGCACTTTTGATTT
The DNA here is from genome assembly GCA_946811185.2 of Hippopus hippopus. Taxonomy (NCBI): domain Eukaryota; kingdom Metazoa; phylum Mollusca; class Bivalvia; order Cardiida; family Cardiidae; genus Hippopus; species Hippopus hippopus. The sequence goes on from OX328098.1 coordinate 20,723,254, forward strand.
ATTATCCACGACAAAAATACATGCGCAGAAGGATGCGAGGGAACATTTGTCATTTACGAGTACGTCGTTAAGTTAATTAACAGACTTAAGTCCATTATTTTGCTGAGATGAGTCTGAAACATTGTGTCAACTTTGGATTTGAGAATGTTACGTAAGTCTGTTAATGTTAGTGAAATGCATCTGGAATAACAAACTCAACTTAAGTGGGAAAATAAGTTTGTTTGCAGATTTGAAGAAAAGAAGAGACTTAAGTATTTTCGTGAAATCTGACCCTGATATGACGTCATAGCCCCGTTTAAATGCGATTCCACATAATCGACGCGGTTTATTGATTATTTGACATTCCCACAAACTTTTGCGAAATTGTAACGCAAAATCTGAAAATTCCTCAAAAAGCTAAGTATCCATTTAACCCTTATTCTGCTAAATAAAAGAAATGAAATTTTCAAGCCGATAGTAAACCCCCCAAAATTTTCCTATTTAAAAGGTATCTTTGGAGGAAAGAATATCTCCTTATCAGACAGTATAGATCCAAGATCAGAGTACACATTCTGTGCAGTCTGATCTTGATCTAGTCGGTCCGCAAAACGTCAGTGAGTCGCGCTAAACAGCATAAGGGTTAAAGAATAACATAAATATTTCTCTTTTTCTCATAATTCTCCATCAACCTTATTGCTTTATTGGTGGTTATCAAGCTACTAACCCCCTCCTTCCCCCATTCAGTGATAAAACAGTTTTGAAATTTAGTATGATTAAAAAGAAATGTGAATAGCCCCCTTTAACCCTTTACAAAACACTCTACAGTTATAACAACCCTAGGAAAAACAGCTTTTGAAAACATTGTAGGAAAAGGAGTTAATGCTGGGAAGCATATTTTTCCCACATTGTTTTCTGCTCGATTACAGGCAAGTCTTGAGCGTTTGAGCCACCTACGATGTGTTGTCTGACAAGGCTTTGAATCTGGACAAGTCTAAAATTCTGTCATGCGGTAATGAGTTAAGGTGGACCATATCTTATCTACATGTCGACTGTCAAAAAGATACAACGGTTGTCTTCGTCCATAATTTGCATAATTACTGTTTTGTTAACTCAACTAACTTGATGCTGATCACGCGCCAGTTTAGCTTCTTGTTTTAAATACTGTTTAACGCTTAAACAAACGGCAAAATTTTAAACCCGGCCATATAAACTGAAAGTATTTGCAGACGACATATTTAAATGTGGCATTAATGATGGGATATGCCCTTAAAAGTGCAAAGAACCTTAAGGAAAGCAAAAAATGTTGGTTACATGCATTTTTTTCTTTTTTTTCCATGATGTTTTCCGGAGGCCTCTTTTTCAAAGTCGTTAAAATGGGGATTCTGAGGTGAAGAGATAATCAAATACTGTTTAACTCTTTGACAGACGATACAACTTTTAGAATCATCCATCATGAAAGTACTTGCAGACGACAAATTGAATGTGGCTCGAGTGAGATTTGACTTCGAAATACATGTAGTAGAAAAACTTTGTGGCGCAAAAAGAGAAATGCTAGTCACAAACAATTCGCCTTTTACCACGATATTTCTTTTTTTTTTTTTTTTTAACGTCATGGTCCTAACCCTTATCCTGTTAAAAACTTAAAATGAAATTTTCAATTTGATAGTAAAAACCTAAATATTGCTTTTTTAAAGGTATGTTTTGGGGAATAATATCTCCTTAGCGGACAAAGTAGATCAAAGATCAGACGGCACGTTCTGTGCAGTCTGATCTTGATCTACGCTGTCCGTAAAAGGTCAGTGAGTCGCGCTTCGCAGCCTAAAGGGTTAAAACACGGGAACGTTTGGTACAGGGATGAGATGTAACTTACTATCTATTGCAATTAAAAAACACATGTCAAGTTCGTGACCTTCAATACTTTCAACATTACACTCTTTACCTACTGACGTACTTTTTTTAAGACTTGTCAAAAGCGAAATGATTTGCGAACGACAAATTTAACGCTATTCAAATGATAGGGCCCATCTTAGAAAATGCAGAAAAGATTGTTGGAAAAGGACAAAAGGCTGATTGACAGCCTTTTCTCCTACTTCTACAATGTTTTCAAAAGTCTTCCCCAAACGATAGTTAAAGCTCCGGATTCTTTGGTACAGGGTTAAAGAGCCACGCACATGTAAATGAATGGATGTACAACCATGTCAGCAAACTGGGCTTATTCCTTTACCAAACAATTCCTTGTTTCACGACAATACGAAAGAAGACTTTTGAAAACATCGTAGCAAAAGGAGGAAATGCTGGTAACCAGCATTTTCTCTTCTTTTCCCACATTGATTTCTATTCCTTGACACACAGTTAATTTGTCGTCTGCAAATGCTTTCAGACTGGACAAGTCTGAAATATTGTCGTTGATAAAGTGTTTAAGCAAAACCATCACTGAATTGAAACTAAGGGTTGTTTTGGGACATTTTAGCTTTCCAAATCTCGGACTGCACGTTCTGTGCAGTCTGATCTTGGATCTACAGTGTCCCGGCATAAGCATTTCAAATCACTTACGACAGCCTAAGAGGATAATTTTAGAGGCAAAACCTAAGACTGTTGCAAAAGAACCGCATGGTTTAAGTCAGATACAAAAGTCTAACCCCTTGTCCACGCAATCCTGAGTTTCACGATAATAAGAAAGAAGCCTTTAGAAAACATCTCGGAAAAGGAGAAAATGCTGGTAACCAGCATTTTATCCTCTTCTGCAGTACTTTTTAATCTTTTGGAGTCAATTTATATTATACTAGTAAGAGCCACATTTAATTTGTCGCCTGCGAATGCTATTTGTATTTTGGCTGTTTCTGGTCTATAGCTTTTAAAAATCTCGGATATATTAGATCCAAGGTTAGGCTGCACGTTGTGTGCAATCTGACCTTGGGTCTACAATGTCCGTATAAGCATAGTTTCCAATCGCTAACAACGCCAAAGAGGAGACTTCTTTCGCAGACCCAAGACAGTTGTAAAAGAACCGCATGGCTAAAGCAAGATACATTTAGGCTTTTAGTAAAACAGTCATTGTATCGAAATTAGGACAAAAAAAGAAAACTTACTTCCAATCTTGGTAAATTCTCTTGCAATTCAAGAAGCTTTGCTGTTTGTTTTCATGGATCTAATGTGGGGCTTGAACGAAGATCTCAAGAAAACGGCACCAGGAACCATGAATTGCTTTGGTGTTCTTTATCTGTCATCAAAACTCTGTAAAAATGACAATGCTTTTTACCAATTAGGCCTTAGGCTGCTAAGCGCGACTCAAAGACCTTTTGCGGACAGTGTAGATCAAGATCAGACTGCACAAAACGTGCAGTCTGATCTTGAATCTACACTGTCCGATAGGGAAATATTATCCCAAAAAATACGTATGAAATTGCAAAATTTAGGATTTTACTATCGGCTCGAAAGTTTTATTTCACTTACCCGGTATTTAGCAGTTTATAAAGGCTAAAGGAGTTGTTTTCTCAACAGACAACTAGTAGTTCTGGAACATACAGAAAAAAAAATGCATACAGCATATGGAGATGTCATCAAATAAAACCCCGACCAAACAACTTCATATTTGACGACAATGAGAAAAAAAAAAGCTCTTGAAAACATCAAAAGGAGAAATACTTGTATGCAACATTTCCCTTTTTCTTGCAGCGTTTTCTACCCTCAAAAAGACATCTTCCCATCATTTTGGCAACGTTTTATCCCAGGGTCGTAAAAATACGGGGTTGTTTGTTAAAGGCGTAATAAATCATGCTGCAGTACCCATGGAATAAACCACATCCGAACCATAAAAAAAGACGTAGCTCTATGGTTTCTTAATGGAAGTGTTGCAGTTATGAACATGTACTCCATTCTCGAAAGACACTATAAGAATCTATGTCAACCCTTATCCTGCTAAATAAATGAAATGAAACTTTCAAGCCGACAGTAGAAACCCGTATAATATTTTTTAAACTCAATTTTTGGAGAAAAATATTTCCTTGACGGACAGTGTAGATCCAAGATCAGACTGCACGTTCTGTGCAGTCTGATCTTGATCTACACAGTCCGCTAAAGGTCAGTGAGTCGAGCTTAGCAGCTGCAGGATTTAGTTTTCCTGAGAAATTTAGTAGCCACTCTCTGTCAACTATTTGTATGTTCTTTCTTTGTATTATGAGCCGGTGGCCTAGATCCTGAATAAATTGTCTATGTGCATGTCATGTTTATTTCTATGCATCGCTTGTTTAGCTAACCAACTACATCGTCATGCAAGGACCTGAATTATTTGTTTGCTTAGTGTTCTTCGCTATTCCCCGCATTATTTCAGCTACATTACGGTGGCCAGGGCACCTATCAACATGTTACTGCAGTTTTGTGTGTGTGTGGGTTTTTTTTTACCAATACTTCGCAGAACATTCTTTGCAAAGCACTAACCTGCTTTTCCACAAAGACATCTTCGAATCAACTCGCTGCGGGAGGAACTAACTTGTTTATCACGGCTAGACATAAAAAAGCAAACTGCTGATGGCCTTTAAACTGCCTTTCTACACACCAGTAAACCTGTCCATGCATTCCTTTTTTACCAAAGTCCTGCGCACGGCAGCCATACTCAAACCATATCTTTCCTTCCTATACTTCACTCTTCATCACAATACAAAATTTTAGACACTACCAAAATGAAAGCATTTGAAGACAATAAATTCAAAGGAGCTCAAAAGATCAGCTCTGCCTTTGAAATAGTAAGAAAACATTGTGAAAAAAGGAAAAAATGCTGGTACTGCCATTGTCTTCTTTTCCCACCATGTTTTCAAATGCCTTCTTTGTAAAGGTCGTTTAACCACGGGGCCGTTTTATAGAGTTAAACACAACCAATGCATTGATCAGTGGAACGATTTTTAACAAAATAGGATTTCCGGACCTTTATAAGGAACTTCGGTGGAGCCTGGTGGTATACGAACTATTTACCCTGTATTACATGTGATGTGCGTCAACTCTGGCAAGGCTAAAACAACATAGTCTCAACATAACAGACTTAGTATCAGATCCTTAACGACACAATCCCGAGTTTTAAGGACTATGAGTAAGAAGCCTTTGGAAAATATAGTGACTGGCATTTTTTTTTTCTTTTCATACAATGCTTTCCACCCTTTCAAAAACAAATCCCAGTATTTGAGCCAATTTCAATTTGTCATTAATAAATGAGCCATGTTCTGTCAGAAGGGTGTTTAGTGCATCTTCGTGATGCATCATACCAAGTTAGTCATCACATAATTATGGATCCATAAAGTCCATTTTGTCTAACAACCGAATGAATCATAAGGTAAACTGGTCCTTTGACATGCAGAAAATTGACCAATAGCAAAAAGTTTCGGCCAAAGTCAGCTTGCACGGATTGCGCAGGCTTGCCTGCGTCGATGCTTTTTTGCAGATGCATTAAACCCCCTTTTCACAGACCATTGCTTAAATGCTTTTAAGGTTTGATCAAGTCTAAAATATTTCCGTCTAGCAAGGAGTTGACAAGAAGTGAGCAGTTTCACTCTGGCACGGCTGGGACAATACAGACTCAGACAGTAGACTCATGTTAGTTTAAAGAGCCCACCAGTGCACATTCTTCTCAATGGATACTACGAAAAATACACCGTTCGTTACCTCGACAATGGAATGTGTCATAGGCATTATTTAAAAGTCTCCATAATACAGGAGAGGATTCCTTTAATCCAGTTTTATTGATGTTTTGTGTATCTGGCTTTGCTCTGAGGACTCCCCCATTGTTTTTCTCACGCCCTGTGTCGTTCTCACGACGGAAGAAATCCATTTGGAGTGATTCGGTTATTGTCGGTGACATGTTTGTACATAACTTTAAATAGATCCGAGGCTATTGTAAAATTCGGACATAATGGACGCTCAGAATTTAATATGAAAATTTCAGTACGACCCTGAGCTTTGTTATGATTTATTGCTGAAATAAAATGGTCAGAAAATAGAATTCAAATATCCCAAACTTCTCTTAAACTGTTCGGTCCTACGGCAGAACTGATCGCGCTTTTCCAAATCTTGCGCAACTGCCGAAGTCAATATCCCAGAATTTAGAACTTGACTTAAATTTTGAATGGTAGAACTGAATAGTGTTTTGTACCGCGTTGAACATTATTTCAGTCATATGACGGCCACAGCTCACCAATTCATATTTATCTTGGGTTTCACCCGTACTAGGCTAGAGCTCTTAAGAGTAAATTCGCTTTCACCCTCCATCAATCAATTCCATGTTTTCACGACCCTGATGATGACAATTTTTGAAAAAAATTGTAAGAAAAGGAGAAAATGCCGGTAACTATATTTTACACCCTTCCAAAAACACTACCAATACCAATACTAGGCTAGGGCTCTAAAGTGTGGTTCAGTCTTGAGCGGTTGGTCCAAAGGTTTTTCTAAGACTTGGCCCAGTGACCTACTTTTTGATTCCACATGACCCAAATTCACTCTTGTCCGAGATATTATCAAGACAAACATTCTGACCAAGAGTCATGAGTACCGGTATCAGACTGAAACACAAAGTAACCAAGCAAAATTTTAGTAAAACCTTGTGTGCACTCCAGAGGCCACAGTTTCAGTTTGATATGTAGGAAACTTTTTGGCCAAACATGTGCTCAGGTGAGCTAAAAACAGCTATGTTGGGGGGGGACATAATTCTTACACGCTTAAAAGTAGACGTCCAAAAATTGCATTTTTACGCATCTGTAGCCTCCTGTTAATACATAGATAAAAATTCAACCAATAACAGCAAAACTGAGGGAGATATTAGGGACACAAAATACCAACCCTTTACCGAACAATCATGAGTTTTAACGATCCTGAAAAAGATGGCTTTTGAAAAATCATTTTTTTCTTTTTTTGCGGCAACTTTTTCTGTCCTTCCATAGATATAAAAAATTATCCTGTCAAGAGAACCACATCTACTTTGTCGTCTGCAGATGCTTTCGATTTGACAAGATTAAAATGTTACCGTCTGGGAGAGAGTTAACCCTTTACCAAACGACAAACTTGAAGATTTATTTAAATTGCAAGTAATTACAAACTTCAAATTAAATGTCATTCAAATGATAATTTCTTTTATTCAAAATGCTAGAGAACATTGTGGAAAAGGAGAAAATGCTAGTTACAATTTGAAAACATTTGCAGTGGACAAGTCAAATCTGACTCAAATGATGAGATTTGATTTCAAAAAGACAGAAAACATTGCGGGAAATGGAGAAAATGCTGATTATTAGCATTCTTTTCCCTTTTCTTACAATGTTTTTCAAAAGTATTATTTCTTCAGGGCTGTTTTACAAAGTCCAAGGGAGGAAATTAATACCAAAATACAAAAGGGTGAAAGTGTTTTTATGTTACATTCAGCCCCCGACCTACACGTGGGTACCTCCTTAATTTGATACATTCTTGTATTCATTTGATAGCCTTCATCCCTTTTCCTCCTCCGAGAGACACATTTTTGGATTTTAAAACAAAATAAAACAAAACCAAACAAAAAAATTGTGATAGATGAAGAAATCGTTCATTTATATACATAACACACGGAGAAATTCTTTAAGGAATACCTCCTTTGTCTTTTCAAATTAGATAATTCTAATATTTTGTCATGTAATAAAAGGTGAGTTTAAAAAAAGAGACTGAAGCGATGGGTCGAAACTCGCCGTAAAACATGCACCTTTCACCTCTTAACGGCTATACTCTAACAATCAGTTCATTCTTTTTTTGCTGCAGCTTTCTCGCCTTTCCGACCTTTATTCTGCTGGATCAACCCTTCACCATATTAACTCTTTCCCAGACGACAAAATTTTACACTGGTCCAAATTGAAAGCATTTGCAGACGACATTTTTAATATGCACAAATTATGATTTTTTTTTTTTTTTTTTGTTTTCTTTGACAGGTAAGAAAACATTGTGGGAAGAGGAGAAAATGCTGGTAACCAGCATTTTCACCTTTTCCCACAATGTTTTCAAAAGTCCTTTTTCCTTGGGGTCGTTAAAACTCGGGATTGTGTGGTTAAGAATTGATATGGTTTTTGGGCTAGAGGCCTTTAGGCGCCAACCCCATAGTCTATACCGGTTTTCAGAACTTTGCACAAAGCTGCAACCACTCTTAACGCCATGTATAAATGCGCGCAACCGGTGTTTCTGATTGGCTTCAAGTGCAACGGCCGTTTATTATTGGCTTGAAACGATGCGTTCTTTAAAAGCCTTATCCGTGAGTTATCTGTCCGTGGTGTAATAAAAGTACAGGAATGGGAGGGCGGGGGTCAGTGTCTATATGATTTACCGAGAAAGTGCAAGCGCAAATATTTTTGTGCAAGAGTATAAAAAATCACCAGTGTCTCTTTGCATGATATAATGCAATCTTAAATACGTACTTGCTATATTCAGTCGGGAAATTTATAGAATCTTTCCAAAGCATATGCTCCAATGTAAATTATTTACATTGTTACTTTTCACCGTATATCATCGTGATACATAAATAAAGTTTAAATCAGCCCTCTTACGAAAGAATATCGCGTTTTTAACGACCCCCAGGAAAAGGTTTTTGAAAACATCATGGGAAAAGAAGAGAAAATCCTGGTAACCTTAATCACAGTTTAATACATAAATGCATGTAAAAACCTTGTGACAAAAAGAGAAATGGCTCGCTACGAGCAAATTTTCCTTTTGCCACAAGGTTTTCAAAAATGCTGCTGATGGAAGAAATAAATCCTCAACAGGTGGTAATGCGATTTTAACCTGCGCAATTAACCCTTTACCTTACGACAAAATTTTAGACTCGTTTGCATTGAAAGTACTTGCAGACGACAAATCAAAAGTGGCTTAAATTATAGATAGATATATCTGTGAAATGGTAGAAAACATTGTGGGAAAAGGAGAAAATGCTGATCATCAGCATTTTCTCCTTTTTCCACCATGTTTTCAAAACAGGGTCGTTAAAAGCATGAGATCGTTCAGTAAAGGGTTTAACCCTAAAAAAAGCCTGAACTGATCGCTTAAGTATAATAGGCGATTATTTTCGCTCGTTTATCGATACCGTTTAATTTATTTCATTGTGGTACATTTGATACACTTGCACTCCTATGAAAGACCCTTTTCGCTAGTTTCGTTCGATTTGCCCCGGCATATATCCCTTAACATTCTTTTGTAGAAGAAAGGTCAACATTTGAAATTAAAAATGGATGGATGGATGGATGGATGAGTGGGTGGATGGATGGATGGATGGATGGATGGATGGATGGATGGATGAGTGGGTGGATGGATGGATGGATGGATGGATGGATGAGTGGGTGGATGGATGGATGGACGGATGGACGGATGGATGGATGGATGGTCGGGTGCGTGGATGAGTTGATGGATGGATGGATGGATGGATGGACGGGTGGGTGGGTGGGTGGATGGATGGATGGATGAACGGGTGGGTGGGTGGGTGGGTGGACGGACGGATGGATGGATGGATGGATGGGTGCGTGGATGGGTTGATGGATGGATGGATGTATGGTCAAGAGGGTGGGTGGATGGTATGGATGGGTGGTCAAGAGGGTGGGTGGATGGTATGGTTGGGTGGTCAAGTGAGTGGGTGGGTGGATGGATGGGTGATCAAGTGAGTGGGTGGGTAGGTGGGTGGATCGATGGACATACGGACGGACGGAAAGACGGGCGAACAGGCGGGCAGGTGAACGGACGGAAGTCCGGTTGTTTAGTAAAAGCCTTAACGATAAAAACTTGTCTCACTTTCAGCTGATTGTAACGTCAATTTTTATACACTTAAAAGGCGTAAGAATTAAATTGAAATTTCTCTGTTTTCTTTTTAGGGGTCGCGGAGCAAACTAATTGAAGCCCTTTTAAGGTAATGAAGTGATGCATTGTTACATTGTTCTCGAACAAACGTCGAAAAGGGGTGTCGTGTTTCGCCACTTACAGTGAAGGAGAAAAATAAAACAAATGTTTTGATATTTGATACTGTTGCTGACTCTATATGGCTTGCAACACGTGAAAAGGGACATTGGGACATTTGCGTAAAGTGTCGTCTCGGATCAGCCTGCGCAATCCGCGCAGGCTGATCCGAGACGGCACTTTACGGCTACATTAGATTTTGTGCTACAGTAGACCTGCGCAAAACAGAAAATTACATAAAAACGTAAAGTGCCGTCTCGGATTAGCCTGCGCGGACTGAGAAGGCTGATCCGAGACGACACTTTACGCAAATGTCCGAATGCCCCTTTTCGCGTGTTGCAGGCCATATGTGGTAGAACCACTATTGACGTCAAACAACCTCCACCCTCTGCACGCATCCGATTGGTTCCATGGTTTGAGTGTTCGATTTACAATCAATGTCAGCATCATTGGGCAAGGCACTTTAGAAACCAAGCCCAGTACTGACAAAACCCAGAAAATACAAGATTAACCCTTTACCAATCAATCCCAAGTTTTAATGAAAGAAGAGGCTTCTCGAAACACAGTGGGAAAAGGAGAAAATACTGGTATTCAGCATTTTCTCCATTTCCAATAATGTTTTCTACCTTTTCAAAAATAAACTCCGCGATCTGAGCCGTTTTTCATGTCATCTGTTAATGCATTGAAAGTTCCTAACTATTGTCTTCAGAGTGAGGTAAGCAGCTGCGTTAACATGATTGAAATAATGTTGAAAGCGGGCGTCGTAAACTTTTCACACACAATTCTATGTTTTAACGACCCCGAGGAAGAAGCCCTTTGAAAACATTCTTTTGAAAAAGGAGAAAACACTGGTCACCAGGATTCTCTCCAATTCCAAAATTGTTTTCTACCCTATCAAAGCCAACTCCCATCTTTTGAGCCAAGTGTAATTTGTAGTCTGCATGTGCTTTCTATTTAAAGCCCCCGTCACACAAAACTAGTTCTTAGAACGACTTACCCCGTCCTGACATAATCGGAAAACAGGTTGCGGTCGGGGTAGAACGTGTAATTTTGGCCTGATAATGCCTGAAGCCCATTTCTCACCAAACCTGTTCTTAGAAAATCTTACCCCGGTCAACAAAATCGTAAAACGGACTGTGGTCGGGATAGGACGTGTAATTTCAGTCGGCAAAATGCAAACGCACTGCCAACTGATGCCCGACTGCACCGCGTCTCTAATAGGATCGAAGTACGGCAGTTCCGTTTGTAGTACGTCAAACTCGTTTAAGTACGTTTTCACTCCGTCTGATTTCAGGACGGGATGGACAGCAAAATTTTTTTTAGCAGGCTCAAAGTTCTGCAGCACCCTTCCCGTCCTAGCCAGTCCAATAAGTTCGTAAACAGATCGTAAAAGGTTGCTGATACGTCCACTCCGTCCGAACACAGTTTAAGTCCGTTCGGCAACAATTTTCGGAGCGGAGTGCGAACGAGTTTGGTGTGACGGGGGTATAAGCAGTCTAAAACATGTTGTTTGATGAAGACCTCAGCGTCAATCAATAAGTCGATCGACCGACCGATCGATCGATCGATCAATGGATCAATCAATCACCAAAGATAAGTAAATGAATATATTATGGCGTAAAACCAGAAATAATAGACCTTTATTTTCTTTTTCGCATGAGACAGTGTAGCAGCAGTTCTGATGAGAAGTAAGAACTACTGTAAAACGGCTTTTCATCTACTCCAGGCAGTTTCTAATTAAAGACACACTAGCGGGCAAAAGAAAACATTTCGGAAGTCAAAGTGCACGCCAATTTCATTCACTCCATTTAAGTGTGGATATTTATTAAGCCTTTGGCTGCTAAGCGCGACTCAAGGACCTTTTGCGGACAGTATAGATCAAGATCAGACTGCACAGAACGTGCAGTCTGATCTTGGATTTACACTCCGTTAAGGACATCTTTTCCCTCCAAAAAACACGTCTGAAATAGCAAAATTGGGGTTTTTGATATTAGTTTAAAAGTTTTATTTCATTTATTTAGCAGAGTATGGCTCATATACATGTATATAGGTAATTAATCTATGACTTTTTACACAGCTGAGCCATTCTACACACTTTCAAGTTCTCACTGTGTTTTTTTTTTTTCCTCTCTTAAGTGGTAAAGTTGTTTCTTCAAGTCTGACAGTGTGTTACAGTCCAGTCTGTGAAAGCACCAGTCGCTGGCAGAAAACTAAATCTTAAAATTGGAATTACGGTTGCCAACTTTACTTCTAGTTATTAAAATTCATTTTGTCTGCCAGTGACTGGAACAATGACAGACCGAATCGTGTCAGACTCATAAAAATATCCACACTTTAAGATGGTATGAGTTAAATTTGACAGCATTTTGATTCCTGTACTGATTACTTTGGGCCGCTAGAGGAACTTCTAGTTTGCGTGTACCCGTTGATATCCAGTTTTCCCTTACGTATCCAACACATAATACCTGTACATTATTGCCCAATTCCTACATTTTATTTTTCGTGCTTTGTCACAGTTTTTTAAACTTTGCCAATAATAAATTATACAAATATATGTAACAATGTTTATCGTGCTATATGGCTTTCACAGAACATCTCTTTTTATCGACCTTTGAATCTCTACCAGACGACGAAATTTAAGACTCATCAAAATTGAAAGCAGACGACAAATTAAATGAGGATAAACTGATAATAGTTTTCTGTAAAACAGTAAAAAAAAACTGGGGGAAAAGGAGAAAATGCTGGTTACCACCATTTTCTCCTTTTCCTATAATGTTTTTCAAAGCTTTGTTCACTTCTTCCTTGGGGTCGCTCGTTAACACTAAGGACTGTGCTGTAAAGGGTTAAATCGATTTGTGTTTTACACCCGTTATCAATATTGTTGACATATTCCAGTAAATTGTTTATTAAAATGTAGTATACTGGTGTTTCCCACTGATAGATATAAATGTATAGCTTGTGTTTGTATAGGGGGACACTTATACTGCCTCCCTATCAGATAGATATAAATGTAACAGTTCTGACACATGACCTCCAAAGGCGAGGATTGAAACCAGGACCTTTGGATCCCAAAGCAAACACTCTATCACGTCGTTTCAATAGCTAGCCCTATAGCAAAGCAGTATACTCGTAAGTGTCCCCTTATACAAACACAAGCTATTCATTTATATCTATCTGTGGGATAGACCAGTATACTACAGAAAAGTGGCAGACAGAATGAGGAGGCTTTATGAGGCTTCCTCGCTAGTTTTGAACCAATCCATACTCTGTTACATTAATCCACCACTTGCGGACCAGCCATAAATGCCATACTCTTAAACCTAGGCACTACAAAGTCTTTGATCAGGCCTGTTAGAAGTTTGAACCCTTTGACATTCCCGATACAAGCCTCACGGCGATCGCGATGGCACATATATTTCAGCTATAACCCTTAACCCTTTACCAAACGATCCCATCATCTAACGACCCTGAACACGAACGCTTTCTAAAACAGTATGGGAAAAGGAGAAAACGCTGTTAACCAGTATTTTCTCCTTTTCCCACAACATTTTCTATCCTTTTAAGGGTAAATCATAACATTTGAGCAAATTGATTTGTCGTCTACAAATGCTTTCTGTGTGGACGAATCTAAAGCCTTGGTCACACCGAGCTAACGGAAGAGTAACGGATAAAAAATCATTTTATCCGTTCGTGTCCGTTCGTATCCGTTTTATGTCCGTTTCTTATCCGGTGAATCCGCTACTTGTCCGGCGATGTCCGGCGATGTCCGTTCCGTCCGGTGGGAAGTTTTGAGCATGTTCAAAACTTTCCACCGGACAAAACGGACAGAGACATGCAAATGATAGACTTTGGATGCATCTGACAATTTATACCCTCGGCATGTCACGTGACCGGTACGTTCCTCGTACGTTGGTGTTCGGTACATTTCCGTTCATCGTACGTTTTGTCCGGTTCTCATGCGTTACACTTCCGTCTTATCCGGTACAAGTCCCTTACTTGTACGGTGATATCCGTTAATAGACCGTTTATTATCCTGTACATATCCGTTAAACGTGCGTTTTTTTTTTTCCGTTACATGTGCGGTACTCGTGCGGTCATTGTGTGGCTTCCTCGCTCCACACACCGATCGCGTGAGGCTCGATGAATTTTGTCACCGGATAACCAAATTCTGTATGTTTCTGTCCGTTTCCCCCCCCCCCCCCCCCCCCCCCTGTTACATATCCGTTAGCCGGTCTGACCAAGCCTTAAAGATTTAACGTGTGGCGAAGAGTTGAAATCTAGAAAATCGCATAGTAAAAAGACACAGACATTGCAATTTCGATATTTTTCTTACTTTTTTATGAGCATCTCAAACAATACACTATACGCAAAAAGAACTGGAAGTGCCTTAAATTTACGCCAAAACGTCCATGAAATTACGCCCAAACCGCTTTCAAATTACGCAAAAACTGTCAAAAAATTACGACCAACGTATTACTGGTATAACAAAATGCCTATTCTGTTCTGTTATGAATATCCACCAGACATGTTTTTAAAAAAAAAACCCAAATAAACAAAGAAATAATTATAAAGTTTGGCGTCTTTCTATCAAATTACTCATTTTCATATCAAATTTTCATTTCTCTAATGAAGACCCTATCTCTACTCTATCTTTCCATTGTTTTAAAGCCTACTTATCGAGTACTACATCTTTCGGCCCGGGTTGGCCGCCTTTCGACGTATTTCACGCACAATTACTTCTTAATGCGCATACAAAAAATAGTTCCGTTCTGATATGTTTTATCTAGGTATTTTTTTCTGTTCAGATCTCACGACAAAAATTCAAATTAAGAATTTTCTGTCAACTCATTACAGGTGCAATAAAACTAGATTTTGACCCATTTACCTTTGCAAGGAAGGGGGGAGGGGGTTGAAGGAAATATGTTGGAAGAAAACCTTGACTCTTAAAATGCTGAATTAATGAAATGGACCTTTTCAGTAAGACAAAACAGCCAAAATATTGGTACTGCAAGGTTGTTTGGGCCAGAGTATAAAATAAAGTAGTGGACAGAGTAGATCCAAGATCAGACTGCACGTTCTGTGCAGTCTGATCTTGATCTACACTGTCCACAAAAACAACTTAAGTTGGTTCCAGCGCTTTAAGGGTTTACTTTTAACTGGAAGGGAAAAATACTTCAAAATAATTTCTTTCCGCTGAGATTCGAACCCACGACCTTAAAAACCATATATCAGCGATTCTACCAACTGAGCTATACAGGTTGAGGTTATTCCTCGGTGTTCATAGTGAGACAAACTCTGGCAAAAGGGGGTTTAATGCATCTGCCTGATACTTTATACCAAGCTAGTCGTCAAATGATTATAGATCCATAAAATCCGTTTTGTTTAACAACCGACTGCATTATGAGGTAGAGCGGTCCTTTGACGTGCAGAAAATTTATAATTAGCAGAAAGTTTCGAACCACCACAGCCTGTGCGGACGCGGGTGAATACTAACAGTCTTTATTAGGTTTTTCTAAAAACAAGAAAACTGCATGCAGGTGCTACAAGCTGAGACGCAGTTGCATTTAAAATTGACTATTTTTCAGGGATAATTCTAAGTCAAACAGGGGTACTAGTATGTCAAAATGATTTTGAAGGTTACCTTTCCTTGTAGTGTGGTTCCCCCCTTTTGATAGTTAACAACTTGTCCAAGTTTGAAGTGAATATTTTCAGTAACGACAGAGATACATGAATTATAAAATGTCAAAGTGTTTGCACAACGAATTTTAAGTCGAAAAAGGGGCATAATCGTGTCAAAATATTTTAATAGTTACCTTCTCTTTTTCCTTGACGTTATCTTCGAAAACAGCCGAGCTAAAAATTGCGAAACAAAATCTGGACTGATGCCACTTATCCTTTATCATATTACATGTTACATGCGGATGGTGTTTGGTTTTTTTTTGTTTCATTTTATCTTGCAGAAAACTTCACTGTCTTGAAAATACTTGGTTGTTAGGAGGTGTAAATTTCTCTTTTTGCCACAGTGTTGTCACTTATATTTATGTGTTGAATTTAAATTTTTCTTTATAAATGCATTTCCATAATTATGGAGTTTTGAAGGCAGTATTTTACCCTATCAAAGACATATTCCATTTTTCATTTGTGGTATTCAACCGCCTTAAGTTTTGACCAGTCTAAACTGTCGCACAGCAGGCAAATACCCCCACCAGCGCATTGTCACTGAAGCAGCACAATCAGAAAACAGAAATAATTTTCAGAACAAGATCACCAGTGATCTTGACCTTTGACTAGTGTGACCCAAAAATAATAGAGCGCCTCCTTGGGTCATGAGCAACATTTGTATGAAGTTTCAGGGTCCCAAGTCAAACAGCTATTGAGTTAGAGCACGGAAACGATTTTCAAACAAAATTCACCTGTGACTTTGACCTTTGACCCATGTGACTCAAAAACTATAGGGCATCTCCTTGAATCATGAGGAATACTTGTATAAAGTTTCAGGGTCCTAGGTCAAACGGCTTTTGAGTTAAAACACGAAAACGGAAACAAGACAGACGGATTGATGGTCAGACGGACGGACGGACAGACGGACAGACGGACGAACGAAACCAGTATAACCCCCTTCTACTTCGTAGGTTGAGCGTATAAGTATTGTCGTCTTTTAATGAGATAAACTTTCTAAAAAAACTAGGAAATAAACATGCAAATAGCCACTGCTTTTGTTTATTTTGTGTTTACTGCCGTTTCAACGCGTGTACAAATTACATCATACCCGGAAGAGCACTTATGTGTATTTATGCGTTTCTTTATTTTACAAGAAGTATGAACAACATTAAACTTGAGCCACCGGTTGCTTTCTGTCAGGGTTGAACCAATGTTCTGCGATGACAGAGGAATGAATTTTTTTGCAATGACTTTTTAAACATCAGATGAAAGAATTTTTGCACAGCCAGGGATTCGACAAAATGGCGTCTAATCGCGTGGTATTCAAACTGAACTATAATTCTATCTCTCGGTGACAATGCGTAGGAATTTGGGTGAAAGGTCACAAAACTACTATTCCTCAGCTATAATAAGTAGGTTATTAGTGATGAAGACTTGTAATTAAGTTGTCAACGTTGTAGTCGGTAATCATTTGGATGATAAAATACCGGTAATTCACACAGGTCACGATTCTGGTATTGACCTGCCTACCTCTATCGGTGCAAATCTTGATTATCCATGGTTTAGATTTTGGCTTTGTAATAAGTGAAACCTTGGGCCAAACCCCGCTGGCGGTGCTGGTTATGTGGGAGCGGACGCGGACGCGGTCGAAAGCACCCACCATCAAATCTTAGCCTCAGCGGGTCCTTGCTCGCTGGAGGTGAACGGCGCCATTCTCACTGGATGTGATAAGGTGCTTTCGGTCACGTCCGCGATGAACAATCGCCGAGCTCTATGAGTGAAAATGGAACTGACCGAGTCGAAAGCATTTTGTGCGTTCAGTATGTTGTTTTTTACCCTGCTTAGCTCGGACTTCACAAATATTCACAAAACAACGATTTTTCAGGGCCCGGCATTTGCAGACAATTACAGGAGGAAAAGCGAATAATAACCATTGTACTTTTAAAGAAAATTTAATTCAGTAACTAATTTTTCCTTTCTGTGAATGTCTCTCTCAATCGTGTCTATTTTACTAACTTTTGCGTGGTATACAATAATAAAATAACTGTATACCAAATGGCAAGATTTTAGACGCTTTCATATTGAAAGCATTTTCAAACAACAAATCAAATACATGTATGGCTCAAAAGACGACGCGACTTCGAACGGGTAAAAAAAAAAAAATGCGGGAAAAGGAGAAAATGCTTGTAACTAGCATTTTCTCCTTTTCCCCACAATGTTTTCAGACCCGTTATTCGTCGGAATCATCAAAACATGGGTTCGTTCGGGTGAAGAATTTACTGTCTGACGATTTGCTTAAGGCTCCTTCGGTCTTCACAGTTGAATAATTATTACAAAGCAAAACCTTTAGACCTAAATAATGCTAATTATTACAACCATTACTTTTTAACTGTAACAAGAAAATTCTCACAAGGATAGTCCAAAATTATTACTTGACATTTTTTCATTCATGCAATTAGCATAATTTTGTCAGCTTTTTCCCTTTATCAAACAAGCCTTTGTCGTAATCTTATCGCGTTTATTCAATTGTAAGACGCAAAAGGGAGCAGCGTCCATTTTCTAGGGACGATATGACGTCCCTAAACTTGTTTGCTGACAACCCCGCATGATCTATGCATGATCACATGATAGTCAAAATAATTATTTAATATTTTTTTGATACATGCAATTAGCATAATTTTGCCAACTTCTTCCCTCAATCAGACAACCCTTTCCCGTAATCTTATCGTGTTTATTCATTTATAAGACGTCCATTTTATGTGATATCGATATGACGTCCATAAACTTGTTTGCTCACGACGCCGCATAATCTATTCATGATCATGTGACATTCTCCTAGACCTCTGAAAAAGTCTTACGCGGTAAAAATGGCAAAAAGTCAAGAAGAATCTTTTTGAGAAAAAACAGCGCGAGAGGAAATGGAATATGAATATTGAAACTATTTTGTTGTTCAATACGAAAAGAAACAATGAAATGTAACCACGCCAGCACATTGCCACTTTTTCGTTAATGTTTTGCGTATAGCTGAAAAGTGAAACTTTCAGTAAGGTATGAGCCAAGCTCTGTCAAAAGGGGCTTTATGCTTCTCCTTGATGCATGAAACCAAGCAAGTCATCACAAAATTATGGATCAATAAAATCCATTTTTTTCAAACAACCTACTGTATCATGATGTAGAATAATTCTTTGACATGCAGAAATTTAAAGGCAGCGAAAAGTTTCGGCCCATGTCAGCTGCGCAGACTGCGCAGCTGACATGGGTCGATACTTTTCGAAAATGCATTAAGCCCCATTTTTACAGAGCATGGCTCATATATTTTCACGATTAAATGTTAATACAAGTAATTGTTGGGAAAGAAGCAGTTGCTCCTACAAATGTTGGCTGTACAGCACTTGGTTTTAATGAGGACAATGCACAAGAAAAATGATTATCCCACGGTTATATGCATTTGTCATTGTGTTGATAAGACATACTTTATTATTTTGTATATTACAAGATACATGTATATGTATATGTAATAAAGTATGTCTATATGTAGGTGTTGATAAGCATCGCGGGGTATCGATTTACGGCAGCATTTCTTGGAAAAAGTTATCATAAGAGTGCCGCAAATACGCTGCAAAAACTTCCACAGAAATAAGATGTGCTTATTTCTTACTAACTGCAAAGTACGTTTTTATTCGTTCCAGACCAGCAACAAATAGGTCAAAAGCCTGCTTAGACAACTACGCCGAAAAAATAGTAGCGTTAAAAAATAGGCGACTTTCAAAGTAGTTAAATTTCAATTTCTAATACATAGTTTACAAAGTATTGATTCTTGCAATTTCTTTTTTCTATTGCATACTTAACAGAGTAATGATATACTCTCCTAAGTAATATGATTTTCTGGACGAAAAAATCATTGATACCCACTTATCAAACAGAGGCTTCACTTTTTTCCCATGTTTGTGACAAAACACGTGTTACTAGTATTTAGCAAAAGTACCCTGCCACCCCCCCCCCCCCCAAAAAAAAAATAATGTTTTATCTTTTTTAAACTTTTGAAACATGTTGTTTCATATAAATTGATAGAATAGACGTGCGTGAAAAATGGCGCCTTGACGACCACTGATGGAATTTTAATTTGCTAAAATCAATTATTCGCCTGTTATACGACACGAAAAAATTACCAAATTAGCTCTGGCCGATTGAATGAACGCTGTTACCGATAATGTTTGGCTTTGAATAAATTTGGCAATTATTTGTATCGTTACTGTAAGTCATTACCAAACGGTAACGTTTTTGACTTGTCCAATTTGAAGGCATTTGTAGACGACCAATTAAGTGTGACCAAACTGTTGTAGTTTGCCTAAGACAGGGTAGAAGAGATTGCAGGGAAAAGGAAAAAAAACGTTGGTTACCAGCATTTTCTCCTTTTTCATACAATGTTTTCATTGACCTTCTTTCCTTTGGTAGTTAAAACTCGGGATTGTTTGGGTAAAGTGTTAAGTAATAACGATAACATTTTAGGCTTGACCAATTTGAAAGCATTTGCAGACGACAGAAAATTGAACGTGGCAATTTGCTGGGATTTGTCCCTTAAGTAATAGAACAAAAATGTGGGAAAAGGAGGAAAATGCTGGTTGTCGCCACATATCCTTTTCTCGTGTTTCCAAAAGTTTTCTTCCTTAGAATCGTTACAACTCGGAATTGTTTAGTGAAGGGTTAACTCATTACCGCCTTAAAAATACAGCAAATGACTGGAGAAAAATCTTTGTACAATATGGATAATCTATTTGACTAGGTTAACCCTTTACCACACGGCAAAATTTAAGACCTATCCAAACTGAAAGCATTTGCAGACGACAATTTCATAGTGGCTCAAATGACGCAACTTTTCTTTGATAGGGTAGAAAACTTTGTGGGAAAAGGAGAAAATGCTGGTTACCAGCATTTTCTCCTTTTCCCACAATGTTTTCAAACGGCTCCTTCTTCAGGGTCGTTAAAAGGCGTCATTGTGTGGTAAAGGGTTAGGTAATACATGGATACAAGTCGAAACGTCGCGACAAAATGAAAAAGTGCACATTACGGTTCGCTGCATGGCACATAAATGTTGCCTGGAATGCGTAATGACTTATTAGACTCATACACAATAGGAAGCTGCAGACCTCAGCTTTGGGGCAGAAAATGGCCCCCAAAAGATTCCCAATAAAAGAAAATATTTTCCAAATCGTACGGCTCAAATTCTCAAAATATCAGTCGATCACGCTTACTTATCTAATTTTGAAATGTTACATCTATTTGGATTATTTTCAGAACACATGCAGTCATCATTTACAAAGAAATCTAGTCTGCATTCAGAACGTTAATGTTCGTGTCTAGAACACATAGGTCTACAGACTACATGTACTTCCGAAGCATGCTACTTTCATTTCAATTTCAAGCTTAAAAATGATCTCTGATAATAACATGAATTGCCTAAAAATTTTCAATTCAGTAGCTGTACGCATATTTTTTTCCCCAATATCAAGGGCTCTAGGGCTACCTTTACCTAAAAAGCGTGCGCACGTAATTTGCATACACAGTTAAGTTATGGAAAAGCATCAAGTCTGAAAACAAGTTTCACTTAACTGCATAACATTACAATTTGAGCAGATATTTCCATAACTTTACGCTAGCTCATACCTTTGACTGAAACAGACATCGTATGTGTCTGTAAACAATCCCAAATAATCTGCGTAAGTCTACGCAGTTTTGTGAAAAGCAGCCAAGGGCTGCGTTCCCACGAATTTTGCGTATGCAATTTAGGTAAACAAGCATCAAGTCTGAAAACAAGTTTCACTTAACTGCACAACTTTACGATTTGAGTGAATATTTTCAAAATTTTATACTATCTCATATCTTTGAGTAAGCAGGGTCGTATGTGTTTATACACAATCCCAAATAACTTGCGTAAATCTTCGCAATTTATTGAAACGCAGCCCAGGTCCCAAAGAAAAAAAAAAAATGTAGGAGATAGCCCCTGTACAAGGAATCGAGGAAAAAAAATTCTTGATTACAAATTAACGCCATAACCACTGACCCACGTAGTACCGATCATAATCCATAGACCATGGGAGATACCAAATCTGAAAATTACAATTAAACCAAGCTCTGATAACAGTTCGGGGTAAGGTGAGTCAGAGTTTGATAACCCTTTCCCAAACGACAAATTTTGGACTCTCCCAAGTTCAAAGCAGCTGAAGACGCCAATCTATAAGTGGTACATATAAACTGAAGTACTATGAAGTACTATGACAGGGTAGAAAACGTGGGAAAAGTAGAAAATGCTGGTTACCAGCATTTTCTACTTTTCCCACAATGTTTTCAAAAGGCTCCAGTGTCGTTAAAACTCGTGATTGTTTGGTAAAGGCTTAAGAATTGAACAGCTAATACAAAAAGACAACGGACAAAGTTATGCTAAATATGATACCTCTATCAGCGATACACATCTCTGTACAATACACAAAAGACAGGCTTAATTGACATTTTACAGCATTCAACAATAAGGGACTAAAAGGTCCCTATTCATTTGTCTAGTAATAATGGGGAACCCTTAAATTAACTGTCATATTTCTATTGTTTATGACAACAAAAGGGGACGAAAACTAACCCCTTGGCTTATCGCATTATGACATCTAAAATATGAAAATGAGAGTAACTCGGTGACAAGTCACTGATTAATGGCAGTGGCAGTAGGAATGAAATTTTTCTTTGAATAATCATCTTCACATATTTACAGGCCCAATAGCGACCAAAAGTATAAATTAAAGTAAAGGTGACAATCTGTTTTTCTTCGTTTCTCTTTCCTTTTTGAGCTTTGAAGGCCTCAAAAACATGAAATGCATTTTTGTAATCTGTGCAACCTTGCAATAGTCAGTTGTATGGTCGGTCCAACGAATAGTCGCTGGAGAAACATGAATTTCAAAACTAGGTCAAATGTTGACAAGTCACTCTATCTTTAGTTTACTTTTTACCTGTTTTATTTTATTTTTTTTTTTCCCCAGCTACTTACACTTGGACCGTATATTAACAGATTGTCATCTTCCCAATAATTTTAATACTTTTAAACGGTATGATTTAAATTCAAATGCAGTTTACCACCCGCATTGTTTACTTTTGGTCGCTATTGGTCCTTGTAATTAATGGTAATAATAGAGTAGACAGAAAACCACGCATCCGTAATTTTATGAAAAGATACTAGTATTACGTAGAAGATGACTATCATTTCTCATTAGATTGTCCTGAATACGTACATTGAAATTAGAATCATTATAAATATATATTTGAATTCGAACTAAAACGTTTCAGTTTATAAAACAGTTGTTATCAAAATCTATGTGTTGTATAGACGATTCTTTATGAATATTCAATTCAGTGACTCCGTGTATTATTACTCCATTATGTATAGTGAGATACAGCATAAGATAGGCCAAGTACACGTATTTTTTTAACCCTTAATCTGCTAAATAAATGAAATAAAACTTTGAAGCCAATAGTAAAAACCCAGATTCATTTATTTCAAAGGTATTTTAGGGGAAAAATATCTCCTTGTCGGACAGTGTGAATCCGTTCTGTGCAGTCTGATCTTGATCTACACCGTCTGCTAAAAGTCTCTGAGTCGTTTTTAGCAGCCTAAGGTTTAGTATGTTTATTTTGCCTCTTTCAAAATGGCCTGCAACACGCGAAAAAGGGCATTCGGACATTTGCTTAAACTGTCATCTCAGATCAGCCTGCGCAGTCCGCACAGGCTAATCCGAGACGACACTTTCCGTTCTTGTGTAATTTTCTGTTTTGTGCAAGTCTACTGTAGGACAAAATCGAATGTAGTCGTAAAGTGTCGTCTCGGATTAGCCTGCGCGGACTGCGCAGGCTGATCCGAGACAACACTTTACGCAAATGTCCGAATGCCCCTTTTCGCGTATTGCAGGCCAAATGACAAAGTAAAAAGACAGAACATGATACCGTAACGTCACATGTAGTTACATGAACGCTTGGCATGCAACTGGCAAGTTGATGGAATTCTGCGGCCTGTTTAGGTTTAAATTAGGCTGCACAGAATGTGCAGTACTACATGTATCTTTTATCTATGTACATGTAGTCATTTGCATGTCGATCTCCGATATTCAGCTCAAATTTTATTTAAAGTAACTGATCAATCTCGTCGCCGAAGAAACCGCAATTTTCTTAATGGTTAACTCTCTACCAAACGACAATATTTTTGACATGTCTATATTGAAAGCGTTGCAGACGACATATTAAATGTATCTTAAACGATGGGATTTGTCTTTGTGGGTATACAAAATATTGTTGGAAAAAGAAAAAAAATGCTGGTTACCAGCATTTTCTCCTTTTCCAACAATGTTTTCAAAAGACTTCTTCCTAGGGGTCGTTGAAACGGGATTGTGTGATGCAGGAACTTAGACAGACCATAACTACGTCAAACAATTTACGTACTTAAAACAT
Source organism: Hippopus hippopus (assembly GCA_946811185.2). Lineage (NCBI taxonomy): Eukaryota > Metazoa > Mollusca > Bivalvia > Cardiida > Cardiidae > Hippopus > Hippopus hippopus. Next base: position 20,747,311 of record OX328098.1, read on the forward strand.
GCAAATACGGGTATCCTTGCTTAGATTTCAAACAATATCCCATTAATATTGAAACTCATTAAAATTAAATAACAATTTAATTTCAAATTTTCCAATAAATAGCAGTTGGGGATAAAATTTCAATTTATTTCTTTAGGACCTTTGTATCAAGTCAAGTGGAAGGGCGTTCCTTATTTTGAGATTTTTATTGATATTTAATGAAAAAGTGAAATCATAAAATCACGCCCGTTGCTGTGGCCAATAATAAGACGGCATTGTTCTCTCTCTCTCTCGTTCTCGAATTGTGTGGAGTCTACACGGGATTTCTTGGGTCTGATCTTGAATCTACTAATATCCTTTTTTGTAAAGTTTACTGAAATGTTTTGCCAAAACGAGGGGGTCTTGAACTTGCCAATAATTTGTTTATTTTATCATTTTCTTTCAAGAAAGTACTTAGCAATTGGGTTATCTCTTTACCAAACAATCAAGGGTTTAAAACAAGTGAGCGGTATAACTTTTTGTGGAAAAAGGAGAAAATACTGATTATCTGCATTTTCTCCTTTTCCCACAATGTTTTACATCCTTTCAAAGACAACCCCAGTGCACGAGTCGTATTTATTTAACGCCTGCAAATGCTTTCAGTTTGGACAAGTATGAAACTTATCAATTAGTAAAGAGTTAAGGGTCATTACCAGCCATCATAGGTCAAAGGTAAAGTAACGGTTACGGACTCAAACGGCAAATCGACTGGAAAAAACTTTCGACAGTCTAGGGATCATGTTACTGACAGAGTTTGCCTCATACGGGAGTCTGATGATCATGTGACAGTCAAAGTACAACTTCAGACCTTCTTGAGACTTGAGTCGAAAGCCGTCTTCTCCAGGATAGTCTAAAGACTTGAGGACTGGTAGAGTGCAGTAACGAGAGACCAGGGACTTGAGGACTAAAATGTTGAGCACAGCCACTACTTCAGGACCGTTATAGTACCATTACGACAGTCTACGAACTTCAGGACTGTTATAGTGTGAGAGCCACTACAGTTTAGGGACTTGTGGACTTCTAGTGCGTCCATGAAAGATTAGGAACTTAAGGACATGCAAAGTATAGCTTCGAGAGGCTATGAACTTGAGGACTGGTAGAGTATACAGTCACGACAGTCTATGGACTTGTAACCTGGTAAAGTACAGTTTCGACAGTCTATGATCTTGACGACTGGTAGAGTATATACAGTCACTCCAGTCTATGGACTTGCTGAATTATAAAGAAAAGCTACGACAGTCTATGGACCTGTGGAATAGCAGAGAACAGCTACGACAGTCTAGGAATTTGAGGACATGTACAGAATAGCTAGGTTAGTGTATGGACTTGAGGAGAACTGGAGCCCAACTATGACAGTACAAAGACTTGAAGGATAGTATAGTTGAGCTTCAATAGTGAGGAGTCTTGAGGACCATATGATTATAGCTACTAAAGATTGGGGACTAAAAGGGCCGGTGGAGTACAGCTACGACAGTTTAGGGACTTGAGGACTAGTAAAGCACGGCTAAGACAGCCTGGGAAGTTTTAAAGATAATAGTTACTGCAGTTTAAGGACTTGAGGACCAGTAGAGTATAGCTACGACAGTCTACGGACTTCAGGACTGGTAGATTACAGCTATGCCAGTCTAGTGACTTGAGGACAGGTTATTATGTCAACGAAAGTCTAGAGACTTTAGGAATGTTTAATTAAGGCTACAACAGTGTAGGGAATAGAGGACTGATAGATTATAGCTATGACAAGTTAGGGGCTTCAGTATAGCTACGATAGAAGATGGAGTTGAAAATTAGAAGATTACAGCTGCGATAGTATAAGGACATCACGACTGTTAGAATATAGCTACTACAGCCAAGAGACTTGAGAACTAGTAGAGTACAGCTTTGACAGGCTAAGGGTTTAATGACTGATAGAGTAAAACTACGACAGTGTAGGGACTTGAGACTTGCACATGAGAGCTTCGACACTCTCGGTTGTTAAGAACTGATGGAGTACAGCTAGGGCAAACTAGGAACTTAAGGACTCGTAATGTGCATGTAAAACGATTTGGTACTTGAGGAGTGGTAGAATATGGCCACGACAGTTTAGAGGCTTGAGGAAGGATAGACTGCAATTTCGACTATCTAGTAAGTTGAGCAGAGGTGCAATTCGGCTTTGACAGTCTAGGGATTTAGGAGCTAGTAGATTATAGCTATGACAGTCTAGGTACATGCAAACTGGTAGTGTAAAGCTGAGACAGTACAGGGACTTGAGGACTGACAGTGCAGGGACTTGAGGACTGGTAGGGTAAAGCTAGGACAGTCTGTGGACATAAGGACCGGAAAAGCACAGTTGCAACTGTCTGGAACTTTAGGACTGGTAGATAATCTCTACACCAGTAAGGACTTGAGGACTGGAAGATTTTAGCGACAACAGCCTGGGTACTTGAGGACAGGTAAAGTACAAGTACACCTGCCGCTTACAAGAGACTTTGGGACTTGTAGGCTACTAACACCTCGTAAGAACTTGAGGACAGGTAGATTATTTCCATAACAGCCCAGAGACTTGAGGACTGGTAGAGTATAGCTAGGACAGTCTAGAGACTTTAAAATTTGTAAAGTACAGCCACGACAGAGTAGGGACCTGATGAATGGTAGAGTACAGCTACGACAGTCTATGGTTTCAGGATTGGTAGACTATAGCTGTAAAAGTCTAAAGAGATGAGGATTGGGGACTTAAGGATTGGTGAAGTACAGCTGCGACAGTCTAGAAACTTGAGAACTGGTGGATTACAGCTACGAGAATCTAGAGACTTCAGGTGTGGTAGATTATAGCCACGACAGCCTGGGGACTTGAGGACTGTAAGGTTATAGCTGTGACAATCTAGAGACTTGAAGAGTGGAATATTATAGTCGCTACAGTATAGAAACTTGGGGACTGGTTATTTAGCCAGGAGTGCCTTGAGACTTCAGGAGTGGTAGATAACAGCTTCGACAGTCTAGAGACTTTAGAATTAACTGCGACAGTCTAGAGACTTTAGAATGGTAGATTATAGCTCCGACAGTTTAGAGACATGAGGAGTGGTAGATTACAGAAACGACAGTCTAGAGACTTTAGGGCTAGTAGATTATAACTACAACAGTCTGGAGACTTGAAGACTAGAAGATTACAGCCAAGACAGTCTAGGGTCTTGGGGGCTGGTATAGCACAGCTACGACAATATAGGGACTTGGAGACTGATAGATTTTAGCTACGACATCCTAACTATAAGGGTCGAGGGACCTTAGGATCGGTAGATTTTATCTACGACAATCTAGGGACTTGAGGACTTGTAGATTATAGCTAAGGACAAGTGATTTATAACAAGGACAGTCTAGGGACTTGGGGACTGATTGATTATACCAACTACAGTACGTACTTGAGGACTAATAGATTATGTCTTGGATAATCTAGGAACTTGAAGACTAGTAGAAACAGCTAGGAACTTAAAGACTTGTGAAGTTCAGCAACGACAGCTAAGAAGTGATAGAGTACAGCCACGACAATATGACTTCAGGACTGGAAGAGTACAGCTATGTAAGTCTGTGGACTTGGAAACAGGTAAAGTGCGGCTTGGACAGTCTACGAAGTTGAGTACATCTAGTACAGTCTAAGGATTTGAGGACTGATTGAGAACAACTTCGACAATTTAGGGACCTGAGGACTGAAGAGCTTCGCTGTAAGAGTTGAACTCTTTAGAAATGGTAATGTAGGGCTTCCGCAGTTCAGGGACTTGAGGACTTCAGAGTTAAGCTACAATAGTTCAGTGGATAGGGTGCAGCTACGACAGTTTAGGGTCTTTAGGACAGGCAGAATACAGCTACGATCGTCTAGGGACTTGAGGATTGGTAGAAAATACAGTTACGAAAGACTTAGGACAATGTGACTGTGTGGTTGGTCTGCCACATGCTTCAGTACGCGAAAACTAATCTCTCCCGAAATAAAGTGACTCCTAAACACCCTGCTTTACATTCGCCTATACAAAAATATCGGGTAATTAATTCTGTTATTCGTATAATATACCTAGACAGTCTGTCTTTTCTACCAGTCCTCATGTCCCTGTTCTTTCTTTCTTTCTTTCTTTCTTTCTTTCTTTCTCCCTCAGTTCTTTTTCTCCCGTCCCAGTCTCCCTTTCTTTCTTTCTTTCTTTCTCCCTCCCTCAGTTCCTTTCTCCCGCCCCGGCCTCCCCCCCCTCTCTCTCTCACTCTCTCTGTCCATCCCCAGCTCGCGAGTTTCTTCCCAAGGACTTGATGAAAGTGAATGCGACAGGATTCATTTCTCTCTCAACCTTGATCGTTGTTTCGACGGTGATCATGAGGGAAAGCAGCCAGTGGCTTGGGAAGCATATTGTGCGAAGTACTGGTTTTAAAAAAAAATGCAGGAAAGAATGAATAGGTGCACTGGCCGCCGCGATGTAACTGAAACAATGTTGAAAACGGCGGTAAATACCGTACAATTAACCGAAAAAGCTTTTTGTTTACGCTATGCGTTTTAAGGGTAGGGTTTCCTAATTATCAAAATAATATTATAAACTATCTTTTTACCCAACAATCCCGGTTTTTAACGACCCTGACAGAGAAAGCTTTTGAAGACATTGTAGGGAAAAACGAGAAAATGGTGGCAACAAGCATTTTCCCTTTTTTTCCCAAAATATTTCCTACCTTTTCAGAGACAAATCCGATCATTAGAGCTACATTTAATTTGTCGTCTGACTTTTTTCTTAAGTTGGAAAAGTCTCAACTTTTGTCGTCTGGTTTATAGTTAACCCTTTACCAGATAACAAAATTCTAGAGTGGTCTAAATCGAAAACATTTGCAGCTGACAAATCAAATGTGGCTAAAATGATGGGATTTGACTCTGAAAGGGGCAGACAACTTTCTGGGAAAAGGAGAAAATGCTGGTTACCAGCATTTTCTCCTTTTTCCACAATGTTTTCAAAAGACTTCTTTCTTGGGGTCGTTAAAACTTTGGATTGTGTAGTATGGAGTTAAATAACAAATGCGTAAGCGATATTGTGTATGATAACGGAATACTCTCATGTTACAAGCGAACTCAGACAGGCTAACGGTAATAAGAACTGTTTTTTTCTTATTAAATAAATTTTCTAAACTCTTCACAAAACGTGAAAATTTCGGAACGGTCCAAACTGAAAGCATTTGCAGACGACAAATTGACTGGTGAAAATTATGGCTTTGTCGTTGGAGTGCTGAAAAATATATTGGGAAAAGGAGAAAATGTTTTTTTTTTTTCTTTTACCCAAAATGTTTTCGACCATATGAAAGGCAAATTCCATCATCTGAGCCACATTCGAAATTTCGTCTGCAAATGCTTTCAGTTTAAGCAAGTCTACAATTTTGTCGTTTGATAAAGAGTTAAAATAAAGCTTGACAGATACACGTTTTTTTTTTTTAATACATGTAATCAGTAATAGCGAAATGCTAGTTTATAAAAAAAAACCTTCATGACCATAACATTATCGAACCATACTCTGGCAAAAAGGGGCATCATGCATCTCCGTGATGCATTGAAATAGGAACGTCATTGCATAATCATAGATCCATAAATCCACTTGGAAAGAATATTATGCGGAGTACTGGTAAAAGAAACTCTCGAAAAGCATGGATAGGTGCACTGGCCGCCGCGATATAATTGAAATAATGTTGAAAACGGCATTAAACACCATACAATCAATCAATCAAACTAACCAAACAACTTTTTGTCTAACAACCAACTGAATCATGACATAGAATGGTCATTTGGTAGAAAATTTTCAAAGCGCAAAAAGTTTCGACCCATGTCAGCCTGCGCAGTCTAGAAGTCGGACATGGGTCGATACTTTTCGCAGATGTATTCAACCCCCTTTCAACAGAGCACGAATCAAATAAAGGTTGACAGATGTAGGTTTTCTTATACATGTAATTACCAGTAATAGCGAATGCTCATTTATAAACCCCCCCCATGACAGTAACATAATTAAATGTCACCGATAAATGAAGCGTGGGAAACATCGTCGTCATAATTATTAAATTAATGAATCTCCATTTTAATTTCTGTTAACCCTTTCCATTTCATTTCTTCTTATGGCATTATCGACATAGCATATGTCTATGGCCATTTGCAAATAACAAGAGGGCCATGATGGCCCTCTATCACTCCACTGACTATTAATTACAAATCATACATACCAAACATTACAATTCTAGGCTACATGGATTTAAACAAGAAGACTTCTCAAATTTCTCTACAAAAGCTAATGTGAAGTTGTGACCCCTGGGCGAAGCTATTTTTTGATCACAGAGCTATAATTACTTGAATCCTGGTATAGGTCCACAAGATAAAGCCACACGCAAAATAATACAGGTCTAGGCCATGTGACTATAAACAACGCCGGGAACAAGTTGATCTTTAAATGTTTCACTATATAATATAACATAATCTTTATTTGGCATAAAATACAACATCTACTCAGTTCCATAAATAGGTGTGCACTTAATTTTCTTTTATTTCTCGTCGCATGTTTTACTGAAGACCAACAAATTTGGTATGATACTTTAGTTCAGAGTCTGTATAAAATGCCAGGCTAATCAGATTTTGAGTAACAGAAAGTTTAAGTTAGGTTTTTGCAGTTTAAATGAAGGTAGTACTAAAATCAAAGTTGCATAAGTACTCAAAGACTAAGGTAGATTCAGTCAATCTATAATGTTTTCGAAATGCTTATAATTCAGTGTTGTTTATTTGGGTATGATGTTGAGACGACTTTAATAGCCTTCCGAAAGCAATAAGTATCTTTAATTCTATTATTATGTGGCAAAACGGAGTTTTGTTGAGGTGATTTATTCTTTTTTCATATTGAAGTTCAAAACTTTGCTAAACAAGTAGATCTATTACATTGACCGTAGCACCCGTAAATCACCATTTTTGTACATATCTTTGTGTAAATTAGTTCAAGCATCTTTAAATTTCTTACCGAGTATTCATCAACGGCAGAAACATAATTATGGTAGAATTTTTTTTTTTCGGAATTTTATTGAGAGAAACAGTCATGACAGCACGATTTAAGTAGCCTATCTGCTGTACTGTATATGTATTTACTGTGGTTGTTTGGGAGCCCTTGGCAACAGTAACCAAGGAAGTCGGTTTATCTTATCACCACGGATCCATGTATATGGCTCGCAACACGCGAAAAGAGACATTCGGACATTTGCGTAAAGTGTCGTCTCGGATCAGCCTGCGAAGTCCGCGCAGGCTAATCCAAGACGGCACTTTACGACTACACTAGATTTTGTGTTACAGTACACTTGCGGAAAACAGAAAATTACATAAAAACGGAAAGTGTCGTTTCGGATTAGCCTGCGCGGACTGCGCAAGCTGATCCTAGACGACACTTTACGCAAACGTCCGAATGCCCCTTTTCGCGTGTTGCGAGCCATATGTGAGTAAAAACGATCTAGCTCACTGTACATACATGTATAAGAAGCAAGTGTTCAAATACAAATAAAGTAGGGGCTATTTTCTTGACACAAATATATGAATACTGTTAAGATTTGCCAGAACTGTTGATCTCTTCGCGTAAATCAAAACAAGAATATATACTTCTGAATGTTGAAAATGATCTTTTTCTGACTACACCGAGCGATACTCGCTTGCTCTTCCCAAGTAACTTATAGTTTTTCGACATAAACATCGTCGGAACATAGTAAAGTGGCGAGAGAGGAATGAGTCCTATCGCAGTGACAAGCCCCAACTCCGTGAATGAGCCCTGCCGAACCTACGGCACCTAGATTACTGTGTTCGGACGTTAGTGACTAAGCCAATGGGCGAGAGAAGAATGGTTCCTGATGCGGTAACCACCATTGGGAACAACTTCAATCGAAATATAAATGAGCTACCTGTCTCAATGCTCAGATTGGGTTTACGATTATTTACTCCCAGCAGTTAACAAATTGGAAAACATCGTGAGGACAGAAGCAAATTTCTCATGTTTTTCTCGTGCTACTATTAAAAATGTTTAGTGTTACGTTTATTTCATGAATAATATTCATCCAAAGCGTTATTTGCAAAAAGTAGTCTTAAAATAGGATTTAAAAATAGCTTGAAAAGTCATGGGTTAAGCTGTTGAGAGTCACTCGATGAAATATAAAACTGTCTGTACGTATTTATCCTTGAATGACTGTCATTTAATCATAAATACACTGAACGAATAGAATTATGCGATAATATCATTGTCGTCCTTGCTGATAAGAAATTGTGAAAAGAAATCGAGCTTTATTGTTACCTGACGTTTATTCGCTTTTGCCTATGTGACATTTACATTATAGATTTATACGATAGGTAAAAACATTAGACAATGGTAGACATGTAAAAGGAACGATGCAACAGCAATTATACTTACAGTAAACCAAAAACTTTAGCAGTCCGGCTGAACTATAAAGCAAAGTTGGTTTACAAACCTCTCACGAGTCGGTTATACATAGTTTTGTGATGTTTTGATATAAGAATTCGAAGGGTTCTTACTTTGCAATTTTTTTCTCCATTAAATCGATTACCATAAGAAAACGACTTTTCCTCTTTCCCCTCCACACCCCCGCCCCCACCAATCATGAGCAGACACCCGAAGACATGGAGGAAAAAAGAGCAAAATGCCTGCTTTTTATAATCAATTCCTCCTTTTACAGCATACAGTAGTTTATTAATATCACTCAAAGAAGAAGTTTCTATTTTCTTCAAATTTCCATCCTTTTGGGTCACCTATTATTCCTGAAATAGCATACAAAATGGGTGGATCAAGAGATAGATAATGATCGCATTTTTCAGATGATTTTGGTAAAAAAAAAATATCGGAATATCAAAACATGATTCGACTGGCAGATGCCAAAAGACATGTTCAACAATGTACTGGGTGATGAAAGGTAATTTGTAATTATTACTCTGACAGGTCCGTTTATTCACGTATTATTAACCCCCTTTTTTTAAAAAAAAAAAGCTGAAACCAGTATAAGTTGCTACTGTGGACAGAGTAGATCAAGATCAGACTGCTTAGAATCTGCAGTCTGATCTTGCTCTACACTGTCCGATAAAGTAGGACTTTTGCTGGCGAAGAGAACTTTAAAAACCCATAAAATTGGGATTTTTCTATGATCTAGAAATTTCAATCTAGTTGAGGCACACAACCGGCAAAAAAGTAAACAATTCGTTCGTGAACATGCTGACAAATTTAATACATACCATTTTAAGGTATGGATTTTATCATGAGTCTGATAGTATGTTACTGTGAATCTATCAAAGTTGCAGTCGCTGGCAAAAAAGAAAATGTATAGTAAAACTACGACAAACGTTAGAAATACTGAAACACATCATCAGAAACATAAAACTGCCCATAATTCTCAATGGTATGAATTAAATGTGTCTGCAATTTAATCCCCCGGCGAATTATTTACAGTGGCAGCTAGCGGCTTCTAACCTAGCAGTTTTCATAAGAGGTTGTAAATGATTCTGTCGCTTATTACCGAACCCGGTGGCTCAATTGATACCATTCAGGGCTTGTTCAAATATTTAAGGGGTGACAAGTTGTGTCCTCATCTCAGACAACTTAAGCCCGGCTAAATTTTTTCCCGAAAATTTATGTAAATCATTAAGAAAGGATTCGTTCCTCTCTCATTCACATCCGAACATTATTTTCACGATGTTTTTATGGGCACAGGCCCGTGAAGTTCCATTGGTCTATCACGGAACACCAAAACTTTCATTGCTCAGTCATCGGACACCGTTACTAAAAATAGCAACCTGGCGCATCGCATATAATTGCGCATATAATCATTTCTGAATCCATCTGAATACCTTTGCACCGATCACTTGGTTGATTTTTTTTTTCTCCCGATTCGTTTAAATATTCTCTCTCAAAAGGAGACGACGAGTCAAATTTTCTCTGATTTTATTACACACGTTGTGTTACTATCTACGATATAGAGGCGATACACAAATGTGCTATTCTTAGTAAAGGTGTCCGATGATCGAGCAATACTTCTCGGTATTTCGAGATATATCAATGGAGCTTCAAAGGCTTGTGGGAAAGCAGCCAGTGGCTGGAAAAAGTCTTGTACGATGTACTTGTAAACGGAAGTTCAAGGAAGCCTGGACATGGTATACTGGCAGTCGTACTATCACTGAATGACGTTGAAAGCGAAGTTTGACACCAAAACAAAAAAAAAACTCTAAGGGGCTTCTTCCTCTGAGTCATAAAAACAACTTCTCGTTCAGCATGCCCGTTTCTTAGCCAAAGGAAGATTGCATTTGAAAACATTGCGAGAAAAGAAGAAAATGCCGGTAACCATCATTTTCTTCTTTTCCCACAATGTTTACGTTTCTTTCACAGACAGATCTCATGCAACGGACCACGGTCAATTAGTGGTTTTCAAATCGCTGCCTTCAAAAAGAGTATGTGCAAATTTTTTATCATCTCGAAAAGAATTAACAAAGGGTCAAGAGCGTGAAGGTAGTACTAAGACAGACACCCAAACAAATTTAGGCCTTGACCTTGATAATATATACCAAACATGTCACACTTTTACCTTTTACTGCTGTAGCCCCTGATAGCGGTGCAGGCCCAAGTTCAGACGGCAGAAAACAGTACCCATGCAGTCTGATCATGGTTCTACACCTTCCACCATTTCGCTTCTGAAATTCTTAAAAGAAATATCTGATTCTTTGCAGTGAGAATGCAAAGTGAGAGATAAAGAATAAAGAGTCGAATTACTTTTAACTCTTTTACCACACAACCCTGTTTTTAAAGGCACTGAAGTAGAAGGTATTTGAAAACTTTAGACGATTGAAAAAATGCTGGTAACAAGAATTTTCTCCTTTTCCAAACAACTATTTTTGACCCATTCAAAGGCAAAATACCATCACTTGAGTCATTTCTAATTTGTCGTCTGTCTGAATATACATGCACGCTCAGTCTGGACAAGTCTAGAATTTTGTTGTTTGATAAAGAGTGAAGCTTACAAACGCCCACGAGATCCTTAACCACACAATCCCGAGTTTCAACGACTTAAGGAGGAACGCTTTTGAAAAAAATATTAGAAAAGGAGACTATGCTGGTAACCAGCATTTTCTCCTTTCCCCACAATGTTTTCTACACTTCCAAAAGAAGTAAGTTTCTGAAATTGTAAGTTTTTGAGTCACAATTTGATTTGTCGTCTGCAATGTTTTCAATCTGGACCAGTCTAAATTTTGTCATTTGGTAAACCGTGAACAAGTCAACCTATATCTATGTAATACAACACTCCGTTTACCTACATGATAAGTAGTACATACCCTTGTCTCCTCTCCCTTTTTGCTAAACATCCTACTTTCTACAGAAGACATTTTGTCCTGTTGCAACAGGGTTTGTGCATGGCTCAGAGGTAATGTGTTGGCGTTGCACCTTCCATACAGGTGGATATTTGATAATGCTCTAAACCAAAGTTTTTCTCTTAATTGTCAAAAATTTGGCATAGTTTAACAACTGCATGGAGAATGTGTCAGATGTTCGCCCGATATTAACCCCTTACGTTGCTAAGCGCAACTTACTGACCTTTTGCGGACATTGTAGATCAAGATCAGACTGCACAGAACGTGCAGTCTGATCTTGGACCTACATTGTCCGATAAGGAGATGTTTTCCCCACAAAAAATAAATTGAAATAACATTATTTGGTTTTTATCATCGGTATAAAATGTTTCATTTCATTTATTTAGCAGGATATGGGTTAATAGGTACAGAATATACCTATAAAATGGCCTGCAACACGCGAAAAGAGGCATTCGGACATTTGCGTAAAGTGTCGTCTCGGATCAGCCTGCGCAGTCCGCGCAGGCTAATCCAAGACGGCACTTTACGATTACATTAGATTTTGTGCTAAAGTAGACTTGCGCAAAACAGAAAGTTACATAAAAACGGAAAGTGTCGTTTCGGATTAGCCTGCGCGGACTGCGCAGGCTGATCCGAAACGACACTTTACGCAAATGTCCGAATGCCCCTTTTCGTGTGTTGCAGGCCATTACTATTATTCAACGTGGTCTAGATATGTGACTTTAAATATATTACTGAAATAACATCCTGGTTTGTGAAAACTACTTTGACCCTTATTCCGCTAAATAAATGATTGATTGATTGATTGATTGATTGATTGATTGATTGATTGATTGTATGGTGTTTAACGCCGTTTTTAACTTTATTTAACCCTGTCCCAAACAACAAATTTTAGACCCTTCCAAACTGAGAGCATCCACAGACGACGATTTCAGAATTGGTACAAATGAACTTTAGGTCTCTGATAGGGTAAAAAACATTGTGGGAAAAAAGGAGAAAATGCTTATTACCAGCTTTTTCTCCCTTTCCCTCAATGTTTTCAAAAGCCTTCTTTCCCAGGGTCGTGAAAACCAGGGATTGTTTGGTAAAGGGTTAAGTTATATCGCGGCGGCCAGTGTACTTACCCATGCTTTCCTAGAGTCTCTTTTACCAGTATCCGCACAATTTTCTTTCCAAGCCACTGGCTGCTTTCCCACATAACCATTGCGGAAGCAATGGCCAGCGGTGAGACAGGAATGAATCCTGTCGCAATGACTATCATCAATCCTCGGAAAGAAATTGGCCGAGCCAGGGATCGAACCCACGACCCCCTGTTCTCAAGTCCCGCACGCTATCGACCGAGCTACCGGGGCTCGGCGCAAAATAAATGACATGAAACTTTCAAGCCGATCGTAAAAACCTATAAATCGTGCTATTTCAAAGGTTTTTTTTTTGAGAAAGACATCTCCTTACCGGACAGTGTAGATCCAAGATCAGACTGCACGTTCTGTGCAGTCTGATCTTAGTCTAAACTGTCTGCAAAAGGTACCTGAGTCGTGCTTAGTAGCCTAAGAGTTAATACATTACAGTTTACTGATCTGTTTGTTGTTTCTTTGTTTGCTTATTTGTTTTTTTAGTGTTATACGCCGTTTTCAACATTACTTCAGTCATATCGCAGCGGCCAGTGCATCAGTCTACCCTATTCTAGCGTTGCTTTTACCAGTACTTCGCACAATATTCTTCCCAAGCCACTGGCTGCTTTCCCACATAGCCACCGTCGAAAAAATATAATCAGCTATGGAAAAATGAATCCTGACTGTCACAATGACTCTTGTCAATCTTTGGAACGAAATTAGCCAACCTCCACTTGAAAGAAACATATACATGTAGTAAATTTTTTAAACTATTATAGTATTGTAAATTCAATTAAAGCTTTCTTTTTACAGCAGAATATTTCATTTCCAGTTACACATACAATTTTGAACGAGTGCCATAATCCTTCAATTAACAGTTATTTTTTTCATATAATTATTAAAAAAAGACATAAACACGTTTACAACGCTCTTATAAAAAAAACAATGAAACACCAACAAGTAGGAACAAATGGTCTACATTATAATTATAATGGTTTAAACTTTGATTGGAAACAAATTCATGGAAATGTTTTCAAATACACACGAGATACTTACACCCAATGGTTACAAACAAGAATATTGCATCGTATTATTGCAACAAACTCCTTACTTTTTAAAATGAAGCTGACAGATACAAATGTATGTACATTCTGTGGCACAGATGCTGAAACAATTATACATTTATTCTACGAATGTAGATACACGAGACCTTTGATAAAATAGAATCACAGGAATAATAACCAATTTTGATCAAACTGTGCAAATCAACAGCTCTATTTTACTTTTGGGCTCAAGTGCACCAAATATTAAATTAGATATACTTCTTTTGGAAATAAAAAAGTATATGAGCCGCGCTCTGTGAAAAGGGGGCTTAATGCATCTGCGAAAAGTTTCGATCCAGGTCAGCCTGCGCAGTCCGCGCAGGCTGACCTGGGCCGAAACTTTTCGCTCTTGGTCGATTTTCTGCATGTCAAAGGATCAGTCTACCTCATGATTGAGTCGGTTGTTAAAAAAAGTGGCTATTATGGATCCATAAGTATGTGATGGCTTTCTTGGTATGATAGATTACGGAGATGCATTAAGCCCCCTTTTGCCAGAGCACGGCTCATATCTATTATTGCAGAAACAAACTAAATAAACCTTCAATAAACGGAATAAGGAACCATCTTATCACTAATTTACACATTTACAAAAATACTAAGATGTTTGAAAAAGGAGAAAATATCATGACATTTGTAGAACATATCATTCAAAACCTCCCATGAGCCGATTAAGATAGTGAATAACTGAAGACAAAACGAAAGAAAACGCAAAAGCACAATCAGTGTGTAAAAAGTAGAATTACTTAAAGACAAAAAACTTTTCTTTTTTTTTTGGTCACTTTTAGCGCGCAAACACACACACCCACACACATACACACACACACTTTTTCATCACAAAAAAGCTTTGTTGTCACCTTTTGATCATTAATTTGGCTCATAAATTAATATGTAAATTGGTTAAATTTGAGATTTTGAAATGGTAAAATAGTAAAGGAAAAGACTTTGAAATTTGTTTATAAACATAATGATATTGTGAACCACATGTAATACTAACAAAATATTTACTAACATTGATTTGTAAGGTATGTTGGGGGATGGCCACGACCCTCACATACCGATTGACGTGGCAAATAAAGCTTTAAAAAAAACATGTAGTTCCTTTGGCAGTAAATAAGCTGGTGCAGTGAAGCAGTGATATAACTGAAATTCTCTTAAAAGGGCAATAAGATACCCTATGAACAAACTATTAAGTTGAGAACAAGAATTTAAAGATTACCCACAAATATTTTATCTGCTTGGAAATCAAACTAATTCCCTTACAATAATAACCTTAAGTGTGTACGAGAAATGAAATACAGGTGCACAGTTGTGTTCATTATAAAAAGACAGTCCACGCATTGCGAATGCTATTACTATTATTTTTATTATTATTGATTAACATGAATAAGGCAAAGCCTCAATACGAGCGACGTGAATGATTTGTGGAGCAAATATCTATTAATTCGAATAACGACCTAGATTCTAGATCTTGAAATCAAATGGCTTTGAGTTCGAATTCCGGCTTTGCCAAAACTAATTTTGAGCCTTGTCAAAAGTAAAAAGCATTTTTCCTTCGTAGATTTATACATGGGAAATAGGGCAAACTGTCCCTGATTTCCTTAACAAAATAAAGACAGTTTCTTGACAATTTTGTTAATTTATCTCCAGAAAAAAAAATAACTTGGAATGATTATTGGTTCACATACTTTTAAAGACCATTTTACGGGAACGTTTCCTCACTGCATGTAGAGCACAGATAGATCTATATAAGAGAAACTTTGATTTTTACGAGGAATCGGTCAGTAGGTTGAGAAGAATATTGAGCAGAGTACTGGTAAAAGGAAGTTCAGGAACGCATGGTAGGTGCACTTGCCACCGCAACGAATATAGATCTACACACAAAAGGTAAAAAACAAACAAACAAACAAAAACATAATTTTTTTTTTTGATTTCTTCGTTAGTGCACAGGTCTACCCATGTTTTACCTGGAGTTTCTTTAAAATCAGAGTCCATTGATCGCTAAAATCAGATTATACGCAGCTTTCCTTTTTCATCCCATCTGCTTTCCTACACGTCCATCATTGAAACAGTGATCAGTGTAAATAAAGGAATGACTTCTGTCACAATGACTACATCTAGATCTATCATCAATCGTAGGAATGAAACTTGCCGAGTTATCGGATAGATATCAAACTTATGGCAAAAAAACCGCCAAACTTTTAGATCTATCAACAAGCTTTCGTAACAAATAAATATGTTTGAGCCATGTTGCAGTAAAAGCGGGTTTAATGCATCTCCATGATGCATGATACCAAGCAAGTCATCATAACAATCATACATCCATATAACTGACTGAATCAAAAGGCATGCATACTGGTCCTTTGACATGCAGAAAGTTGAAAAATAGATCTAGCAAAGAGTTTTGACCCAGGTTAGCAGACCTGGGTCGATAGTTTTTGCAGATGCATTAAGCCCCCTTTTTACAGATCATAAATCCGGCTTTCTCTGTAGTTGGTATTTTGAAACAGTCAAAATCTAGTTTAGTCATGATTTCTACGACACAATATTTTCTGCGAAAAAACGGCTCGTGTATGACGTAAAATAGTACGATTAATGACGTCATTATTTGCTAGCAAGGATCATTGCGTATGCTTATACAGAAATAGACGTTTAATACGCTGAAAGTAAGTAAGAAATTAGATAATCTGTACTCATTAAACTGAAAATGATTTTTAAATAATCATTCCATCGGTAGATAATTATTGTCATTTTTGACCAATCAGGTACTTGTGCGAAAGACTGTCGTACGTGTGACGCTGTGCGACTAACCGGAAGACACTCAATTTTTAGTCATCCCTATTTAGATTTAGACTAAAACCCATAACGAAGTCGGAATTTCATTTTTAAAAATCTAGAACGGTGTTACCGCAAAACGAGCTTCGCTCGTTACGGGCTTCGCCAGCAACTCGCTGTCGCTCGTTATTATTAGCATATCTCATCTAACTCCCGAAATATCGAACGGACGTTCTGTGCAGTCAGATTTGTGATCTACACAGCCCGGAAAATCGCTATTCTTGTCCAAGGCAATGGAAGGAATGATGTAATTTGAGATAAAACTTAATTCCATTGCAATTTTAACTGTGTTTATTCAATGACTAAACGAAAAGACGAAACGCAAACAGTTTCAAATATAAAACTGTCTTTTCAGAATTTATCCAAAACACCAATATTTAAATAAATGCGCTAGACGCTTGAATAACTTTTCGTTAATTGCTATTTTCATTTCGGGTTGAAGTTAAATAAATTGCGATAAATTGTGATATTTGTATTTGTTTACGTCTGGGTATCATTCGCCGTGTCCATTTATTTTTGGCTGTCTTTGGCTCTGTTTAAATATGAAGACACAGATATTCATTTATTTCTAGACCTGACTTTCTGATCAGATATTTAGATATCTAAAATATGCCTGCTAATCCTCTCTCTCTCTATTCAGTTTTCAGTTTGAAACTTTACACACACAACCCCCCCCCCCCCCAAAACACACACCCACACCAACACCCCCCCCTTCCCCCTCCCCCTCACACACACACACACTTCTTCTTCGGATATAATGATTTCAACAAATCCACCAAATTGACAGTTCTTTTAAAAAAAATCATCCACCAATGCATTGCGTCGTGTATCCGTTTGCACCAATCTTTCTTTTAAAGAACATTATTGGTCTAACTCTAGTTTTAGACAGTAACTCAACTTCTGATTGGCTAAACCATTTAGTTTAGCCAATTAGTACTTGTGTTACTTTCAAATTTAGAAAATTATTGAGTATAAGACTAAGAATGTTCTCAAGAGTATTAGGTGAAAAAGGATCCTGAAGTAAAGTACAAGCATCATTGTGAAACATTGATCTTCAATATAAATTCGGAATAGTTGCGTGAATATGTGTGAGTCATGCTCTGTAAAAAGTGGTCTAATGCATCTGCAAAAAAAATCGACCCAGGTCAGCCTGCGCAGTCCGCGCAGGCTGACCTGGGTCGAAACTTTTTGCTTTTGGTAAATTTCCTGCTTGTCACAGAATGATTTGTGATACTGTCGGATTTTAGACAAGATGGTTCCATATTGTGCGACGACTTGTTTGGTATAACGCATTACGCGGGTGTATGGAACGCCGTAGCTGTCATATGTTAATACCTTTCGAGTTTTCGTATTTAAACAAACTTTATTATGTCATAGAATGCATTATTTCGTCAGCTAAGAAAGCGTTTTTCTCAATACATGAATTTGTTATCTTATAAATAAATGTTCAGATGACGAACTCTCAACTTATTATATTTTAACACTATCTTATTATGTTAAAGGAATAAGAGACCTGCTTGATTCTTTGCGTTGTTATGTTGAAAGACAAAGCTGACTTGTCAAATGGTGTTACTGTTAGGTCTATGCTCTGTGTTATAGTGTCCGACACGCGAAAGTTTTTATTACGTCAATCAGACGTGTTGCTGCGTTAGGCCGGTACTTTAATCTGTCAATTTTCGTCATGTAGAGGTTAAAGAACTCTTTTGACTTCTTTAAGTTTTGTATAAATGTGTCTTTTAAAATGTTATTGTATTAATAAGATGAGTTAAATGGTCGATCTTTTGTGTTGTTCTCTTAAACGATAATCTTGACTTGTCAGTTTGTTGTATTGTTATTTCTGAATGTTACTTTATTGTGTTTATGGGATATACTGATTGGTCGATTCTTTGTGGTGTTGGGCTAAAGAACAAAGGTAACGTGTCCAAGAGTTATATTATAGCGTTTATACGCCATGTTGATCTGTTCATAGGCCATGTTGACTGGTCAATTATTTGTTTTGTTGGGTTAAAAAACAAAGGTATTATGTCTGCATGTTACTTCAGTTTGTGCATACACTACATTGACTGGCCGACTATTCAGGTCGTTGGGTTAAAAAAACACGGTTAGCTTGTCAACCAGTTGTGTCATTATGTCTATACACCATGTAGATTATTTGTGCTGTTGGGTTAATAGATAATAATGGGTTGTTGAAATGCTGTATTACTGTGTTGATCGAGCATGTTGACCGGTCGTCCCTTTGTGTTGTTAAGTTAAAAAACAAAGTTAAGTTGTCAACAGTTAGATCATTATATCTACATGTCATCCTATTGCGTTCAAAAGACATGTTAACTGGTTGATTCTTTGTGTTGGTTGGTCTATGAACAATGTTGGTTCATCAGACAGTTGTATCGTGATGTCTACACGTCAATTTATTGTCTTTATTCGACAACTTGAATGGTCGAGTCCTTCTGTTGTTGGCTTAAAAATCAAAGTTGTTATGTCTGCAAGCTGCCTTATTGTGTTCATTTGACATACTCACTGGTCGACTATTTGTGTTGTTGTATTAAAAAATTGAGTTGTTATGTATGCATGCTACGTTATTGTGTTCATGAGACATGTTAACTGGTGGATTCTCTGTGTTGTTTGGTTAAAATACAAAGTTAGCATGTCAGAGAGTTAAATTACTATGTCTATACGCCATGTTATTGTGTTCATTAGCCATGCTGAGTTGTCTAGTCTTTATGTTGTTGGCTTAAAAACAATGTTGGGTTGTCAAATGGTTATAATGCTATGTTAAAACGGCGTTTTATTGTGTTCATTTGACATGTTGCCTGGTCGACTGTTAGGGTTGTGTGGTTAAACAACAAAGTTAAAATGTCAAACAGATGTATTACTACGTCTACGTGCCATGTTATTGTGTTCAATGGAGAAGTTGACTGGTGGACTTTCTGTATTGATTTATTTAAAGCAATGCTGGGTTGTGAAACAGTTGTATTTTTATGTCTACTTATAGACATGTCATCGTGTTAATAGGATATAATCATAATGGCGTAGCATGTAGGCATACTAGCTTAGTTTTGTAACACAAAAACACAACTAGTGACCAGTCAACGTGTCCAGTGAACACAATAACGTAGTACGTAGACATTTATCTTTATTCTTCAACCAAACAACACAGTCAACCAGTCAACATGGTGTACCAAAGCATAACACGGCTTGTAGACATAATAATACAGCTGTTTAACAAGCTTACTCTGTTTTTAACCCCAACAACAATAAGAATCGACCAACCAACATGTCAAATGTAAACAGTAACGTAGCATGCAGACATAATAACTTGTATTTCAGTACAACAACACAAACAGTTGACCATACAACCTTTCCAACGAACACAAGAACATGTCCAGTAGATTTGGTGACATGACCATTTGACAACTTAAGTTTGTTTTATAAGCCAACAACACAGAGAGTCAACCAGGCAACACGTCCAATGAACACAATAAAATAAAAAGTGTAGATATAGTAATAAAACCATTTGACAAACCAACATTGTTTTTTAACCGTCCAAAACAAAGAACCGACCAGTCAGCATTGCTAATGTACGCAATAACATAACGTGTAAACATAATAGTTCAGTTGTATGACAAGTCACCATTCTTTCTGACCAAACAACAGAAAGAAACGACAAGTCATCATGTCTCCTTAACATAACAACAACATATGAAGACATAATAATACAATGGTATAATAACTCAACGTTGATTTTCAACCTGATAACGTTATGTATTGAGCAAATCACATGCCAGGTAGACATATTAAGGTATCTGTTCGACAAAATGAAATTTCATACCAACAAAACAACTCAAATTGTGTTAACTTATGACAGCTATGGCGTTCCATACGGGTGCATTAAACCCGCGTTTTCCCGTAGCGCTGCCGAGCCTTGGAAGCTCAGTCGGTAGCGTACATGACTTGTAAACAGTGGGTCGCATGTTTGAATCCCCAGCTCGACAGAATACTTTCCGAGAATTGATGATAGTCATTGCGACAAGATTCATTTCTCTCTCACCTCTGATCATTGTTTCGACGATTGCTATGTGCGGAAGCAGCTAGTGGCTTGGGAAGAATACCGATATGTGCGAGCAAATTGTAAAAGGAACTCCACGACCGTGATTTAACTGAAATAATGTTGAAAACGGCCTTAGACACCATACAGTCAATCAATCCCGCAGCGCCGCTCATATGAAAAGCAGCCTTTTGGTAGGAATAGGATAATACTGGGTGTATACGTATATCAGATCAAAGGAAAACGACCGAAGTATTCGAAGTTACAAATGCGAGCTTACTGCTTTTATTCCCTTTCCTGATACCCAAGGTCAATATTCAAACACTTCGAAACTCCATATATCAATATTTTTACCAAAATTCTTTCTGGAATAGATAATATTGTTTAACTTTTTCCTTCACTGGATAACCCTTGACCGGTCCGTGGAAATCATGAAGTAAGAGAAGAAACCCCAAGATTTGTGTCTTTACTAGATGTTAACGTTGTTTTCAATACTATTTCGGTTACACCACAGCGAGTAGTATACCAGGGCGTTTACTACTGCGGAAATTGTACCACGACGAGGAGTGTATGACAGCGGGTTTGAACTACAGTGAAAGTGTACTACGAATCGGAGTCAACCACGGCAGGGAGTGCACAACAGCGGGAATGTGCTATGGCGGGGAAGACAACATGGCAAAAAGTGAACCACGGCCTGGAGTTTACCGGGAGGGGATGTATCACAGCAGGAATGCGCTATGACGGACACTGCACCACGGCAAAAAGTGTACAATGGCTGAGAGTGTACCACGGCAGGGGATGTAACATGATGGTGGTGTACTAAGGCGGGAATTGTACCACGGCTGGATGTACCAGGGTGATGGTGTACCAAGGCGATAAGTGTACCAAGGTGGGCAGTGTATCATGGCGGGTAAAGCACCATGGCGGGGAGTGTACCACGGCGGGGAACGGTAAGTCGGCTGAGAGTTTACAACGGCGGGAAATGTAGTATGACGGCAAGTGTAGCACGGCGGAAATTACACGACGTCGGAGAGTGTACATGTACCTGTTTGCGCGTTCAAAGTGTTTCATTACTTCTACAATGTTTCTCCCAGCTTCAAATTTTTGAGGGTCATTTGTGACACCTATTCTAAATTTTTGGGGGTCATACAAAAATCTTGAGGGTCACCTTTATAAATGCCCTTTTAAAGCTACTTAAAATCACGTTTAGGGACCTTTTCTTGTGACCCCGCCGACTTGGAACTGAAACTATTTTTCTTAGTCTGACAAGACCCAGATATTTGTTGCATTTGTTGATTTTTGATTTATTGCACGTTTTCGAGGTGTTTACTTCTGGAAGGGACAACAAAACAGCCTGTAAGTCCTTTCTGTTTTTCTTTTTTGGTTTATCTGCTATTCTTTTTCGGAAAACGTCTAGAATACACAGACCATACATGTTTAAAGCGCGGGGACCAACTGACCTTCCTATAGTTATTCCGTACCCAATTATTTATTACTAAACAAGAGCTTCAAATGTGTGACTGTGTCAGAGAGAAGCCAGTTGGTAGCAATTCATGTTCTTTAATTCTTTTTTGTGCAGTACTGGCAGATATTTATCAATAGATTACCAATAAAATCGGTTTCAGACACTGGGCGCCGTATCATCAACTCTCAGTATAAAATGATCATGGCGTACGAAATCTTTCTCTGCATACGAACCATATTTTGCCCCTTAGTATTTCGGCTCGACGTCAGGGTGTGCATTATACATTTTTGTTTTGATTGAACTGATATGTTTTTGGTTGCGTCACAAAAGACGCACACGACGAATTTTAGTGCGTCAGCTAAGAAATCATTGCGTCAAAAACTAAAGAAACGCGCTCTGGGAGAAACACTGCTTCTACTACTTAAAACGCTCTTCTCAAGCCACAGGCTACTTGGACACTACCGGCTTGGCATTGTATTAATCCATTTACCACTGTAAGTAAATCGCAGTCGACGTCTTCGACAACATTCTTGAAAACTACAGATAATAAAATCAATCAACCCTTTACCAAACAATCCCGTGTTTTAAAGACCCTGACGAAGAAGCCTTTTGAAAGCACTGTAGGTATAGGAGAAAATGCTAGTAACCAGCATTTTATCCTCTTCCCACGATGTTCTCTAACATTTCAAAAACAAATTTTATCATTTCAGGAACACTCAATTTTTCGTCTGTAAACGCTATGAGGTCCGGTCTAAAATAAGTAAATTTTTTTCGCTTTTTATACAGTTAATGTTTAATATTCGAAGTCTAAGCCAATGAGTACGACAAATTAAACATTATTTAAAAAGAAAATACAAACAAACAAACAAATTTGTCTCTCAAAAGTCTCCCACACATCCCATCCCGATTCTGTCCTTTTACTACATGGATATTATCAATTTACTAAAATCGCCATTACAGTCTTAAAAGCCAATAAAGACCGGTACATGAAAATAGTCTATTTTGCATATATCGGCGGACACCTTTCAGGTCAACCCAAGGTGTTTATAGTTTTACTGTAAAATAGTTTCTTATTGCCATGCATTAACTTCACTTTAATACTATTATTTCAAATGAGCCTGCGGCCACAATTAGACCTTCCTAATAACATACCAAAAAATTTATACCGTTAATTATTTCTACACTTTTCACGTTTTTCCCCTTCTTTTTGAAACGTTAAAAAATCTGGGAAAGAATCATATTCATAATTATCAACAAGGTGAATTGCTTCTTTTACTACATTTCTGTTTCAATTAACACAGTTAACCTATTCCCAAACAATCCCTGGTTTTTACGGCCCTAGGAAAGAAGTCTTTTGAAAACATTTTGGGAAAAGGAGAAAATGCTGGTTACCAGCATTTTCTCCTTTTCCCAAAATGTTTTCTACTCTATCAAAGTCAAAAATCATCAGTTGTGTTACATTTGCTTTAATGCCTGTAGACGCTTTCAATTTGGTCGAGTCCAAAACTTTGTCGTTTGGGAAAGCGTTAAGACAACAGGGGATCTCTGACTGCCACTAGTCTTCGTTTACCCTCGCTATAAGCTCTAGCAATAGCCATTCAGCGAGCAATAGAATAACTGTGTCGAAGTGGGCGAAACACGTACGAGTTTCGAAAAATTCTCCCTCGAAAGGTAAAGGTCGCTGATGGTTCATCAAGATACCGCTAAATAGCCACGTGGGGTTTACGATGACCGGTTCGATTTAAATGCTGACCATAAACGGACAAAAGTCCAGGCCGACCTCAAAAGAGTGTCGAATTTAACACCAATGTGTGCAAATTGGCAGCGGTCAACTTCAATAAAAACTTTTATCGTTTATTTCAATTTCCTTTTCTGATAGTGAGAATAAGTTCCATTATGTGCTTGTATGTATATTGTACTTGCGTTGTTGATAAGAGTTTCCTACAAAGGAAATGAACACAAAACTTTTCGAACTCGCGGAGGACAAAGTAATTAGTTAGAATAGTATAAATATTCGGACAATGAAAACTTCACTCGATATACCAATGTAGGTGAAAAGGGTGAGCACATATACTGATATGGACGAACTTCTTCAAAATGAGAATGAGAGTTTTTCTAGGAAAATAATGCAGATATAGATCTGATTTCTCGCATAAGCGTAAAGAAATGCTGCGACTGCACTTTTCCACAGAACAAATTAGTTTCAGCAAAAACTTCAAATTAACGGATGTACATATGAGCCATTCTTTGTGGAAAGGGGGTTTGATGCATCTAAAAAGAGTATCGAACTTGGTCACTGGTCAGCCTGCGCAGTCCGCACAAGCTGACCCGGGTCGAAGCCTTTTGCTTAGGTCAATTTTCTGTTTGTCAAAGGATCAGGGTCCGTATTCATCAACCATTCTTTAGAACGTTCTTTGTCTTATTCTTCAAGATTTTCTGACTGTGAAAGTAACAGAACTTCTGATTGGCTAAACCAAGTAGTTTAGCCAATCAGAAGTTCTGTTACTTTCACACTGACGAAATTCTGAAGAATAAGACTAAGAATGTTCTTAAGAGTGGTTGGTGAATACGAACCCGGTATACCTCGCGATTAAGTCCGTTGTAAGACAAAATGGACTTTCCGGATTGACTATGTGACGACTTGCTTGGTATAATGCATCACTGAAATGCAATAAAGCCCATTTTGCCAGAGCATGGCTCTTATGTACGAATTAAGTCTAACATAACGTTCAAATAATCGCTGAGTTTGCCCCTGAAAAAAATTTTGCCAATAAAAATTTCCTCTATTAGGGTTCATCTGACAATGGTCATTTTCAGCAGCCAAGGGACGGGGTAGGGGGAAGAAAACAATGCTAGCACGACTCAACATCGGGAGCGTTTATTTCATTGCTCTTCATGTAAATCAATTTTTCTCTTAGTGTGTTTTATTTGCCAAAAACTTGTAACTGTTCAAAGCCATAAAATGTTGAATAGTTTAAACATAAAGATATCAAACCTAGATGCGTGAATAAAACTACATGTTTCAAGTCTTTCGATAATCAAGTTCTGATCGGAGGGTAATGACTTCTTTAAAAGCGTATCATGTAAATGGTGTGGCCTTGACGAAGCTACAAGAAATCAATTGAATGTTTGTTACTACGATTGCTTCCAAAGTTAAGAGGTTACCTGATACCTGTACAATCGAAGCGTAACAGTTCTTATCTACAAAATCCCGAGTTTCAACGACCCTGAAAAAGAAGGCTTTCGAAAACATCTTGGGAAAAGGAGAAAATGCTGGTAGCCAGTATTTTCTCCTTTTACCACAATGTTTTCTAACGTTACCATGTCAAATACAAATTCCATCATTTCGGTGACATTTCAGATTTAGACCAGTCTAAAATTTTGTCGTTTGGTGAAGAGTTAAACATAGATAAGTTTTACTTGTGGACAGTGTAGATCAGACTGCAAAAACTCTGAGTATATCTCTTTTCAATCCAGATCAAAACCGGGTTGTATTTAACGAAAGACTGATCTCCCTGCACAAGAAATGTCACAGAGAGAGAGAGAGAGAGAGAGAGAGAGGGGTGTGAGAGAGAGAGAGGGAGAGTAAGGGGGAATATACGTACAGACACATAGAGAAAAAAAGGAAAGACAGGTAGACTAGAAAACACTGTCTCTATTTTTCGCAGTGTTTTGAAAATATTTGTGGGTAGATTGCGTCAAAGAATGTCACAGTAAAGTTAATTTAACACGTGAGGAATATTTTGATCTTTTTGAGGTGAGTACTCTTCAAACTTTGATTTTTGAACATCAAAAATATTATGTAAATAATTCAAAAATGATAAAGAAAGAAAAAAATCCATAAAGCATATCACTATCCCACTCGACTTCTCAAAAAGCACTTAGTCTAACATGAAACACGGTTATTTTAGCTGTATGCTTTTGACCTAATATTTGGTAACGATATATTCAAAAGAATAAATACTCATGTCATAGTAATTTGCGACTGGTAAAAAATGTGGAAATATTTTATCTGCTGCTTCCTGTGGGTCCCTGCAGGCCTATTTGCGGGCCTATGTATGACACCAATATACGAGCGTTGCTATCGTTTACTGATACTCTGGGAAGCTTTTGCACATATTCGCAAATGAACATGATAGGGTATGATCCTTGTACTGATTGTTAATTTAATATTATTGAAGCGTTATTCAATAACTCGTAACTGTATATTCTACATGTACATGTATTTTCAAATACACCATTCCTAGCAGCAACTGCTCCTTTTCAAACGGTGATTTGGATTAAGATCTAATTTTAGAAAATATATCTCACTGAAAGTTTCACCTTTTTTACAATATGCAAAACATTTTTCCACAATATATTCTAACATTTCAAAGACAGAACTCCTTTTTTGAACTACATTATTGTCTGCAAATACCTTCAGTTTGGCCTGTGACAGGTCTGAAACTTTGTCTTGCGGCAAGGAGTTAAATTATGTTTCAAAAATATCTCTACATATTAAGAAACATCAGATTTAAAGAAAAACAAACAAAAGCACCACATGCAGGTGCCATACCTCGTCAGCAGTTGCTTTTCAGTGAAAATTTTAAGTCGAAAAACGGGGCATAACTGTTCAAAAATATTCCAAAAGGGGAACTTCCCCTGTTGTATGGCTTCTAATTTTCTTACTTAATAGCCAGTACGAGTTTGAATCAAATATCTTCAGAGAGATATTATAAAATGTCAAAGTTTTTTCACAACGACGCAGACACAGACGACGACACGGTTTTGCCAATACCTCAACATTTTCTACGAAAACAGCCTAGCTAATAAAATACGTCGGCTGAGATGCATTAAACTAGCGATGTTTTCCCAATAAACAACAGCTGTACTCAGAGAGAATCTAACATGATAAGTACACACATTGAAGGTATCATGAAAGAACTCATGGTTTAGAAAAAAAAGTTCATCTTGAATATCACGCACAGCATCAAGATGAACGCGCCCAAAAAAAGTTGTGACACTCAAATAAAACAGAATAAATAATTATTTGTAAACCTATACACAAGAAAAGAATATCGTTTACATACTTAATAGCGAAGAAAAATTAATTTCAAATCCCGTTAGAATTACGCTACCATAATTAACACTGTATTACCTTACTGACCGGTACAATAGATACTGTGACACCATTTCTAAAGACTTCAATTTTGAAGGTTTGCTATTCTTCGTGCTTTTGATTTACAAAAATGATGGAAGTTTATTGTGTAAATTTTTGAAAAATGAAAATCAAATTTAATACCGAATGTCCAGATGTATCGATATTTCGTGAAATGAAATATGACAAAAGGGTAGAAACTGACCCTTTTTCCATCTTTGGTGTGATTTAACCAGATATCGTACCAACCATGCTCATACGGTTCATATTACTTAAGTTAAGGCGATTAATATCTCTTGACCACAGAGTCATCCCATCTCAGTACTGGAAACATAATAAACGGTCTATGAAGTCTGTTTTAGAAGACAAAAGTTAGACTCACCAAAATTAACGACGTATATCACAAATTTTTCTAACAAACAGATTTTTTAAAAACTTTGCGCATACAAAGGTCATCATGGCTCTAGGAGATTACAGTAAAAAAAGATATGGGTCACCGTGCTCGTTTTTGAGAAATTTGCCTTAAAAAAAGGTATATAAATTCGAAAATTCTGCTTATATTGGATTTAACAAGCTTTTCTTAAATAGTCAGTTAAACAGGAAAATTACCGGAAGAATATACAAATATACATCATTTTAATGAAAATTAATTTAGTTTTGCACAAAAATATATACATGTAAAAGCCTGGTTTTGAGCATGGCAAATGTACAATTATGCATGAATTGAGTTAAAAAGGGAGACACTAAGGGTTAATCTTTAATAAATACATACTTTTTAAGGGACAGATTTTTCTTAAAATTTCCTCACTTATAGTATAAATAATTCTAAACAATATGAAAAAATAAAAATGGCACCTGTGCTTATTTCGTCAGAAAACAGGGATGAAGTTCACTGTGCAAGTTAATTTTTTCAAGGAAAAAAACAGAATAAAAGCTCAGCAGATACAGTAGGAAAACGAGAAATTGCTCATTAGGAGCGATTTTTCCTTTTCCCAAAGTGGAAACAGCTATACTTCCACAGCTCGAAATTTCCTGCTTTTGCTTGCTTGTTTGGTGTGTAACGCCGTGTCAACAGTATTCTAATTATTTGCCTGTGACAGTTCACAGAGCCATCTTTTTCTCTTTACTAATACTACCCGAAGAAAGTGCCAATTGTTTCAGTGCACGAATAGTATGACCATATGTGCGAAAAATACATAGACCCTGTACACTTTTGATTCACTATCTATGACAAAAACACATGCGCAGTGGGATGCGCGCGAACATTTGTGAAATACGTCGTTAAAAGGATTTGCAGACGACATATCAAACGTGGCTCAAATGATGGAACTTTTTTAAGTTCGAAGGGTAGAAGACATTGTGGCAATAGGAGAAAATGCTAGTAACCAGCATTTTCTCCTTTTCCAACAATATTTTCAAAAGCCTTTCTGGTTACAGTCGTTAAAGTATGAAATTGTGAGGTAAAGGGTTAAGACACCAATACCTTCAGACGACCATTACTCGTTTCGCAGCAGGCCACTTTTAAAAACGCTGAGCACTGGTTCATGAAACGGAACAGTTTCTCCTAACGCCACTCTACATTAACTCATTACAAAACGATAAAATTTTGGACTTAACCAAATTGAGAGCATTAGCAGACGACAGATTAACTGTAGCTCAAACGATGATTTCTGTCTATGATAGGGTAGAAAACATTGGAGGAAAGGAGAAAATACTGGTTACTAGACATCAAGTTCATACAAATGCGCTGACCAATCAAATTTAGTAAAGCATTTTTTTTCACTTCTTATGGTATCATTTTTTGGTAGGTTATATACGTTAGCGTCCAATCGAATGTCGAGTAATCTGGACAAATTGTACAACAACGGAAAGATAATGAACTTTTTTAATTATGTGCTATATTTAGACATCAAGTTCTTGCAACGAGGTTGACCAATCAAATTTTGTATTGGATTTTCCGCGGCTATGGTTTTTCCCCAGTAGTAAACAAGAGCAAAGATAACGAGCTATTAGATCTAGACCCGTATCTACATATCGTTTCTAAACTGCATTATTCTTATTCTCCATTTTGAAAAAAAAAATTTATTTGTTTTTAAAATCAAGTTAGAAAATTTTTCAGAATTAGACTTGGAATGCAGTTTATGGTTAGTAATTGCGGGCCGAGGATATACGCTACGACATCAGGGCTCGTATTCACCAACCATTCTTAAATTTATTCTTGTTCTAACTCTAGATGTAAAAAGTAAAACACCTTCTAATTGTCTAAATCGCTACGACATCAGGACTCGTATTCACCAACCATTCTTAAATTTATTCTAGGTCTTACTCTAGATGTAAAAAGTAAAACACCTTCTAATTGTCTAAATCGTTTGATTTAGCCAGTCAGAAGAACTTTGTGTTACTTTCAAATTTGGAAAATTTCCTGAGAATAAGACTATAACAATGTTCTTAAGCCTTGAATGGTTGGTGAATACAAGCCCTGGTTCGTGCGATTAGTTGACTAATGAAAGTTCGTATGAAACTGTTCACTTATTATAGTGTCATTCAGTTTTCATTAGTGTTTTATTTCTATACAGCGAAAAAAAAGTTTTGAGATATTTTTCCAGCGTCAAGTAGTGTCGTTACTGTAGGATATTAGCGTAATCCCATACATCACGCGTCATTGTATAGAAAATGAACATGATGGATTATCTATCACCACATCGAGGTAATGATATAGTCACAGAGGTCATCATGGGAGATTATGTTTTTTTCAAATGTCATATTTTTTTCAAAATTAACAATAAAATATAGAGCTTTAATTCGGCGTAAATAACAAGTGGCCGAGGCACTCGAAAATGCGGTTATGAAAGGTAACGGAATCAATATTTTTATAGAATATCGATGACTGAACAGAATAAAACAAATTTAAACACCTATTAAAGACTAAAGAAGCCATCGTTTCCTTTAGCCTGTTATTTAAATCTGTACAATTTAAGCCTAGCCTAAATTGAAAGTGTTTGCAGACGAAAAATTAAGTGTGGCTCAAAAAGTTAAATTTGTTTTGGGAATGGTAAAAAAAATGGCGGGAAAAGAAGAAAATGCTGGTTACCAGCATTCTCTCCTTTTCCCACATTTTTTTTTCAAAAGCCTTTTCTTCGAGAGCTGTTTTAAGTGGGGATTGTGTGGTAAGGGTTAATTCAACTGTACAGCGGTGATGACGGCTGTAATCATAGCAGAAATGTTAATCATGACACTTATAAACAAATTATTGACAAGGTACAGAGTTCCAATGAAAGTATCAAGATGACAGAGGAAATATTCGAACAACTGATTGATATGATCTCCTGTGAATCCAGAAATTTTCATATAAAGTACAAATTCTCGTCTGTATATAATACCATGAATTCGACATCAGCAATCAAAGTAGTTTAGAAAAGCGAGAAAGAAACAAGATTGGGTTTCTAGAGGTTTTAGAGAAGTGTTTTCTCGTGACCTGACAAGGTACAACAAGCTAGAGACAATCTGAAACAACACTAAGTTAACAAAGATAAATACAATAATAATACAATTCGGCAGAATTTTCGTATTTAGCTAATCTTAAATTGAATGCAATGTACTCAAATGAAAAAAAAAATGGAGAGAAAAAAAAAAAGCGGCGAAGTAGTAATTAGCTGCTAAACTGCTATACAAGACTAAAGGGGCTCTTGCGGAAAGAGTAAACTAAGATCAGACACATTTTGTGCAATCTGATCTTGATGTACACTATCCGACAAGGTACTCTTATGCAATGAAAGCACATCTGAATTCGTAGATTTGGGATATCACTATCTGATAGAAATGGCAGTTTAAAGATGAACGGCCGGTACACATATTAGTTGTTTAAAGTCCTTTAATCCCTCCATGCCTACTCGCTTTTTCAACCAGTAAGTCGCATTTATAATACAGCAAACCTCAACAACTCGAACAGCAGAGAAACCAAAGAGTGAGTTCGAATTATCAGTGCAAACGAATTGCCCAGTTAATTACATAAAAATTAGAGTACAGGATGAGTGCTTTCAAGTGACCGGGCCATTTGGTTCGAAACAAACGAGGTCTGTTCTTGTAAAACAATGCATCAGCAGTTCTGCATTTGCTTCCTTTCTGTTTCTATTTTAAGTTGCTTCTATTTTGAGATATATCTATATTGAGATGCTAAAAAATTTAGATGCATCTATTTTGAGGTCTGTTTTGAGGCTTGTCGACATCGAGGTGCTTCTTTTTTCAGGTGCTTTCATTTTGAGATTCATTTTGAGGTGCTTCTATCTTGAGGTCCGTTTATTTTGAGGTAGTTCTGTTTTTAGAAGCGTCAATTTTTAGCCTGTACTATGAGGTGCCTCTAGATTCACGCGCTTCAACTGTGAGATGCGCGTATTATGCGGTGTACGTGTTTTTGGGTGCTTCAAGATTGACTCTTAAGCTGCTAAGCGCGACTCACTGACTGTTTGCGGACAGTGTAGATCAAGATCAGACTGCACAGAACGTGCAGTCTGACCTTTGATCTACACTGTCCGATAAGGAGATATTTTTCTGCAAAACCTAAGTTTTAGATAACATTATTCGGGTTTTACTATCAGTTTGTAAGTTTTATTCAACTTGTTTAGCAGGATGAGGGTTCCATATTGTCATGTTCACCAGGATATCAACACTGCAACGTAAAATACTACCACACTTTAATGACAATATATATCACTCTATCACACAGATACATGCTGGGTCATGAACCATCTGATTTGGCCGAGACAGAACTTCTCCACCAATCAGAAGGAATGGCTTAATCAAAGGACCGCGGATAACCGACCGCGGAAGAAAACGGACCAATCAGCAACGTCTGCACAAATAAATACAGAAACAAGACTATCGACAAGACTGTCACAAAAAGTTATGATATTTTCCTCCATTTGAAACATTGTTTTATAAGTTCTTCGATACATTTTTTTTCCCACTAAAAAGTATAAGGTATCTAAAAAAAAAGTATGCAAAAATGTTCTAAAGTTTGATAAATCAGTGATTCGGCTAGAATGAGCATGTATAAAGACGTGTTTTTGGTGTTAAAACGAATTAAAAACCACAAATATTCCGGAGTTAACCCTTTACCACACGACAAATTTTAGACCTGTCCGAATTGAAAGCATTTGCAGATGACAGTTTCAATGTGGCTCATATGAAATGATTTTTCTTTGATAGGGTAGAAAACATTGTGGGAAAAGGAGAAAATGCTGGTAACCAGCATTTTCTCCTTTTCCCACAATGTTTTCAAAACCCTTCTCTATCAGAGGTGTTAAAAGTCGTCATTGTGTGGTAAAGGGTTAAGTGATCTCCTTGGAGGCCTGTTTAAACAAGACTTATAGAGCCTTTGTTTGGTACATTTTTGTATTCATCTTTGTAAAACATTTTTCTTTAATCCTGGACTTAACAAATCAGATTCATCACGACCTCAAGGAAGAAAGCTCTTGAAAACATTGTGGGAATAGCTGTACAAAGATAGTGGTGTCCGTGGTCGTGAGGTAGAGCGTTGGCCCGTTAAGTCCCGGATCCGATTCATTCGGAGCGAGTACCGGTGTAGTTTCCAGGAAGCAGAATCAAGAGAGATTTATACAAGTTGCAAGACCTTGTTTCTCAATCGATGAAATAAACATGTTTAAACTAAGATGAGAATCAGCATGTTCTACTTTTCCCACAATTTTTCCTACCATTTCAAAGACAAATTTCATGCTTCAGTAACATTTAAGTTGTCGTCTGCAAATGCTGGTAACTTTTTGTCCTTGTCTCTACAAAGATTTTTTGCTCTTTTAAAGAGAATTCTCAACTTTTAGAACTACATTCAATTTGTCGTCTGCAAAAGTTTTGGATTTGGACAGGTCCCTTTTTTTCGTCCGGCAAAAAGTAAAAAGAAAAATAAATGTCATATCACACAGACTCAAAGGCAGTTTCAAACTCACTCTTGAGAAACGCCATGGATCATATCCTATTTGCCACACACAAAACAAAAGGGTCATGCTGGGCTTGTAGCGCTCCACTCTATAATAAATACATACAGAATTGAAATTAAAGATAACGCACGAACGCATGCACAGACGGACATAGGACATAGGACCAGGGCCATGACATAAGCTCGCTGGCTTTCGGCCAGTGGCGCTAGAAAAGAGAAGTAGTTTAAACAGAGCTGTATTTCCTTTAAAATCTTTTTCCCATAAAAATAAAATATGAAGATTTTTTCATGGAAATAATAACACAAAGCATTAACTCCGAAGCGGAAAAGCGTACACCACGATCAGATTGCATGATCGTTAAGGTTAATCTTGATCGACATGCTCAACAAAATACAGTCATGATCGCAGATGGCAGAATAAATTTTTTAACGCATTTACAATTTTTTAAACCATATCCTGCTAAATAAATGAAATGAAAATTTTAGGCCGATATCAAAAAGCCAAATTTTGCTATTTCCAAGATTTTTTATTTTTTATTGGGGGGGAGAGATATTTCTTTATCGGATAGTATAGATCAAAGATAAGACTGCACGTTCTGTGCAGTCCGATCTTGATCTACACTGTCCGCAAAAGGTCAGTGAGTCGCGCTTAGCAGCCTTAGGATTTACCCTACCCCCATCCCAAGGTACAACCCAACTTTAGTGACTCATAAAACTAGGCTCTAAAGTGTTCGGTATATCAAATTCTAGTCACTTTTATGACATCTTTGAATTACTTGTGGAGCAAACACTTTTAGAAAACACTGCGACAAATGCAAACATTTCTAGGAAAGACTTAGGTCCACATACTTGTATTTTTCTGGTAACGGGTTAAAGGCCCAATTACACAAATAATAATGATAAAAAAAAAAAAACTGCGTTATTTAAATTCAAATCATACCATTTTGAAGTATGGAGATTATTATGAAGATGACATATCTGTTATTATATGGTCGGTCCAAGTGTTTGTCGCTGGCAGAAAAATTGATTAAAAAAAACACACATGTAAAAAATGAACAAAAGATAGAGCGACTTCGCAACTCTTTGCTTTATTTTAAAATACATGTTTCTGTCAGCAACACTTGGACCGGCCGTACATTAAAAGGATGTCATTTCACAGTGATTTCCACCCTTTCAAATGCATTTTAATACCTGCATTGTTTAGTTTTGGCCGCCACTGGGCCTTTAATTCTAAAGTAGCTACATGATTCTTTCGAAAATTTAACTCTTTTAAGTCCAAAAAGAAAAAAAAGACAAAAACTATCGAAGATATTGGAAATAATATTATAAAAGCAAAAAGTTGTACAAAAGAGACCAAAGATCAGACAGCATGTTCAGTATAGGCTGATCTTGATCTACACTGTCCCAAACATAAACCGTGCTTGTTCCCAACGTTACAAGAGTTTACACTTTCCCGCCTGAGCCCCAATATCAGTAGAAAACTTGAAAAATAAACTGTTAAAATAAGGATAATCCACAAGAATTATGACATATTTTATCCAGAATACAAACAAAAATATTATGGCAAAAGCAAAAACATTGCTGGTCACGAGCAATTTCTTTTTTCGCCAAAATGTTTTCAAAATCGGCCTGCTGCAAGACACACAGAAGTACATGTAGTTCGCATGAAGTAACGAGTGAAGGCAGGTTTCAATCGGTCCGCATTATTCGGGAGCGTGGGAGAATTTTTTGCCCCTTTTGGAAGTGTATATGCAATAAATATTCTATTTCTATAGTAACACAAAAGGCGATTAAAAAGAACTCAAATTGCATTAACGGCGGATTTTTTTTTCTCTCTCCCTCTCTCTAGCTATGTTTTGAAAAAGAAGGTCGTCGCAAATTGAATGTTAAAAACCGCCCGATTATTTAAAAGACGATTAAGTGAATTCCGAAATATTTTCTATACAAAATTCTGAATAGCTAAGGTAAATTCCCACAAAGAACATGGACTAAAAAGATTTAGGTAAACCGTTTGGGCTTTGAAGTAATTTTTACATGAATCATTCTGCAAATGGCATTCATTGCTCAGATGGTTTAAATCGAATTCTTGTTACTCATTTTTTTGGAAAAAAGATTTAATTCGAAGTACATATTAAAAATTTGGAAAGTAAATTTTTCGAAAACAGTACAGCAGCCATTCTGATTGCCCATTACTCATCCGTTTAATTCTTTACGAAAAATTTAAACTCTACACGCTCATTTTAAAATGAATACATAATTATATTGTTAAATTTGAATTTTTTTTTTTTCTCTTTTTAAATGAATTTTTAGAAAGAGTACAGACGCAATGCTGATTGCCCATTATTCATTTATTTAGTCCTTTACCAAAAGAAAAAAATATAGACTGATCAAGATAGAAGGCATTTGCAAAAACAAGTCAACTGTAGCTCATAAAATGGAATTTGTCTCTGAAAAGTAAGAAAACATTGTGGGAAAAGGAGAAAATGCTGGTTACCAGCATTTTCTCCTTTCCCCACAATGTTTTCAATAGCCATTTCAATCAGGATCGTTCAAACTCGGGCTTGTGTGGTAAAGGGTTAACCCTTAACCAAAAGACAATTTTTTTTTCAAACTGAAAACAAATGCGCTTATGAATTAAACGTGACTTAAACGAGAGGATTTGTCTTCAAAAGGACAGAAAACATTGTGGAAAATGTCATCTAAAGCGTCAAAATAGTCGTTAAAACCTGGACTTACTGGTAAAACATTAACGGTTGGTTTCCCAGAGACGGCAAAATTTCAGATTCGTCAAAACTCAGAGAAGTTGCAAACGATAGATTAAAATGGCTTATCAGATAGCATTTGCCTCTGAAAGATTGACCTATATCGTGGGAAAAGGAGACGACGCCGGTCACCAGCATTTCCTCCTGTCCTCACAGTGTTTTCAAAGCCCTTCTCCTTCAATGCCTTTAAAGAACTGGATTGTCTGGTTAATCATTAACTCTTTACCACACGGCAAAGGTTTAGACTTGTACAAATAGAAAGCATTTTTCAGACAAAATAGTTATGAGCCATGCTCTGTGAAAAGGGGGCTTCATGCATCTGCAAAAAGTATCGACCCAAGTCAACCTGCGCAGTTCACGTAGGCTGGCCTGGGTCAAAACATTTTGCTACTGGTCAAGTCTTCTGCATATCAAAGGACCATTCTGCCTCAGAATTCTTAGACTCCTTATCCCACTATGTTTTCTACCTTTTGAAATAGAAATTTCATGTTGTTGAATGACAATAGATGTGTCGTTTGGAAATGCTTTCAATTTAGGCAAGGCTATAATTTTCTCTTTTGGTACAGGGTTAACCCTTAGGCTGCTAAGCGCAACTCACTGAACTTATGCGGACAATGTAGATCAAGATCAGACTGCACAGAACGTGCAGTCTGATCTTTGATCTACATTGTCCGATAAGGATATATTTTTCCCCCAAAAAATAAGTTTGAAATACCATTTTTCGGGTTTTTACCATGGGCTTGAAACCTTTTTTTTTTTTTCATTTATCTAGCAGGATAAGAAATAAGAGCTTATTGGTCAAATCAAAGCACTGAAAGTATATATATACTCAGTTCCAATTTTCTTTTATTTCTCGTCGCATGTTTTACTGAAGACCAACAAATGTGGTATCATACTTTAGTTCAGAGTCTGGAGAAAATGCCAGGCTAATCAGATTTTGACTAACAGAAAGTTTAAGTTAGGTTTTTGCAGTTTAAATGAAGGTGGTACTAAAATCAAAGTTGCAAAAGTACTCAAAGACTAAGGTAACATTAAAGTTAGGTTTTTCTTAAAGTTCTTGTAATTTTTCAATCAATATCTTGTATGGCCACCTCTGCTGTCGATACAGGCTATTTTTCGACGTCGCATAGACCTTACATAACGTAAAATCATTGCATCACGAATGTTATTCCATTCCTGAACGAGAGCGGTGGCCAAAACCTAATTTTAATGTTACCTTAGTCTTTGAGTACTTTTGCAACTTTGGATTTAGTACCACCTTCATTTAAACTGCAAAAACCTAACTTAAACTTTCTGTTAGTCAAAATCTGATTAGCCTGGCATTTTCTACAGACTCTGAACTAAAGTATGATACCAAATTTGTTGGTCTTCAGTAAAACATGCGACGAAAAATAAAAGAAAATTAAGTGCACACTTATTTATGGAACTGAGTATATATATATGTATTACAAATGTCAAGGGGGTGAAAGTACGTTCGCATTAACCCTTAGGCTGCTAAGCGCGACTCACCGACCTTTAGCGGACAGTGTAGATCAAGATCAGACTGCACAGAACGTGCAGTCTGATCTTTGATCTACACTGTCCGATAAGGACTCATTGTCCACCAAAAAAAAAAACCTTTGAAATAGCAAAATTTGGGTTTTTACTATCAGCTCAAAATTTTCATTCCACTTAATTAGCAGGATAAGGGTTAACACATGTCAAAGTTTTATCATGACTATGACAACATACGACGAAAGGGCAGGGATATTATATCGGCCCTTTCTTCGAAAAGTGCACTAACAAGGATGTTTTAATGCCTGCTGACTTTGATTTTCCGTTTAGTTATCGTCGCCAGCGGTTGCCCACATGGGCGACGCCCCCTGAAGGCTGTTAAAAATGCTTCAGAGGATAGTATAAGGGATACAGATCGCAACCTATCCTATTTTAGGCCTGGTTCTTTATCGTGCACAGTTCTATTTCTCATCCAAAAGACTATTACTAATTTTAGATGGGCGGTCGTGGGGCTCGAACCCACACCCTCAAGTGACCCGAGAATTCGACCTGGACGAGACCTACGCTCTACCACTTGAGCTATTTAGGCTTGTCATCAACCCTTATCCTGCTAAATAACAACAAGAGGGCCATGATGGCCCTGTATCGCTCCACTGGCTGATACATAAAATCCCTACATGCCAAACATTACAATACTTTGCCAATTGGTTTTGAACATAAGACCCCTGAGGCAGGACTACAATTGGTAGCCCAAGTTCTTATGGTAAGTAACAAGAAGATTTCTAAAGATTTCACTACATAAGCCCATGTAAAACTTCTGACCCCTGGGGTGGGGTCAAATTCGATCCTAGGGCTATAATTTGGGTACTCTTGGCAGAGGCCCACTAGATAAAGCCACATGCAAAATTTGGTAACCCTAGGCCTTATGACTGAGTACAGGGAGATTTCTAAAGTTTTGTCTATATAAGCCCATATAAAAATTGTGACCCCCCCGGGGTGGGGTCAAATTTGATCCCGGGGCTATAAGTTGGGCACTCTTGGTAGAGGCCCACTAGATAAAGCCACATGCAAAATTTGGTAACCCTGGGCCTTATGACTAGATACAGGAAGATTTCTGAAGTTTTCTCTATATAAGCCTAAGTAAAAATTGTGACCCCCGGGGCGAGGTCACATTTGACTCCAGGGCTATAATTTGAAGAAACTTGATAGAAGTCTACTAGATAAAGCTAATTGCCAAATTTGGTAGCCCTAGGCCTTATGGTTTCAGACAAGAAGATTTTCAAAGATTTCCAATATTTTTAAGTTTTTGAAGGAATTAAATTCTTTCAAGAAACTCTGAAGAGGACCATGGCAGGATCATTTTTGTGAAGTTTCATCAAAATTGCCTGGATAGTTTCAGAGAAGAAGATGTTTAAAATAAAAGTTAACGCACGGACGCACGACGGACAACGGGCCATGACATAAGCCCGCTGGCCTTCGGCCAGTGGAGCTAAAAATCGAATTTTCAATTCGATGTTAAAAACCCAAATATTGCTACTTCAAAGTTATATTTTGGGGAATAATATCCCCTTATCGGACAGTGTAGATCAAGGATCAGACTGCACATTCTGTGCAGTCTGATCTTGATCTACACTGTCCGCAGTGAGTCGCACTTAGCAGCCAAACGGTTAAAACACACACGACGGAAGCGTAAATACACTGCATCGGCTTTTCCCTCCAAATAGTTGGACTAACAAGGATGACAAAAACGACGAAAGGGAGCGGAGGATTCTTTTCTTTGAAAACAGTCGTACTAACACGGATGTTTTAATGTCTGCAGCAGGTGAGAATGAGTTAATAAATGTTCATAAAAGAAAGTGGGTGTGGTGATAACACGGTGTCACTATGCAAACTTGGATTTTAACTCTTTACCAACAATTACGTGTTTTAACAACCATAAAGAGGAAGGCTTTTGAAAACCTTGTGGAAAAAGGAGAAAAAGCTGGTAAACAGCATTTTCTCCTTTTCCCACAATGTTTTCTAGCTCATCCAGGACAAGTTACATCATTTTAGCCAGATTTAAAATGAACATTTAAATTAAACAAGAGAGCCAAAATGGCCCTGGATCGCTCACCTGAATTTTTGAGAGGACTATAGCCAATTTTTTTTAAAGTGTTGAAATTTTGGAAACAAAATCATTATTTTGACAAGCAACTTTGAAAAGGTAACCTGAAAAATTAATTCAAAATCTGTCAGCACCCCTACATTCATCACCACAACCATGTTTTTGACGAATCAGAATTCAGCATATAAAGTTCGTATAGAATTCAGAAAACAATCTATCATAAAGTACAGAAATGGTGAACAACAAGGCGGTTAACACCCAGATAGAGGCCATTTTGATAACTGGTGAAGTATTATGCATGTATTCCAAAGATAACAGTTTTATATTCGCTCTTGCAATACATAGCTATCAAATACATGAAGTAGAAAGTGTGCATATTGATCAGCATTTCTCACCAGCGCACTCACCTGGTATAGGTTGACGTCTGCAAAAACCCTTTTCATCAAAATACCTACACAGTCTTTTGATGAACATTAAAAGGTCACCAAAGGATCAATTCTGTGAAATTATTACAAAGTCTGACCAGTGATTTCAGAGAAGAAGAATTTTTAAGAATTTCTTCATGTCCATATAGTGCAAATAGCCCCCCCCACCACCATAGCCATGTTTCTTGACGGATCAAAATTTCGCAAACAATTTTTCAAAAGGGGCACCCATGGAACATTTCTGTGAAATTGTTTCAAAATCTGACAAGTGGTTTAAGAGAAGAAGAATTTCAAAGAATTTCTTTAAGTTCATACAGTGCAAAGAGCCCCTCCCTCCCCCCCCCCCCCATGGCCTTATTTTTCGACAGATCAATATTTCACGAACAACTTTTGAAAAGGGTCACCCATGGAACATTTCTGTGAAATTATTTCAAAATCTGACCTGCAGTTTCAGAGGAGAAGATTTTCAATGAATTTCTTAAAAAAATTCATTTGGTTGCCATGCCAACCAGAGTTTTTAATGGAATCGAATTCTGTGAACAAATTTTAATGAGGACCTCGCAAGGAACATTCCAGCCAAGTTTGGTTCTAATTGGCCCAGCGGTTTAGGAGGAGAAGTTGTTTAAAGAATTGTTGACACCGCACGACGCAAAGCGCCCCTCCCACCATCACCACCACGGCCATGTTTTTCGACGGATCTAAATTTCACGAACAATTTTTGAAAAGGGTCATCCAAGGAACATTACTGTGAAATTATTTCAAAATCTGACCAACGGTTTCAGAGGAGAAGATTTTTAAGAATGCGAAGAGCCCCCCCCCCCCGCCATGTTTTCCGACGGATCAAAATTTCACGAACAATTTTTGAAAAGGGTCACCCAAGGAACATTTCTGTGAAATTATTTCAAAATCTGACCAGCTGTTTCAGAGGAGAAGATTTTTAAAGAATTTCTTAGAAAATTCCATTTGGTTGCCATGGCAACCAGAGTTTTTGATGGAATCAAATTATGTGAACAGCTTTTAAAGAGGACCTCCAATGGAACATTGCAGCCAAATTTGGTCCAAATCGGCCAAGCGGTTTAGGAGGAGAAGATGTTTAAAGAATTGTTGACACCGCTTGACGCAAGGAGCCCCCCCCCCCCACTGCCGTGGCCATGTTTTTCGACGGATCAAAATTTCGAGAACAATTTTTGAAAAAGGTCACCCAAGGGTCAGCCAAAGTTTGGTCCAAATCGGCCCAGCGGTTTAGGAAGAGAAGATGTTTAAAGAAATTGTTGACGACGGACGACGCACGACGGACGACGGACGACGGACACAGGGTGATCCTAAAAGCTCCCCTTGAGCACGTTGTGCTCAGGTGAGCTAAAAAGGTGAAGTCTTTACCAGAGGACAAAATTCCAGTTATGTCAATATTGAAACCATTGGTAGACGACAAAATAAGGTACCCCAAACGAAGCGATATTTTTTCCCGATAAAAAGACTGAAGAAACAGAAAATGTGGGCCAACCAGCATTTTCCCCTGTTCCAACAATATTTATAAAAAATACCTTGTCCAATCCAAAATTTTAAGGTTTGGTAAAGAGTTAAAAAACGCGATATTTGTGTACTTATTGAAATATTGACAAAAAAAAAAAACTAAAATGGGGAGCTTCAACTCCCGATAATATACCGTTTCTATAGAAACAGATCAAACCTACACTGTTTTAAGTGTTTCCCTAAACACTCAAGCCCCGTCAAAAACAAATAGATTGTAAATATATGATTTCTCAAGTAAATAAACCATGACACGGGAATTTGGGTACTTGACAAAAAATAGAACTGAAAAATGGAGCTATTTACACTGATCTCATCCTTAGAGGGGTACAACTTCTAAAATATTTTATCACATAATTTAGTCAGACAAAAGCTTACAAAAAATCAATAGTTAAAAGTGAAAAGCGGTTCAAAATTATGGATCCATGAAATCCAGTTTGTCTACCGATCGAATTAATCGTGAGGTAGAATGGTCCCTTGACATGCAAAAATTGACTGATAGCAAAATTTTGCGAAGCCGCAGGCTGACCTGAGTCGATACTTTTTACTGATGCATTAAACCGTCTTTTGACAGAAAAAGGTTCATATACACATTGTCTAATTTATTAGTGTTTTATTTCCCCCCCCCCCCCAAAAAAAAAAGAACCAACAAAGAAATCTGAAAAGGCCGCTTTGAAAGAAACTAGAAAAGCCAATAAAAATGAGAGACACTTTTGTGGAAGGTGTAGATTAAGATCAGACAGAAGAAAATAGTCCAGTCTGATCTTGGATTTTCAGCAAACTTGATAGAATTTGAACTTTGATCGTGCCAAGTTCGATCCGTCATCTAGCCTTATCATATATCAACGGAAGCATGGTAATTCCTACTGTCTGTCTAACTAATTATGTAAGCAGAAGGGTCGATCGAAGAAGTAATGGGTAAGCTCGCATTTGAGGAATGTAGTCACAGTGAGAGTCTGGGCTCGTATTCAACAACCACAGCTCCAGAAAGAGGGAGTGATTTTGATCTCAAAATTGAACATATTAATTATTCTCCACTAAACCCTACGTTACGGATACTCATTAGAATCGTCTCATCGAGACGATTCTAATGAGTTACCACAACATAGGCTTTTGAAGAGAATTAATGGATTTAGAATACCATCACCTTTTCTGGAGCTCTGAACAACCATTCTAAATTGCATACTTAGTCTTGTTCTTGATTGAGAAATGGGAGCGCCGCCTACGGATCCCCTCGCCCGGTTGCAAGTGCTTTTTCAGTGAAAAATCTGTGCCGAAAAAGGGGCATAACGGTGTATAAATTATTTTAAGAGTAACCTGTCCTTGTAGTATGCCTTTTCGCTTTTGAAATTCCACAACCAGCCCTAGTTTTAAGTCAATATCTTCAGTTATGACAGAGATACAAGAAAATGCTGGTCTCCGCACGACGACGAAGTACGCGTCGACAACGTACACGCAGACGACAACGACGCAATATAGACGCAGACGACACTGACACATACAGCGTAGACACAGACGACTCAAACTACGTAGACGCAGTACACGCAGACGACGACCACGTAGACAACGTAGACGACACAGACGTAGACAACGTAGACGCGGACGACGTAGACGACACAGACGACGTAGACACAGACGACGTAGACTGGGAAACGGCTTTGACAATACCGCGTAATATCTGGACGACTTCTTCGCAAATATCGGGGCTAAAATTATGAACGCAAAAATTGATAAATAGTCAACAATAAATTGCCGTATTTAGATTTTGAAAATAAACTGTGACAAGAAAAGCATTGGATACAATCGTTAAAAATCTTAAGATGATAATGTTTAAAT
Source organism: Hippopus hippopus (assembly GCA_946811185.2). Classification (NCBI taxonomy): domain Eukaryota; kingdom Metazoa; phylum Mollusca; class Bivalvia; order Cardiida; family Cardiidae; genus Hippopus; species Hippopus hippopus. The sequence continues at coordinate 20,790,486 of OX328098.1, forward strand.
TTTTTGATAGATAAATAGCGATTACCTGGCACACAGGTGTAAACCCTTAACTCTTTACCAGATAACAAAATTTTAGCCTTGTCTAAATTCAAAGCATTTGCAGACGACAATTAGAGTGTGCCTGAAATGGTGAAATTTGTCAGTGAAAGGACTTTGTGGGAAAAGGAGTAAATATTGTTATCAGCATTTTTACCTTTTCCGAAAATGTTCTTAAAAACCTTTATCCCAAGGGTTGGTTAAAGTAATGGAATCTGGTGGTTGCAGTTCAAAGCACTGGTAGCTTTTGCAAACTGTAAATCAAGGTCATACTGCACGTTCTGTGCAGTCTGATCTTGGATCTACACTGTCCGCAACTTTGATATCATGTATTACCGCCAAAACAACCCTGAAATAGGAATACTTCGATTTTTTCTTCTAATTTTAATAGGCTCTCTTCACTGATTCGGTGCTTAAGAGTTTAAACTGATACCGTTTCTTAAAAATGACTGAGGAAAATCAAAGCACTGAAAGTACAAACAATGTTTAAGGCCATTTTTTTTCAGCATTCTTCAAAAGCAGAATGTAAATTAAAGCAGATTTCACGGACTTTTAGTTTCTTTTCTGAATTATTGATTGATTGATTGATGGATGGATGGATGGATGGATGGTCGATCGCTCGTTCGGTCAGTTGGTTGAATGCTTGATTGATTGATGTTTAACGCCGTTTTCAACATTATTTCAGTTAAATCACGGCGGCCAGTGCACCTATCCATGCTTTCCTGGAGTTTCTGCTGCCAGTACTTCGCACAATATTCTTCACAAGCCACTGGTGCATTCCCATATAACCATCGTCCAACTAGATGTTAACATTGTCGGCTCTAGTAGGCGACAAAATATTTTACTTGCCCTATATACTGAAGCATTTGTAGATGTACAAATAAAATGTGAATCAAATGAGAGGAGTTGTAAAAAACAGTATGAGCAAAGGAGAGATGCTGATTCTAACAGATGAAAACTGTTTTGGACTAGCACAAATTGAAAGCAACAACAGACGACTGGCTGCTGCTATAAAAACTTCAATAATACTGAAAACATAAAACCAAAAAAAAATCACAACAGAAGAGTTTGAAAAGATCGTTGAAAAAAAAAACGAACCATAGAAATTCATGTAAATGTTAACTGGAAATAAATTTGAATTAAAGTTAAATACACAAATTATTCCAAAAACAGTTTGGTAAAGGACAAACTACTAATAGTAAACATTTTCATTTTCTTTTTTGCCACGATGTTCGAAAAGTCGTGTGCTGCTAGGCAAATAAAAATGTCGTCTGCAGGACGTAATGTATTAAGACGCAACGACCTTAGCAGGTTACAGTCGCTACAAAATACTTGAATTCTGGTCATGTGCAGTATTTATTTTAACTCTTTACCAGACGACAAAATTTTAGAGCTTTTCAAATTAAAAGCGTTTGCAGACAACGAATAAAATATGACCACATGGATGGGATGTGTCTTTGAAAGGGTAGAAAACGTTGTAGGAAAAGGAGAAAATGCTGGTTATTAGTATTTTCTCCTTGTCCAACAACGTTTTCAAAAGTCCTTTTCCCCAAAAGTCTTTAAAACATGTGATTCTTTGGTAAAGGTTAACACTATCTGTTTTTCGCCATTCACAATTAAACAAAAAAATCGATAGAATAACATATTACTTAAAATAAGCAATTTCTTTGGTATGAAAGAATTTCTCTTACAACTTTACCAACATCTAATATCCAATTTCGCTTATGTGCCTTTTATTAATTTTGTTTTTATATTTCTTCAGTTAGAAACAGAAATAAAATGTTATGAAGAAATATTTAATCAGCGGCACGTTTTTATAAAGGAAGATCGAGATTTTATCTATCGGAATTTATTTTGTGAATTTGTAAAGATCAGCATGACGCAAACGCTTGACTTTTCAAATTTCGTTTGTAAGCGTTTATGTAATCCTGATTTAAACTCCCAAATCGTCTGCCGGTAATTTACATATTTGCCGTTATTCACCTAAAAAAATAACTTCAAACAGCGCTGAAAATCGGGGACGCGTCGTCGGGGATTAGAGAGAAAAAATAAAACACGTGTTCTTTTTTAAGAGAGTTAGAATTATGTAAAGACACATTTTTTATTCTACTTTTTTCAAACGCGCCATCTAGTCGGGTATATTTCGACTAGTCTTGACTTGCAATCTCCAACCAACTGGGCACATACAGAAAATTATTGTCGGGTATTGCTCTCTCTCTCTCTCTCTTTCTCTCTCTTTCGTTAAGCCTTCTGCATATTTACCACCCTGAGAAAGAAAGCTCTTATAAAAATTTAATACTGTAGGAAAATGAAAAAAAAAACTAGGATCCAAGAAAATGCGGCTTTTCCAAAAATATATTCTATCCTTTCAAATCAAAATTGTTGCCGGCAAATGCTTTTAGGTAGTAAATAAGTCTAAAATTCTATTGTTCTGTAAAGAGTTAAGCAAGCAAGAATTCCATCCATTTTAGTAAGTTTGAATTAACAAAACATTTGCGCTATGCTCAGGCAAAAGGGGGCTTAATACATCTCCATGATGCATTATATAAATCAAACCATCACATAATTATGGATCAATAATAGCTCCTTTCTAAAAAACTACTTAATCAGGAGGTAGACTGGTCCTTAGACATACAGAAAATTGACCAATAGCGAAAAGTATCGGCCCAGGTCAGCCTGCGCAGACTGCGCAGGCTGACCTGGGCCGATACTTTTCGCAGATGCAATGAGCCCCCTTTTCACAGAGCATGGCTTATTATTATTATTATTATTTTCATGGGGATTAAGAATTTTATACCCGGTTGACCATCGACGATTGTTATGTTATCAGGACTTGAAAGTAAGCCACAACTAAGACTGAATGTAATCAAAAAGATTTTCCAAACAGATAAATATTTATCCACCTTTTCTTGTATTAGGCGGAAAAATACATTTCCATTGATGTTTTGACTATAAACGCTTTTTACCGTAATAGTCAAACTGACCCTTCTTGTTTGATTTCTGTCGAGTGCTTTTATAAATCAAGTTGGGTATGTCATCCTGAATGGTTGCCTATTCACCAATCACATGCATATTACACCTCTCTCTCTCTCTCTCTCTCTCTCTCTCTCTCTCTCTCTCTCTCTCTCTCTCTCTCTCTCTCTTCAAATTGTAAAATCAGAAAAAAAGTTCATATATGTATAATGTCAAGAAAAGAATTGCTGTACCTGCATTTAATCCTTTGTTTTAACTACCCTGAGAGAGAGCGGCTTTATGAAAAAACATCATTGAAAAAGGAGAAAAAACAACTAAGCAGTATTTTCTTCTTTTCCGCAATGCCCCCCCCCCCCTCCCCCACTAAAGCATACAAAAGCACCGTCAGCAAAAACATGGCCAAAAGGTATTGAAAAAAGACAATTTTAATGATCTATATACATAACGATATGGCTACTCTTCTCCAAAAAATGATATATCTAAAATATTGCAGAGCAAAATAAAAAATTAATTCTTGCTGAAGGACATTTTTCTTTTGCCTTCTAGCAGACCTATTTGAAATCATTGTGGGGAAAGGAGAAATTGCTCGTAACAAATAATTTCTCCAATTCCCGTATTTTTTTTTCACATGTACGTATCAAAAGTTAGTTCGTGATAATTCACCATATTTCACACGGGCGCTGTCCAAAGTCGTCTGCCGCAAAAAAATGTTTCAAGGGGGTAAAATTTTTGAGAATTATAATACATCAATGGTTTTGGTCGGACCGCTATCATGGGAAATTATCACCGAATACAAATAATATCTAAATATTATCAAATACCCCGTGAAATTATTCCGTTAAGTTAATAAGCCCCGACTTTCCCTGCTGCGAGCCCTTGATCTCGGATTTAATCCTTTTTGATGAATGAAAATCCTTTTTGGGGGACATTTTCTTCGTTCAGGTGAATGGTAGAAAATAAAGTTATGCAGGAATGGCTTGGCGTTTTAAATATATATACGTATATTGTCTGATACTCTGTATGTATAAGTTCAATTTTTTTTTTTTTTGAATAATAGAGTTCGTGTTTCTTTCACAAGATACCTAGTAACTAAAGATCTGGGCGAGATCATCATATGTATTTTTTGTCGGGGGGGGGGGGGGGGAGAGAAAGAGGGGACGGCGGCGCGATGATTTTAGGCTTACGGCCAACACTTCATTTTGACGCCATTCGTACCTAAGGTACCACAACGTCAGAGGACTTTCGCGAATATATGATAGCAATGGTATGAAGTGCGACCAGGTCGTGGGTATTTGGTAACATCGATATGGAATGATTCCGGTTCACGAACATGGTCTAAAAATGGCATGGAATACTTCCGAGTCATAGATATCGTGTAATAAGGGCATGAAATACCTCTGGGTCATAGATATGGTGTAATATCGCTATGAAATGCTTCCATGTTATGCGTAAGGTGTCGCAACGGTATGGAATGCTTCCAGGTTATGGGTATGGTGTAGCAAGGGTATGGAATACCTCCAGCTTATGGTGTAGCAACTATATGGAATGCCTCCAGGTTATGAGTACGGTGTAACAATTGTATGGAATTCTTCCGGGTCAAGAATATAGTGAAATAATGATCAGGAATGCATCCGGATCGTGGTGTTAAATCGCTAGGGAACACTTACAGGTTATGGGTATGATGTAACACATCGGAATACGGTAAAACATTGTTAAAAAGTCCTCCCGAGTTTTGGGTATGATATAACATCGTCATGGAGTACTTCCGAGTCATGGATATTGTAACATTATGGAATGCTTCTAGGTGATGGATATGGTGTAGCATCGCTATGGAGTACTTCCAGGTCATGGATATTGTAACATTATGGAATGCTTCTAGGTAATGGGTATGGTGTAGCATCGCTATGGAGTACTTCCAAGTCATGGATATTGTAACATTATGGAATGCTTCTAGGTGATGGATATGGTGTAGCATCGCTATGGAGTACTTCCAGGTCATGGATATTGTAACATTATGGAATGCTTCTAGGTAATGGGTATGGTGTAGCATCGCTATGGAGTACTTCCAGGTCATGGATATTGTAACATTATGGAATGCTTCTATGTAATGGGTATGGTGTAACATCGCTATGGGGTACTTACAGGTCATGGATATTGTAACATTATGGAATGCTTCTATGTAATGGGTATGGTGCAACATCGCTATGTAATGCTTCCATGTACCTGGAAATGATGTAGCAACTGTATGGGTTGCTTCTACGATGTATCCATCGTAGAAGCAAACCATAGAGTTGCTACATCATTTCCAATTGGTGTAGCAAAGGTATGGAATGCTTCCAGGTCATGGGTATGGTATAGCTACGGTACAGAATCTTCCGGGTATGTAGCAGTCTAAAGCATTTCCACATAATTTGATTATAAGGCATTTCTGCTAAAAGTATAACCGGAAAAGGTCGATGTACTTGTCTAGCATGTTTATTCCATTGATCGAAGATGTATCAAGAAACCGGAAGCGATTTTATTACTGCTTTAAAAACTATGCTGTGCTGGTCTGTGACCATTTAGAGGACATTTCCTGCAACAAGTGAAGGCATCTTTTCGATGTGAAATGTAATTTTCCGGAATTAATAATGACTGAGGAGAAACAAAAAGCAAAAAATGTCTACTTTCTTAGGAGGTCATTCCACACGTGTTTCACAGAGACTAAAAGATATCAAAGCTCCTTCTCTCTTTTGGGAAAAAAGCAGCCGAGAGCTAAAGATCGTTATTTATGGAACGCCACAGCTGTCTGATGTTGTGAGCAATAGTGTTGACATGTCTAACCTCTGTCTCATTATGTCTAAAAGAAGTGTTATTATGTCCAATTGTGGTGTTGACTTGCCTAAACATCGTCTTATTTTGTCAAAAGGCAGCGTTATTATGTCAATGTGGTGTTGACTTGTCTAAACGTTGTCTTATTATGTCAAAAAGTAGTAATAATATGTCTGAATGTGGAGCTGACTTGTCTAAACGATGTCTTATTATGTCAAAAAGTAGTGTTATTATTTCTTAATGTGGCGTTCACTTGTCAAAACGCTATGTTAGGAATATTATGTCAAATAGTAGTCTTAATATTTTCAAGTTCGGTGTCGACTTGTCTAAATTCTGTCTTATTATGTATAAAAGAAGTGTTATTATGTCCATATGTGATGCTGACTTGTCTATACATTGTGTTATTATATTAAACAGTAGTGTTACCATGTCCAAATGACGTGTTGATTTATCTGAACACGGTCTTATTATGTGAAAAGTGGTGTTGACTTGTCTTGATATTGTCTTATCATGTCAAAAAGTAGTGTTATCATGTTTATATGTGATGTAGACTTGTCTACCCCTTGTATTATTATGTCAAAAGCAGTGTTATTATGTCCAAATGTGGTGGTGATCTGACTTAACGATGTCTTATTATGTCAAAAAGTAGTGTTATCGTCTTCATAGATGATGTTGACTTGTCTACACATTGTCTTATTATGTCAAAAAGCAGTGTTTTTATGTCCGAATGTGGTGTTTATTTGTCTAAACGCTGTCTAATTATGTCAAAAAGAAGTGTAATCATGTTTAAATGAGGTGTTTAATTGTCAAAACATTACCTTATTATGTCAAAAAGTGGTGTTACAAATTTCAAATGTAGTGTTGACTTGTCTCTACACAGTCTTATTATGTGAAAAAGTGGTCTTATCATGTCCAAATGTCGTCTTGACTTGTCAAAACATTGTCTTAGTATGTTCAAAAGTGTTGTTATTATGTTCTTATGTGATGTTGACTTGTCTACACATTGTCTTATTATGTTAAAATGCAGTGTTATTTTGTCCAAATGTCTAAATACTGTCCTATTATGTCTAAAAGTAGTGTTATCATGTTCACATGTGATGTTGACTTGTCTACACATTGTCTTATTATGTCAAAAAGCAGCATCATATATGAACATGATGACACTACTTTTTGACATAGTAATACAATGTGTAGACAAGTCAACACCACATATGAACAGGATAATACTACTTTTTTACATAATAAGACAGGGTTTGGACAAGCCATCATACATTTCGACATAATAAAACTGCTTTTTGACATAATAAGACAATGTTTGAAGAAGTCAACACGATAGTTGGACATGACAACACCACTTTTTGACATGATAAGACTGTGTTAAGACAAGTCAACACCATATTTGAACATGATAACACTACTTTTTGACATAATAAGACTGCGTTTGAACAAGTCAACATACCCTTGGACATAATTAAACTGCTTTTTGACATAATAAGACAATGTTTTGACAACACGGTATTCGGACATGATAACACCACTTTTTCACATAATAAGACTGTCTTAAGACAAGTCAACACCACATTTGAACATGATAACACTACTTTTTGACATAATAAGACAGCGTTTGAACAAGTCAACATACCCTTGGACATAATTAAACTGCTTTTTGACATAATAAGACATTGCTTTGACAAGTCAACACGGTATTCGGACATGATAACACCACTTTTTCACATAATAAGACTGTCTTAAGACAAGTCAACACCACATTTGAACATGATAACACTACTTTTTGACATAATAATGCAATGTTTAGACAAGTCAACACCACATTTGGACATAACCACACTACCTTTTGACATAATAAGGCAATGTTTAGACAAGTCAACACCACATTTGGACATAACCACACTACCTTTTGATATAATAACGCAAAGTTTAGACAAGTCAACACCACATTTGGGCATAATAACACTTCTTTTAGACATAATAAGACAGAGATTAGGCATGTCAACACTACTGCTCGCAACATCAGACAGCTGTGGCGTTCCATACAGTTTCCTCATATTGAAAAGTTTACTTTCTTTCACTTTAAGTTTCTATAACTTGATAAAACAATTTCTCCTTTTACCACATTGCTTTAGCCTGTAACTGTGCGTTCATCCCTAATTCTTGATGAATATCTAAGGCTTACATTAAGATTTTGCAGGGGTCATCTGCTTCAAATTTTATTTTAATGGGTTAAGAGTATTTCTGACTCTTAACCAACAATCTCCTTTGTTTCAGAGCCTGAAGAAGGGTTTTGAAAACACTGTGGGGAAAAGGGGAAATAGTCACCGGCATTTTCTCCTTTTCCACAATGTTTTCTACCATTACAAACACAAAATTATCCGTTTCGAGTTATGAATGGTTTTGTATTCTGCAACAGCCTTCAAATTGGACAGGTCTCAAATACCGTTGTGTGATAGAGAGCTGTCAATTTTGTCTGAATGGCTTCTTTCAATCGTGTTTGCCTACAAAAATGGCAAATTTTAGTCACCAACAATAATTATCATGATGACAAATACAAAATACTTCAAACATTCGTTTACAACGGTACAGACCAGCAAATAGCACAAGATAAATTATACATATTGTACGAATCGTGTCTTTTATCACTGAAATACAAAGAAGACGCTTTTCACGACAGACAACAATAATTTAGACGTAGACCAAACGAAAAACATTTGCAGACGACAAATTAAAAATAGTTTCAAATGATTGGATCTGCTTTGGAAAGCCAGAGTAGATAACATTGTGGGAGGAGGGAGATAATGCTGGTTAATTGCTTTTTCTCCTTTTCCCAAAATGGTTTCAAATGCCCTGTTCCCCATGGCCATAAAAACACGGGATTGTTCAAGAAAAGGTTTTAAAATCCTGTTTATATGAAGAAGATAGTATCTGTCTGTGTTTGACTGTTTACCAAACAATTTTATTTCAGATCGGTCAAAATTAAAAGTACTAGTATTTGTAAGACGACAAGTAAAATGTTACTAATATGGTCGGATTCCTCTGTGAAAGGGAAACAAATATTGTTGGAAAAGGATGAAATGCTAACACGTTCTCCTTTTCCCATAATATTTTCAAAGCTTTCTCTGTCAGGGTCATTCAATCTTATTATTGTATGGTAAAGGGTTAAAAAAAAAAGTTATGCATAAATATTGCAGTCATTGTGGCAAACGGGTGACAAATTTCGGACTAAATTTTACGTTGTCAGTTTTTTGACTCAAAATTGCGGACAACATGGATAATAATTCTTTGGAGTCTGATCTGGCTCTACACAATTAACAACAATATCTGAAGATGATATGCCGACGTTATAACTTAAAGGCCCAGAGGCTGCAAAGTAATAGTGCTAGTGTTAAAATGCATTTAAATTTAAATAATTCCATGTAAAAGTATGGATTTATTGTGAAAATGACCTATACGATCGGACAAAGAGTTAGTGGGAAAAAAAAAGAGAATTTTAAACAAGGCGAAAAGTTGCCAAGTTGCTCTAACTTTTGTTTACTTATTACCTACCTTTTGAATTAATTTTTCTACCAGCGACTAACACTTCGACCGTCTGTACGATAACACATTTTAATCATGGCTTCACAATCATTTCCGCACTTTTAAACGGTACCAGTTAAATTTAAATGCATCGTAACACCCCACTGTTTACTTTTGGTCGCTACTGGCCTTTAAATGAGACATATAAATCTTTTTTCCAAAAGGCGCGAAAAGACAAAATATAAATAAATAAAGTTTTCAGCTATTTTTCTTAATAAATACCTCTATAGATAAATGCTCATTCAAACATTTCGATACTTTTCCAGTTTTCCTTAATCGTTGCAAGATTCCTTGATTGTCTCAAAACTCCTCACTTATCACACCATTCAAGGTTTACTCAGAAGATTTGCTGTCGGAAAGCAGTAATATTCGTTGGGTACTTGTTTTCGATCATTTTGTTGGTAGGTAAACCACGAATTCAAGATCTCCACGAATAGTTGACCTATGACTCACACAAGGAAACTAACTTAATATAAACAAGAGGCTTAAAACAATGCGAATGTTTTTTTTTTTCCATTAAGTTGTGACCTGGTGTTTCCTTAGTATAATATATGTATATACTTTCCCATACAAAATAAATTTTAACTTAATGAATCCAAAAAATCTAGGAATAAGGATATTCTCGGCGAGAGAGAGAGAGAGAGAGAGAGAGAGAGAGAGAGAGAGAGAGAGAGAGAGGCAGAAATTCAATCTAATAGATAAAATTTTGCAAAACATTAAAGCGAGAGAGAGACTCACAGAATATTTGCCTTTCATGTTACTACAATGGACAACAAAAAGTTCAAATCGTAATATATCACTTTTAGTCACTTCAATAAAACAGCCCTTTTTTGTCCATGATTTATTTAATTAGACCATTTGATCTAATAGAGCGATGTACACAATAGCAATAAAGACTTCAGTCATTCCAATAAAAATTCTATCTTGTTGAGTACATTTTAATCATGCTCTGTGACAAGGGGGTTTAATGCATCTGGAAAAAGTATCGACCTAGATCAGCCTGCGCATTCCGCGCAGGCTGACTTGGGTCGAAACATTTTGCTACTGGTCAATTTTCTGCATGTCAAAGGACCAGTTTACCTCATGATTCAGTCGGTTGTTAGACAAAATGAATTTTATGGATCAATAATCATGTGATAACTTGCTTGTTATAGTGCATCATGGAGATCCATGAAACTCCCTTTTGCCGGAGCATGGCTCAATTATTACCGTAAAGATGTCTTCTGATGTCAATAGAAGACAGATTTGAACTATTCTTCAGTACTAATTTTATTCCTCGAAGAAAACAGCTTCCGAAAAACTTTGTGAGAAAAAAAGGAATTGCTTAGTACAGTCTGCTGTAGGATTCACAATAGTAACGTTACGAGCCTTGAATCATTTTGATAAATTTTCAAAATTCTATCTCGTTGAATAAATTCATTACAGTAAAGTTGTTTTCAGCCGTACGTAAAGAATAGATTTGAAATCAGCTTACCTCTTTCACTGCCAATGTCGCCTTGGTCAGCTTTTGCGGATGGCGTAGATCAAGATAAGATTGCACAAAACGTGCATTCTGATCTTGGATCTACACCATCCGCTGCCTCATACTTAATATCTTTGACAAAATCAGCCTCAAAAGCAACGAGGATAATTATACTCTTAGTCCTCGAGGAATGTCGAATTCATTTATTTGGCAGCGAAAGTGTTTAATTGCCACTTTTAATGCATTGCAGTAGACAGGTTTTGAAAGCATTGTTGGGAAAGGGGCAACTGTGTGTTACCATTTGATCTCGTAGAACGATGTACACTTTCATTTAAAAAAAAAGAAAGCTTCAGTCATACTTATCAAAAAGTAACACAACTTCTTATTGGCTATTTTAAACCATTTGGTTTAGCCAATCAGAAGTTGTGTTACTTTCAAATTTAGAAAATCTTATAGAATAAGACTATGAACGTTCTTAAGAATGGTTGGTGAATACGAGCCCAGCAGATGGTCGCAGAGGACACAATAATTAGTGCACAATTCTTCATGCTGGTAACCAACATTTTCTACTTTTCCCCTAATGTTTTTTACCTCCTCAGAAATTCCATGATATGAGCCAACTTTTATTTTTCGTCTACAAAATTAATGCTTTCACTTTGGTCTTTAAATTTGGTGGTTCAGTAAAGATTTAGATGAAATAGGCTATAGTGAGAAAAGAGGTACTTGATTGGAACAATTTAATGTACACAGTGCCAGCACAGGCTTCGGCCATTCCAATGTTGAAAAAACTTCTGTCTCGTTGAATACATTTTTTACAGGTTGGCGTCTTGAAAGAGTACATAGAGGATCGTTCTTAACACTATCAGGTCAACCATATTTTTGCCTTGCAGTAAAAAAGGTTTCGAAAACATTATGAGGAAAGACGAAATACTTTGTTAAAAGTAGATGTGGGGTATAACCTACAACAGCAATAACCCGGACATATGTAGGAAAACCTCGAAGATCATACTGAAGTTTCTGTGCAATCTGATCTTGATCTACACTGTCTGCAAAAGCAACAAAGGCCGGATCTAATGCTTTGAAGGGTTAAAGCCACCTTGCACAAAGCATCAATGTCAAACAGCACGCGCGGTTGACCTGCGGGAAGCGGTCACCAACGCGTAAACAACTTTCCAGACCAGGCTGACCACAACTGTAACCAAACTACATTGGAATGCAGCTTTGGGTCAACTGGTCAATTGGTCATTTTTCGCCACACTTGTGAAGTCAATTGGCCAGAAAATGGGCAGCAAAACAGTAAGTGACACTCGGAAGTGCTTTATAATTGAGGGTATCGTGTAACTTGACTCCCACTTATGTCGTTGTCGTCTACCCTCTCAATGATGTTTTGTTATTTTGAGGATAAATGTCAGGGGATTAGAGCGTTCTCTATTAACTAACGTGTAAAAACTTGTCTGCTTTAAAACCATCCATATACGCCTACTTCAGTAAAAATGCCAAACGTTTGTTTTCTTTTGACAAGATTAACTTCTTTTAAACGCATTATCATATAGTGCAATTTTGGACCTTTTTGAAAATAGTACGCATGGCAAGAATAAAAAGAATATTTGAAAGCAAAAAAAAAAGCATTTATCCTGAGATGTACTTGGAAACATTGAGAAGAAAATGTGCTGTTGGATGCAAAAACCGACGGATCTTTTTGACATTTTCTTCTAAAGGAGCTATTCGGATATATTTTTGTTTCGCCATGAATTAATTTCCTAGCAGAACACTGATAATTCATAATAGATGTGAGCCATGCTCTGACCAAAAGCGGGTTTACTGCGTCTCTCTTTGATGCATTATACCACGCAAGTCATCACATTGGCTAATTATAGATCCATAAAATCCAGTTTGTCTAACAAACGACAGAATCATGAGGTAAACTGATCCATTGACATGCAGAAGATTGACCAAAAGCAAAAGGTTTCGACACAGGTCAGCCTGCGTAGTCTGAGCAGGCTGACCTGAGTCGATACTTTTTGCAGATGCATTAAGTCCCCTTTTGCCAGGGCATGGCATTCGTTTTCCAATCGGTAAGTCTGTCTAATTTTCCTACCTCAGATATGTCGTCATCATACCAATTTGAATACGATCCAACATAATCGACGCATGCTATTGATCACCTGACATTCCCATAAGTCTTTGCAAAATTCTGGCATGAAATCTAATAATATCCTAAGAGGCTACGTATCTGATTACGGAAATACCATTAAAAAGTTATGTTTTCTTACACTTGTTTTTTACCAATCTATTGTTTGCCAGCTGTTGCATTACTGAATTCAGCGTTTTATCATTTTTTTTTAAGTTTTGCATGATTTTTAAAGTCTGAATGGCTCCCTTTAAAAAGCTTTTTAACAAAAAAAAAAAAAAAAAAAATTGTTGGGTAATTCTTAAATTCATTTCCTCCTGAAACATAGTTGCATCAGGCGAATTTGAAAAATATCCCTTTGTCCTTTAACAAACAATCTCATGTTTTGACGACCGTGATGGAGAATGCTTTTGAAAACAATGTTGGAAAAGGAGAAAATGCTGGTAACCAGCATTTTCTCCTTTTCCAACAAGCCCCCCCCCCCCCCCCCCTTTGTCCAAAGACATAATCCAGCATTTGAGCAGAAAATATGTTTGTATTCTGCAAATGCTTACAACTCGGACAAGTGCATTTTTTTTTTCAGTCTGGTATAGGATTAAAACATGGAAACCCTCGACTGACGGTTATTACGCGTGACTGCTTTTGGTCGTCTGTATGTATGCAGGGCAAGTAAATAGACATTGTGCGCCCAAAACGTAGCTCATCTACCCCTCTGTAATGTGTCTCACCCAAAACTGATAGATCATTAGAGGATTTAATACCATGATATGACAATGATTGTCCATATAAATTTCATCTGTTCAACCATCCAAAAACATAGATGATTCATCCTATTTAATATCGGTGCTTACTCAATCTTTTCTTCTTTGAATGACAGTTTCATCAATAAAGACGTGACATACCCCGACTTTCTTCAGCCCTTTTTTCTATTGTATGCACATGTGTAAGAATTTCCATCCTCAATAGGACAGTCAGTAATTTGCGTGTGGCTTTGTGATCCAGGCGTTTCGAGATAGAATCATATGCAAAGGTTTTTTCCCCCAACAGACCTGTAACTTACAGATACCCACAGAGCAATAAGCTTTAGGATGCTAAATGTGACTCAATGCGCTAAGTTTAAGCAGGGACTTTGTATAATATACACATAGAGTCCCTGGATAAACGTTAAATAATCCATATTTTAAAAGAATGCTTTCAAAAAGGACCTGGGCCCGTGTTCGCAACCTATACTTAAATGCTTTTTCAGTCTACTTCTCAGCAAACTTCTGTATTTCTAAGCAACACAATTTTTGATTGCCTGAACAATTTGGTCTAGCCAGTCAGAAACTGTGTTGCTATTTAATCAGACAAAGAATGCGCTCTAAGAATGGTTGGTGAATACGGGCACTACGTCTCTTTCTGTTCTTTTTTTTTTTTATTGTTACTATTGTTGTTGTTGTTGTAGTAGTTGCTGTCCCGGGAGGTAATACATAAAAGAAATACATTTCCAAAGCTGCTCAAACTTTTTCGACGCCAAAGGATTTTTCACTACCTTTAGCGGTTGCAGACTTTGCAGATCGCGGAGTATGCAGATCAAGAACAGAATATGCACAGGACCTGTCAACTGAATTTGGATCTACATTATCCTATACGTATGAGCTATGCTCTTGAAAAAAGGGGGCTTAATGCATCTCCGTGATCCATGGTACCAAGCAAGCCATCACATACTTAGGGATCCATAATATCCACTTTTTCTTAACAACTTACTTAATCATGAGATAGACTGGTCCTTGGGCATACAGAAAATTGACCAATAGCGAAAAGTGGGCCCAGGTCAGCCTGCGCGGACAGCGCAGGCTGACCGGGGTCGATACTTTTCGCAAATGCATTAAGTTCCCTTTTCACAGAGCATGAATCATATATTTGGCGAAATATTCCAACCCTTGTAGTTGAAATTTTGCTTGGTGTTTAACACCATTTCCACGTTATTTCAGTTAAATCACGGCGGTCAGTGCACCTATCCATGCTTTCCTACGTTTCTTTCATCAGTAAGTACTATGCACTGGCTGCTTTCCCACATTTTATAAAAATCATCGAGACAATGTTAGGTGGTGAGGAGAGGAATGAATCCTTATGCAACTACTATCATCAGTACTTGAAAAGAGTAACGCTGAGTTTGGGAATCGTACATTCGACCACTTGGTTTCTAGCACTGTACGTAAGCGACTGAGCTACAGGGCTCTGGAAAATTGAAATATAGTTGGTCCAGGGTCCATTTTTTTTTTTTTTTTTTAAAAGCCTGAATATTTTTATATATTAGTCACAAAAAGACCTAACTGTCATGGGCAGACACTTAACTTGGCTACAAAGTTAAAGAAAAGACGTTTAATACTATTACTGAAGCAATAGAAATTCTGCGCGGATTAACACCTTTCTTAATTTCACGAGCAAACAAATAAATGTCATCTAGTTACGTCGAGCTCTTTCTTTCGTTGGATGATCCTTTGTGACTTTAGTAAACTGAGCTTTAACTCTTTCACCACCAAGTAATATATTAATTACACTTTTACATTGGCTATAAATACAGTTCCACTGCAAGATGAAGAGACGGTTTTGGCTTAATTTACAATAAAGTAGTGTACAGTGTAGATCAGAGATCAGACTGCATGTTCTGTGCAGTCTGATCTTGATCTACACTGTCGAAAAAAGCCTCTGGTGTCGTCAACAGTAAGGAAAGACTTAATCCTTTATCGTAGCGCAGTCAGTGCCGTACAGGACTTGAGGACCTGGTTCAAATCTTCAGCTCCGAGACTTTCGTTTTGAGGATTGGTGATAGTCTTTGCGGTAGATTTCATTCCTTCTCATCGCTGATCATTGTTCCGACGACGGTTTTGTGTATAAAAGCAGTCAGTGCCTTTGGAAGAATGTTGTACAAAGTACTGGTTACAGAAACTCAAGGAAAGTATGGATAGGTGCACTGGCTGCCGCGATATAACAGAAATAATCTTGAAAATGGCGTTAAACACCATACAGACAATCAATCAATTTTACCATTTACCACACAATCCCGGGTTTTACCACACAATCCCGTGTTTTACCACACAATCCCATGTTTTACCACACAATCCCGTGTTTTACCACACAATTTTTGTATTCACTCTATACCAAACGACAAAATCTTAGAACAGCCCTTGTTGAAGCATTTGAGACGACAAATTTAATCCGAAAATAATGAGACAGTTTCTGAAATGGTAGAAAACATAGTGGGAAAAGGACAAATGACTACTATCAGCATTTTCTCCTTCTACCACAATGTTTTCAACGGGGCTTTTTCTCCAGGGTCTTTAGAGAACGGGATTCTTTGGTAAAGGGTTAACAACCCTGATGAAGAACGATTTTGAAAACATTGTGGGAAAATGAGAAAATGCCGGTAACCAGCATTTTCTCATTTTCCCTAAATGTTTTCTACCACATCACATATACCTAAATCTCAACTATTTGAGCCGCATCTAGTAAGTCGTCCGCAAACGCTAAATGAATTTGGACGAGTCTAAAATGTCGTCTGTTAAGGAGTTTAATGATGTTTACTCATTACCAGACGACAAACTTTTTGGCTGGTCCATATTGAAAGCAACTGCATAAGTCAATTCAAATTTGCCTCAATTTTCTCCTTTTTTCACAAAATTTTCTTCCCTGTCAAAGAAAATTTCATTACTTGAATCACTTTTAATTTTTCGTCTGCAAATACTTTCAGTTTCGACAAGTCAGAAAGTTCGTCATCTGTTAGAAAAGTTGATAATATATTGGGATAAACGCGGTGAATTAAAGTCTGTAACTTTTTACCAGACAACAAAGTTTTTAGATTGCTCTAAACTTGAAGTATTTGCCGACGACAACTTATTTGTGGTTAAAATACTGATATCTATCTTTGAATAGGTAGAGAACAATATGGGAGAAACAACCCATAGTTTTGAAAAATCCTAGGAGGGAAAAAAAAAGAAGACTTGAAAACATTGTGAGAGAAGAAGAAAATGCTGAAGTTGTTCAGCATTTTCTCCTTCTCTCACAATGTTTTCAAGTCTTCATTTTTTTCCCTCCTATGGTTTTTCAAAACTATGGGTTGTTTGGTAAAGGGTAAAAATAGAACCTAATTTAAAGCAACAGCCGACTAATGCGCGTGGCTTCAGAGTGTATAGATTTCCTTTCCTATAAATACTTTCTCTTTCGAGCCTCTTCTTCAAGGGGGTTGCCTAGTTTTTGAGTCGTAAATCAAAATTTCTTGTGAAATACCAAGAAATACAGCTATATAATAATCGAGCCAAGCTTTGTGAATAGGGGTCTTAATCCGTTTTCAGTGATGCATCATACTAAGCAAGTCATCACATAGTTATAGATCCCTGAAATCATCACATGGAGATCCCTTTAATCAATTTTGTTCAACAACCGACTGAATCATTAGGTAAAATTATCCATGGACATGCAGAATAATGATCAATAGCCAAAAAAATCCATCCAAGCTACTATTCACAGAGCATGGCCCAATATATTTTTCTTGTAATTGTGATGTCAAATAAAAGATGCAGGTTTGGGCGTTTAAAAAACTGGTGGTCGTTTTGCAGTCATTAAGTTGAAGCTATTGTTTACTAATTCAGATGCTACGTCATCAAACTGATTTGCATACTAATCCAAGTAATCGATGCGTGTTCTTGATCATGTGACATTCCCACAAACCTCCACAAAAATCTGGTGCAAAATCTAAGGATAGCTAATGAGGCTACGTGGCCCATTTAGGAAATACCATTTAAAAGCTTCTTTTTCTTACTTTTGTCTTTCTAATTTGGTTCTGTTTTAGATTTGTCAGCTACCGACATCACTGAATTTAGTGACAAATCATTTTTGAAATTTGGTGAAACTATAAATATCCCTTTAAAAGGACGAGAAAATCTGAAGGTTACGTACGTGAGTGATAAATTTGGAACGTGAACATGGGTCCCCGTGAAAATGCTATCGGAATTTGCCAGTCGAAACCGAAAGTTGGTATTTCCGAATTCATGCCATTATTTTACAAGTCAAAAATAAGCATGGTTCTGTGAGTATATCGTATAGGGGCCAAACCCGGATGCTCAGTTGGTAACGTAAAGCGGCTTGAAAACGGCGGGTAGAATGCTAGTTTAACCTTTTATCAGATGACAAAATGTTAGCCTTGTCCAAATTAAAAACATTTGCAGACAACAACTTCAATGTGGTTCAAATGGTGCAATCTTACTTTGATAGGGTGGAAAACATTGTGGAAAAAGGAGAAAATGCTGGTAACCAGCATTTTCTCCTTTTTCCACAATGTTTTCAAAAGACCTCTTCTACAGGGTCGTGAAAACCCGGGATTGTTTGGTAAATGGTTAAATCTCAAGGCTTGGTAAATTCTTTCCTGGATTGATGTAGACCAGTGCATCTATCCATGCTTTCCTGGAGTTTCTTTTGGCAAAACTTTGCGCAATATTCTTCTCAAGCCACTGGCTTCTTTTCCACATAAACATCGCCGAAACAATTTTCAAGGGTGAGAGTGAAATAATTCCTACCGCAATGACTATCATCAAGCAATTCTGCAATTGTCACACTGTCATCAATTTGCTTTTTCTGACGCATCAGTGTCAAATTAAATTCGTCTGAATAATGAAATTTCATTGCACTGATGCGATCAGCAGAAAGCTATTGGCCAGGCAAGGCAATTGAACCAATGATCCCCTCACCCGCCCCGGTTCCGAACCCTTATCCGATTGTTTTTGCTTTCTTTTGCTTTTGTTTTTCGCCATACAAAAATGTCTTATTTTCCCTGGTTTTACCAGAGCTCTTCCTTATTTTCACCAGTGCCAGGCTTTGCCTCTCCAGTGCTTTGCCTATGGAAACTTGTACAAAAAACCAGCACACAAGTAGCCTGTCTCCAGGCGGTGATAATTTTTTCATCATTCCTTATCGCGATCCTCTTTCACAGTCGCCACAGATCTGTGGCAGACAACAAATCAAGTACATGCATGTCCAAAAGAAATTGAATCTGTATTAGAAATGGAAGAAAACATTTTGAGATAAGAAGATGCTGGTTAACGTGTTTTCATGGTTTAGTCCCTCTCTGCCACAGACTCTCTCCCACTCCCTCCCTCCCTCCGTCTCTCTGTCTCTCTCTGTCTCTCTTTCCCATATCACTCCTAATACTTTTCACACACTCATTCTTACTGTAACGTTATATGAAAAAAAAAATGCAGCAGTAGTTCGTTCTGATTGCTCGCATGTGCAAGCAAATTGCTTTTGCACTGCCTTATTCTAGTAAAAGGCTGGAGAAACACCAGTTCATTCTGACACTTCGAAATGATTGTCAAATTATCGCATTTCGTGAATTCAGACTTCATCGATCTAACATTTTAAATAACCCCTAATTCTTATTTCATGTCAACATGCCCAAACATTAATCTGGGTCTCCCAGAGCCCTCCGCCGAAGCCTCGGATACACAACACTGGTGTAAAAGCCGCGCCCACTGACCTTTCGCAAACAGCCAATCAAATCACACGTAATATCGATTTCTTTAAAAAAAGTGGGCGGGTTCACTATTTTTTTTACCTGGGATCCAATAATTTGATTGACAGGTATTGAAACCCTTCAGCAAAGATAAATCATAATCAAAGAATGAAATTTCTGTAGATTTGGTATCTCGGAAAATGCACGAAAATACTTGTGTATTTTCACAAAAGCAATTTCTAGGATAAACTGTTATACACAAGGAGTAATAGCAAGCTGTCAATTAAATCGTGTTCTCATAAGAATGACAAAAATAAACACCGTTATGTGGCGTTTATCATCACATAACGCTGCGATAAGGGTGTGCGATATCGTAGAGCCATTACCTCATGGCTAAATCATTCGGACCTCGCTTTTCCAAAGTCTTTTTCAAATTAGAAAGTTAACACTGCAGAAAATATGTTCCAATAAAGATACATGTATATAATGAAAAAATTGTTATAAAGACTTATATGTTTAGTCTTTCATTTTTTTTTCTTTACATACACACTCTGTCATACATATTCTTTCTGTTGCAAAGGCATCGGATCGAAGCTATTTGAATGTAAAGAAATTCTGATGCATTAATGCGTGGTATGTAACGTCCTTTTTTTTTAAAGAGAGAAATTTCAAGTTAAAAGCACTGTTCCCCATTTATCACATTGCTTTAAAATACAAAATACAAGCTTTTTTCGCAGAGGATTCAAATCGATAGAGATCTGAACATGGGGAAAAGGGTGGGACCCTTTTTCAAGATCTTGTAAAAGGGGTAAAAATAACGGCTATTGAAATTCGGCCGAGAGGAGATTTATTTTGAGTGAGCGAACATAACGGGGATTTGCACCCTTAACACATATCGATAGAAAAGTAATGACGCGTTTTATCGGGTTTAAAATGGTGCGGCAAAAGTAGTATTCTATCAAAACTGATGAAACTCTGGTATTTGAGGTTTATTAAAGAAGCTTTCAAAACTGCGTATCACCTTAACCAATTACCCCATGAAAGAAATTTGCCGCAAACTTTCGAAAATATCTGTATAAAATATGGATAACCACCGTACACTCAGTTTATTATGTTAAAACAATCATGGCAAAAGAAGAATCGCTCCTAACGAGCAATTTCTCCTTTGTTACATTGTTTTCTTTTTTTTTTAAGTCGCAGGTAGAATTGTAATAACCCAACAGAAGTCTGCTAATTCCTCCATTACTATTTTCCATGTAAAGACGGGTACTAAGGGTTTTTTTTATCGAGCTTAGATAAATTTTTGGACAGGTTCTCGAATTTCATAAAAAGACTGGGTACCGTTACCCAAACAAAAAGGGTAAAGGGGGGGGGGGCAGACCCCAAGATTAAAATATTTTAAGAACTTTACCTGCTCATGCAAGTCAGTACGGGTCTAATCACTGGAGTAAAAACGTTGATTTTTTTTTTTCTTAAAACTTATTTGATTTTTCTTTTTTTTTCCAAACACTGAAGAAAAAACATGGACGATTTCTTTTTTTAAAAGAGTGAAATAATGCGCGGAACGGATGTACTTGTTTCTCTAATTTGAGTGATTTTTGAGATATTGCTAACCATTTAGAAGAAATTCAAATTTTCATAATGGATTTTTATAGATATGAACTGGAACGTTATCAATAAGTAAGTAAATTGATTTAGATAAATTTTACTTTGCACGAATAGAAAACATAAAATATTCTCATTTTTGTCATTATTGATTATATAATAATAATAATGATAACAATAATAATAACAGTTTTACATTATTCTTTCTATTATGATTTCTGGATTATTCGAATAAGCAATAAGTTGACGTATTGACTGTAAACGGTAAAAACAGTGCAACAGTTCGGATTGCTTGCATGAGCATTTATAAAAAAATCCCTAGCACAAATTTTCGACAAAATGTTAATGTTCCCTATCCAACTGCTGTGATAGGCCTACATAGTTGGCCTGCAACACTCGAAAAGGGGCATTCGGACATTTGCGTAAAGTGTCGTCTCGGATCAGCCTGCGCAGTCCTCGCAGGCTAATCCGAAACGACACTTTCCGTTTTTATGTAATTTTCTGTTTTGCGCAAGTCTACTGTAGTACAAAATCTAATGTAGTCGTAAAGTGCTGTCTCGGATTAGCCTGCGCGGACTGCGAATGTCCGAATGGCCCTTTTCGCGTGATGCAAGCCATATTATTATTATAATGATGTGCAACTGAAGCGAGGAAGTGAAGAAAAATATGATAGTTGATATACTTATATCGTGACTTTTTAACTTGTGCATGTCATACAAACTTTTGTAATTTGTTCATAGTATTCCAATATTCTAACCTGTGTTAAATATATTTTTTACTTTTAATCACAGCATAAGAGTGCATGTAATAAATATGAGCCGTCCTCTGGAAAAAGGGGCTTTAGTGCATCTCCGCCATGCATTATACTGTTAAAGTGATAACATAATTATGGATTCATAATATTCATTTTGTCTAACAACCAGCTGAGCGCTGAGGTAGAATGGTCCCTGGACATGCAGAAAATTCACCATAAGCAAAAACTTTCAAAAAGGCCAGCCTGTACTCATATTTAAAAAAAAAAGCTTTATACCCTTGACAACACAACCTACCTTAAAGACCCTGAGGAAGAAGCCTTTTGAAAACATCGTGGGAAAAGGAGAAAATGCTGGTAACCAGCATTTTCTCCTGTTCCCACAATGTTTTTCTAACCGTCCCATGACAAATGTCATTTTTTGAGTCACAATTAAATCTTGTCGTCTGCAAATGCTTTCAATTTTGGACTAGTTTAAAATTTTGTCGTCTGGTAAAGAGTTAAGAACATCCTGTTGTTTCGAAACATTCCCTCTTGCAAGTTCAGTAGAAGTCTCTCCATTACAAAGAGCAGCAAAATATGACAGATTCAAAACTTCCTCGTTTTAAGCAATCTATCCGTTTTTCACTGAATAATGTAACATTTTGATGGTTTTCAGGATTTTATACGATTTTCATTCACTATGTTTCATTGACTTTCGTTACGTTTAAAGCTTTATTCGTAAATGAGTAATCATCTTTTCTCAAGATATTGATCGGCTAACGCAGTCAAAAATTACCGATGAGGAAATTTGGTTCACATATGAATTTATGTCTTTTATAGAAAATCTGAATAAGAAAACCCGACGAGTCATTACTAAGAATACTACACACCATGTACATTGCAACAGGCATTAACTCAATACCTCCTAAAATATCCCAAACCTTACCGACCATTTTAAAAAAACATTGCTGAAGAGAAAAATTTATCATGAATCGAAGTTTGATGCAAAACCAAGGTGAAAATATTGTTGCAAAAGGAGAAATTCCTCGAAACGAGCAGTTTCTCCTTTAGCAACAATAATTTCACAATCTGTCAGCCACAAGATAAAAAAAAAATGTCCTCCATTGGTTTATCTGTGGTAACACAATAATTGTAAACGTCCTAATCATAAAATGTAAATTCTTCGTATTTAGAGGTTGTAATATAAAATTGCACCTGGTGTTCATCAAGGAAGCACTACAAGCCTTATACTTTTTTCCAGTATTTAAACTTTGAATCATGGAGATTCAAACATTTTCAAGCATTTTCCTTCTTAAAACATTAGATGATTGGCACACCAGTGCCGTATAAAACACCGAGAGGAACTCATCTCATATGTCACAATGACCACTAGTTTGTGTAATGTTTCATGTACATTTTGTCACATTTTCTTTCCTTCTATTCAGAACTAAATTTATATTTAGATTAAAAAAAAATATGCAGTAGGTTTAACAAGTGCACAGTGAATTTCACGAAAAGATAACGAGTATCGGAAAAGACGATTTTACCCCTTTAAGCTGCTAAGCGCGACTCACTGACCTTTTGCGGACAGTGTAGATCAAGATCAGACTGCACAGAACGTGCAGTCTGATCTTGGATCTACACTGTCCGATATGGAGATATTTTTCTCCAAGATTTAAGTTTCAAATAGCATTAATCAAGTTTTAACTATCAACTTAAAAGTTTTATTTGACTTATTTAACAGGATAAAGATTAATAGGGCTTTATCTCTTCTCTATAAGACTACAACTAGCACAGTCCCAGGGGTCCTTTGTCGCTAAATGTTGAATTTGTAATCAGGAAATCCTGGTTTGACTCAAATTGGCGGCTCAAGTCAACAGGAGGTGACTTTGAGTTAGGCCTTTTCAAGTACACTGTGCGAAGTACTAGTAAAAGAATCTCCAGGAAAGTATGTATATGTGTACTGACCCCCGCGATATAACTGAAATAACGTTGAAAGCGGCGTAAACATCATCCAAACAAACAAATCACGCCCCCACTCCCCATCCCCCCCAAAAAAAGCTGCCCACAGCGGAACAAGTACACTCTCGTGTGTGTGTAATAAGACATCCTTCAGCCACAATGTTTTCAAGGGCAGTCTGCTGTAAGACCAACAAAAACCCTTTGCAAGAGGCGCTGTGTTGCATAAATAAGGAAAGGTAAAGTACATAAACTCAAGAGTATATCATGAATATGTATAAACTCTTGAACAAATGACAAAATTTCACACTTGTCCAAATTGAAAGCATCTGAAGGCGACATATCAAACGTGGATAAATTCGAGGGATTTGTCTTTTACAGGACAGAACCAGGAGAAAAACATTTTTTCCCATTTCTAACAATGTTTTCAAAAGCCTTCTCTCCTAAGATACTTAAGAGTCGGGTATGTTATTGAAAGCAATTGTAGACGACGAAAAACATATGACTAAAAAAATCAGATTTATTTTGGGACGGGTAGAAAACATTGTTGGAAAAGGAGAAAATGCTGGTTATCAATTGCTTCCTTTCCCAGAGTTGTTAGAAGTTGGGATTCTATAGTAAAAGGTTAAACCGTTTGGTAAAGGTTTTTGGCCCATAGTAGAATAAACCTATGCAATATTCAGGGTACATAATGTACAGATATTCATTTTGTAATGCACGAAAATTACATTGTAAAAACGTGAAAAGAGGCAAATCTTTATCATTCCGTCTCGGGTCGGATTACAAATTTGATTACATGCACAAATATATGCAAATTGTCAAATCACGGAGATAATAAGGAGTGCAATGAAAAGATTTCGTCACGTGACATGCATTGTATGCGTTCAATGCCGAGGAGTTCCAAAAACGGTGGTTGTTGTGTTGCCAAGGCCGATGACGCTGTAGATTGAGAACACATTTAAAACAGACTATTTTTGAGACATTTTTTCCCTTAACATTTCGGCCAACGGCTTTTATGGAAAAAGAAAAGCCTAATCTATTCAAAATGAATGTTTACGTGGCGAGCGACATAAACCAATAGTTTGAATAAATTACGTTTTTTCCCATGATATAGGCCATTGGCCGAAACATCGAAAAAAGAGCGTTTTTCTGTATGTGATATATTATACATTAATTCCCTGCAGAATTATCTCTCGTAATATTTTTTAGAGTTTTATTCCATTCACCTTCAACACTATTTTACTAATGCTATCGCTGCTAGAGCGTCCCCCATCCCAACCATCCCCCCTTCAGAGGTTATGGGTTCGACTCTCGTGATGAGCTGGACCACTGGAGATACCCAAACATTAGCGAATGTACTGGTTAAGTTGCCCAACACTAATGATTTACAGTGATATTTGTAGAACTTGTTTCACAATCGATGTATTTAATCAAGTTTAAAACTAAGTTATACAAATGAGCTATGCTGTGGCAAAAGGAGGGTTTAATGCATCTCTGTGATGCATGATACCAAGGAAGTCGTCATACGTATATTCATGGATCCATAAAATCCATTTATATTAACCACCGACTCGATCTTGAGGTACACTGGTCCTTTGGCATGCAGAACATTGACCAATAGCAAAAAGTTTCGATTCAGGTCAGCCTGCGCAGAGTTGCGCAGGCTGACCTGGGTCGATACTTTTTGCAAATGCATTAAACCCTCTTTTGACAATTCATGGCATACATGTAGCGCAGCACACTATACAACTATCGAGGAAGAATTCATCCAGAAATGTTTAGCTCTTACAAAGTCAGCGTCATTCTTGTCACTTGTACATGTAGCGTTTATAGCAAGAGACCAACATGACAAGAAAGAACGATTTAATAAGGACTCAAACTCGTGACCTCTGTATTTAAAAGTAAAAGCAATCGACTGAACCATTTGCGAGTTGAAAGACAATTTTGGAAAAGGCTATCGAGTCGCCAATAATTAACTCCTAAATTGATTCGATTTCGTTCGGTTGTTTTCCACTTATTTTAACTAATCACCAAATTAAAGTGCAATCAGCACGCCTTTACCCCACCCAGAGTTCTGTCCAGGATTATTCAGTGAGGTGAAAGCAATTCGGAAAACTTGTATAAATGGGGAACACTTCCAAAATTAGTGAGACAAAAGCACACAAGCACATTTTGAGAGAGACAAAGTCCCTAATCTGTGAATTATGACATGCGACATATTTCGAGTTAAATGGGACAATGTACAAGCTGTCGCCGTAATGAGACTGAAATAATGTTGAAAATCAATCAATAAATCAATCAATCAATCAATCCACATAAACTTAAGATGATCCTCCGTTGCTCTGTTGTTTAGGCGTTGAATTTATCATTCGGAAATTCTAGTTCGATCGCTGCCAGTCACGTGAGTGTGTTCTGGGTATAGGCCACTGCAAAGATTAATTCTAGTAATGGTGGAACGAGGAAGAATGTGAAAATACATGGGGGGAGCTATCGCCAGCATATAAGTACAATATCCTTGAAATCGGAAAAAAAATACACGACATACAAGAGACATATGTCTTATGTTAAAGTAGTTTGGCTAAAAGTAAAAAAAAAAACAGAGAGAGAGAGAGACACACACACACAGACAGACAGACAGACAGTTGCTCGCCTAGTTTTTTGTCTATTCAGCAACATTTGGGACAAACATTTAGATGCAAAAACACTCAATCATGACATACATACACATATCCCCAAAATTATCATCAGGTGTCATAAGGGGTGCAGGAATCATATCGAGTCATACACTAGCTACACCAGGTTGGATATCTAGCTTCCATTGTGTGACAGATACTCCCTGTCCAGATGTCTGTATGACAAAAGTTCGAGTCCCAATTAAATATGACGACAAATATAAAGTTGTGGATGGTCAGTCTTAATTCATTCTTGGTTTACGACATTAGCTTTATTCGTTCCTAAGTATGTTGCTTCACATAGTTTTCAAGAGTATTCTCGACTACATAACGGCTACAGTTCACTTACTGATGTGTAGTATGGGTATCGGTACTATGCAGGGGCTGTCTTGCCTTGCCTACTCGCATTCACACGCTACCGTGCTACTAGCTTTGATCCCAAACAAATCGTATAAGACAGAGAAAGTAACTGTGTAACTCGTTACCAAACGATGAAACTTTAGACTTGTCCAAATCTGCAACTGTCAGTGAAAATGAAGAAAACCTCGTGGGAAAAGGAGAAAATGCTGGTTACCAGCGTATTCTCCTTTTTTCCTAATATGGCTATATAGTCAGGGTCGTTAAAACTCAGGATCGTGTGGTAGAAATTAAAAAGAAAATAACTTGGTGGGAGAGGAGCAGTTGCTTATTTACAAGCGATTGCTCTTTCAACAGAGCGCTTTCAAGACCAAGATTCTGATGTATTTGATGGTATGAGTGCTAATACATTTTAATTTCACGGTGGGTCTTTTTGGCGACAACCTCACGCAGGTTCAAGTTCTTCTCAAAGATAACCATGAAATGTCAATCTACTGTCTATATCAAAACTGTGCCACCTGTTGCTGCGTTTTGTCAGTAGTTTTAGTAAAGCAGTTTGTAAACCAGTCTTGAGCACTCTTGATTTGTAACTTGTAAGATATGATTTAATATCTAACTGTATTTTCATTCAAATATATATAAAGAAATATAGCTTAGCTGAATTTTTAACTAATCAGTAATAAATAATTTTTCATTTCAGAAGTGCACAAATGGTTACTATGGAAACAAAAACCACACAAATTAAAATCATCGAAGAGCCCGTAAAAAGATGGAGTGAGCCTTCATGTATCATCACAGCTGAAGACCTAGCTGCTGCGGAATCCGAACACGACGGCTGCGAACCCGAACGTGAGGAACAAATTTTGGATAAAAATGTCGAAATAGTGAAACGAGTGCACCCAGCCATGCGCGACATTGTGATTCACTCGGAACAACTGGAGCGTGTGACGCAACAAACATTTAAAACACCGCAGAAGCTTGTAGATCATTCCAATAAACTGATGAATTTAACAAATATGTCTCCAAATATTCGTCCGGAAAAACACAGACATTCAAATTCAGTATTAGGTGATAAATCGGACTGGATGCTGGCGGAAAGGTCAGACTCAAGGTCACCGCCCTCACCTGCGATAATGTCAAGGTCACCAGAAGTGAAGTGTAAATCGCCATTAGTGCATGTTTCTCCTGCGATTCACTCAAACTCAAATGTGTTCAATTTTTCACCAGAAAGAACGGAGCGATATAGAACTGAGATCGAAACAGAAACTGGCAGAGTGAAGAAAAGGTTATTTGAAGGTCAATCTCAAGGTGAGTACTGTTCAAGTTTCAAAGCTGCTTTCAGCAGAACTTCTGTTATGGCATAGAGTGCCAAGAAACCAGTGTACAGCTTAGTAAATAGGATAGAGTCTTTCTGCCCTTGCACTTAGCAAAGATTTGTTTGTTTGAACTGAGTTCTTTTTTATGCCTCTTCAACACAGTGACTTGTGTGGCGCGGTGTATTCGGCTCCCACAAACGTAATTTCTCCATTTCTTCTTAAAATATATGCTTTGGATACTCATTAGAATTGTTCTATACAGACAATTCTAGTAAGTCCTCAAAGCATTTAGTTCAAAGAGGAACTAGACGATAAACATATCTATTTACATCGAACTCGGAAACAAGTTCTAGATAACAACTTGTATAATCTCGAAAATCTCGATGATTGCCTATTCGAAGTCGTAACCGGTACTCGCACCGCGATGTTGGTAGATCCAAAGGTTGACCTCGCTTATCACGGGATTCGAACCCGGAACCTTTGGAGTGGGAGGCCGAACCAGTAAACCTTCACCACTATCCGGGGCCAACAGTGAACCCCTACTTATCCCCCTTATCTGTCCCTCTATCTTTCATCGCCACAACCACTCACGTTTGAATATTTTGTAAACACGACTTTCAGTAGCCTGGGTTTCAGTCCGATCTTTTTCCTTTTATACATTCGAACGTTACTTTGTCAAAAATGATGTAGTAATTGTGAAACCGATTATCTGATCATTCCAATAGATATGTATAGAGCGTGAAAGGAGCCTGCGATGTAATGGAGTGATTAAAAAAGTTATTATCGCTTGGACCCAAGCTAGACTTTCAATAATACATTTGTACTCCAGTCTTATGGCCGCAGTTCGCTTATTCATGTCTTTTCTGGGTTTCGCAAATACCAGACTTTGGATTGGCGGTCCTGTACTCAGATACTCATGAATTTTATAAATTTGAAAGTAATACAATTTCAGATTGGCTAAGACAAATAGTTTAGCCAATCAGAAATAGTGTTACTTTCTAAATCCAGAGTTAACCCATTTAATTTAGAATGGTTAGTAATTACGGCCACTGTATGAAAACTGACTGTACCAATCAACTTTAAAACTGAATGTCTGCAACTTATATTTACAACTAAGGTTTGAATTGTTTTTTTTAACACAGTTTTCAGCGGCTACATCAGTTTTATCGTTTCGTAGAATCGGAGCTCATTTGCGATTTTGTATCGATTTACTAGTATGTTTTTTTTTAATCTCAGCAGACATTCTTATCACACATTTGAGACAAAAACTTCGGGAGTTCATAAATTCATAACATTTTTTAAATATATTTCAGGTCACGATCTAGAGACATCGCGAGATAACCCCTTACCCACTTTCATGACGTCACTTCCGTCGCCATCCTACCCAAGGCGGGACCCTTACCTCTCAACTCATCCTCATTTCCCGC
Source organism: Hippopus hippopus (assembly GCA_946811185.2). Classification (NCBI taxonomy): domain Eukaryota; kingdom Metazoa; phylum Mollusca; class Bivalvia; order Cardiida; family Cardiidae; genus Hippopus; species Hippopus hippopus. Next base: position 20,820,046 of record OX328098.1, read on the forward strand.
GTGAAGTGTCACGTGAAGTTCGACCACGTGATGTGTTGGAGCCGGAGATGCCGTTTTACCTCAATAGCCCTTCGTCTCGAGCCAAGATGTTCGAGCTCTTCCCGAGTCGAGAAAACATGTTCAGGGCCAAAAGAAGACTCGATGTAGACGAAGAATATGTTTCAACGCCCAAAAGACTAAAATCTGGTAAATATTTATGCAAGGAGCTCAAAATAAGTTAAACGCTATACTCTCCCTTTTTCTTTACGCTTATTTTGAAAACTTTGTGACTACCTTGTCTGCGATTTGACCTAAGGAATGTAAAGTAGGCTACCTCACTCACACATGGCCTCGCGTAGACGTTTTTCTTTCTTTCCAATTCGACTTGCATCAGTGAACTTCTGAAAACGTAGTGGGAATGATTTGGGGGAAGGAGGAAAGCACGTAGCTTATTGTAGTATTCTACGAGAACTTTTTCGGAGTTGTTCACTACGACCTTATTTCAGGACACACAATAAAGAATCATAACACTAACAACTCCAATGGGCCAAGGGAAACAACACAAAATCGCGTAGAGCTTTTTAGGAATAAAAGTTTACGGAATTTAGAACCATTCCGACGAAGCAAGTCTAAGTCATTTCGTAAGACAATACTAGAATAGGACGCTCTCTACTAATTGATATTTTTATAGTTGCATTTCTTTCTTTGCTTTTCCTTCATGAATAAAGTTAATCATTCCCCCTGTTTCAGATTTTGAGAGAGAGATGGGCTACAGATATCTACAACAGTTAGAATCAGACATTGCCTCACTGCGTGAGAAATTAACCACTCATGAACAGGAACCGCAAAAAACGTCATCCTGCACATGCGCAATCATGGAAAGACAGTTTTTACAAATGGCAGAAAGTGCCTATCGTTCCGTGAGAAGAATAGACGCCTCACCACAGGGTTTTGAGCAGTTCCGACGGGAATTAATACAAACCAACGAAGTCATGAAAGATTCAATGGACGTTTTGAAAAACATCAGGACTTTTTGTGAACACAAATCCTAGTATTTCAGGGAGTTTCTATCGTAGGCTGTGCCTTATGTTGTAAAAATAATCCCCAACAGCATCTCCATAAACAAAGTTAGAAAATGCTCACACAACTACAAGTACTAATAAGACTTTCCCAGAGAGCGAGGAATACCAAAAAGTGTAAAGCGAAAAACACAGAAGACACTCTCTGTTTGACAAATGGGTAAGGTATACAGGGATCGGGTATATTCGACCCCTAATGTATGCTTGCAAGCATCAGTTACTGTTTGCACGCATTCGAATTTTGCTTGGAAAGCGAGAAATCACATGTTGCGAACAGTTGCTCGTTTCCTTGTAATATTTTATCAAAAAATTCACGGCAGGGATGTTAAAAGCTCATAATTTTAAGGTAATGGCTCACAAAAATGAAACCAAGAGAAAAGCTTGTGTTAGTATAGGGGAGACAACTTCACACCGAATATATACCGAATGTCCTGAGTCAGTAACAGACCGTCCTTAATATTGCTCACTTTATAAGATACTTAAAGTATTCACGCATCGAACTCATTTTCTGACCCACCTCATGCTATCATCGCATTTCTCATCCACCGTATGGATTGGTAGGCTTCCCTTCCAGTGTTTACTCTTTACCAAGCAACACAATTCCAAATTGAATGCATTTTCTAAGACAAATCAAATGTGGCTCAAATGATGTAATTTGTCTTGGAAAGGGTAACAAGCATTGTGGATAAAAGAGAAAATGCTGATTACCAGCTTTTTCTCCTTTTCCCAATATGTTTTCAAAAGGATTATTCCTTGAACACCGGATTGATCGGTAAAGCCACCTTCTTCTGGTCTCAAAAGCCTAAACGATACTATCATGTTTTTACACTATCATGTTTTTAAGAGGACGACATCTTTTGAAAACATTGTGGGAAAATGAGACATGATGTTAACCACAGATTTCTTATTTTCCACGATGTTTTCTACCCTTTCGAACACAAATACGAATGCTGGAGTAATGATTTATCACGTAATTTGTCGTCAGCAGATGCTTTCAACATGTACAAGTCTAAAATTTTGTCATCTGGTTAAAACTTAAAATCACTTTGTGATAGAAACAAGTGAGCCATGCTCTGGTAAAAGAGCGTTTAATGCATCTCCGTGATGCATTATATCATGCAGGTCATCACATAATTATGGATCCATAAAATCCATTTTGTCTAACAACTGGCTGAATCCTGAGGTAGGATGGTCTTTGGATACACAGAAAATTTACCACACGCCAAACCCTTTTGACACAGGTATGCCTACACGGATTGTGCATGGCTGACCTGGGTTGATACTTTTAGTAAATGCTATAAACCCCCTTTTCACAGAGCATGGCTCAAGTACAATAAATGATAGTACAAAAGTCACCAACTAACGAAATGATCAGTCACTAGCATTCAATCTTTGATAAGGATTCATTTAATTAGAAATACATACTGTTGTAATTGGCCCTTCGTTGGATGACGTATGTAACAGGTTCAAAATTTCAGCGACTCAAGAACTTTGATTAGAATTTCAAAATCAAAGGACTGAAATTACTGAAATGTGGAACCTTTTATACTAAGTGAAACTGGGAAATGGTCACCAATACCGATCTGGTGACTGGTCATTATCATGTAAATACATTAACTTTATCCATTCATGTAAACGAAGCCGGGTAATGATTGTATGAAATTTGTATAGTTTCTCTTATTCTGTGATTTTGCCTGTGATTTAAATGTAGTGAAAATGTATACAAATATGTGTGAAATGCATAAATTGAGCTATGTTAATATTGAAAGATTATTAGCAGATTTGCTACCCAAACAACACATTAGGAAACAAAGTTGAAAAAAAAAGAACCTTTTATTTGGCAATTAAATTGCTTATGTCTTTTCAAACCGGAAGCTAGGTAGGCATTGTGAAATTTGCATCTGCCAGGATAATGTCCTGACACACTTATGAGGGCGACTAATTTGTACAGGCTTCTACATGTACATAGTTCTTGAATGCATATGAAAATTGTCAATATTTCTGACTGTGTACTTACCTTGAATTTTGAGACAGCCAGAGAGAGAGGTAGTATTGACAGCCATGGAAGATGGATGTAGAAAAAGAAAGCTAGGATGACAGTGAAAGAGGATGAGAGAGAGAGAGAGAGTTCAATCTCTATTATCTATTTATCATCTCTTTTATCACACAGACTAAGTCTGTGACTGCTGAAAGCATTCCAGAACTGCTAAAGTGTTCTTATTTATATTAAGATGTGTGTTCAAAGACTGTGTTCAATTTTTTTATTATTCATAGTTTTTAGTATACCACAACAACTCTGAAAAATATAAGATTTCAAAATTTCTCCATAAGTTGTATACATGGGAAAGCAGCATATCTCTACTTTTGAGTCTAGTTCTATCCGATAAATTTTGTCATACAATGGGCACCTTGCTGCTGAAATTGGGACATTTTCAATCACCAACTTCTACAGACTTTTTAAATCTTACATCTGCAAACATCCGAAATCATTGTGTCAAATAGTATAGGTTAATTCCTTATTTTGCCACAATCTTTTCAAAAATGGGTCTTCTGCAAGACAAGAATAGTAAAAAATTCTGGCCCATTGAGCCTTTCAATTGCAAAAGGAAGTCTTTCTACCAGCCCTTTTCATCAACAACATTTTTTCTTTCATTTGGATCAATAACAGTATTTTCAACTCAGTTCATAACAACATTCCAGTACTTCGAAATAGGTCTGACACCTTTTGTATATATATGTATTTTCTTTTGTCATTTCTTGCACTTGTTACTAAGAACTTTTTGTTTCTTTATAAGAGTTCTAATCTAGATGTATCTTTTGATAATTGTGTGTATGTGTGTGTGTTACCCTGCGTGTTGCTGTGATTATTTTTTACCCTTTGTTTACTTCATGTGTGTTACTAAATTAATTATTAGATTATTCCCCTTTTTGACTTATTTATAGATTATTTATAACATGATAGTTACTATGATAAGAATGCTTTAATTTATAATGTAAATATAATTGAAAGTGTTGATAAGAATATTATTAGATTGATAATTCAAGTTTTATTGAAAGTTTTCATAATTAATCATTAGCTCATAAAAGAGTCAGACATTATTTAGCACTGGTTAACCCTTAGAGAGCCAAATAAACCAAAGGAACACTTTCATTCTCCAAACGAGACCCTTATAATTACAATGCTACAGTAGTTATTGTCTAGAATGTTTCAAAGTGGACAGTGTAGATCAAAGATCAGACTTCAGATTTTATGTAGCCTGATCTTGATCTACACTGGCCTGAAAGGCAACAATACTTGTGAAAGGCACTTAAAGAGTTAAGCATCTTTTTCCATTGTACAGTGTAGATCAAGATCAAGATCAAACTGCAGAAAACCTGCAAAAACCTTGAAACAGCAATGTTTTATTCCATTTCACAACAGAAAACTATCTAATCTATCTTGCAATCTAATGAAAAAAAGTAAGGAAAGAAACTGCTTGATTGCACAGATGTAAAAGAATGCTAATTTGGAATAAATGTGATAATATTGTATGTGCTTGTGTGAGATAGTACTACAACCCCATAAAATATTGACCCTGGGGTCGTAACACTAATAAAAGTATAGCAATCTGACCCCAGGAACACTCTTCTATGGGGTCAATATAATATATTACACCGGTTCACACGTGTACACGACCAGAAAATATGTATCCCCGTAATTGTCACCCTTTCTGATAGCTAGAAGGGAAGATTGAAAAGAAGTTCATTAGTGCAAATTTTTTTCCCTAGGATAACTGAAAACTTCAGTAGAATGAATTAGAAAGTGCCCAATTTAGTTAGAAGCTAACATTTGAATAGCAAAACATATAGATGAAAATAGGCTAGTTTTTGCAAAGTTTTTAACTTTCAAAGAGTACACACTGCTTCACATATGAAAATAATAATCATATAGTTTTAAAGTTCAAATCAGAATTCATTACGTGCCAGAGAGATCATACTTACAAATTTGAGTGCCATCATACTCCTATCCCTGTACTTAACAGTATCTGGCTTTTATTTAATTATCCTAAAGTTTAATGAGTCCTGTTGAAAAACTGAGAATTTCTTTGTAGTCCAGTTTCTTGTTTCACTAACGTCATAAATATGATATAATATCAAAGCACATCAGAATGTTTGTTTGTTTGTAGTCTGCTCTTCTAATTTTGGAAGCAGTGTGTCCCTTCATGATTAATCATTAGAATGATATCATAACCATAATAATGATGTCATCAGCCTTATCCTGTCCGTCCAGGTCCCCTTATTTATCCTTTGTGTGTGTTGACTTTGTTGAGTATTTTAGAATTGATTTCTGTCTCTTTGAATTGAGCATTGTTTTGGAAACATTTTATTTATTTTTCCAAAATAAAATGAGGAAAATTAAACAGACTTTTTGTGTATTTTGGTTCCCATTTTACAAACTTTCACATTGTTGGCTCTTGCTTTCTTTTCTAACCTGTCCTTCTATAATGAAGCCTTTACCAAACAATCTGATGTTTTAAGTATCAAAGTGAAAAAGGCTTTTAAAGGCATTGAGAGGAAAGAAGAAAATACTGGTAACCATTATCATTTTTTTTTCCAAGACATTTTACAAACTTCTTGACAGCAGGCCCAATCTTTTGAGCCACATTTGATTTTTTGTCTGAAAATTCTTCAAATTGAATAAGTCTTAAATTTGTCATATGGTAAAAAGTTGAAGGCTGTAAGAAACAATCCTCCTGCAGTTTTTTTTTTCCTCTTCTTCCAAATAATTTGTTGGTATGACCCCTTACCAAACAATCCTGACTTCGAACAACCCTGAGAAGGTCGGCTTTTAAAAACTGTTAAATAAGGAGAATAGAAGATTACCTAGGAGCAACATGTCAAGCATGCTATGAGAAAAATAGCTTTACCTGAAAAAAAAAAAAAAGGAACTAATTAGTAAATCCACATTCGTCTTATTTCAAATCCCTTTGTTTTCAAATTCACATGAGGATAGGATTATTCCTTATTTATGAACATACAAGCTTATCGGTAATTTACGACCTTCAAGTACGACCTTGATCTTGAAACTACTGAAGTGAATAATTCAGAGGCACTTATTACTCATTAAGTAAAGAAGTTTTTATCATTTGACAATTAAGCTTGAACCTGACTTTGGACCTATCTGATCAAATGTTTAAAATGGCACGTCTACTCATTAAGGAGAACAATTGTGAAAATCTATTTTGAATTGTATATATAAATGTGGAATTATGGCTCGGGAGAGAGCTATGACAATTTTATCACTTGATCTTCAAGTGAACTTGACTTTTAACCTGTATAATCAAATGTTTTAACTAGCACAACTACATGTACTTATGAATGAGACCAATTGTGCAAAATTATATCGAAATCCACCTATAAAGCCCCCATTCCACTGGGCGACGATCCCTCTGTGCTCATGGCGATCATGGCGCTTCTCCAAAATCTTCCGAATCGCCGAAGAAGCGCCGACACGTGCAACATCATGGGACTCGTGCATTTCCAGAATGCTTATCGAACGCTTCAATTACGATTTCGCTGCGCTGGTCACGTTCCTGTCTCGCCGTTGTTGCGCTTCTACGGCGCTTCCAAGAGGCTCCTACTACGCTCCCACTACGGCACGGGATTTCAGGCTTACTACGTTGCTGCTGCGACATGGCTACGACCTATGCGTAGGAGCTGCGCTTCTGTTGCGCTTTTGGAACGTTTCTATATAGCAGCAGTTGAACATTGGCTTTCGAAGGCAAGAGGGCCATTGGCCCTAAAGCGCTCATCTGAGTAAAGTCATCTGTGGTTGATAAAGAGCTGAAGAGATTCTAGTTTTTATACGCCGCCGGACATAGGGGTCCGTAGTTTGACACCTGGCACCCATAGACTATATAGTATAAACAAGGGATTTAACTGTATGCAGTCCGTTACTCGCCCCCGGTTACAAAAAACAACGTATCTCTTCTACATTCGCTCGAACTTGTAAACTCGCTCAAAAATCAGCGCCATTGACACGGGTTCGTACATCCGTTTTCAAGATATAAAATGCACTTTAGATCCAATGAAACGCAGCATTAGCGGCACCCACCCTTTAAGCATGTTTAAAAATACTACTGACCTATAGTCTTTATCTTCAATAACGACGAAACGCCTCAGAATTCGTTAAATTTGTGATCCACTTCTTATTTCGAACAGCTGCAGCCATCTTCTGTCATGTGACATTGTTTGGAACGAGAAATTTCATCGGTTGATATATACTAACAGTCGTGAATTCAACCAATGAAATTTCGTACAGCTGCTCACACCTTTTTGTCACGTGACAGTACGGTGACACTGTTTGGAACGAGAAATTTCATTGGTTTATATGCGCGAACGTCAGTATCAAATGTACGAACCCGTGTCAATGGTGAAGATTTTTGAGCGACTTTACAAGTTCGAGCGAATGTATCAGCCAGACTGCATTAGCCACTGACAAACAGTTATGTTTTTCTGGTAGAAAAATGTTTTAGCTCTCAGCTGTAGAAAAAATTAGGAGAATAACTGATGGGGTAGAAAAGATACGTTGTTTTCTTGTAACCGGGGGCGAGTAACGGACTGCATACAGTTAAATCCCTTGTTTATACTATATAGGCTATGGGTGCCATGAGTCAAACTACGGACCCCTATGCCGCCGGAGGCGTCGTATATTGGCGTCATCTTCTCCGGCCGTCCGTCCGTCCGTCCCTTCGTCCGTCCGTCCCTTCGTCCGTCCGTACGTACGTCCATTTCTTGTGAACGCAACTCCTCCGACATTTCTTGACGGATTTGGATAAAATTTTCACAGAAAGCTTCTCATCATGTGACCTATCGAATGTTGTCAAGGTTTTGCGATTTGTAGCTGCGTCATGGAAAAAGGGGGCTTCATGTTATATTTCATTCCATTTCTTGTGAACGCAACTCCTCCGACATTTCTTGACGGATTTGGATAAAATTTTCACAGAATGTTTTTCATCATGTGATTTATCGCATATTGTCAAGGTTTTACGATTTACAGCTGCATCAAGGAAAAAGGGGGGGGGGGGCTTCATGTTATATTTCATTCCATTTCTTGTGAACGCAACTCCTCCGACATTTCTTGACGGATTTGGATAAAATTTTTAGAGAATGTTTCTCATCATGCGACCTAGCGCAAATCGTAAAGGTTTTGCGATTTATAGCTGCGTCGTGGAAAAAGGGGGCTTCATGTTATATTTCATTCCATTTCTTGTGAACGCAACTCCTCCGACATTTCTAGACGGATTTGGATAAAATTTTTAGAGAATGTTTCTCATCATGTGACCTAGCGCATATTGTCAAGGTTTTGCGATTTGTAGCTGCGTCATGGAAAAATGGGTCTTCATGTTATATTTCATTTTTCACCAATATCTCTTTAATTACTGGACATATCTCAACGGATTTGCATGAAGTTTTCACAGATCATGTGACCTAGCGCAGGGTTTTGGAATTTATTGCTGTGTCATAGAAAAAGGGGGCTTCATGTCAAATTTAATTTTTCATCGATGTATAGCCAACTAATGAACATAATTTCATGAAACTTCATATTTTTTTGGTTAATCAAAGCCAATGACCAATGAGTCCGTCGTGCGTCCGTCTGTCCATCCATCAGCCCCTTGCGTAAACCTTTTAGATCACAAGTAACACAATATATCCATTGAGCTACCCAGGCAGGTGCTAGAAATTCCAACACTTTCGTCTCTATAGCTAGCTGCTTGATATAGCAGCCATGTGGCGGAGTATATTGTGACGACGGCACTCTTGTTTATGATGTAAAACGCGTGCGTGTAAGTGACCTACTTTTTGACCAACTGACCTACTTTTGAACTTGTCAGAGATATCATCGAGACAAACATTCTGATAATGTTTCATGAGTATCTGACTGAAAAATGTATATGTAGATTGCACACAAGGTTTTTCTAAGATTTGGCACAGTGACCTACTTTTTGATCTGTTGTGACCTAATTTCAAACTTTTCTGAGATTTCAAAGAGATAAACTTTCTGACCAAGTTTTATCAGTATCAGGCTGAAAATGTGGCCTCTAGAGTGCAAACAAGGTTTGTTTTTTTTTCAGATTTGGCCAAGTGACCTTCTCTTTGACCAAACATGACCCAATTTCAAACATGTCTAAGACATCATCAAGAGAAATATTCTGACCAAGTTTCATGCGTAACTGACTGAAAATGTGGCCTCTAGAGTGCACACAATGTAAATGTTGACGCCTGGACAACGGACTACGGACGACGGATACAGCCCGATCACAAAAGCTCACCTTGAGCACTTCGTGCTCAGGTGAGCTAAAATGGATCGAATTGCTGCAGTAGCTGTGCTCCAGCTTGCAGTTATGAACAACAGATTGAAAGGGTTGGGTGTTGCTTTTGTTTCGATGCACTGCATTTTCACTACGTTACTCGCGCTGCCGCTACGATACTGCTGCGTTCACTAATTTCCAGCTACGCTTTTACTATGCTTTTGTGGCGCTTCGAGCCCTCCGCGATCCCTCTACGTAAATTTTGAGCAAGATCAAAGCAAGCGCCGTAAGACGGCAATCATGACGCTTCCTATACGCTTCTACTACGATCAAAGCGTTTCTACTGCGCTGTTGCCGTTCCTGTTACGATTCACGGCGCTTTTATCAAAGTTTTGAAGCGAAACCGACTCGCCGCCCAGTGGAATGGAGGTTTTAGAGTGGCGATCATGAAGTTTCCGATACGCTTCTACTACGCTCAAGGCGTTTCCACTGCGCTGTTGCCATTCTTGCTACGATTCACGGCGTTTCGACCAAAAATTTAAAGCGTAGTGGAATCGCTGTCCAGTGGAATGGGGGCTTAAATATAGAAGTCTTGGCTTGAATATGCTCTTTGTATTACAATCTTATCATATGACCTTTCAGTGTGACCTTGACATTGGACTTACCTGAGCATATACACAAATAGTACCTCTACTGGTAAGAGAGAACACTTGTGCAAATTTATTCTGCAATCAATCCATAAATTTAGAAGTTATGGCTTGGACAAGCTCAAAGTAAAGCAATTTATCATTTGACCATAAAATAGGACCTTGGTCTTGGACCTATCTGAACAAATTTTGGTTTCAAATAGTACATCTACTCATGAAAGAGAACAACTGTGCCAAATTATTTTGAAATCCATCCATAGACTGTAACGTATGGCTTGGACAATCTGTATGTATGATAATCCTATCATATGACCTTCAGGTTTGACCTTGACCTTGGTCCTACATGTACCTAAACAAATCATGTTTCAAATGGTACTTCTTCTGATGAAGGAGAACACTTGTGCCAAATCATCTTGAAAGCAATGCCTGAATCAAGAAGTTAAAGACTCATTCTCACAAAACATGACCATTGGGCATATAAAAATCCGGAATTTTTTATGTCGTATTTTATTGCTTTGCTTCATTTCGCCAGGTAGTTCCATGTTTAAAGCTACCAAATTTTGAATTTCACCAGCCTTGAATTTATTTTTAGGAATTTTCATCTATGTTTATGTATATACATGCATTATCAACCCTGCGTGATTTTAAGAACTACCGTTGCACAGAATAGATGCCGCTTTCCAAGCTTAATCAGCTTTGGACAATTTTGAATGTTTTAGTCGTAATTTTGATAAAATTTCCCGTTGACAGGTATATAACATGTGTATGTTACCAAGAAAAATATGCACTATGCTGAGCTTGAAAAATATATTTCTATGAAAATGATGCAGTATATGCTTGAAAACTATTCTATTCTTTTTCATAAAATATGTCAAAGGTGAAATAATTTTCAAGAATCCTATGCTTTCTTACAGTAAACATGTTTACTCATTATAGCCAAAATTTTTTCATCCTCGAATGAATACTGAAAATTATATTAGAACTTTTCCCATTGTCCTGTTTATTACTAATGATTGTCCCGTCTATTAGAGTGTCTATAAAAACCTAATTGAAGGCAAATTCAACGCAATTTACCCGAATTTACGAGGAAATCCAACAAAGTTAACAACCAAAAACCATTTTGACATACAGCTATGAAGAGTGAACAAGCGTCATATTTGTTGACTTAATCCTTTGTCCCGTTTATTACACTTAGAGTGTTAACGTTATGAACACTTATAAAAATCTTTAAATCGGTAACTTTTCAAAACATCATCTTGAACTGTGAAAATTCGACCCAGTTTCGTTGTTTGTTTAAATACGATCATCATTGGATCCTGTGACATCTTTTTTTCTGCATCTCCTAATCATTTCACAGCTTCACCTTTTTCCACTGCTGAACTATCATGTTTTCACCACTGTCGGCCACCTTATAGTAAATCTTTGAAGATAATCTGCGTTATTTTTGTACATTTCGATTATTATTGGCGAAGGAATATCGATCCTAGAGTATATGTAATATGTTTTTAATAAAAAAGAAATACACCAGTTGAATTCACCGTAGACACTCCCCCTACCCCCCGCACACATCAAAGGTCTGATTTATGATAATCATTTCTAAGAACTAAAGAACAAAAATTTAATAAATACATACTTGGTATCAATTTAATTGAGCCATGTTTGGCAAAGGAGGGTTTCATCCATCTCTGTGATGTGTTAAATCAATTAGTCATTACATTGTAATGGATCCATAAAATCCATTTTGTCAAATCAAGAGGTAGAGTGATACTTGACTCTGTAGAAAGTTTGCAAAAACCAAATCGTTTCCACACTGGTCAGCCTGTGCCAACTGCGCAGACTGACATGGGTCGATACTCAAACCCCTTTTCACAGAGCATGGCTAAAATATAAATTACAACAGAATAATATGCAAGATGCAGTCAATGAGACCCTTTTAGAAAGACATCACAGTTTTCAACACGTAACCTCAGAATCAGGATAATTACGTCATAACCAGACACAACATTCACTGAAATCAAAGGGATTTTAACAACCGAAATACAACCGAAGATAAATAATGTTGAAATACATGATTTTGCTATCATGATTTTGACATGATAGATGTCAAGGACTCGTTGATTATGACTCGTTGATTACTTTTTACAAGTGTGAACCAGCTTTTTCGCTATATTTTGAAAAGGTCGAGTGTACTGACCAACAGAATCACTTTGCACATATCCCGCACGTCAATTCTGGTCTCGAATATGCATTCATTTATATTTCATAGCTAGATGCACTAATTTTATTCGGAATCTTTGACAAGGCTCGTTGATTACTACATAATTATTACGGTTCCACTTAAGTGAATTCTTCGTCTTTTTCCCTTCTTACGAGGTGCAGTGTGTTTAAAAAATGGTAATGGTGTTAAATACAAGTCTTTAAGGGAGCTATCTGTTATATCAAATGGAACAAAATTGTATTCTTCTACCAAATCTGGGGGACTTATTGAGATTGTCCCGTTGATTACAGAGAATTGGCGTCACAACTGAGTCTCGTTATCATTTTAGCCTTCCTTATATTATGTTAGATTTTTTGTTAAATGTAGCAAAACTTCCATCAAAATTTTGCGTAAAAAGGTTTTTTACCATGAAATACTTGTTTTAATTGGTGGCATTAGTCTACATCAATAATGATTATTTCTTGGCGACATGACGATTTCAGTGACCAAGCTACACATAATGTGCATGAGTGTTGATTGGATGGCATCAGGAAGGGCAAGATACTTCTGAATTTTGTCTTTGCATGTAATAGTTGGTAATTTCGCTTACCATAATCCCGTGGAGGTCATGAATCTTTTTTATTTTTCATTAAAAGTATGGTGACATTGAATGGTCAAACAAATTGAGAATGAGTCTAAAGTTTGGGTAAGCTCCATTTATGACAATTTTATTATTTGACCTTCAAGTGCGACCTTGACTTTGGACATCCTAAAAAAAGTATCAACTTGCGCATCTACTCATGAAGGAAGAACACTTTTTCAAAATTATTTAGATGTCCATTCATAAATGAAGAAGTTGTAGCCTGGACAATTCTGGACAGACAAACACATGCATGCACACACAAACATTAAGTTTGCATGAAGTTGTGGCACCTATTTCTTGCTTGCTGCAAAGGTGCTGGACAAAATGCTGAAAACCAGCATTTTCTCTTTTTCCCACATTGTTTTCTACCAAATCAATGAATTTAAGCCCAATTTCTAAATTGCAGAAAACAGATGCCTTCAAATTTTAAGTGTCTAAAATTTGTTGCTTTGGAAAGGGTTGAGCACTGAAGTGTTTTCCAAGAATTAAATTATTCATAGAGGGGACAACTGTCTCACAAACTCACACAAATAGGGGACATTTTCAAAATAAACAAGACAAAATTCTCTAAAGGTTTTATCTCAAACAAATTTGTTTAGATGGGACACAGTCCCCACTGTATGCACTATTATGGGGCATTAAAATTCTAATTCATTTTCACAATATCCTAGAATCTCTTAATTTGGTAGCCTTAATTTGGTAGAACAATGGCACTGGGTAAATACGAAGAATGGTTCCCTCAACACCATTCACCCTTTACCACACAATCCAAAGTTTTAACAAACCTGACGGAAAGGGCTTTTAAAAAAACATAGTGAGAAAAGGAGAAAATGTGGGGAACCAGCATTTTCTCCTTTTCCCACCATGTATTCTTCCCTGTCAAAGAACTTCAGTTGATTTGTACCACTTTCTAATTTGTTGTCTGTTGGTGATTTCATTCGAAGGAGTATGGAACTTGTTGCTTGGTAAAGGGTTAACCTACATGCACCAGTCCTGTGAGTGGCTTTTACCAAAGAGTTTACTACAGCATAATACAATAAGGACCCCCCCCCCCCCAGCCTCTGAGATTCTTTAGGGTTCTCCTTCAGCACAATGACTGATCCCTTAGTAACTTTTCCTGAGTGCATTAACCCTTTCCCAAACAATCCCTGGTTTTCACGGCCCTGAAAAAGAAGCCTTTTGAAAACATCATGAGAAAAGGAGAAAATGCTGGTAACCAGCATTTTCTCATTTTCCCACAATGTTTTCTACCCTCCCAGAACGAATTTAAATTTTTGAGTCACGTTAATTTTGTCGTCTGCAAATGCTTTCAATTTGGACTAGTCTAAAATTTTGTCATTTGGTAAAGAGTTAAGACTGCTACATTAATCTTTCAACAGCTTAACCCTTTACAAACAATCCTGTGTTTTAAAGACCCTGAGGAAGAAGGCTTTTGAAAACATAGTGGGAAAAGGAGAAAATGTTGGTCATTAGTGTTTTCTCATATTCCCCTAATGTTTTTGACCATTTTAAAGATAAGTCCCATAATTTGTACTCTCAATTTTTCGTCTGCAAATGCCTTTGATTTGGACAGACCTAAAAATGTGTTTTCTGGTAAAGTGTTAACCCATTACCACACAATCCCTACTTTTGACGACCCTGAGAAAGAAGCCTTTAGAAAACATTGTGGGAAAAGGAGAAAATGCTGGTAACCAGCATTTTTTCCTTTTCCCACAATGTTTTCTACCCTTTACAAAACAAACTTCAAATTTTCAGTCACTTTTATTTTGTCATCTGCAAATGCTTTCAATTTGGACAAACCTAAAATTTTGTCATTTGGTAAAGCGTTAATGGACTTTCTAAACCCTTTACCACACAGAAAATGTTACGATTCATCCATACTGAAGGAATTTACAAACAACAATTCCAGTGATTCTCAAATGATAGTACCGTATTTATTCTTAAATAGGTAGAAAACATTTTTGAAAAAGAGAAAATGCTGGTTACCAGCATTTAGCAGCATTTTCTTCTTTTCCCACAGTGTTTTCAAAAGCCTTCTTTCTCTGGTTCATTAAAATGGGTGATTGTGTGGTTATCGGTTAATGCGTACTGAAGCTCCAGACTCCAGAGATTTTGAATATTTCAAGTCTATTTTTGTCTGAATGTGGACTGTATAGATCAAAGCTTAGTCGGTTCAATAAATCTGCATTAATTAACAACCCAGGTTCCACCTACATCAATTGGTTTTCTAGGGACTCTGAGAGAGGGAAAAACGGTCCCATTCACACAAGAAATATGGGACATTTTCAAACTAAGACAAATGCACACAAAACTATCAGGTAAATCTGAAATAACTCTGAAAGGGACAAAATCCCACCCATGTGCATAACAATGGGCCATTTTTCTCATTCAGTGGAACAATGTCCCAGAATCTCTGCCTTGGCAGAACGCATGCTGAAGAAGACAGCTTTTGAAAACATTGTGGAAAAAAGGAGAAAATGCTGGTAACCAGCATTTTCTCCTTTACTCAATATGCTTTCTACCTTTCCAATAACAAACTTCAATTTATAAGCAACATGTACTTTGTTGTCTGCAGATGCTTTTAAATTCTACAAGTGTAAAATTTTATCATTCAGTTTACAAGGGATTAAACTCTTCAAAAGTCTGTTTCTGATACTTTCCAGGCATTCTGTTGATCTGTAAGCATTATTACCCATAAGCAGGGGATGGCCCACCTAGCAACTTCATCCCTACTGTTTTTTCTTAGGCAGAGCAAAACTTTATTTTGGCTCCCCCAATATTCAAATTATTTCAGACCTGTCCAAATTGCGAGAATTTTCAGAAGACTAATATGGCTCAAATTATTTGAGTTGTCTTTTTAGAATTTGTACAGAGGACCAGGATAAAATGTTGGTTACCAGCATTTCATCATTTTTCCAATTTATTTTCAATGTTTATAAAAAGCTTCACCCAAAGGTTCTATGACTGTGTTTCTGTTCAGGTTATTTTTGTAAAATGCACATCATAACTTGTACAAGTCAAGATACAGAAAACATCTGAAAAAATTGAGATCTGTACTTTACAACTATATTGAAAACATTGGGGAAAAGGTCCTAAAATCCTAGAACTAGATCTAGCTTTCAATATTGAATTAATTTACCTAACACACACAAAAAAAAGATTTACTACATTCCTGCATATGTATCACATACAAACTTGAGAAGAAAAGATGAAATCTACCTACCAGTAACTGTTTATCAGCAATTCACCATTTTGTTAAAGGGATCTGCACAACAACAACAAAAATACATGCAAGTGGCAGAATTAATATGAATCTATCGATTTATAAATAGATCTATCTATATGAGTTGAAGGCTTTGAAAATCAGACAGAAATATCAAGTATATATTTATGAATAATTTCTTTTTTCAATTTAAAAATAGATTTTTTTTTCAGTATCTAGAAACTGCATTACTAAAGATGTTTACAAATTCTTTAATGGCAGCACAGGGTGCCAAAGCATTGACCAAACTGCCAATCAATATATTTATAAATTTGTATTTTAAACTAGATCTATATGCCAGTATAATTAAGGATAGTTTTGACTATACTCCACTACCCTTTGAGTGAATAGAGGTCAAAAATTACCCCAAACCTTCCCAGCTCTGTCTAAGGTAAACAAATGTGTCTAAAACAGGTTGAAGTTATTTCCCTTTAATTATCCTAGTTTATTTAGATCTAGCAACAGTTTTACTGGACGGTCCATGCTCGACTTCCATACTTCATTGGTGCTTCATATCAGTTGATAATGTACCATACATAATTCTATATCATACAGACAAACCCTGTCATGTATTTTCTGTAAGATGCCAGCACCCTTTGGTACGATTATCGTTGGCAAATGTTAATAAAGTCTCCGGAAAATAAATCCAATGTTGAATGACTAGATCTAGATATAGAGTAAATCTATAATTCAATTTCTTTATCCTTTGTCTAGATGCAAAACAACAACTGTTTACACTGTTGATTCTCAATATTAACTGCAAATAAGAAATACAACTTACTTGTACTGAAGTCACTCAATGCAGACGACATTTTTATTCCGGTGCGTTGTCTGCGAAATGATAACCAAGTTTTCGAGGTGTCATTTGATAGTTGACTCACGAGCGAATAAAAGACACTGCTTCACAAATCTACTGGAAATACATCCATATTTGGTTTAAAATTAAACAGATTTCAGTCAGTCTCGGTGCGAAATATCGGGTTTTGCAGTTCAGTAAATGGAGAAATTAAATTCACGGGAGACAACTCTTGTAGTCCCCACCTAGCAATTGGACACTTTCACCTACATGTCAAGACCGACTTTTTCTTGGCCGCCAATAAAGAGGCGTTACGTCGTTCAATTTAACTCTTCTCTAAACGGCAAAATTCTTGACTCAGGCTGAATCTATTGCATCTGCAAATTAAGCATGGTTCATTCAGCGGGATCTGTCTCTGAGAGTGGAAAACATTGTGGTAAATGGAGAAGATGCACAATGTTTTCAACTATCTTCTCCTTCATGGTCAAGTCAGAATAACGTGGTAAAGGGTCAGTTTAACAACAACTAACATTTCCAGTAAGAATAAAACCTAATGTTTTTTTTTTTGACTCCCCGTGGATAATATTGTTTGCAGTCCAGCACTATTCTGAACATATCTTTGTAATATATAAAAGCAGCCATTCAATGCCATATTCTGTCCATCCGTTGGGTGCAAGCCTAGCACTAGTGAAACCCACAAACACCATGGACTTACAAGTGAGCTGTCGCCCAAATTTAGCTGAAAATGAGGTCCTTAAGGGCTGAAGATATCTGCTGGCATGATTTGTTTGTTTGGTGTGTAACCCTTATCCTGCTAAGTAACATAATAGAAACTTTCTAGCGGATAGTAAGAACCTAAATTTGGTTATTCAAAATTCAGTTTTGGGGAAAAAATATCTCCTTCTTGGACAGTTTAGATCCAAGATCAGACTGCACGTTTTGTGCAGTCTGATCTTGATCTAAACAGTCCGCAAAAGTCCACTGAGTCAAACTCAGCAGCCTAAAGGTTAATGCCGTTTTCAACAAAATTACAGTTGTATCATTCAGTGCATCTATCAATGCTTTTCTGGTGTTTCTTATACCAGTACTTTTCACAATATTCTTCCCAAGCCACTGGCTGCTTTCCCACATAACCACAGTCACCAGTATTTTCCCATGTTTCTACAATGTTTCCAATAGCTTCTTTCTTTAAAAAGTCTTTAAAAACATGTTTTAGGTGATGGGTTTACCCTGGGAGTGTGATATGAACTCAATAGACATTTTACGTCTAGAAACAAAACACATTTACTGCAATTTCACGGTTGCTTTCATCTTCAGTGCTTCAGCAAAGCTGACAGTATAGCTCAAAGATCATTCTACATGTTTTGAGCAGTCTGATCTTGAGCTTCACTGGCTGAAAAAGCACCTGTAGTTGTGAAAGGCCCATAACTCTTTACCACACAATCCCGACTTTTAACGACCCTCAAGAAGACACCTTTTGAAAACATTGTGGGAAAAGGAGAAAATGCTGGTAACCAGCATTTTCTCCTTTTCCCACAATGTTTTCCATCCTTCCCAGAACAAATTTCAATTTTTGAGTCACATTAATTTTGTCTTCTGCAAATGCTTTCAATTTGGACTGGTTTAAAAATTGTCGTTTGGTAAAGAGTTAAACCTGTTACCAAACAATAAAGTTTTAGACTCCACCAAATTATAAGTATTTGCAGACAACAAATCTTATGTACATGAAAAAACTGAAATTTGTCTTTGAAATGATAGAAAAAATTGTGGCAAAAAGAGAAAATGCTGGTTACCAGCATTTCCTCTTTTCTCCCCACAGTGTTTTCTAAAGCCCCAGTAGTTTAGCCAGTTGCATACAGGACTTGAGAACAGGGGGTTGGTGGTTTGATCCCTGGCTCAGCCAATTCCTTTCTGAGGATTTATGATAGTCATTGCTACAGGATTCATTCTTCTCTCACCGCTGACCATTGTTTCAACGATGGTTATGTGGGAAAGCAGCCAGAGCCTTGGAAAGAATATTGTGCAGAGTACTGGATAAAGAAACACTAGGAAAGCATGTATAGGTACACTGGCAGGCGTGATATAACTAAAATAACGTTGAAAATGGCATAAAACACTATACAATCAATCAATCAATCACTAAACACCATACAATCAATCAATCAATCAATCACTCTTTTTCAGGGTAGTTAAAACTTGTGATTGTCCATTAAGGTTTAAAGGATCAATAAAGGTGACTGCATAATGTAAATGACCACCATTACAGGTGTTACTCAGACAGTGCATGGTGTATATAGAAAATAAGACAAGTTTCATTTACCCATATCTGCAGTATTTTATTGCAATTTAAGATCACTGGTTATTGTGTTTATTTATAACTACAGACTGGTAGAAAAAAAATGCTAAAAATAACACAAATATATAGTACTTTCCTAACTCACAGTATAATAACGAGACTTTGCACCAAATATTGGAGACAGAATGAGCACTAGGTTTTTTTTCCAAACACCTTCCGCGTGTGTTTTTTTATTTCTTACTCTTAATCCTTTACATGGGCTTATTCACCAACCACTCTTAAGAACATTCTTTCTCTTATTCTCCAGAATTTTCTATATTTGAAAGTAACACAACTTCTGATTGGCTAAACCATTTGGTTTAGCCAATCAGAAGTTGTGTTACTTACAAATTTATACAATCTTAGAGAATAAGACTAAGAATATTCTCAAGAAGGGTTGGTGATTACAGGTCCTGATGATAAAATGTTAGACTTGTCTGAACAGAAAGCATTTACAGATGACACATGAAACGTGTCTCAAATACTGGGATTTGTCATTGAAATAATGGCAAACATGGTGGGAAATGGAGAAAATGCTGTTTACCAGCATTCTCTCCTTTTCCCACAATATTTTCAAAAGCTTTTTTACCTTTGCGTCGCTAAAACTTAGGACTGTCTGGCAAACGGTTAACCTGGCAAAAAGCTTTTGTCTTGTTCATAGCATTAGCAGATTACAAACAGAATGGAGTTCAAACAATAGCAGTCAAATTTTGTCTTCCCATGTAGAAAACATTTGAGCCATATTCTTGCAAAGGGGGGCTTTATGCATCTCCGTGTTGCATGATACCAAGCAAGTCATCACATAATTAAGGACCTATAAAATCCATTTTGTCTGATGATCAGCTGAATTATGTGGTAGTATTGCCCTTTGACATGCAGGCAATTGACCAAAAGCAAACAGTTTCAGCAACCATTTCAAAAAGTATTGACCCAGGTCAGCCTGCACAGTCCGTGCAGGCTGACCTGGGTCAATACTTTTTGCAGATGCATTAAGACCCCTTTTCACACAGCATTGCTCATTTGTAGGACATGGAGACACTAGCACTACATACTTGTGCCAACACTCCACTATGAGTGTTTTTTCAGTGAAAAAGGGCATAACTGTATCACAAAATATTTTGATGGATACCTGCCCTCATATAGGTTCCCCTTTTGATAACTAACAACAAGCCAAAGTTTGAAGTAATTATCTTAAGTAATATTCCACACATGAGAAAATGTCAAGGTTTTTGCGTTAGCCTAAAAAGACAATGTAGACAAGGAGAAAGCTATCAAATACCTTGACATTTTCTTTGACAACCACCAAGCTGAAAATAATGGCAACATGCTTTTCTCCATTTTCTGTAATATCTTTTAAAGTCCCACAGCTTTTCTCTGTGTTTCTTGCTACACTCTGAAGAAACATAACAATCTAACAATTTACAGATATATTTCATCCCTAATATTCAGTGCAAGAAAAAGTCTGTCAGTGTCAAAAACAAAACAATACATACAGATTAAACCATTACCACCTGCAGACAACATTTAAAACCAAAGGCTTTTTTTCTGAAAACATAGTGGCAAAAAGACCAAATGCTAGTAACAAGCAATTTCTCTTTCTGCCACATACATTTTAACATCGATGTATACATCTCTTCACCAAACAACAAAATTTTAGACTTGCCCAAAATGAAAACATTTGCAGACAACAAACTAAATTTGACTCAATGATTTAAATTGTGTATGGGTGGATAGAAAACATAATCGGAAAAGAAGAAAATGATGTTTACCAGCATTTTCTTCTTTTTCCACATTGTTTTTAAGTCTTCTTCTTTGAGTAATTTAAACTCAAGATTTTTTAATAAAGGGCTAACAGTTAATAAATGCTGATAAGCCATATTTTACAAGGAATTGTCTGCCAGAAACTTTCTTCAAGAGGTAATGATTTAATTAAAAATCTTCAGGCCCACTAGGTGCCGAAAAAAAAAAAACATTCATGGGGGCCAAGTTGCAGGCAATTTGATTCATAACATTTAACCCTTTACCATGCAATAAAAATGTACAATTGAAAGAATTTGCAGAAAACATTTTAAATGTGGCTCAAATGACTGAATTTGTCTTTGACATGGTAGAAAACATTGTGGGAAAAGGAGAAAATGCTGGTAACCAGCATTTTCTCCTTTTCCCACAATGTTTCTAGATGGGGTCTACATGAGGGGTCTTTAAAACTCGGGATTTTGTGGTAAAGAGTTAAAAGAATAGATATTATTATGAGTTTGATAATATAAGTATTACAGTGGAAACCTTCAAAGTTCCAGTCACTCGCAGAAAATATTATGAAATGCTAAACTACAATTAAAGTTAAAGTAATAATTAAAGTTAACAGACTCATAATAACATTTGACTTTTAAATGGTATAAATGAATATGCCTACATTTTGATCCCCAAATTTTCTATTTTTGACCACTATTGGGCCTTTAACATCTTTGAAAGACTCTTTTTCTATGTATCAAGAGTCTAAAACATTAATGCATATGTAAGCCATGTGGTCTTGCAAATAAAAGCCATAATTTTTTATGTATGTACATTGGTTTTAAAATAAAATTAATTTTCATGAAACAATATTTCAAAAGCATTTTTTACATTACCATTTTGAAATCTTAACATAACTTCTGAGAGATAGCATCAGATCATGGATTGGGTTTGTAAACTCTTTACCACAAAATTCCAAGTCTTCACCATCCTGTAGTAGAAGGCTTTTGAAAACAATGTAGGTCAAGGAGGAAATGCTGGTAACCAGAATTTCCTCCATTTTGTACTATGTTTTCTACCCTTTCTGAAAATGCTTTCAATATGAATAAATCTAAAATGCTGTCCTCTGGCAAAGAGTAAAAGAAGAAAGGGCTTGATCTATAAGACTTGCAATACATACAGCTAAACTCATGAGAAGAGAAAAAGAATATGCCTTTTTGATTGATGTGGAACACAATTAAGGAAAAGCAGGTAATCAACTGCATGAGTTCCTTTCTACACAATTTTTTTAAAAAATGACAACTAAAGAGTCCTACATAAAACCAATATTTGTACCGCAATTGATAGCTGAATTAACTCTTCATTAAACGTCAAAATTTTTAACTTGTCTAAATTGCAAGCATTTGCAGACAACAAATTAGATGTGGCTCTAAAGTTAGAACTTGTATGTGAAAGGATAAAAAACGTTTTGGAAAAAGGAGAAAATGCTTGTAAAAACCTTCTTCAATGTCATTAAAAGACGGGATTGTGTAGTCAAAGGTTAATCTATAAACAAATATACAACACAAAATGAAACTTGTATTCTGGTTTAAACAGGAAGAAAATAATCAACAGAAAATACCCAGAATACGAAGTAGGTGGGAAGCATAGCAGGTGAAACCTATTACCATACCTACTATTTCATGAACATATTACATTAAGTAGTCAATCTGATTCAATAAAACAGCTAAAGAAATTTGCTTTATTAACCTTTCCCACACAGCAAAGTGCTGACTCCTCAAAATTGAAAGTAACTGCTGACTACAAATTTGAAATTTATACAAATCAGCTGTAGGTCTCTGACAAGGTAGATAACATTGACAGAATAGACAAAAATGTTAGTCACCGGCATCTTCTTTTCCCACGTTTTTAAAAGCCTTCTTTCTCAGGGTTGTTAGAGCATGGGATTGTGTGGTAAAGGTTTAAATGCAACTGAAAGCACTGTAGGTAAAGGAGCCATTGCTTGTAAGAAGCAATCGCTCCTTTTCCCACAATGTTTTGATTCCGTCTACTGCATGAGCATAAAAAGTCCTATTCATACAGTAATAGGTTTAACATACATAATGGTTGGAAGAATACATTATTGTTGGTGGAAGAGAAAAAAACATCATCTGTAACAACTGGACCCTTCATCTTTAACCCTTTTCCTCACAATCCCATGTTCTAACAACCTTGAAGAAGCCTTTCGAAAACATTGTGGGAAAAGAAAATGCTGATAACCAGTATTTTCTCCTTTTTCCACAATGCTTTCTACTCTTTTAAAGATGTGAAACATCCTTTGAGTCACATTTTATTTGTCATCTGTAAATGCTCTCAGTTTTAATAAGTCAAAAATCTGTCATTTGGTAACCCTTTACCATACAATCCCTAGTTTTAACAACCCTGAAAGAGAAGGATTAAACTCACAAGGAACAAGCTGCAGACACCTCATCCTTATAAAATAGTTATATTCAATCCACATGAATTCCATTTGTCAACATAAATACCATTACAGTACAAGACTACATGGAAAAACAATGTGGCAAATCAAGGAAATTCCTCATTACAATTTTTTTCCCTGTAACCACAATGTTTTCCAAGTAGGTTTGCTCCAAGTCTTACACAAAAAAAGGTTCTGCAGCTAATAATGTGTAATAGAAAAAGGGAGGAAGAAAGATAATAGTTATGGCAATTAAACATTTCTTTATCATCAAAGTTGCATACATTTCTACCATACATATTCCAAAACCCATTCCCATACTAAAATGAGTTTGATTTTATTCAAACCTAAAACAAACTGGTTTTGAATAAATTGTGAGGAAAAAGGCTTTGACTTGCTTGTTACAGGCAATCGCTCCTTTTCCCACAATGTTCTCTAAATCAATGCAAAAAAGGCATTTCCTTTCCTCCAAGTCTTTTGGCTTAAACCAAACAATCTTATGCTGTAATGACCCTGAGGGAACAAGTTTTTCAACCGCTGTTGGGGAAAAAGACAAAACGCTGGTAACCAACGTTTTCTGCTTTTCAAACAATGTTTTCTATAAAACATTGTGGGAAAAGGGGGGAAATGCTGGTTACCAGCAATTTCCGTTTACCTCATGTTTTAGGAAGTTTTCTCAAGATGGATTTGACACAAGGCTGTTTGGTATAGATTTAAAGGACAATGTACAATAAAAATTATTTAAACTTTCTTCTGTACAAAATTCAACATTGTATATACAATTATTTACATCACTATATCATATTTTCATAGTACAGGAAATGATGAATAAAAAAACAACATAATATTAAAGAACTCTTTAACATTTCTTTGCCAGTAACAAAAGATCAAAAATAGTAAAATGTACCTGTGAGACTAATAAGAATTCATTATTTTTCCACTTAAAAATGAAATAAATACACATAAGAATATAATTTTATGCCTTAATTGCACTTTCACTTTTGTTATGTGATGTAACAACAGAAACTTTACAAAGCACTCGCATCTGGCAAGGATAACAGAAATCAGGAAAAAAAATTCTTAAACAGAACAAAAGAGGAAATAATAAACAAAATTAAAACCCTGTGCAGTGTCAAAGTCAGTACTGTCACAATGGTACCTGCAAACAATAATTTTGTCTGGCACTACATCAATTTTAAAACTATCAAGACAAATTGACAAATTGCTCATTAATGCTTTTTGTAGATGGTGAGAGGTGACATACATCTATATATGTATCTGGCTGGTTACCAGCATTTTCTCCTATTCCTACAATGTTTTCTGAAGGCCTTCTCAATAGGGTCATTAATATAAGGGATAATGTGGTATAGAGTAATCACCCTACAACTTCATGGACATACTTTGTAACATTTGAACGAAAATCATTGAAATATATTTCACTGAAGTAGCTACAATCATCATGCTCTGCGAAAAGGAGGCTTAATACATCTGCAAAAAGTATCCACTCAGATCAAACCACGCAGTCCATGCAGGCTGACCTGGATCGAAACCTTTTGCCACATTTTTCTGCATTTCAAAGGACCAGTGTGCCTCATGATTCAGTTGGTTGTTATATAAAATGGTTTTAAGGAACCCATAATTATAATGATGACTGGTTTGTATCATGCATCACAGATATGCATTAAACCCCCTTTTCCCAGAGCATGGCTCATATTCGAGAAATCCTTAGCAAATAAAGTGAGATCATAAACCAATTGTAATTGATAAAATATGACAGGTGAGGAAAATGCCCTGACTCCCCCTCACATACTTCAGTAAATACATAACTTCTAGGCAGACCCTCCGAAGCTGGGACAGTTTTGTATTTTCAACTTGAGCCTCAAAGGGAGAAAATCCTCTGAAAGGAGACCAAAGAATTTTCTCAGCACATTTTGACAGTGTCAACCCATCTATATCTGTCAAATACAACTGAGAAAGAACAATTCTACAGTACCATCCTTCAGATTTCAATGCAACATTCCACAATACAATACAAAGCTATAAAGTTCCATGCTGTAGATATTTCAATGCAAAGTAAAACTCTAATAGAAGGCAACTACATAAATACCCCCTATAAAAAAAACTTCCATACAGATTCACAAGAAAATGTCTAAGTCCACCAGAAAGTATTTCTTGAACAGTGAAATAGGATATCTGAAAATTATGTTTTACACCACTCCAGATTCTGCCAAACTCTCCACCAGACGACAAAATTTTAGATCTAGCCACACTGAAAATATTGTCAGATAGCATTCAAATAATGAAAATTATGCTTTGGAAGGGTAGAAAATACCAGCATTTTCTCCTTTTCCCACAATATTTTCAAAAGCTCTCCGTCTGGGTCATTTAGACACAGAATTATTTGGTAAGGATCACTTGAATGGGTTTGAAAACTTGTAACAGTACAATCTTCAACAGTGTGTATTCAATGCAGATTTTTATGCCATAAAAACATCTTGAGTAAAACATACCATTAAAATAATTCATCTAAATCCATGAAAAGTAAACATGTTCATAATACAATGCAAATGTATTACTGCAATGTTTTAGCCCAATACCACACAATTTTATTGTTAGACATACCAGTCATCAGTGACCCAAGATAGATATTAAGTAATTGAAACATGTCAGTTTTGAATTAAACTGAAACCACTGAAGGAAAAGAAGCAGGTGCTATTAAAATGTTATTGGTTCTTTTCCCACACTATTTCCAAAATGTTGTCAACTGTGTAGGATTTAATTCTTTACCAAACTACAAAGTTTATACTTGTCCAACTTGGAAGCATTTACACACAACTAATTAAATTCAACAACAAGAGGGCCATGATGGCCCTGTATCGCTCCACTGGCTATTAAGTAAAAACACTACAAGCCAAACATTACAATATTCAGCAAATTGATTTCAAACACGAGGACATGCAAACATTTTTCTATCTAATCCTACGAGAAAGTTGTGATCCATGGGCAAAGCCAATTTTGATCGCAAAGCTATAATTATTTGAATCCTGGTGGAGGTCCACAATATAAAGCTCCATACCAAATAATTCAGTTCTTGAATGTTATAAACAAGAAGATTTTCAAATTTTTCTCAATTTGGGCACCCTTGATAGAGACCCCCTAGATAACGCTAAATGCAAAATTTGATAGCCCTAGCCCTTATAGCTAGATGCGAAAGATTTTCCTATATAAGCCCGCCCATGTAAAACATGTTACCCCCCCGGAGCGAAGTCAAATTTGACCCTCGGCTATAATTTGGACACCCTTGGTACAGGTCCACTAGATAAAGCTACATGCCAA
The DNA here is from genome assembly GCA_946811185.2 of Hippopus hippopus. Lineage (NCBI taxonomy): Eukaryota > Metazoa > Mollusca > Bivalvia > Cardiida > Cardiidae > Hippopus > Hippopus hippopus. Next base: position 20,846,800 of record OX328098.1, read on the forward strand.
ATTTGGTCGCCCTAGGCCCCATGGCTAGGTCAAAGAAGAATTTTAAAGTTCTCCCTATATAAGCCCATGTAAAACTTGTTACATAAGCCCATGTAAAACTTGTTACCCCCGGGCAGGGCCTAATTTGACCCCAGGGCTATAATTTGAACAATCTTGGCAGAGGTCCACTAGATAAAACTACATGCCAAATTTGGTAGCTCTAGGCCCTATGGCTAGGTAGAAGAGGAATTTTAAAGTTCTCCCTAAATAAGCCCATGTATAACTTGTAACCCCCGGGGCGGGGCCAATTTTGACCCCAGGGCTATAAATTGAAGAAACTTGGTAGAGGTCCACTAGATAAAGCTACATGCCAAATTTGGTAGCCCTTGGCCTTACGGTTTCAGACAAGAAGATTTTCAAAGATTTTCAAAATTTTTCAGTTTTGTTGCCATGGCAACCAGAGTTTTTGAAGGAATTAAATTCTTTCAAGAAATTCTGAAGAGGACCATGGCAGGATCATTTCTGTGAAGTTTCATCAAAATTGGATGGGTAGTTTCAGAGAAGAAGACGTTTTAAAAAAAAGTTAATGCACGGACGGACGGACGACGCACGGACGGACGGACGGACGCACGACGGACAACAGGCCATGACATAAGCCCGCTGGCCTTCGGCCAGTGGAGCTAAAAATGATTGAAATTACTTTTCAAAATAGGGAAAACATTGTGGGAAAAGAAGAAAATGCTGGTTACCAGCATTTTCTTCTTTTTCCCATAATGTTTTCAAAAGACCTTTTTCTAAGGGTTGTTTGAACTCAGGAATGTGTGGTTAAAAGTTAAAACTCAAACATGTAAGATAAACAATTCAAATTCAGAGACAATTTTAAGTGCTAACACCAAATGGTTGCACAAAAAAATAACGATATAGAATTACATGATGGTTATACTATAATGGTTCATGATTAAGATTTCTTTGAACAATTAAGATTACCATATATATATAAAAGACCAACAAAAAAATACAATTGACATATGCTGCAAATTCTTTACACACATCAAATTTTGCGAACAAAATAAACATTCATATGTTACAAGAAGTCAAGTTACATATACAATTTAAAACAGTAGTATTAAAACACATTTTTTTCACACTCATGATTGCAAAACTGTCACTTATCTAAAAACCATTTTGTGATTCAAAAAGCTGCCTTTTAACCATGGTAAATGATAGAAAGAAAAAAAATGAATAAAATGTGAAAAAAAAATATGCAGTATCATCCATTATGTACATTTAGCATTCTCTCATAAAATACATTTTAACTGTTAAACAAATCGTTCATTCTCCGTATACCTGCCCAAATACGAAAAATATGCGTCGGCAGTGTACTAAAGGTCATTTTTTGCTGAAATGTATTAATTTCTATGTATATGCAGATAGCCTAGATCATAATCGTATAAAATCATTCATGAAAATAGTTCAAACTACTTCTTTATTCTTGAAATAACTTTCTACATACGTACATGAGGCTCGTTTTTGGCTGTCGGCGATCGAGGGTGCATGAAAAACTTTACTTTTATTTATGAATTTTATATCATATATTAGCTTTTTTTGAATTTCGAAACTGTAGTTATATAAAACGGTAAAAATACACAGAATTTGGGACACTTTACCTATTTTGTTAACGCAGTGCTGTGTTATATAAAATGTTGGCGATTTTAGCGAGATACATAACGTTTTTAACGCAAGGCAATGGGACTTTATAAATGAGAAATTATCACTTTAGCTGACAATTTATGTAGAGTAACATAATGACATGGTAAAATAAATGACAAAATGAGTCTCTGACTACACACATGTACAGTCAATAAGGTTTCACTTACTACGTCGAGTAATTTCAAAAATAAACAACAGATACGTAACGACAACTCTTGCATGTATTTGCACTAAAACGCATTTATCAGAATTGATTATGTATTTCTGTCGATAGACTTAACCCTGAGGATTTGTTATGTTTCAATTTAATGTTTGTAGTACCAAACTTTGATCCACAGACTCACTTAAAACGTATTATTTAACAGATACGTTACAAATGACATACGTTATGGTCTACATTCATATACAGGTTTTGTGGTCGCATATGAAGTGCATCTTTTCTCCAAAGCCCAATTTACAGCGTCATATGATGGTGTTACTCTCATTCAGTCATAGGAACATAACTGGAGTGCACATTTTGAGAAAAAAATGGTATAGTCTTGTACAGAGAATGCTGGAAAAATATATCTACTACAAAGGTAAGTGAACTGTGTTCGTGTTTCGACTTGTTTTTGAATGATTTGTTTTGTGACCGTTCCGTGCTGTATTGAATGACACATGTTGGCTTTATTTTTTTCTGTCACAAAGTTGCAAGGTGACGTATGTCCATATTTTCCTGTGTAACGTATCAGTTGAAATTAATAACATATCTGTTTCACGATTTATACACAATATGTGTAACATTATAGCCTGTTGTAGTTAGAGTATTTGTGATAATTTTCAAATTATATAAATATAGATCAGGATAGATAAAGATATGATGCTAAGATCTAGATTTTCTGTATCAATTGACCGTGAAGATGCACTCTAAATGTTGTGTTAAGTCTTATATTGTGTCATCTCTTTTCGGATTTATGGCAATAACGAATGCAGAGAGAAGAAATAAGCAAATCTAGGGGAAAAATTACAGAAAGGAAATCTTTGAGGTGGGAAAAAAAAAGTCACAAAATAGAACAGAAATTTAAAAAAAGATCATATTGGCTGACCTTTGGTTTGTTTATTCTGAATTTAATGCCGATTTTAACATCTTAGATCAAATTATGGCGGTCAGCATACCTTCCCATGTTTTTCTAGCTTACTTATACAATATTCTTTCTTAAACACTGACTGCACACTCACATCCATCAGAAGTGCGAATCGTATTAAATCGCCAGAAAGAAGTTCACCAAGACGGGGTATCGAACTCATGATCCCAAGATCATACATGTGTCAGATAAGCTACCCACTGACTTTACTCGTCCGGACATCGACTTTTGAAGCTTCAAAAGGATCTTTCTATTAATTTAGCCTGTTGTTGATCAAATAATTGATAAATACGCAATATAGAATCTTTAAAATCGATCGCGACAGATACATTACATCTGCAATACGCTTCTTCCTATTGATATTTCATTCACCTCCCATACCTGATGAAAGTAATTAGAAGTACATGGCTGAAAAGAATGGTGTGCAAGTTCTATTTTGAGTAAGTAAAGAAAAACATTGGTAGGTGTGATGATTGCTGTGATATGACAACAGATGATAAAATCGACATTAAACTGTAACCAACCAACCCCAACCCCTATTAATAATAGAACACGAGTTTGGGTTTCTTCAATATTCTTTCGATAAAAACAAAGCTTGTCTTGTGTTATATTACCTCTAGATCACGTTCACTTTATATATTACATTATAAATGTAAGCAAAACTAGTGACTCTTTATAAATCCACAGATACGTTACACTCTCATCCGCGGACATTTGCATTGAATACTACTAAACAGATTTTTAGAAACTTACGATTACCAATTACATTCCACATTTGGAGGTCTTATCTTACAATTCTGAATACAGTATCGTTTGTACGGTACTTTATTATTTGATTAGCAATAAAAACTTGAATGAAAACATATTTATCTGAAAAAAAATCAGTCACTGCATAAATTGAAGACGAAACTGTTCTCAGTTTGGCGATTTCTGTTGCTTGAAATGCATTTGAGTCGTCAACATATTGTATGACTTGACAATTTTTAGAGTTTACGATCTCTTGCACTGATGATGTGAAACGGACGTCAAACAAGTATGTCTTGTAACGTATCTGTCACTACTTTTAGCCAATGTGGTGTCCATGGCCGAAACATAGCCATACATGCTTACTTAACAAAAATATTTCACCTACACATTCCCTTGACATATATCTTTAAAATAAAACACAAGAAAGATGTATTTGAAGACATGACCTATGGGTCCAAATCCTCACGACTTTTTGGGCTGTTATCTGGAGAATGAGCGAAAAGACAAAATTTTAGATTCATCGAAAATGAAAGTATTTACATATGACACATTTATTGTAACTCAAAAGTTGAAATATGTTTTTGGAAGGGTATAAACATTTCCAACAATGTTTTCTCCATTTTTAAAAAACAAATCACAAATTATGTCACATTTGACGTCTAAAAGTGCTTTGGAAGTGGACAAGTATACAATTTGGTCGGGTTAATACAGATGGTACCCACTACACCAGTAAAATAAGAGGATTACAACAGCTTTTAATTACAGCAAACTTAAGATAAACTCCATTACAATCGGCGCTTTAACTCTGTACCACATAACAAAACTACAGACTTGTCGAAACTGAGAGGATTTTCAGATGGTATCATGGAAAGTGGCACAATGATGGGACTTGACTTTAAAAGGGAAGAAGGCATTGCTGTATTCAGAGATAATGCTGGTTAATAGCATTTTCTACTTTTCCAACAATGTTTCAAAGGTCCAACACCTAAGGGTTGTTAAAACATGGGCATGTTTGGTAAAGTGTTAAGGGAGAGTTACTGCTGTAACTACACTTCTGAGAAATATGATAAAGAAAAAAAAGAAGCCCTACACTTGATGTAACGCATAAAAACTAATGTAGAAAGATCAAAACAAAACATTTGAAACAAAAGTGACAGTGGACTGTAAGAAAACAAGGACATCACATGGCACCATGGCAACAAACCCATGACACGGCTGTGACAATTACCTCTAATTTTTTTTCTTAACAGCTGGGCTAAGAACTTATCATAGCTTTCACCTGTACTAAACTGACAGAAAAATTGCATATATAAAGGAAGATTACAGCTATATCCACAAAAACACACAAGAACAAAACAATTATCAACTTAAAAAGTAACAAATCAGCAAAGTTTGTCCTGTAAAGTGCCAATTAAACAACAGCCATTTTAAGTCTAGAAATGAGACCCAAATAATTGCAATTTCAAGCCTGCTTCTATCCAGAATATCTAAGCAAAGCCAACAGTGTAGATCAAAAATCAGACTGCACATTTTGTGCAGTCTGATCTTGATCTACTCTGGTGGCAACAATGCTTCCATTGTGAAAAGTACTTTTATGGTCATGGCATGAATTTTTGCAGCAATAATATTATCCAAAGTTTGATTTGTTATCTGCATTTTTACTCTGAAAGTAAAACACACAACTCAGACAGTGTTTCATGGCAATTATTTTTCATGGAGATCTTTTATGAATGAAAAGTGAATGAGAAGCTTGCACAGATTTTATACAGGCCTATTTAGATTTCTTTGCTGTGAATCAAACGTTTTTTTTTGCAAAGCACTGATCAATACTGAAAAACTTTTTTCTCTGCAAGCATTATAGAGAAACTGGACGGTTACATTCAGTGAAAAGAATTTAGAGTTGAAATAGCAGGTTGGTCATACTGTGCTAAGTAACTCAGTCAATATTTTTTTGAGATCAAAAATTTTAATATGACATCATCTTACTTATATGAATATGACCTCACATAATCTACTTATGCTAATCATTATGTGATATTCCCACAAGCCTTTGCAAAATTCTTGTGTTCGACCTACAAACATCCTAAGGGGCTACACATCCAAATGCGGAAGTATCATAAAAAACCTTTTTTCTATGCTTCTGCCCTTTTTAATTTTTGTTTACTAGCTATTGCTTTCTCTAATTCAGTCATCAAATATTTTTGAAATTTGGTTCCGACTTTGAAAATCAGAATAGCTCTTTTATATGCCAAGGATCAAATACATGATATACAGAGCTATTTTGTAAAGCTTTCATTATCTTTCATGGCAAACTAAACCTTTTACTACACAACCCTGACCTTTGACAACAAGGATTTTGAAAACACTGTGGGAAAAGGAAAAAAAATGCTGGTGACCAGCATTTCTTCTTTTCCCACAATGTTTTCAGCCACTTCAAAGACAATTAGAATCAATCGAGCCATAATAAATTTGTTTTCTGCAAATGCAAATTGGACAAATATAACTTTCCTTAGCCTCATTAAGATTTAACTCTTTACCAAACAAAAAGAATTTTATACAGGTCCAAATTGAAAGCAATTGCAGACAACAGATTAAATGTGGTTCAAATGTGATTTGTTTGACATATTAGGAAAAATTGTGGGCAAAGGAGAAAATGCTGGCTATCAACATTCTCTCCTTTCTGCCCGATGTTTTCAAAAGTTCTCTGTTAGGGTTATTAAAACTCAAGATTGTGCGGTAAAGGGTTAAAACACAAAAAACAGAAGAATACTGTCAGTAACAACAGAATACAAGGGCACCACATGTGGGTACCAAAGCTCGGCTGCAGTTGCTTTTGAAGATATACTGATCTTCAGTGAAAAAGACGAATCAAAGGACTCAAAGTCCTGGAAAGCGGATTTGTGTAGTAGCATAAATCTGTAATGTGTTTTAATAAAAAAAAATAACATCATATGCAACACATGTGTTTATATAATCATTCTATGAGTAAGCAAGGGCAAGAAAAATCAACGTTGTTCTGCTGTGCGGGCCACGCAGTAACTCTTATTTTATTACTTGTTAAGGAGTAGTAATTTGATCCGTCATTGTGACACACTTTTTTGCTGGTATTAAGATTTCGCACTATATGTATACACATGTAGGACCATATATACGATAGTGATAAAAACGAGGTTTAGGTGTATTAGCTAAAACTGAAAGTAGAATGGCTAGAGCGTAAGTGTGTATGACAGTATTTATTTGGTTCAGGTCAAACTGACAACAAAGTGCAGAGTGAACGCGCATGCATCTTTACACTTGACGTATTTGGTTCCGGTCAAAACAATCACAGTAAGCGGATTTGCTATACAAATCCGCTTAAAAGGGGCATAACTGTCAAAAATATTATAATGGTTACCTGTCCTAGTTGAACAGGTTCTCCTTTTGATAGTGAACAACTATTCTGAGCATGAAGTAGATATGATAAGCACCAAAGTTTTTGCACAACGACAAAGACGACAGGGCTATGACAATACTTCTTGGTTTTCTTTGAAAACAGCCGAGCCAATAACATAATGGTATTATCAGCAACATCATGATACACAACATAATGGTCAGGTTTTTACTGGGGCCTGTTTATGGAGGCAGGAGTAAATGTAGCTTGTATTTGTCCCTGATGTGTGGCCGCACATCTTCATTCTAAAAATGTAAATGGATTTTATCACATAACCTCCTATGATTTCAGTGGAATATACCCATTATGAATTTTATTATCATACACATGTTTAAGATAAGCATTCTGTGACATTATGAGTGACATCGTTTTATAATTCTTTAGGAGGAGTAAATTGATTTTACACATGCACATGTATGCTTCTTCATATTCTGACTTTTAACTCGTGAAATACTGTTAAGTGAAAGAGAGAATCTGCCATTCGCTGGCTATTGAAACAAAATCTTACTAGACTTGGCTACAAAAATGTTATTAAGCTCAAAACAGGTTAGCCTTATAACACTTTACAGACCTCTAAACTCTACCGAACCATAATGTTTTAGATTTGTTCAAGTTGACAGCCTTAGCAGTCAAAAAAGTAAATGTGGTTCAACAGAGTGGGTTGTCTGTGACAGGGGAGAAAACATGGTGGAAAGGGGGGGAAAATGCTGGTTATCAACATTTTCTCCTTTTCCTGTAATGTTTTCAAAAGGCCCTCTTTCTCAGGGTCATTGAAAACATTAAGAAAAGCACTACATGCTCATAAATATTGTGGCAGCCAGTGCACCAATCAATGCTTTACTGAAATTTCTTCTGACAGTACTTTTGCACACTGCTCCTTCAAGGCTATAAGCTCTTTTCCCAAACATGGATTTGTCAAATTTTTTTAGCTGTGAGAGAGGAACGAATCATGTTGCAATGACTTAGACTACCACTAATCCTTAACGAGACTTTGATACAGATGGGAATAAAACTAGTACTCCCTAACAGTTTAAAAAAAGCTTGTACACTTACCAGCCTAATTAGACTTTCTAAAAATGGTAACATATTTAACAACTCTCTATCATTTGGATCAACAAACCAGCTCTCGATGGGAATTCCATTATGTAACTATAAATAGGATAAACAAAAAGGAATTGACTAGAATGAGATACAAATGAAACACAGGCATAACTGTTACAAAAAGTAGTATAACAGAAATGTTAAACATGAGGGCTATTCACCCTAATACGCTCACCTGAGTAAAGTCATCTATGATTGACAAAGCTGAAGAGATCCTGGTCATAATGATAGAAAACACATGAGTGTTAGTGACCTACTTTTAGACCGACTTCTCTTTTTTTAAACATATCTGAGACATCATCAAGACAAACATTCTGACAAAGTTTTGTAAGTATTGGGCTGAAAATATGGCCTCTAGAGTGCAAACAAGGTTTTACGAAGACTTGGCCCAGTGACATACTTTTTGACCAGCTGTGACCCATTTTCATACTTGTCCAAGATATCAGCAAGACAAACTTTCTGACCAAGTTTCTTGAGTATTGGGCTGAAAATGTGGCCTCAAGAATGCACATAGGTTTTTCAATGATTTGGCCAAATGATCTACTTTCTGACCTGACGTGACCAAATTTCAAACTTGTGTGAGATATAATCAAGACAAACATTCTTACAATGTTTCATAAGTATTGGATTGAAAATACCGCCTCTAGAGTGCACACTTGAATTTTCTAAGGTTTGGCCCAGTGACCTATTTTTTGACCTGACATGACCCAATTTGGGCTGAAAATATGGCCCTCAAGAGTGCACACAAGGTTTTTCTAAGATTTGGCCCAGTAACCTACTTCTTGACCTGACATGACCCAATTTTGATCTTGTCCAGGATATTATCAAGACAAACATTCCGATCAAGATTCCTAGGATTTGGCCCAGTGACCTACTTTTTGACCCGACATGACCCCATTTCAAACTTGTTCCAGACTTTATCAAGACAAACATTCTGACCGAATTTCATGAGTATCGGACTGAAAATGAGACCTCTAGAGTGCACACAAGGTAATTGTTGACGCACGACGGACAACGTATGACATGATCACAAAAGCTCACCTTGAGCACTTTGTGCTCAGGTGAGCTAAAAAGTGCTTTGGCAGCTGCACTCCTAGTGCTTTAAGTACTTGAACTCTTTCCCTAACAACAATATTTTAGACAGTCTAATTTGAAAGCACATGAAGACGACAAAATTTATATGGCACAAATGATGAGATTTGTATCAGAATGTCTAGAAAACATTGTGGGAAAAGGAAACAATACTGGTTACCAGCATTTTCTCCTTTTTCAAACATTGTTTTCAAAAGGCCTACTTCTTGGTAAAAAATCGGGACTGTGTGGTAAAGGGTTAAGCCTTTGATAAACAACAAAATTTTAGACTTGTCCAAATTGAAAGCACTGGAAGATTACAAATTATATGAAGCTAAAATGATGATTGCTCTGTTAAAATGGGAAAAAAACATTGTGTGGAAAAAGGAGAAAATGCTTGTTACCAGAGAGGTTACCAGAGAAAAAAAAAAAAATGCCGTAAAAAATTGAGACATGAGAATGTTTCAAAATTTAATAAACTATGTAAACATACATAAATTACCAATATGTGCAGTGTAAGGGATACAAACATTTAATGGAAATATTCTATCTAAAGCCAGGTACGTCACAACACCCATTTCTTTGATGTCCCAAAGAAAATGAAATGCATTTTCTACCGGTCATAATCTATGCTACCTTGCAATTGTCAAAAGCAACATTTGGCAAGAAGATACAAGAATGATTTTAGTTTGATTAAATAAAGATGAAATGGGTTAAAAACTGGCTGAAAAGGAGCATAGATGTACCTTTAAGTCAAACAAGGGGCATAACTGTGTCAAAAAAATATTCTGATGGTAACCTGGCCTGTTCTATGGGTTCCTTTTTGGATAAGTTATACGTAACAGACATACTATAAAATGTCACAGTTTTTGCACGACCACGACACAGACAATGTACCAGGGCTATGACAAAACCTCAACGTTTTTTTTTTCAAAAACAGTCCAGTCAAAAAATATAAATTTGAGACAAAAAATCTAAAGAGGACCTTTCAAGCTTACCTGATAGCCAAAGGCTTGTGGGGAGTTATCAATGATAATGGTTTTACTAAGGTCCCTCCCTAATATGGTCAAATCTTTTATATAGTTGCCATTTACACACACACAATGCTCTCTGAAGAGACGATGTCTGAAATTACAACATAAAAATTAAGCTATGGAAAATAGCATGCCTTTTCCCAAAATGTTTTTTACCTGTTAAAGGACAGATATTATCATTGAAAAACTCCAAATTGTTGTCTTTTTCTTTCAGCAAATTACTTTTCATGAAACACTGGGGCAGAAAAAGCAACATTGCTTGTAACACAGACACTCACACATTCAAGCAATTTGTCCTCTACACGCACAACAATATTTACAAGATTTGAGAGCAACAGCACCAGTGCATCTTCTTCCTCTCCATCAAAACAACAGATTAATTAATCCTATATAATCATCACCCTGTATCTTTTTTACATTATCTTCCTATTTTCAATTTATCTTATATATTTACTTCATAAGGTAGATATGAAATAGTCTATAGAGAAGCTACATGAATTTTAATTTCAGTTATAATTAAACTACAGAAATGATACAATTGCAGACTTGACCACAGTAAAAGCATTTGAAGATTGTTAAGTAAATGTAGCTAAAATGAAGATTTCCGTCATTGATAAGTTAAAAAACATTGTGGGAAAAGAAGAAAATGCTGGTTACTGGCATTTTCTCCTTTTCCCACAATGTTTTCAAAAACCCTCACAAATAGGGTTGTTAAAACTTGAGATTGTGTGGTAAAGGATTAAACATAAGTTGACTCTTGCCTACAATGAATATTACCATGAGACATAAACTGTCTTCTTACCTGAGCTCACATACATATGAGCCATGCTCTGGCAAAAGGAGGCTTAATGCATCTCCATGATCCATGGTACCAAGCAATACATCACATACTTATGGATCCATAACACCCACTTTTTTTAACAACCAACTGAATCATGAGGTAGAATGGTCCTTGTACATACAAAAAAAATTGACCAATGGCGCAGTTTCGGCCCAGGTCAGCCTGCGCCTGTGCAGGCTGACCTGAGTCGAGATACTTTTCGCAGATGCATTAAGCCCCCTTTTCACAGAGCATGGCTCATATGTATTTCCTGGGTTTCACCAGTACCAGGCTAGGAGTCTGAAGTGCCTTACAAAAGGACACTCGCAAAAAACCCCAGTGGATCTAGTGAGGCTCGAACACGGGGCCTCCAGGTCACTGATTTGTTTATTCTTTGGATCAAACAAATTGAACATCTTGTTATCAGCATACATTTTTTGAGGCCAGTGAGAATGATGAAATAATAGGCACAAATTAGAGGAGTATTTTGATGTTGACAGAGAAATGCCATACTAGTTCTTTACTAGTTCTTTACTAACAACCTATGATGTGAGTACTCATTAGAATCATATTATCACAACAATCCTTAAAATTACCTACAAAATACTTTCTTTTAGAATTTGATGACGACCTACCCCCTCTTATCTGAACTTTGTACTTACTTGATAAGCTTTTTCTGAGGATCTAGCAGGTTTAACAATTTATCAGCGTATACTTTCTTGGAGGCAGTGAACAGTATTACTTCAAACTGCTGAGACACACGCTCCAAAAACTCTCGGAAAAAAGGCCTCGTCCTCACAAAAACCTGTCAGCAAACAGAAACTTTTACAATCTTTGGGCTCAAAATTTTGCACTTCAATTAATGAAAAATAGATTGAAATTCATTTGAATTGTTTGTATGGTGTTAAATATTGTTTTCAACATTATTTTAGTAATATTGCGCAGCTGGTGCACATATCCATACTTTCTTTGAGTGTCTTTCAACAATACTTTGCGCAACATTCTTTTCAAGCCGCTGGCTGTTTTCCACAGACAGAAACATCATTGAAACAATGTTCATAAATGAAAGAGGAATGAATCCTGCTGCAATGACTATCATCAATCTTCAAAGGAAAAAAAAAATGTCAAGCTGTTGAATCCAAATAGAGAGCCCCCGTTTTCAAGCCCTGCATGTTACAAACTGAGCTACTGGAGCAAGGCTGGAATCCCTAATCTGAGAAGCGTGAACTCTATCCCTTTACAACCATCAACCACCATGAAAGCTTCTTTCTTTCTTTCCATCTTTTAGATTTAGTGATATTCTATGCAATTTCTTGATATCCATTGAAATGTTAGTAATTAAAAGCAATGGACAAACATGGTATCTTCCAAGTTCTCACCATACTTTAATTTCTATACTGCAAGGAAAACAATAACTAAACTCTTCATAAATTAATTACAGTCAAACCTTTATTCTGCAAGCAACTAAGGAATGATCAAGTAATTAAAGGGTGTTTTACACTGGTTTCAACATTACTTAAGTCATATCACAGTAACAGTTCCCATATTCATGTATGTCCTGAGTACTAAAGTATCTTGCCAAAGGACACTTTCACGAAAAACCCCAGTGCTTCTAGCCAGGTTCTAACCTGAGGCCTCCAGGTTATGAGTCCTAAACTGTATCACTATGCCACGCATGACCCTACAGAACAATAGAAGGTGCTTGCATAAGACAGGTGCTTGCTAAATACAGATAAATTTCAATATGCATGCTTTCTTTGGGAACTTAATATGGCTTGCTTAATACATGTTGTTTGCTAAACAGAGGTGGCCACTAATATAAGTTTTACTCTACTTAATACTTTTACCTGGTAAGTTACATCTTGAAACAGCACAGGAAATGTGAAGGATGCGTCTTCTAACTCTGTCAAACTACAATGCACTAAGGTTTCATCCTATAAAAACATCAAACTTCACATTTAGTCATGTTTCCTTATAAATATTGTGCCAAAACTTTTAACCCTTATCCTATTGAATAAGTTAAATGAAAGTTTCATGCCGATAGTAAAAACACAAATAATGAAATTTCAAACCTGTTTTTATTTTTTGAAAAAACATCTCCTTATCGGACAGTGTAGATCCAAGATCAGACTGCACATTCTGTGCAGTCTGATCTTAATCTACACTGTCCTCAAAAGATCACTTATTCCTGTTTAGCAGCCTAAGTGTAAGGCATAACAAGTTATAACTCAATTTGGCATGGGACATCTGCAGTCTGTGACCATTTTTTATTCTTTAGCAGATTTTGACACAAGAGGAATGACATACTGCAGTCTCTTGTACTTTTGTATTGGTGAGTGAGCGTCTTATCCATTCATACAGTTTGTAAGTAAGTAATTTGCTTTCAAGCACATGTAAACATATTTAACCTTTACCACAAAATCCTGAGTTTTAAAGACCCTGACAAATAAACTTGAAAACATGGTGGGAAAAGGAGACAAGAGGTACCATAATGGCCCTCAGGTTGCTCACCTAAGCCTTTTAGACCCACCAAGACCCATTTCCAATCTCTTCCAAGATATCATGAAGACATTCTAACAAATTTTCATGAGTAGCGGACTGATAATATGGCCTCTATCTATTAACTCTTTACCACACAACAAAAGTGTAGACCTGTCCAGATTGGTAGCAATTGCAGATAATAGTTTAAATGTGGCTTACATGATGCAATTTGTCTTTGAAAGGGTAGAAAACATTGTGGGAAAAGGAGGAAATGCTGGCAAACAGCATTTTCTCCTTTTCCCACAATGTTTTCAAAAGGCTTCTATCTCAGGGTCATTAAAACTTGGGATTGTGTGGTAAAGGGTTAATCAAAGTCTTTACTTCAGATTTTCATATCATCTTAGCATAGAAAAAACTTCAAGTTTGAGCACAAACACACTGAGCACTGAATCAAAATTTTCAGCTCAGATAATGAAAAATGTCAAAAATCTAGCATTACAATTCAGATGACAAGGATGGCGACAAGGCTATGACAATATTTCAATTTTTTCTTATTCTTTATTTCACAATCCCTAGTTTACCTCAAAACCCCTAGTTCTGAGGACCTTGAAAGAGAAGACTTTTGAAAATATTGTGCAAAAAGGAGAATCTGGCATTTTCTCCTTTTCTGGCATTTTCTCCTTTTCCCACAATGTTTTCTATTGTATCAAATACAAAAATAACATTTTCAGCTACCTTTATCATCTGAAAATGCTTTCAATTTGGCTCAGTCCAAAATTTTATACTATATTAAACTTAGCTTAAACTATATTATAACTTAGCTTAAAGTTATTCTTACAAGATCTAGCACTAAGGAAAATTCTGGTGAACTTCTGGTCTTTAAAGGTAGAGCAGGGACTCTAGCCCTTAAATCATCTGTAAGGGGTGGCAGATTTCGTATAAATGTATATCTGAAATGAGAAAAAGGATCACACCATTATGATTTTCCCCACTTTTTTGTTTATCTCATGCTGATAATTTTTCTTTATATGCCTGTCGGGATGTTTTAGGTTATAACCCTGATCACCTGCCTGTTAGCTATTTTGTGTCCATCTCTTGTATGCCCTGTCTAATTTTGGAAATATATCACATGTAAGCACCTTGATGAAAAGATATGCAGAAAAGAGGTTCCATATGTCAGGCTCCAAGGTCAATGCAGGGGAAGTGGGGTCCAGGTAGTTTAGTTTGAACTTTCACATTTTACATCGATTGAGAAACAAGTTCTCACAACTTTCATTAATCACTCTGGATGACTGCTGGAAACATTACCTAGTACTCGCAACGTAATTTCGGTAGTTTCAAAGATTGATCCGACTCATCACAGGTTTCAAACTCTGAACCTTTGGTGTGAAAGGCAGACCCTCTACCAGTCTAAAACTTTTTCATCTTGTATAGAGTTAAAAGTGTACTTATGGATCACTTGAAGACTAAAACTATACTTACGGATCAAAAGGCTCCTGTTCCCACTCCCCTTCTTCATAACTTTCCTCTGTCACCTCCTCTTCTTCTTCAGGCAGGGGGAACGTAGGTTCACACTCCATCACAACATTTTCATCATATTTGTATAGGTTGTTGTTGTTTTCGAGATCTTCACCAGGCTGCATACAATCCTCATCAAAATTCACCTGGGTACAGCATGCAGCCAAATCTGGTATATGGTTTTCTTTAGCTGTGAAAAAATCATTTGTGTTTAGTTGTCAAACAATTACTGTTTGTGCACTACTTTTCTAAATCTTACTGGTAACCATGAGGTAACTGTGGGAAAAGAAGCTTTGCATGCAACAAGTAAATAGTCATTTCTTTCAATTTAGACCAGATATATTCTCCTTGCATACAACCAATTATTCTGTGAGTAGAATAGGAAATAAACTAAATCAAATAGGTAGGAGAGGGTACAAAAAGCATTGGTTACCTGTGCAAAAATATTTTCTTCTAACCAACCAAAGCAATAAGGAACAACTGTACTTACTTTGCAGACAATGTAGCTCCAACTCAAAATCATCAAACAAAAAACATGTGGTCTGATCTATAGTCTAGGAAATTTGTTATTTAGTAATACATTCTGACAATAGACTGAAATGTTTGGGTTCTTTTTTGGTACTTAAACACTTTCCATCTAACATAATCTCCCACCCACAATGACCTTTTTCATCTTACAGCAGTACTAATTGGAAAATGGTATGGCAAAAGAAAGCATAATTTCTTTATGCACATTCAGGTACCCAACAATATTTGTCGCCTTATAAAATTTAAATTACAATAATTTGGCATCTATATGAAACTTGAAAGTCTACTTGAACAATTCAGGTCTATAGGTCAAACTGAAATATATAAGGGAAGCAACTCACTTGATGAAGCTGTACTGTCAGAGTCATCTCCCATTTCTGTGTTGTTGTTAACACCATCTTCTTTGCATGCTATAACAAGGGTAAAAACATAAATGATAACAAAATATCTTAAATTAACTTAAAAGTAAATGGAAAACACACCTAATTAATTATGTCAAAGATATCTGGTCCTGCACAAAGTGTCTTTTGCAAACTTTGCAGAGTTTATTCTTGAACGGGGGCAGTTGCAATAGTCAAACTAAAATCATTCAGTTTGTCCCAATATTTCTTCAAGTAAAAACAAGGAATTAAAAGAGAAAAAAAGATTACAATTTCAAGCTAGAAGAAAAACATGATCAATTTTCAGACTGATTACAAATTGAAACAATGAAGGGAGGTAAATCCAATGAGTCGATGACATTTCCAGAAAATCAGATTATCTTAGAGGTGTTTTATTTTCAGGTCATCTGCAGACCCTTCAGCAAAACATAAAAAAAAATTCTATTTCTCTCCACAATCAAGAATAATAAGAACTTACAAATGGTATACTAAGGTTTTGAAATAATTATCTTTAAGACAGGACAGTCTATTCTGGAAAAATCCTTTATCTGTTATTTCAATCAATAATTTCAGTGAAATATCAGACTTTGTATGTGACCCCATCACAAGTGTAAACGTAAAGCAGAATCTTTTTCCTTTTGATTGAGTGTCAGATTTTATTTAAGCAAAAATGGTGGAGGAGGAGAAATTGCCAATTTCTTACTAAAGACTCTTCTGGTAAAGGTCTAAGAAAAAAAATTGCCTTCTCAAGAAACAAACTACACCTAGTTCTAGTCCAAATATTGATCTGACTCTTGCAGATGAGTAAGTTGTGACAGACACCAACAGATCAATCAAAAAGACATTTTTAAGAAAAGAATCTAATCATTTTCAAAGGAAATAATAATAAGATAGAGAAAAAAAGATTTTTAACTCTAGTTGATGTAGATATAGATCTATACCGTAATAGCCAAGCTGCCCCTGGTTTTTTTAAATTGCCCGTTTTTCAAAGGAATAGTGATTTTCCCCATGATTTTTTTTTTCAATCTAGAATAAGCACTGCTTTGTTACAAGAAAAAGCAATTGCTTGTAATGTTCTACATGTACATCAATAATAATAATGTGATATCAATCAGTATCAATTAATTTTTTCTAGTCCTTGATATCTTATCCCTTAAGGAACCTTTCATAACTAGAGTTGCTCTTGCGGCTAGTGTAGATCATGGTAAGACTGCAGAAAACTTGCATCTATACTATCCGCTTACCCCTTTAGCACTATACACAAAAGCAACCATCAAATTGCAATTAATTGGGTCTCATTTCTATCCAAATATGGCCATTTACTTAATTAGACACTCTTCCAGATATAATTTGTTCCACTTTATGATACACCTGCCATGTGTCTTTGATGCAGTGAAAACTGTCAGAAATACAAATATGTCCTAATTGCCTGTTACCACTTTCAGATGACTTTTTTGTCTTGCAACAGACAAGTTTTGAAAAAAGAAAGAAGTCATGCTCTGTGAAATGGAGCTTAATACAACAGCAAAAAGTATCTACCTTCGTCAGCCTAAACAGTCCGCGCAGGCTGACATGCGTCAAAACATTTCGCTATTTGTAAATTTTCGGCATGTCCAGGGTTTTCCTTGACGCACTATTTTGTGCATTTTTACGCATTTTTAAGGAAAATGACCCGTAAATTTTTCAACAATGCGTCATTGTTGACACACAAATACGATAAGATTTACTAATGATCGTATATACTACCGACATCGCGAGCATATGAAAACGGCGGAGTACAAAAAGAAAATGGGACACAATACCGGACTGTGTATCGATTTTACTATAATACCGTCGTTGTTTAAACGGGTATCGATTTTACTATAATACCGTCGATGTTTAAACGGGTCTAAACTAAACCAGTCGATCTCTAATGAAGAAATATGGCTCTGTCTAAATCGACGTCATTATTGCTGTCTGCAAGGAAGCAGAGACCTTCAACAAAAAAGTCAGACAATAAAATGCCTGGTAAGAGCACCCAGAAACACATTTCAAGGTCTCGAGGGTTTACTGTATATTAGCTAAAGAGATACACTTCGTAATTCTTTGAAAACAGCAGCATGAATGTGACCCGTGTCTCAAACACAGGAATCGGCCGTTTAGTTGATTTTCGGTCGAAATGATTATTCACTATCTCTATCAAGCTATTTTCACCAATTAAACGGTCTATTCCTGTGATAAAAACAAAACAAAATAACTTTTTGCCACAGAGAGAGGCTGCACAAACTTTGTAATTCAACCCTTGTGCATCATCAGAACACTAGCAGTCATGATAATACCCTTGAAAGATTAAAATTACTTAGAGATATGACAGCTTGTTCACAGCCAGAACATTTTTGCTTGTTAAGAACAGGCGTAAATAAAGCACACTCCAGATACCCTTTATGAAAAAGGTGCCATCTAGGCTGTAAGCTCCCTCTATATAGAGAATCTCTGGTGTTATTATATATCTATCACCATTTAATAATACACATTATATAGGGTGTGCAAAGGTTTACAGTGAATAGAAAACACAAAAAACACACATTGTTTCACAAATAGTAGCTTCTGTCTAAGCTAATTACATTTTGTTGTGACCCCCACAAATTCCAAAATGACCCCCATTATTTTTGACTAGGGGATCACAATGACCCCCTATTTTTGCTGCCAAGGGAAAACCCTGATGTCCAAGGACCATTCTACTTCATGATTAAGACGGTTGTTAGACAAAACAATCTTATGGATCCATAATTATGTGATGTCTTGCTTGGTATAAAGCATCATGGGGATGCATTGAACTCCGTAGTGCCAGAGCATGGCCCAAATAGTAATCTACCAATTCTCATTTTACACACAATGTTTCCAAACCTTATCCATACTTAAAAAGAGTGGTTATAAAGTTTTTTGCAGCTTATCTTTTCAGAAGGTAAAGAATTCTAGAGAAAAAAGAACATTTCTTACGGACAAAATGATCATATGTATGAAATTCTGGTGAAGAAAAGAGATTTCCTGAACATGGCAGTTTGGTGGGAAATTTACTGTTCTCTTTGACCTGCGTGAATGGCTTCTTTTTCCCTGAAAATTAAAGTTCATGAGATGATGAATATTATTTAGTAGAAAAGTTAAACATAAACTCCATAGAATTAAGATCTTACCCAGTACATTTGTAGCTTAACCCTTTACCAAACGACAAAATTTCAGACTGGTCCAAATTGAAAGCATTTGCAGACGACAAAATAAAAGTGACTGAAAATTTAAAATTTGTTTTGGGAAGGGTAGAAAACATTGTGGGAAAAGGAGAAAATGCTGGTTACCAGCATTTTCTCCTTTTCTCACAATGCTTTCAAAAGGCTTCTTTCTCAGGGTCGTTAAAAGTCGGGATTGTCTGGTAAAGGGTTAACCATTTACCCAGTAATCCTTTGCTTTAACTCTATACCACATGATAAAATTTTAGACAAGTCCAAATCAAAACCATTTGCATACAGTAATTTCAATGTGGCTCAAATGATGAATTCTGTCTTTGATAAGGTAGAAAAACATTGTGGGAAAAGGAGAAAATGCGGGTTACCAGCATTTTCTCCTTTTCCAACAATGTTTTCAAAAGCCTTCTTCTTCAGGGTCATTAAAACTCGGGATTGTGTGGTAAAGGGTTAATAACCCAAAGAAGAGGGGTTTTTGAAAATGTTGTGGCAAAAAAGAAAACGCAGCGGTAACCAGCTTTTTTTCCCTCTCCCTCATGTTTTCATTCCATTCAAGGTTTATTTTCATAATCTGAGCCACAGTTAATTTTCCATCTTTCACTACTTTTGACTTGTCTACAATTGTTGTCTGGAAGAGTTGAATATTTTCAACACAATCCCTTCTTTTGAAAACATTGTAGAAGAAGAGGAATATGCTGGTAATCAGCATTTTCTCCTTTATACTACCACGTTTTCGTTTCTTGAAAAGAATGCTCAGCATTTGAAACTTTTCATTTGTCATCTGTAAATGTTTTTTTTAATTAGACGTAAATTCTAAAATTTTGTCGTTTGGTACACTACAGTTTAATATTTATGTCTAGCAGGAAACTCTTTCCCAAATGACACAAATTGGAGTCCTCCAATTTGAAAGCATTTGCAGACGACAATCAGAATGTGGCTGAATTTTTAAGATTTGGCTGTCAAAGAGTAGGAAACATTATTGGAAAAGGAGAAAGCTGGTTACCAGCATTTTCTCCTTTTCATACAATATATTGGATAGTCACAATAGCTGACTCTGCTCATCATAGGTTAATGGTCTAGATCGATTGACTGAATGATCAATCAACCACGATTATGGTGTTGAATGTCATTTTCAACATTATTTCAGTTATATTAAGGCAGCCAGAGCACCCCTCTATGCTTTCTTGGAATTTTTTATTACCAGTACTTTGCACAATATTCTTCCCAAGCCACTGGCTGCTTTCCCATCTAATCATGGCCAAGCAATGATGGACTGTGAGAGAGGATAAGGGTCCAGGACCTCAGAAGTAAGAGCCATAGGATTTTCCCTATGCCACTGATGTTACATTGTGAATATTGCCAAAATGTTAAAGTACTCCACTGTGTGCTGTGCTTTTTCAAGCTTTAGGTTTTTAATGGTAACAGAAGTTGGGGGTGCCCACACATATATGGGGGTTCAAATCTAAACATTATCATTCATAAGTATCGATGTCAATGACAGCTTGCTGATAGTTTAAATGTTTTCAAACAATCTACAGATACAAGTTTTCAAAGATAAAAAGATTTCGAGCTTTTGAAAACACTGGGGAAAGAGGAAAATATGCTTGGAATAATAAGTTTATCCTTTCCTTACAATGCCCGATTCCACAGAAGGTTCGATGGTTTTTACAAAAACCTAAGACAGAAGTAACAATTGATCATGCACTGTAACTAAAAATAGCACTGGCCATTCGCAAGATTTTGGATACGATGCAATTTCAAGGGAAATTATTCAGAAATGTTCCTGTCCAGCAAACTGGTACCCATTATATGTCGCTTTACCATTGGATAGTTATATACGACAACAGATAGCATGCATTCTATTTTTGGATTCTGAAAGCCGGTCCAAGAGAAGTAATTGTAAACATTTCGCTGCAGGAAAATTCTGAAATTTGACATTTTAAATTTTCAAATGTGCAAGTTTTTGTACATTCCAGTACGTATTAGAGGAGCTGAATGTATGTGATATTTTTATTTTAAACATGAATCACGTACATTTATATGTGATCGCACACACTGGTACTCTAATCCAGGATTGGCCCGACTTGGACCTGTGACTCACCATTATTTAGCTGTGGTGTTGATGTGATGAAATCATTTTTGGCAGCCTGGTACACTGGCTCCTTGGCTAGCTGGTTTTCTCGTCCTATACTATTTGTGTCATAGCCATTGCATACAACCTCCCCTGTCATAGTCATGGTTTCCTTTTTACTTTTCTTACATGGTTCTTCACAAGCAGCCTTCAAATACCAAAATAGACAAGAAATTTTACATTTTTTTTTTTGTTCTACATGCACATATACATGTACAGATTTGAATAGAGTTTATGGTAGACTTTAAAGTTAAAAGAACAAAAAAGCTGTAATCTGCATGGTTGCTGGTTGGGGGTACCAGAGACTTGCTTATTACATTTAACTCTTTACCACATGTCAAAATGTTAGATTCGTCCAGATCTAAAGCATTTGCAGACAACAAATTGGGTGTGAATTAAATGACGAATTCGTCTGTGAAAAGGTAGAAAACATTGTGGGAAAAGGAGAAAATGCTGGTTTCCAGCATTTTCTCCTTTTCCCACAATGTTTTCAAAAGCTTTCTCTCTCAGGGTCGTTAAAACTTGGGATTATGTGGTTAAGGATTAAAACATTAAGAAGATGTTGAGAGGGAATTCCAGGTATTTGTTTACAGGAAGGGTAACAGCATTTTTACCTTTTTCCACAATGATTTCAATCCTTTCAGAGACTGATCCCATCATTTGAGCAACATTTATGATGTTGTCTGCAAATGTTCACAATTTGAATGAGCATAAAATTTGTTGTTTGATAATGAGTTAAAGCTCCAGATTTCAGGGAAGGTTCACTGGTTGCCAAAGTAATGTTTAAAAAATCTTGATTGCCAATCCAGCACCTAAATCATTATGTGCATTGTGTGTTTACAAGATTACAAAGTTTTATACAACTCCATTTTGAAAGCATTTGCACACAACAAATACAATAGGACTAAAATAATGAGATCTGATTACGAACAGGAAACATGGTGGGAAAGGAAGAAAATGCTCATTACTAGCAATTTCTCCTTTTCCCACTTTTCAAAATCCCTCTTTCCTTGACTCATTAAAACAGGTACATGTAATTATTTAGTAAAAGGTTCAACAAAATCGTTGCTAATTCTTATTGCGAGAAAAAGTTAACATTGAATGTTGAACTGGTCATTGTCAATTATCCATAATGATTACAATCATGTAGTTGTACAGTACATGTACCTTCCTTTCACATGATACTGAAGAAAATCAGTCATAGGACCAATGGAAAACAAATCAGCTATGCTCTGCAAAAGAAGGTTTAATGCATCTGCAAAAACTAAAAGTATCCAATCAGGCCAGCCTGTGCAGACTGATCAAAGTTTTTTGCTTTTTGGTCAATTTTATGCATATAAGTGGATCTTATCCTATCTTATGGTTGTTAACTTGTTACACAAACTGGATTTTACAGCTCCTTAATTATGTGATGCCTTGCTTGGTATAATGGATGACAGTTACATTAGACCCCGTTTTCACAGAGCATGGCTCAAATCCATGTGTTACATTTCCATTTACAATATTATAGTACATGTATTTATACCACAATGTCCCTTATTGAGACGCCCCCTCTGATTAACCCTTTACCAAACAATCCCTGGTTCTAACGACCCTGGGAAAGAAGGCTTTTGAAAACATTGTGGAAAAAGGAGAAAATGCTGGTAATGTTTTCTATCCTATCAGATAACTTAAGCTAATTTTTATCTATTTTGAATTTGTTGTCTGCAAATGTTTTGAATTTAAAAGAGTCTAAAATTTGTCGTTTGGGAAAGGGTTAAGGCTCATTGTGGGTAGAGGAGAAAATGGTAGTCCCTGACATTTTCTCCTTTAACCCTTTACCAAACAATCCCTGGTTTTAACGACCCTGAGGAAGAAGCCTTCTGAAAACATTGTGGGAAAAGGAGAAAATGCTGGTAACCAGCATTTTCTCCTTTTCCCACAATGTTTTCTACTCTTCCAAAGTCAAGTTTCAATTTTTGAGTTGCATTTATTTTGTCATCTGCAAATGCTTTCAATTTGGGCAAGTCTAAAATTTTGTCGTTTGGTAAAGAGTTAACACTTAAAGTGCTGAATTACTGATTTGGACCTTTTTAATTAGGAAAAGCAGACAGTGCAGATCAAAGATAAGACTGCATGTTCTGTGCAGTCTGATCTTAATCTGCTTTGTCCGCTAAAACAACTTAAGTCCGTTCCACGGCTTTAAGGGTTAAACACAGGTTTGTTTGGTACAGGATTACATTAAGAAATGGAGGTTAAAACTTTCACCCACACAATCTTAAGTATTAAAAACCTTGAAGAACGAGTTTGAAAACAGTATGCAAGTTGGAGAAAATTCTAGTAACCAGCATTTTCTCCTCTACGCACAATGTTTTCCATTCTTTCAGAAACAATTCTCATCATTTCACATGTTGCCTTAACTCTCTTCCACATGATTCAAATGTTTTAACGCCCCTGAGAAAGAAAGCTTATGAAAACACTGTTGGCAAAGGAGAAAATGCAGGTTGCCAGCATTTTCTCCTTTCCCAAAGCAAATCTTAAATTTTGAGTCACACTTATTTTGTCATCTGCAAATGCTTTCAATTTGGACTAGTCTAAAATTTTGTTGTTAGGTAAAGAGTTAAAATTCTTTGGATTTGGACATGTGAAAATTTGCTGTTTTGCAAAGTGCCAAGGACTCAAAAACCTCAACATGTAAGGACGCATAAATGACTTACAGTGTCCATTGTATCTCGCTTTCCACTCTCATGTTTTCCACCAGTTGCTGACTGTTGTTTTGGCAGTGGGCGACTGCGCAGCCGCGTTGTTCCACCTTTGTGTCGTAGCTGCATACTGGACCAGCCTGAAAGAAGCATGCGTAACATAGTAAAGCTTGTTCCAACTCTTCATCAACTACAAAATTTTGGACAGGACCATACTAAAGGCATTTGCAAACAACAAATAAATGTTGCTAAAACGATTTCTGTCATTAATGGGGTAGATATCATTCTGCAAAAAGGAGAAAAAGCTGTATACCAGCATTTTCTCCTTTTCCCGCAATGTTTTCAAAAGCCATCACTTTCAAGGATGTTAAAAGTTGTGTTTGTTTGGTAAAGGGTTTTAAGTCATCTGTATTGTGTATGCAAACTGTATTAACCCTTTACCAAATTATCCTATTGTTTCAAAAAGCCCAAAAAAGGCCTTTGAAAATGTGTAAGGTGCTTCAGAGGTCTTAGCAGGCATAAATTAACTTCCATGAAGAGGCAAATGTATATGAGCCATGCTGTGTGAAAAGGGGGCTTAATGCATCTGCAAAAAGTATTGACCCAGGTCAGCCTGCGCAGTCCGTGCAGGCTGACCTGGGCTGAAACCTTTTGCTATATGTCAATTTTCCTGCAGTGTACCTCGTGTTTCAGTTGGTTGTTACACAAAATGGATTTTATGGATCCATAATGCTGAGAAAACTTGCTTAGTGTCATGCATTAGGGAGATGGAATATGTCCCCTTTTGCCAGCGCATGGCTAATACACGTTGAAATATATTGTACTTGTAATAAGCAAGCAATTTTCCTAACCACAATATTCTTTCCAAACCACTGGCTGCTTTTCCACATAACCAACGAAACAACAGTCAGCTGTGAGAGAGGAATGAATCCTGTCACAATGACTATCATAAATCCTCTGAAAGAAATTGGTCGAGCCGGGGATCGATCCCGCGACCCCCTGTTCTAAAGTCCTGTACGCTACCAACTGAGCTATCTGGGCTCGGCAGATCCTTTAACTGCTCTGACTCAAAAATACTGAAATTAAAAATGACCATAGAGATAGAGAATGTGGACTACTTTTCAACAGACAATGTGCCACAGAAAAATGCTTGAAAAAGTGGAAAAAAAAACAACTTTTCCTTTGATTCATAATGAAAACAGTGAAGAAAAGTAAAACTTGCTTATGAACAAGAAACTGCATCAGTTCTCAATATGTGTATCTCTATACCAAACTTCAAAATTTGACACTTGTACTACTTGAAAGCAATTTGCAGACAAATGTGAGTCAAAAATTGAAATTTGTTTTGGGAAGGGTGGAAATCATTGTGGGAAAAGGAGAAAATGCAGTTTACAAAATGCTGTCTTTTTCAGGGTTATCAAAAAAAAAGGCAAAAGCCTTTACCTAACAAAATCCAGTTTAAGCAACCCCAAAGAAGACTTTTGAAAATAATCAGACTTTGTCGAAACAAGGGAAAATGCTGTCAACCTAAGTCACTTTTATTTTGTCATCTGCAAATTCATGCTTTCCAATTATATTTGGACACGTGTGAAGTTTTGTCATTTTCTAAAGAGTTAACCCTTTACCACACAACCCTGAATTTTAATGGCTCGAAGGAAAAAACCTTTTGAAAACAATGTGGAAAAAGAAAAAAATGCTGGTAACCAGCATTTTCTCCTTTTCACACGTTTTCTACCCTTTCCAAAACTAATTTCAAGTTTTGAATCATGTTTTTTTTCCATGTTCGTTTTCTAAAGAGTTAACCCTTTACCACACAACCCTGAATTTTAATGACTCGAAGGAAAAATACTTTTGAAAACATTGTGGACTAGAGGCACTTGAGCGCCTGTATCGCTCCACAGGCCTGATATTTCTATAATGGCGAAAGGAAGTTTTTAACAATTATCATTCAATCCTGCATTTTAGCTCACTGAAGAAACAATTTGGTAGACAACCACCATAGGAACTTACCTGCAAAACAACAATGAAATCCAATGAATAGTTTTAGAGAAGAAATTTTTCAAAGATTTTACTTTATACCATAAAAGGAAAATGAGTCTCCCATAAAAGCCATGTTTTTTGACAGATCTTTTTTTTTTTTTAAGAAATTCTGTAAACCTGTATCTAAGGAACATTCCTGCAAAATAATAATGCTATCCAAATAGCGGTTTGGGAGGAGAAGATTTTTAAAGGTTTTTTACTTTGGTTGCCATGGCAACCAGAATTCTTCATGGAACACAATTATTTGAAGGAATTTGAAAGAGGACAACCAAAGGAACATTCCTGTGAAATTTGGTAAAAATCCAGTCAATAGTTTCTGAGGAGAAGTTTTTTAAAGAAAAAGTTTACGGACGCACGCACGGACGGACGCACGACGGACACAACGCCATGACAATAGCTCGCTGGCCTTCGGCCAGTGGAGCTAAAAAAGGAAAAAATGCTGGTAACCAGCATTTTCTCCTTCTCCCACATTTTCTACCCTTCCCAAAACTATTTTCAAGTTTTGAACCATGCTTTTTTTTTTCTTTCATCTGCAAATGCTATGAATTTGGACTGGCCTAAAATTTAGTTGCTTGGTAACGAGTCAAGGCTATGTTTTCAAATGCTATCAAAGAGTGGGTGAAATAATGTCTTCTTCCTATAAATCTTAAAAACATGACATTGTATTTCCTCTTAACGCAGCAGTTGAAAGGGAAAAAAGTATTGTGGAAAAAGGAGACTTGTCCATTTTCAGAGCATTTGCAGATGACAAATTAATTAAGTATTGTCTCTTAAAAAAACAAGAGTGCCGTCGTCACAATATACGCCGCTACATGGCTGCTATTTCAAGCAACTAGCTATAGAGACTAAAGTGTTGGAATTTCTAGCACCTGCCTGGGTAGCTCAATGGATATATTGTGTTACTTGTGATATAAAAGGTTTACGCACGGACTAATAGATGGACAGACAGACGCACGACGGACTCATTGGTCACTGGCTTTGATTAACCAATAAAAAATTGAAGTTTCATGAAATTATGTCCATTAGTTGGAGATATATCAATGAAAAATTAAATTTGACATGAAGCCCCCTTTTTCCATGACACAGCAATGAATTCCAAAACCCTGACAATATGCACTAGGTCACATGATCTGTGAAAATCTCATCCAAATCCGTTGAGATATGTCCAGTACTTAAAGAGATATTGGTGAAAAATGAAATATAACATGAAGCCCCCTTTTTCCATGATGCAGCTATGAATCGCAAAACCTTGACAATATGCGCTAGGTCGCATGATGAGAAACATTCTGTGAAAATTTTATCCAAATCCGTCCATAAATGTGGGAGGAGTTGTGTTCACAAGAAATGGAATGAAATATAACATAAAGCCCCCTTTTTCCATGACGCAGCTACAAATTGCAAAACCTTGACAATATGCCATAGGTCACATGATGAGAAACATTCTGTGAAAATTTTATCCAAATCTGTCAAGAAATGTGGGAGGAGTTGCGTTCACAAGAAATGGACGTACGTACGTACGAAGGGACGGACGAACATACGGACAGACGGAGAAGATGATGCCAATATACGTCGCCTCTAGCGGCGTATAAAAAAGACATTGTGGGGGAAAAAAGAAACTGCTGGTTTAAAGTCACTACCAGATAATTCTAATGAAGACCAAACATGGGTTTAGAGGACAACTAAGATAAAATTCTATTGGAATCTCAAAATATTTCCTAATTGGTACTTGTGAGTAGTAAGTGACATTTCTACTGTTCAAAAAGCATTCACATCAGTTCTCAATTAACATTCAGCTCCATTCAAAGGCAATGGCTAAACCTTTCACATTTGCTACTCCTTATCACAATAGATGTTCACAATTTTTTGGCCTTATCAGAGCAAGGCTTATAAGGACAATAAAACTGAAAACCTGGAAGTAAGGTACATGTACAGTACATCTTCAATTTTATCTTATCTATCACGATGTCTGAGAACACAGACTATTGCAGAGTAAAAAAGTCCACTTAACCCTTAACGAGGCAATCCTCAGTTTTAACAAACCATAGGATGATGTCTTTTGAAAACATTGTGAGAAAAGGAGAAAATACTGGTAGCCAAATTTTTCTCCTTTTACCACAACGCTTTTCACCCTTTATGACACCAATGCAATTAATGCAATATGAATCACATTAGAATTATTGTCTGTGAATGTTTTACTTTGGAATTCAATTGGTGATTAACATCATTTTCAACATTATTTCAGTTATATCGCAGCAGTCAGTCAGTGCACCTATCCATGCTTTCCTGGAGTTTCTTGTACCAGTACTCCGCAAAATATTCTTTCCAAGGCACTGGCTGCTTTCCTACATGACCATTGTGGAAATAATGGTCAGTAGTATGAGAGGAATGTATCCTGTCCCAATAACTATCATCAATCCTCAGAAAGAAATTGGCCGAGCCAGGGATGGAACCTGCCACACCCTGTTCTCAAGTTCTGTCCGCACCGACTGAGCTGCAGGGGCTTGGCTTTGATTTGGAAAAGTTCATTTATAATAAAACATCTCTAGAAACTAAAATGATATCAACCAAAGTCATATCAACACTTTGATTGGGTTGTATGGCACTATGGTTTTCAAAGGCTTTCTTTTTCAGGCTCGTTAAAACTCTGTATTGTGTGGAATAAAGTTATTTGGACAGAACTCACTTCGATTTCATGTGCAACTGGTAACCCTTTACCACATAATCTCCAGTTTCTTTATTGTCGCAAATGGCAATCAACAGCGTTAGCCCTAAATTAACAAACTCATGGAAGAGAGCTTATGAAAACATTATGGGAAAGGAGAATATGCTAATAACCAGCATTTTCTTCTTTCCCCTCAATGTTTTCTACCATTTCACACACAAATTTCATCATCCGAATGGTATATCTGTTGTCTGCCTATGCTTTGAACCTGTCTAGAATTTTGTAGAGTAGTACAGATTCAACCCTTTTACCAAATCACAGAATTTTAGACCATCAAAATTTCAGTCTTTGCAAATGACAAATTAATTGTGTATCTTGTAATTAAGATTTGTCTTTGAAATGATAGAAAACATTGTGGGTTAAGAAGCTAATGCTTGTTACCAGCAGTTTCTTTTTCCCATTGTGTTTTCAAATGCCTTCCTCCCCACGGCTGTTAAAACTCGAGAGTGTTTAGTAAATGGCTAATATACCTCTCAAGTGCCTTTCACAGATGTAGATGCCTTTCCAGCCAGTGTAGATCAAGATCAGACTGCATGTGCAGCCTGATCTTTGATTTACACTGCTTGCTTTCTTTAAACACTATAGAAAATAGCAACAAATATAGCAATTTTTGGGTCTTATTTCAGGACTTAAAAAGTCTTTGTGTTTATTCAGCGCTTTAATGGTTAAAATTTTCCACGATTCCAAGGCTATGTGATAACACAAATGAAGGTTCAGACTAAACACTAATTAAGCAGTTATGAGTCACTAACTCACGATCTTGCAAGAAGTGAGTAATGTTATTCATTTTTATCTGAAAACATACGATGCATTATTCAATGGGCATTCTTTAATTGTACACTTATTAACGCAATATAAATTGTACTTTGGCATCATTCATATACTGTCAACTTAGGAGCTAAGTGGGTCAAACCACATCAACCGAGCGCATGACGTCACGGGAGATTACTCAGATCTGACATCTTCGAAATGTCAGCCGAAATTCCACCGAAATTTTGACAACAGCCGGGTCAGGTCGGCCAAGATTTCATTCACTTCTTTTCTTGTGATGTGAAGCAAAAAGTTGAAATGGGATTACAGTAGAGTTCTTACAATCTAAAAATAATTAAAACATGTGATTAAATATTCAAAATATAAATTATGTTTATCCCAGAGTTCCCTATTCGGCGATTTGCCAAACTTTTTTGATGTTGCGGTCCGACGAAGTTTGATTTCGTTTTACAAGCTAACTATGAGAGTTACCGCGTAAATTTTAGTACAGTATGACTTTAAATGCTATCACAAAAGCGTACTACTTAAAATAAGGAATAGTCATGCTTTAAAAATACGAAATTGCTTACCAAAAGCCTTCTGTTTACCTCCAGTACTACATTTCGCGCGTAGGCATAGGTGCCCGTATATTGCCGACTGCTCATGCGCATTCACAAACAGGAAGTAAACAAATGTTATATGCAAAACAGTTTGGTTACCGTGTTACCTCGCGTCCGGAAAGTGGAAAGGCGATTTGGAATGACAGCCAGAGAAGAATGTTATCAATTGGGGTCAAGGAGGGTATTCCAAAAATATACACCGAAACGGGGTCAGGAATTGCCCCTTCTGAAAAAGTGTGTTTGTCAAAAGTTAAAGTCCAAAGTTTGGACACATCAACGGCTCACCAACTTTTTACGTGAACCTTCCAAATATACCTTTTAACAGATACATACAGCTGGATTTTCTTTTTGCTGCCAGGGGTGATCAAAGGGAAAACAGTTTTTCTTAGAAAAAATATTATTGTAAAAATTGCCTGTTGAAACTCATTCCTATAGGTCTGACAAAAGAAACTACGATATAGATCTATAAAAAGATAACCATTGTTAGATATATTTATAAGCATATAAATACACTTGGACATTCTCTTGTTTCAATTGTAGATCATAACTCTTCGAGCTCAAAATAATCCCAACTTGAACAATCTGTCTAGGATTGAAACCCACATTGTGCAATACATGTTTATGATCGCATTTCTACATGGTGTTTCAGGAAAGCGGACAGTGTAGATCAAGGATCAGACTGCATGTTTTTTTTCAGTCTGAGCTTGATCACAACTGGTTTCTATAGCAACCACATTTTTGAAAGGGTCTTAAAGGGTGCTTAAATATTGAGATTTAATTGTGTTTGAAAGGTAAAAGAACTTAGTGGAAATAGGAGAAATTGCTAGTTCCCAGCATTTTCTCGTTTTCTCATAATGCTTATGGCTTTCTTCTTCAGGGTCGCTGAAAATCGGGATTGTGTGGAAAAGGACTTAACATAGAACTTATTATTTGGTAATGGGCTTTTTATATCCTGACCTATTCAAGTCAATATTTCAATCAATAAATGAAATAAAAGAATTTTCACTCTCGTTTTCTAAAACAAAAGGAAAATTTTTAGACTGGCGTGTTCAGATTCAAAAGCATTTGCAGACGAAATTGAATATGGCTGAAATCATGAAAGGTAGTCTAGATCTACTTGTATTTCAAAGGGTAGAAAAAAATATGGGAAAAGGAGAAAATGCTGGTCACCACGATGTTTTCAAAAAAAATGATTCATCTTCTTGGTCGTCCAAACACGTGTTTTTTTTTCGTAAAGGGTCAATGATATATGTAACACGTTCTTCATCAGTAGTAGAGATCCTATATGGCTCAGTGATGAAGAGTAGGCCTCGCAACCTGGAGGTCCCGAATCCGGGCCCCACTGGATTTTTCGTGGGAGTGTCCTAGGGCAGGACACTTTGAACAGAGCATTGCCTAGTACTGGTGAAACCCAGGAAATACATGAATATATGGGCTGTCACCGTGATATGACCGAAATTATGTTGAAAAAAAAAAGGGGGGGGGAGCACCATTCAATCCATTAATCAGTCATGAGCAATAAGTTTAAGTTCAACGCCGGATCAGTTTTCAAGTTTCTCTCCTGCCAAAAAGCTGATCTCTAAATTTCATTGTGAAAGGAACCAATTTTTACACAGGCATCTTGACTCGAATTGAAGTTTTCGCTTATCTAATGTGTATGAGCCGTGCTCTGTGAAAAGCGGGCTAAATGCATCTGCGAAAGGTTTCGACCCAGGTCAGCCTGTGCGGACTGCACAGGCTTACCTGTGCCGAAACTTTTCGCCATTGGTCAATTTATTGTGTGTCAAATGACAAGTCCACCTCATGATTTAGTCAGTTGTTAAAGAAAGTGGATATTACGGATCCATAAGTATGTGATTACTTGTTTGGTACCATGGATCACGGAGATGCATTAAGCCCCCTTTTGCTGGAGCATGGCTCATATATGCATCAAAAGTAGTATTATCACCTTTATTCATGTATTAACCATTTTAAAGGTTTGGTCATACCGAGCTAACGGACGAGTAACGGATAAAAAATCATTTTATCCATTCGTGTCCGTTCGTATCCGTTAGTAGTATTTATGGCACTATGCCGGTCAAATTGCCTGCGGCACTATAAAGGCCAGGCCTTTGTCTTTGACAGTTCAGACTATTGTTAGAGGCCTTTGCCTGTTGGAGGTCAGACTGCCTGTGGCAGTATGACGTAATCTTGTATAACTTTGTCTGGCTTTCGTTGCCTCCCACCTGCCGAGGCTAGATGACAATTCCTAGCGTGTTTAGGCGCGTTTTGACCGATCAGACCGGCGCCCGATTGTATAGAACCGTCTGCAAAAATTCAGACAAAGCATTCGCCATTAAAAATGCATGAGACCTTTCTCTCAAAGAGGTTGCTCTACTAAAAATGCTTTTGTCTGTAAACGCTTTTACCCCCCTTACCATTCAAAGTCTAGTTTTTGTATTCACTTTAATGAATAAAATCGTATGGTGTTTAACGCCGTTTTCAACATTTTTGTTGCACTTATGTCGCTGCGGTAATTGCACCTATCCATGCTTTCCAGCAGTATCTTTTACCAGGGCATCATTTTCTTTCCAAGTCACTGACTGCTGTCTCACATAACCATTATTATGGTCAGCTGTGGTAGAGAAATAAATGCTGTCACAATGACTATTTTCAATCCTCGACCTAGCCAGGGATCGAAGCCACGACCCATCCCAAGTCCTGCACACTAGCTATTTAGGAACTCAGCTTTTAGGTCCTCGCTTCTACTTACTACGATCCCCCAAATAGCGGTGGCATAATATAAAATTCCCTGTTAGTTTGATCATTCCCTCTCTCACAAATTCAACTAGCTGATTTTTTTTATAATTCATGAGACCTTTCGATACTCTCCTGACAGAGTCGGATATCAAAATGATTTAATGTTTGAGAAATGTCGACACTCTTCCACGTGATGTCTGGCGCGATTGTATAATATCGTCTGCAAAAATTCAGACAAAGCATTCGCCTCTCATTAAAAATGCATGAGAAAATGTCGATATTCTTACTAAATAGGTCGCTTTTCGCTGATTAAAATGCGTGATGTCTGGCGCAATTGTATAATATCGTCTGCAAAAATTCAGACAAAGCAATTCCTCTCATTAAAAATGCATGAGAAAATGTCGATATTCTTACAAAATATGTCGCTTTCCGCTGATTAAAATGCGTGATGTCTGGCGCGATTGTATAATATCGTCTGCAAAAATTCAGACAAAGCATTCGCCTCTCATTAAAAATGCATGAGAAAATGTCGATATTCTTACAAAATAGGTCGCTTTTCGCTGATTAAAATGCGTGATGTCTGGCGCGATTGTATAATATCGTCTGCAAAAATTCAGACAAAGCATTCGCCTCTCATTAAAAATGCATGAGAAAATGTCGATATTCTTACAAAATATGTCGCTTTCCGCTGATTAAAATGC
The DNA here is from genome assembly GCA_946811185.2 of Hippopus hippopus. Taxonomy (NCBI): domain Eukaryota; kingdom Metazoa; phylum Mollusca; class Bivalvia; order Cardiida; family Cardiidae; genus Hippopus; species Hippopus hippopus. The sequence continues at coordinate 20,880,325 of OX328098.1, forward strand.
GTGATGTCTGGCGCGATTGTATAGAATCGTCTGCAGAAATTCAGACAAAGCATTCGCCTCTCATTAAAAAAGCATGGAATTTGTAAACACTTTATCAAACGTTTTGTAGATGAATGTACATTTTCGGAGGAATGTGAGAGTCTGTTATGTATTAGTTATTTTTAAAATGAACATTTTAATATCAGATCATACTTATGAAAAGCATTTGTATAACGTATCCTATACAGGAGTTTCTTTTTTTTTCAGTAAAACTGTCTTGCTTAATGCAGTTCAACTGTGTTTGGATTCTCCTGGCAGGCAATATACTGTTGGAAGAAGAGTATATTTTCTAAAGCAATTTAGTTTTTACATAGGGGTTCTAGGTATCAATAAACAATTAAGTAATAAAGTAAAAGTTGTGTGCGTTAGAAATGGCGCAAAGTTTATTGTTGTAACAGCGTTTCCAGATCATTGATGTTGGAACCTCGATTATAGAAAGGTAAGTCCGTTTTACTTCACTAGTTTGTAAACGCTTATAACTCGTTACCATACAAACCCTGGTTTTTACGGTAGTGAGATAAAAGACTTTGAAAATTTAACGAGAATGGGGAGAAAATGAAAGCGTACAGGGGAAAAGAAGAAAGGTTCTCAATGTGCACAATGAAAATCTGCAGTAAATATGATAGTAAAATATGAATCGACCTACCTTTAAAGCGTTGTAATCTATCCCTTTTTACAATATAAAAACATATACACAGTTTTCCCGACACACACTCACACAAACACACATAAACACTATTTTAACGAATTATGGGATTTTCTTTTTACATACATACATGTATTTACACAATTCCACATTTTGATCTACACTTGAATTATTGTAAATTTGATCCCGTGATTGAAACCACGGGCATTCCGTTTGATCTATTTGTGGCAAATAAGTTTGCAGCAGCCAAGAGACATGCGGTTGTTGTAAACCAAAAATTGTTATGTCCATTCCCAATTGGCAATATTGCATGTCCCATCTCGTGGATAATTGTTCCGGCACACTGTCTTTTTGAGTTCATATTACCACAAAAAATGTGTATTTCATTAAATTCAGGACCAGCATACTTTGTGAAGCCATTATCATTCGAATTTTTTTCAGGGTGTAAATAAATGTGTAATTGTTTTTTATCTGTACTTCTTCTATGTAGACAGAACATTAATTGAGCTATAAGTTCTTTACTATATTTTACAAACGCATCATAGGAGTTCAGTTCATTTAAAGCATCGAAAAAAGAATTAACCCTACAGATCATTACTTGGCATCGTTCATCAGTGAACGTGGGTGGTTGGTACGTGATGTCTTCTTTCACCCATTGTGACCCTGAAAAGTGAAATAAAGAGACTCGTATCTCTTTGCACGTGAATGGTCCTATCCCTGTTGTTAAAAGAAAATGTAAAGCTTCTATAAGGTTAATGTCTATCGTATGAAACATAACTATAATCTCCAGCAAATTGAGAATATCCATCCTTCAGTTTCAGTAAAAAGAAGAGGTGCCTAAAATTGAAATAATTATGCTGAAACAAAATTCGTCAGTTTTTCTTTTCAAAATCCTCGATTTAACAATGTGCTACTTTTGTGCAATCAGACACTGTTTGATATTAAATCTAAAGTGACTTTTCCGTTTTGAAAAATTTAAAACATTTGCAGAAAAACACCTGGCTTTTAATTTTTGCATATATATGTACATGTAAGTCTAATTTGTAACAATTGTTTACCTAATGTTACAAATTGCAATCAAGTTTTGAGTGATAAAATCTTTTTGAATTTACGCCGAACGTCGATTTTCAACTTTTATCTCTATATGAGATAATTTGTCAGATAAAATGTCATTGAGCATGTTCTTATCATCTATGATCAAATTCAAATATGAATTTCGTTTAAAATGCGAGAAAAATATCCATTTTTTGACTAAAGAAATGACTTTAGCGGATGCCTTTTACCCCGATTTCATATATTGCATTCCATACAAGTGTTGCTGTATGTCATTTTAAATAAAAAAAAAAAAAAAATCGAATTAGGTATAGAGGTATTAGAGATCACTTGTCAGATAAAATGTCATTTAGCATGTTCTTATCATCTGTGATCAAATTTGAAAGTGAATTTCGTTTAAAACGCGATAAATCCATTTTCTGACTAAAGAAATGACTTCAGCGGATGTCTTTTACCCCGATTTCATATATTACATTACATACTACTGTCGCTATATTTCATTTTAAATCAAGAAATAAAAATTTTCAAATTAGGTATAAAGGTATTGGAGATAACTTGTTAGATAAAATGTCATTGAGCCTGTTCTTATCATCTATGATCAAATTCGAAAGTGAATTTCATTTAAAACACGATAAAATCCATTTTCTGACTAAAGAAATGACTTCAGCGGATGCCTTTTACGTCGATTTCATATATTGTATGCCTGTATTATATATACACACACACACACACACACACACACACACACGACAGATGCTACAGAAAATGAGATTACAGAACGATGATGGCATATCTAAAAATAGCTCTTTCTCGAAACGAGGCTAATGGAGAGTATATAAGAAGACACACTAGCTAACATACCTTTTCTGTTTTCAGATTTCAATCGAGCAACATGGACGCTATGGCTGAAATAATGGATGTTATGATAAACTCTTACACGGATCCGGATGAGCTAATGGACTTTGCAACGACCATGGGGATCCAGGATTCCGTGTCTGTAAGACTTAGACTTTTCCAGCTGAGACAGCAGGAATATGATAATGAGTTTATCGAAGAACAAATGGACTTGGTGCTTCAAACCCTAGGTGGACGGATCCAGACTCCGGTTACTTTTAACGAGGAGGAGGACATGGGCGTATCGCTAGAGTATGTACAAATACAGGAGGAAATTGATGGAGCTGTCAAAGCAAGGTTTGTGTTTGGAAGATGGTGATTGGGACGATCCATTTGTTCAGACAGGGGGAGGGGAAGAGCCACGGGCGGGACCCTCCGGTCTACAGAACGACAACAAACTGAAATACACAATGAGAAAGAAGGCCACCCGCACATATGCCAAAAATGCAGCAATAGATACAACATATCAAGTAAAATTGGATGAGCGGTACAATGGTCAGCGGTTAATAGACGTGAGGCAGGGTCTTCATGACATGATCCAGGCAGCCCTTAACGAGGCCCGAGGACACCTACAGGGGAATGATCTAGGTCGTGTCGTGATACATCACGATGCTTTGCACAACCCTGTTGTCGTCCCTTTACAGAAGTGGGATACCCTTGACGCTAATAGAGTTATGGAGATCCTCGAAAAGGTACTCAATAGTAACCAGGAACTTTCGATCAATGAGACCTTTGATATAATAATAGGGACCATTGACCTACCTAAAGGAGGCGCGCGAAAACATATCTTACGTATTAAAGGTGAAAACACTTCATTGGATTTAAAACGCTCGGTAGTGACTATTGAGAATGAAGATAAAATGTGTATGGCAAGGGCCATTGGAGTCAGCTGGGCAAAATTAAAGAGGTGTACCAAGGAAGAATGGGAGGAGGTAACGAAAAACAGACAGGGAAAAAGTAGCTTGGAGTTGGTCTTAGAATATCAAAAAGCCCCCTTGTCTTACTATAACGACCTTGTCAACAAGAAGAAGAAACACCAAGGACAGCTGGCAAGGGCTCTGTGTAAGATGGCAGGCGTACCCATAGACCGAACAGCTAGTCTCAACGATGTGGAGGCGTTTGAGAAAATCCTAGGCGTACGCGTGATGGTCATCAGCGCTCGCCTAGGCAATAAATTTATTACTAGTCCTAGCAGTGACGAGCGTCCCTGTATCTACGTGTACTTGGTGGACGACGACCACTTTCATGCCATAACAAACATCACCGGTTTTTTTAGCGACTCCTATTTTTGCGAAAAATGTCTCAAACACTATAGTAATAGGGAATATCACCAGTGTGCAGAAAAATGTATAGTGTGCAAGAGGGACCACTGCCCTAAAACGAACCAGACAAAAAGCAATTCAAATATTGTTGTAACCAACCCAAGTAAAATATGTAGAGATAAAAGAAAGAGGAAATTGTATAATAGAGAAGAAAAGAAAAGTTATCAAATGGTGTATACAAAGCGAAGGAAACTAGACAATTATGACACTGTACCATATGGATATGACTGATTTTTTTTTTTTTTTTTTTTTTTTTTTTTTTTTTTGTCATTGTAGAGTTTTTTTCTTTTTTCGTTCGTGGGTTGTTCAATGTCAATCATTTTTCAAAAAAGTGTTAGTCATTTTTCAAAAAGTGTCACTCATTTTTCAAAAAGTGTCACTCGTTTTTAGGTTTTTATACTTTTACAGGTAAATTCCCATAGGGTCTGTTTCAAAAAGTGTCACTCATTTTCATAAAAGTGTCACTCATTTTCAAAAAAGTGTCACTCATTTTCAAAAAAGTGTCAGTCATTTTTCAAAAAGTGTCACCCGTTTTCCAAAAAGTGTCACTCGTTTTTAGGTTTTTATACTTTTACCGGTAAATTCCCATAGGGTCTGTTTCAAAAACTGTCACTCATTTTCATAAAAGTGTCACTCATTTTCAAAAAAATGTCAGTCATTTTTCAAAAAGTGTCACCCGTTTTTAGGTTTTTATACTTTTACAGGTAAATTCCCATAGGGTCTGTTTCAAAAAGTGTCACGCATTTTTCATAAAAGTGTCACTCATTTTCAAAAAAAGTGTCACTCATTTTCAAAAAAAAAGTGTCACTCATTTTCCTAAAAGTGTCACTAATTTTCAAAAAAGTGTCACTCATTTTCCTAAAAGTGTCGCTTATTTTTCAAGATACCAACTGTTGTTTATTTTATTGTGTTAACGTTATAATTGTATTGCTTATAAATAAAAAATTGTAAGAATGAGTTTCTTTTTGTGTTTTGAGTTAATCTAACGTAAGAATATGACAGAAACTCCCGAAAAAGAAACGTTTTTACGTTTCCCTAAACCTGACGAAGAAAGCCATAGTGACAAGTGGCATTTACTGGGCACCCGTGTCCCACAAGCAGAGATTGTCTACTTTTGTCAGATGATCATAGTGTACATCATTATTATTACGTCCATCATTAACCTATCAGTACAAAACGGGTCGACCGAGCTTTGGGTATCACTCTTGAGTAGCAGTATCGGGTACGCTTTGCCTAACCCTAAACTTAAAAAATAATGACCGTCCCTCTTCCATTCAAACCATGTTCTAGTATGTGTATTAGCGGATAAACTGGCAGTGGTAAAACCCAATGGGTGTACCGCTTTTTGAAACAAGTAAACCTCATGTACGGACGAGACCCCCCTTCTCATATTCTCTATTGCTACGGTATCCATCAAGACTTGTTTGATGTCATGGAGAGTTCCATTCCAAACTTTGACAGTAAGCAAGGACTACCTACTGCAGAAGAATTGGATGAATTCACAAGAGACAAAAAAACACAAGTTAATCATTTTAGACGACCTAATGCACGAGGTCATGCGGAGTAAATAAATGGAGTTACTGTTCACCCAAGGCTGCCATCACAGAAAAGTATCGGTGATTATGATCACACAAAACTTATACCCTGGGGGTAAACATGCCAGAACTATTGCTTTGAATACCTGGTACCTGGTGCTTATGAAAAATATTCGTGACATATCTCAAGTAGGAGTGCTAGGACGGCAGCTTTATCCAGGTAAATCCGGAGTGTTTATGAAGGCTTACGAAGATGCCCTTAATACGAGACACAGTTATTTCATAGTGGACATGTCCCCTTACTCCGACGACAAGTACCGTTTAAGGACTCGTATATTTCCCAACGAAGATCCTATTGTGTACCGTTTGACGTAAGAATGGAAATAAATAGCTTATAAGAATACAATATGGTAGAACTAATTAAACAGCAACGTCACTTTTTATATTTAGTGGCCAACACTACAGCCGACCAGAGAAAAGCGCTTTTAAAAACTATTACCCGTCAACAACTAAGGGCGCTTAGTCAAATTGCGTACAACATTATCCGGTTCAAAGGTAGATTGACACTTACGGAAAAAGCCACCTTAAAACGGCAGAGACGCTTTATTTACTTGCTTGGAGATCGTAACACGGGGTTTGTTCAAAAGAAGGAAGCTATCCAACATAAACAACGTATTATCCATACATTGGTGAAGATCGCTTCAGCCTACTTACAACCCGTATTACAGTAATGGAGAAATACGTATTAGTGCCTTTCGAAAAGTTTGAGCGATTGAAAAAACTATCTGGGAGACAAGATGATCAGCAGAGAGAGGAAAGGGAAGATACCTCGAAAAAGAAGAATAAGAAATTAACACTATTTCCTCCGGGACTTAGAGAGAAGAAACGAAAGAAAGATATAGACTGGATTTCTTATTAAATAACAACACGACAATTTCATGATTTTATATTTTTATTAACAGAATAATACAATAAAAGTATACAAGAAGGCATGAGTCATTCTGTGTGGGGTTTTTTTTTTCATTATTTCCCTCCGTATTTATTGTATATACACATTTCTCGCTTTATCGATTGTAAGTATTTCTGGAAAAGTAGCGTACAGCAACAATGTCACACTCTCTGGTAAAGGTTTAGCAAATTTGATTTCCAGACGGCAAAGACCTCTTCTTTTTGTGTTGAAACAATAGTAGGGATCGATATCCAGCACATATAGGCAGTATCCTTGCTTGTACTCTTTGTATGTGATGTTGATATCATTTCTACAGGAAGTGAGGGTCTGATAACAGTCGGTGAAATGATTTCCTTCAAAATTAGGTTGCAAAGGTTGCGATGGTACGGATTGGCCATCAACGAAGACACCGAGGTAACTGCAGTCGTAATGTTTCAGGTTGAATGGGTTTGTTTTGTAGTCTCCGTTATATGAAACGCTCGGAACCGTCCCTATGATGATTTTGTTTGGCACCCTACCTTGAAATATATCGTCTGCGTGAAAACTATATTGTCCTTGCGCTATTGAGGTTGTTTTTATCTCTGAGCGGAAATAAGGGTACATAGCGGGAGTGTCCTGAATCATTTTGTCGTGAGCCAGAAGCAAATCGTTCTGTAACCGCTGAATACAGAGCTTGAAACGGGCGTCAACGATTTGCACCTTTTAATTCGGAGTAAACGCATCTGTAATGATTCGAAAGGCATCGGATGCTTGCCAAAATTTAAGCCCCATTTGCACTCCGTTAATAAGCAACTTGGGTTGTTGAAACAAGTCCACCGGGATACTTCCTTCCAGATCTATAATTTTACCACCCTTGGTCTTTTCATATCTTTGGAATAAACCGGTATTTGATCCAGTTTTGGGGTCGCTATCGTCCAGATTCCGATAATCCTTGTAGAATAATTGACTGGTCAGAAAAGCTTCCTGTATAGATTGATTGGTATTTAATAAGGTGTCAATGTAGGCCTTATACGGATGCGTGGTTCCGCTATTCGGGAGTGGTTTTTGTTGTAAATGAATGTCCAGCTGTCTGAAAATGGTGTGCAAGGGTAAATTGATTAGTCCCAGCGTATCATCTTCTGACACGGGTGTACCGTCTTGTAAGGTGAGTCTCAATTTCAGCCTCAATTTACATTCCTTCAAGTTGATGTAGGCGCTGGCCTGTGGTGGTATATTAAATTCCAAGCTCGATGAAGAATCGGTTACCGGATTAATGGGTCGGAATTCGATCCAATCTTTCGATAACAATGACGAATCTTTCGGGATCGGATTAAATAACGATAATTCTTCACTGTGCTGAATTTTACTATTCATGCTAATTTTTCAAAATGCCCAGTCGGGATCTTTGCGATACGTTTTGTGAGTCTTCTTACGCTTGATATTCTTACGATCTTCGTCAACACCGTTCTTACGTTTTATTTGAGATTTTGCCCTATCAACTACTTCGGCTAATGGGCTCACCATTTTTACCTGAGGAGTTTTGACTTTTTCAAGTTTTTCTTCCATATCTCGCAGCAGTTTATTCTTTTCTTCTAGTATTTTCTCCAAATTCCTTATTTGATCTGGGATGTGGTCTTTCGGTTTAAAATAGTCAATCCAATACTCCACATCTTCTTTGTACGGAACCCATTTCTGTAGTTTTGAATCAAAGACGTCTATGGAACCCATCATTTCTTGAAATGAAGGACACAGTGAAAATCGTTCGAATTCAAATCAATCGGTTTTAAATCTTCGCCTTTTAACGACAGCCTAATAGTGTTAAATTTCTTGACACTCACGGGTCTATAACGTCGATGAAGACATTCCGTAAATTTAAATTTCTTGTATCTTGTTTCGATTTCTATATTGGTGAGAACGGGTTGTAACTTATTCCTGACAAACGTTTCCTCTATAATGTCACAATTCAAATACAACCGCTTACTTCGAGGTGTAAAGTCGCAGGTCAATGACGATTCTACCAGAGCACATAACCAACTTCCTTCTAAAATATAGTCCTTAGAAAACTGGAACAAGAAATCTGCGTTATTCTTACGTATATCGATAGATTCTGCGGAATTTAAATACAAGTAAAACTCTGTCATTCTTCTCTCCTTGTTCTCAGTTCGTCTAGTATAGTAGGAATGAGATAAACTGGGCGTAATAAAATGGGTATAAATGAATGAAATCGTCGAAGTAAAGTCTTCTTACGGCTTGATGAAACGTTATTTGAGCATAGTGTGCGTAACAATAGTCTCCTTCTTTCAAAAACTTGAACATCTCTTCTCATTGGATTAATGACTCCATTAAGTATACGTTTTGCCACCTCGATGATAGCCTTTAGTTGACGATTCGTTAAATTCTGCAGTAAATTCTTCCTTACCGTTGTTTCGGTCTCTTGTAGGTGAAGTAAATAAGCGATTTGTAGATAGACTGTAGAGTTTTCCATGATTGAATCGGTTAAAATACTCATTCCTTCTTACGCGTATAGAGTTCGAGTTCAATTAGTGTGGGACAAACAACCTCGTCCTCTTTTTGTGAAGAGGTTACACCCGTTATGACCACTTTCCCTGTATGAAAACAACAAAAATGCACCCCTTCCCTTTTAAAGTTAAGAGACGGAAATAACTGGGGTTCGTATACGACATCTTTATCGACAGACAAACGCTTCAAATCCAAATCCGAACTGAGGGTATGGCTCATAGACATGGTTAAAAGTTTCACGTCCGATAAATTCACGGGATATCCACAATTCTGTAGCAGTCTCGCATATTTCCGTATTCGTTCGTACCCCTCTCTTTTACTCGAAACTTTGCCGTTACAGTTGATAATACCGTTAGAAAACACTAAACAGTTTCCTCCAGCTTTTCTGTGCTGCCATATCAGTCCGGGAAATCGTGCTGGATCATACCGTACATTCGTTATTTTGTAGCAGAGTTGTCTTAAATCAATAGGACAATTGAGTTGAGCACTGTAGACCACGTTTGTGATGATCATGATCGTTTGACTGTCTAGACATAAATGATAGAACATTGCTAGTTTTCAGCCTCTTTTTATATTCTCGGTTGTTTACGAGTATTGCGTAATATCAGTTTCCGGTATCCAGCTGTCATACTTTTTTGGCCAGTGTAACCAGCGCACCAGGACTTCCTGTTTCTTATTGCGTGTCCTTCTTTTCAAAATTTTTTCGATGCTAAAGTCGGTACCGTCGTCAACGTTTATGGCTTGTAATTCTTGTTCGTAAAATGTACCATCAATTTCATCGTTGTCCCAGTCTACTAACGTGTAAATTGGAAGTCCTTGTCTTTTGAAACGTGATCTGATTTTGAAAATCTCCCCTGTCCATTTTTGCGAGTATTCTCTGTCAAATACGGACCTGATGTGCGACAATCGTACAGTCTGACCGATTTTATATTTGAATTTTTTTATAACGGGCTTTTCTCCTTTGCTTCCTTTGGTTCTAATGAGATACTGTTGAAGATGACTTTCCCCTTCATTTTCCACGGAAATTGCTGCTGGGTTTTCTCCAAGACTCCTGTGGGTAGTGTGATTGTAACTATGTACAAAATCCTATAAAATGTCAATGTATCTACTGGTTCTGTTTTTGAGCAGGTATCGACAAATCTTGTGTTTTAGCGTTTTAATAACTCTTTCGGCGTAATTCGCTTTTGTTTCCGTATTATATGCGTACATATGATGTATACTTTGACTATTTAAATATTTATTTACTTCTTTGCTTCTAAATTCCATTCCTCTGTCCGTACGAATTGTGTTTGGCTTTTTGGGGCCTGTCAGTATACGTTTCAATGCTATGACTACATCAGCGCCTCGCTTACTCTTAACAGGTTGAGCATAAAGAAAACGAGAAAATACATCGATAACAATCAAAATGTATTTCACACCTTCGTTATGCTTCTGTAAATTGGCCATGTCCATAAGATCCATGTCCCATTGACTGTCGATGCCATTTACAATCACCCTGGAACGTTTAAAGCGGCGTCTAGCACCCCTGGTCAGAGAATACGCTTCTTGATTCTGCAACCATCGGCGTATTCTGTGCCTACCAATTTTGTATTTACCCTCGTCTTTAACATGTTGATAGAGTTTTTCAGGACCACCAAAGCTAGCGGGAGATTTAAAGTCAAAATACAAAGAAGACAAATATTGTTGCCAGTCAGACATGTTTATTTATTACATAGACATCCATACATTCTTACTACAGCAAATAGAAATAGTAAATAGAGAGGTTTCTTTCGTTTTCTATGTACAAGTCAACGAGCCTTTCAACACCCTCCGCAGCGTCTCTTCGCAATTGTCTGTATCTCAACCACAATTCGAAGTCATTCATTGTTGTCACAAATATAAGAATGAGTCCGAACATGTTCACATCGGTTTTAGAAAAAGGCTGAATTCAAAGCACTCCAGTTATATGTAGAACCGTCACGGGACAATCTTCCATTGGTAACAGACGCGTTTCGTTGTGTATCACACCTTGAAGTGATTTGACTCGTGTATCCCGTCATTTTCAAATATATACAGGACGGAGACCATTTCTCGTGCTCTTCCCAAGGATCGTCCTTTTCCTCCCATGACATTATGTTGACACCACAGGCAACACACGTCACTTTATCTGTAGTACCGGTGTAAAAGAAGCCCGCTTTTGCTAATGACCATTTCTCAGGCTTTATTTGCTTCGACCAGTGTTCATACGTTTGTAGTCTATCTTCGCATAACATCAAGGCTGGCTTCGAATATGCAGTCGCTTTTGTAGAATCTTTGAACATGGTGCTTATTAATGTGATGTTAATTCTGTCAATCGCTCAGGACTATTTACCAGTTTCCGTTATCGTTAGGGTTACATTCAGAACACCGCAACGCCCCTAACTGGTTCATATGATCACTTTGAAGGTAACAGGGAATGACAGCGTCCAACTCCGGTAGATTCCTACCAATCTCTGACACATGTTTTTTAAGAGAGTTATATTCAGTGGGTCTTAAGCAGATACCCTTTTTGGTCGGTACCACTTCATTGTCTGGTTTCCAATACTGTCTTATATCTACACAAACGCTGTTTTCACCGATACTGCAATAAACGTTTCCTCCTAGGTGAGCGCTGTATGCTCGTTTACCGTGTAATGCTTGATCAACAAACTCAGAGGCATCTACCAAATTCTTCCATCTCATAAGCGTAAGACTAATGCCTTTCTTAGTAGGTTTGTCTTCCTGCCATTCCCTGATATCGACTCTCAGTTCACCCCTCCATTCACTGACCTGTACGTAGCGTTCGTTACCGAGACTAAATTTACATCTAACCATGTTGCTGATTCGAGTGTCAAAACTCTTATGACTCCAAACACGAAATTCAGCTTTCTAATATAGTCACAAAGTCTCTTCTGATTGGTCAGTTTGTTCTTCCATCTGACCAGTTGATTATTCGCTGGTCTGATCTGTTGTTATCAAAACGTGCCTGAACACGTTTGAAATTGGTAGTGAAAATGATAATGCTTTGTCTGAATTTTTGCAGACGATATTATACAATCGCGCCAGACATCACGCATTTTAATCAGCGGAAAGCGACCTATTTTGTAAGAATATCGACATTTTCTCATGCATTTTTAATGAGAGGCGAATGCTTTGTCTGAATTTTTGCAGACGATATTATACAATCGCGCCAGACATCACGCATTTTAATCAGCGAAAAGCGACCTATTTTGTAAGAATATCGACATTTTCTCATGCATTTTTAATGAGAGGCGAATGCTTTGTCTGAATTTTTGCAGACGATATTATGCAATCGCGCCAGACATCACGTGGAAGAGTGTCGACATTTCTCAAACATTAAATCATTTTGATATCCGACTCTGTCAGGAGAGTATCGAAAGGTCTCATGAATTATAAAAAAAATCAGCTAGTTGAATTTGTGAGAGAGGGAATGATCAAACTAACAGGGAATTTTATATTATGCCACCGCTATTTGGAGGATCTTAGTAAGTAGAAGCGAGGACCTAAAAGCTGAGTTCCTAAATAGCTAGTGTGCAGGACTTAGGATGGGTCGTGGCTTCGATCCCTGGCTAGGTCGAGGATTGAAAATAGTCATTGTGACAGCATTTATTTCTCTACCACAGCTGACCATAATAATGGTTATGTGAGACAGCAGTCAGTGACTTGGAAAGAAAATGATGCCCTGGTAAAAGATACTGCTGGAAAGCATGGATAGGTGCAATTACCGCAGCGACATAAGTGCAACAAAAATGTTGAAAACGGCGTTAAACACCATACGATTTTATTCATTAAAGTGAATACAAAAACTAGACTTTGAATGGTAAGGGGGGTAAAAGCGTTTACAGACAAAAGCATTTTCAGTAGAGCGACCTCTTTGAGAGAAAGGTCTCATGCATGCGAATGCTTTGTCTGAATTTTTGCAGACGGTTCTATACAATCGGGCGCCGGTCTGATCGGTCAAAACGCGCCTAAACACGCTAGGAATTGTCATCTAGCCTCGGCAGGTGGGAGGCAACGAAAGCCAGACAAAGTTATACAAGATTACGTCATACTGCCACAGGCAGTCTGATCTCCAACAGACAAAGGCCTCTAACAATAGTCTGAACTGTCAAAGACAAAGGCCTGGCCTTTATAGTGCCGCAGGCAATTTGACCGGCATAGTGCCATAAATACTACTTCCGTTTTATGTCCGTTTCTTATCCGGTGAATCCGCTACTTGTCCGGCGACGTCCGGTGATGTCCGTTCCGTCCGGTGGGAAGTTTTGAGCATGTTCAAAAATTTCCATCAGACATAACGGACAGACACGTGCAAATGACAGACTTTGGGTGCATCTGACTATTTATACCCTCGGCATGTCACGTGACCGGTACGTTCCTGGTACGTTGTTGTTCGGTACATTTCCGTTCATCGTACGTTGGAAGAACGTTTTGTCCGGTTCTCATGCGTTGCACTTCCGTTTTATCCGGTTCAAGTTCGTTACTCGTACGGTGATATCCGTTAATAGACCGTTTATTATCCGGTACATATACGGTAAACGTGCGTTTTTTCCGTTACATGTGCGGTACTCGTGCGGTAATTGTGTGGCTTCTTCGCTCCACACACCGATCGCGTGAGTCTTGCGAGGCAGAGGAGATGAATTTTGTCACCGGATAACCAAATTCTGCATATTTTTGTCCGTTTTCCCTCCCTTACATAACCGTTAGCCGGTCTGACCAAGCCTTTGCCAATTAATTTCGTGTCTTTTACGAACCCGATGAAGTTTGGTTTTGAAAACATAATGTGAAAAGGAGAAAATGCTGTTAGACAAAATTTTCCCCCTTTCTTAACATTGATTTTTTTTTTTACCCTTTTAAGGTAAATTCCACCATTTGCACTAAATTCAATTTACCGTCCTCAGATGCTTTGAATTCGGACTCGTGTGAGATTTTGTAGTTTGGTAAAGAATTATTCAAAATCTTCAACCAAACGACAAAATTGTAGACTTGTGCAAATTGCGGAAGACGCAGAAAATACGACTCAAATAATGGAATTCATCTGTAATAGGATAGAAAACATTTTGGGAAAAGTAAAACAAAATGTTGGTTACCGGTATTTTCTCCTTTTCCCACATTTTTATATAAATGGCCTTCTTTTCAGGGTCGTTTACACTCGCGATTTTGTGGTAAAGGTCGCCTCCTGCAAATCTCATGGTTTCAGGACGCAAACTTAAAGTGGCATCTAACCAGATTTCTTTTTTGTTTTTTGAGAAAATCTGAATTGTATGAGTGATTGTATGATGTTTATGCCGCTTTTCAACATTATTTCAGTAATATCCCGGCGGCCAGTGCACCTATCCATGCTTTCCTGGAGTTTCTGTTACCAGCACAATATTCTTTCCAAGCCACTGGCTGCTTTCCCACATTACCATCGATACAATGATCAGCGGTGAGAGAGGAATAAACCATGCATATTTATTCGATGATAAAATTATCGTTAAACCAACCATTAAAGGGAAAAAACTCATACTGCGACATTCAGAAAGAAATTGGCAGTTACCTCCCTTCAAACGTGCTATTAATTTCCGGCTGGGTCATATCAAAGCGCTTTTATCTGTGATCAAAGCGAAAGTTTAGATGATAAGATAGTAGTAGCAGTAATATTGTAGGGGAAAAAAACCTGAAGCGGGTATTCGTTTACATAGCAACATATTGGTAGACCTTTCTAAGGATAAATGATTATTATTGATTTTGCTTAACCCTTCAACTGCTATATAGGAGAAATAAAATTTTCAAGCCGGTAGTAAAAACTATAATTTTGCTTTTTCAGTTATTTTTTGCGGGAAAATCATATCCGTAACGGAAAGTGTAGATCCAAGATCGGACTGCACTTTCTGTGCAGTCTGATCTTGACCTACACTGTCCGCAAAAAAGTCCTTGAGTCGCGCTTGGCAACCTGAGGGTTAAAAGGTGAAATACAAAACGTCATCCAATACTGATTGATTGACAGTGCAAATGAAGTCAATTAAAGTTCAGCCGATTTCTGTCAGACTGATGTTTTTCTTAACCTCTCTAAACGATGCTAAGCCCGACTTCAGGGAATGTTTTGCGGACACTGTAGATCAAGATGAGACTGCACAGAACGTGTAGTGTGAACTTAGATCTACACTGTCCGTTACGGCAAGATTTATTCAGCGAGAAAAATTGTTGCCTAGTGACGATCTGGTTACCGTTTTTATAATGAAAGAATGAAAGAATGAATGAATGAATGAATGAATGAACGAACGAACGAACGAACGAACGAACGAATAAACGAACGAACGAACGTACTTACGTACGAACCGGACCGAACAGACGAACGAACGAACGAATGAATGAATGACAAAGTGGATTTCTTAACGGCAAACCATACCTAAATTACCTGGTTAGTCAGATGACAGTTTACTGTAGCTTAAAGATCGAATTACTGGTCCGGTTTGTTTAGTGAATAATCTATTAATTTTGGGGTTGCCTAAGAAATTACCACTGTGTAGTACGCGTCAAGTGGTCTTTATGAGAAACCTAGGATTCTATTACCTGCTAATTAACATGACGAACTTAACTGTAGGATAGAGTTCGGTCACATAAAATGGTATGCACCACGTGGTGTAATGAAATATAGCGAGCCTGGCCAGTCAGGTCATGGCATTAAACTGGACCATTTTACCAGCAATCACATGATTATCGTGGTACCAGAGAAAATGCCACCGTGAAGTATACACCTAGTGGTTGTATGGAATATTAATATTTTGGGGAAAATTCATGGCTAGCAACATATTTGGCTCTAAAAGTGTTTTGACTCTCCCCGGACCCCGGAGACAACCTTGGAATGGAAATTGAACCTTTGTCTGCCCTCTACACATTCAACGACCTAAGCACTCGGCAACGTCAGACCCACACGTTAATACAGACATGGTACAAAGCTAAATATGTCATTTGTACAAAACATAACTTGCGTTTTCTACAAAGATATTCACCGCGCCTTATACGTTGGTCTTTTCACTGTCAATATCATGACGTATTCTACACAGTGATCTAGTTTCTGTTTGTCTCTTCATTATCAATCTATCGTGACGTATTCTACACAATGATTTTGCATCCTATTAAGTCAACTGGACACGGAATTTAATTAGCATACCACCTTTGCCCTCTAGATTTTGAGGATGTGTTAAGTGCTTCTTGTGGACAGTGTAGTTCCAAGATCAGACGTCATAGAACGTGCAGTGTGATCTTGAGTCCGAAATTTTGCGAGAATACTCTGACCAAAAGTTCATGTAGGCCGTGGTACCGGAGTACCTTGGTTCCCTTTTTATACATAATGAAAGAACCCCTTTCATTCATTCATCAACATAAGCCTTAACCTTTATCCCACCTTAAGCGATCGTTGATGAATTCGGCGACAAGTGTAGAACAAGATCATTATGCACATACCAACAGTGTGATCTCGGCCCACATATTCTGTGTTGGTGGTTTGACCAATTTCATCCCCAATTAAATGTCAGACTAAAAGGAATTGATTTGACTTGTAACATAGATTTAGATAGATATCCGGCCTAACATTTAAACAGCTTACTGATGATAAATAAAAATAAAATTGAGCCATGATCTGTGAAATGGGAGTTTGACGCTTCTGTAAAAAGTATCGACACATGTCAGCCTGCGCAGTCCGCGCAGGCTGACATTGGTCGAATTTTTTTGTTCTTTTTTAATTCTCTGTATGTCCAAGAACCATTCTACATCAGGATTCAGCCGGTTGTTAGAGAAAATGTTGCGATTTTAATTCTTAACCGAGAAAATCTCAGCGCGTCGAACAGTGTTGTTTTGTGCAGCCTGCTCTTGATCTACGACGTTCAAAAGCGCATATTGACTCACTCTAAGAAGCCGAAGAGTAATCTTGTTCTTTGCCAATTTAAAGTAACAATAATGGACAAATGTAAACAAAGCGGGTGTTTAAATGCATTTGAATTTATATCATACCATTTAAAAGTATAGAAATTATTGTGAAGATGACAATATGTCATTGTACGGTCGGTCCAAGTGTTAGTCGTTGACAGAGAAATTAATTTCAAAACTGGGTTAAAACCTGCCAGGTAGCTGTGTCTTTTGTTTACTATTTGAGTGATTTTAAAATTCTTTTTTTTTTTCTGCCAGCGACTAACATATGGCCCGACCACACGATAACAGACTGTCATCTCCACAGTATTTTCCACACTTTTAAATGGTATGATTTAAATTTAAATGTATTATGACACCTGCTTTGATATTTTGGCCTTTACTGGGCCTTTAATGTATTTGTCATTTTTTCGAGATCTAACGGTAACTTTCCGCTGCAGTTGAAGACTTTCAGTTATTAGTTACCCGGAATCGGACGGTGCAGATAAAAAATCAGACTGCACTTTCTGTATAGTCTGATCTTGATCTACGGTGTTCACAAAAGTGCCTTGACTCGCCCTTAGCAGCCTATGGGGGAAATCTAAGGCTGAAAAACTAATGAAATCGACACTGTTTAGAGGTCTAATTTTGTAAATGTATAATTTCACTTCAATTGAAGATGATTTTAATCATAGTTTAGTATCAAGTAATGGACGGTGTAGATCCAAGAATAGACTGCACGTTCTGTGCAGTCTGATCTTGAACTACACCGTCCGCAAATAGCATCGACAGTGAAAGAGTTAAAACAAGGCTAATTTGCAAACAGGCACGTCTTGCTATCCAATGACCAAAGCCCCAAGTATTTAATCTATTATAATAAATTAACCCTTTACCAAACGATTCCGAGTTTTAAACCTTAGACAGCTAAACGCGACTCACTGACCCTTTGCGGACAGTGTAGATCAAAGATCAGACTGCACAGAACGTGCAGTCTGATCTTTGATCTACACTGTCCGATAAGGACATATTCCCCCCCCCCCCCCAAAAAAAAAAAATTACCTTTGAAACAGCAAAATTTTTGGGTTTTACTATCGGCTTAAACGTTTTATTTAATTTATCTAGTAGGATAAGGTTTAAAGACCTTGATAACAAGCATTTTCTTTTTTCGTTTTCTCACAATGTTTCAAAGAACGAATCCGCCCACTTGAGACATACTTAATTTGTTGTCTGTAGATGCTTTGACATAGGAAGAGTGTAAAATTTTACCGTGTGATAAAGGTTTTACAGGTTTTCCTACGGATGCAGTTATTTATGCCACCTGCATTTAACATCGATCGAAAACACCGTGGGATAAAGAGCGGATGGTTGCTTTAAACGGTTTGCTCCTTTTGCCAAAATGTATTCCATATCTTTAGAAATACATTTCTTAGCCCTTCAGAAATACTTTAACCTTAGGCTTCTAAGCGCGACTTACTGACCTTTTGCGGACAGCGTAGATCAAGATCAGACTGCACAGAACGTGCAGTCTGATCTTGGATCTACACTGTCCGATAAGAAGATATCTTTCCCCCGAAAATAACGTTGAAATAGAAAAAAATGGGTTTTTACTATCGGCTTGAAAGTTTCATTTTTTTTATGTAGCAGGATAAGGGTTCAGTATGATTTGTTTGTTTATCACCGTTTGTTTGTTGCTTTAAGATGTTTTCAACAATATAGCAGTTATAGTACATACATGTATTACATCGGACAAGGTACCTTTCTTTGCATTATACCATCGCCCTCCTCCCTCTTCCGAAAATGACCTTTTACGTCTTGCAACAGGTAGATAAATAGATAGATAGATAGATCGATAGATAGATAGATAGATAGATAGATAGATAGATGGATGGATGGATGGATGGATAGATAGATAGATAGACAGATAGATAGATTCTTTATTGACAAGTACAATGTACATAGTCACAAACGTCACAAAACATGTATAATACAATATCAAGGTCATTTTAAACTAACCATGAAATATGAATGTTACTGAGAAATACATAACTAAAAAAAATAGTTTCTGGAAATCTTGAAAGGGGAAAGAAGAAGAAAAGAAGGCCGTTATTTCAATAAAAGGGGAATAGTAGTTTTCTAGAAGTGTAGATGAACTAACTATCAACTGCATTCTCTGTGTGAAAAAGAGAACTTTTAAAAACATTGTTGTAGAAGGAGAAATTGCTCTTGACCAGCAATTTCTTTGCTCACAACGTTGTTTTCACTCTGAAACCAAGTTTTAATTCTTTACCACGCAATCCCGAAGCTTTACGACCCTAAGAAAAAAGTTTTAAAAACTTTGTAGGAAAAGGAGAAAATGCTGGTTACCAACATTTCCTCCTTTTCCCACGTTTTCTACACTTTCACAGACAATTATTATCATTTTACGTGAATTGAATTTTCCATCTGCAAAGGAATTAAATTTGGACCAGTCTTGAATTTTGTCTTTGGTAAAGATTTTAACCTTAATCTCTGTTGATACTATTAGTAATTTGTGTTTTTTTTTACAAGGATTTTATTCCAGGTCGGCAGCGGCTAGCTTGTTTCAGCGGATAGAGTAAACAGGTGCCCCGCCCCTTAACGCCTATTGAAATCCATTGTTGCATCTGCTATATTACTAACGGTCTCGCTGTGGTTTAATGTAGACGGCGGACGTTACACTGGAATTTAAACAATTCACACAATTAACATGAAGAAATCAGTTTTATAGTAAGTGAACTAGCGAATTATCATGGTTGCTGTTGTTGTTAGTCGTAGTTGTACTAGTAGGCTAGTAGTAATGATTGAATTGATTTTGAACACGAATTTAGATTAATATGATTTTAGTATAAACATAGACATATTGATTGAATTTGCGTTTATTTATCGTCGCCACCGGTTGCGTATATGGGCGACGCCCCCTGAAGGCTGTTTGTAAAGTTACGGGGAATGGTGCAAGAAATAGGACGAAACCCATCCTAATTTACGTCTGGTTCTTTAACGTGGTCTGGGTGTATAGCACTGTCACACGGGACCTCGGTTTAACGTCTCATCCGAAAGACTATTACTATTTTTAGATAGCCAGCCGATGGAATCGAACTCACACCCTTAAGTGACCCGACACATTACGTTCACGAGTCTTACGCTCTACCAACTGAGCTATGCGGGCTGGTCAAACTTAGACATATACCCAATGTTCTGTAATAACGAGCGAAGCTCGTTTTGCGGTAACACCGTTCTAGATTTTTAAAAATGAAATTCCGACTTCGTTCTGGGTTTTAGTCTAAATCTAAATAGGGATGACTAAAAAACAGTGTCTTCCGGTTAGTCGCACAGCGTCACACGTATGACAATCTTTCGCACAAGTACCTGATTGGTCAAAAATGACAATAAATATCTACTGATCGAATGATTACTTAAAAATCATTATCAGTTTAATGAGTAAAGATTATCTAATTTCTTACTTACTTTCAGCGTATTAAACGTCTATTTGTGTATGAACATAAGCAATGATCTATGCTAGCAAATAATGACGTCATAAATCATACTATTCTTACGTCATACACGAGCCGTTTTTTCGCGGAAAATATTTTGTCGTAGAAATCATGACTAAACTAGTTTATTGACTGTTTCAAAATACCATTTAGAGAGAAAGCCGGATTTATGATTTGTGAAAAGGGGTCTTACTGCATTTGCAAAACTTTCGACCCAGGTCTGCCTGTGTAGTCTGCGCAAGCTAACCTGTATCAAAACTCTTTGCTAGATCTATTTTTCAACGTTTTGAATGTCAAAGGACCAGTATGTATGCCTTTCGATTCAGTCAGTTATCATACAATATGGATGTATAATTATGTGATGACTTTCTTGGTATCATGCATCATGGACATGCATTAAACCATCTTTTACCGCAACATGGCTCAAGATTTTTGTTTATTTGTTTTTTCCTTTTGTGTGTATATTCATTGCGGCGGCAAGTGCACCTACCATGCGTTCAGGACTGAAGTTCCTTTTACCAGTACTGTGCTCAATATTCTTCTCAACCTACTGACCGATTCCTCGTAAAAGTCAAAGTCTCTCTCATATAGGTCTAGATCTACATGCAGTGAGGAAATATTCCCGTAAAATGGTCTTTACAAGTGTGTGAACCAATAATTATTCCAAGTTATTTTTCTGGACATAAATTAACGAAAGTGTCAAGGAACTGTCTTTCTTTTGTAAAGGAAATCAGGGACATTCACCCTATTTCACATGTACAAATCTACGAAAGAAAAATGCTTTCTACTTTTGACAACGCTCAAAATTAGTTTTGGCAAAGCCGGAATTCGAACTCACACCCTTTGATTTCAAGATCTAGAATCTAGCTCGTCATTCGAATTAATACATCTATATATGTTCCACAAATCATTCACGTCGCTCGTATTGAGGCTTTGCCTTTTTCATATTATAAATATACATTATAAACGAGTTATGCACTGGCAAACTGGGGTTTAGTGCATCTCTGATCTATTATACCACCATTATACCAAGAAAGTCATCACATAATCATGAATCACTGAAATCCATTTTGTCTAAAAGCTGGTTAAATAATGTGATAGACTGGTCCTTTCTCCTATGCAGAAAATTGACAGAACCATTAAAACCCCTTTTCATACAGCTTGACTCCTATATAGTTTGTTAAGGTGTTTTAGAAAATGGGATTATTCTAGTAACTGAACCAATACCTTATCAGGAAGAGATCGGCTTAAAAAATGAGTAAAATTACTTTTTCCGTTTTTTCCCTTTGCGTGTTTGTGTTGTAATTCTATAAAACCTTTATGAAGAAATTAAGAAATGGTTTAATAAGAAGTAGCCTGTTCCTTCTTTTTTTTTGCGCTGTAAATTGCTTACACTCAAGATAAAATGATAAAACCAACTCTTTGAAAAAAAAAATATGAAAAAAAACCCCCCAGAATTTTTGTCTTGAAGCAGATCAGATTTTTTAAGTCTTGCAAAAGACCCTACATTCATTTTGATTGTCCTTTTTATTTTTACAATCATCTGTTCTACCACCATGATGATGATGATGATGATGACTGTTGACCGCGTCTACTGGACTGTTTAGTGCTTCTAGAACTTACCATATTGTCTGTCAGTCAGTCCGTCTCAAACACCAACATTCATCATCATCATCATCATCGTCGTCGTGGTCGTTATCGTCGTTAGGCCTATTGTCGTCATCATCATCGTCGTCATCATCATCATCATCATCATAATCATCACCACCAGCCAACAGCTTATCATTCTATCTGTCTGTGTGCATGTCTGTCTGTCTTTGCTGGCTATCTGGTTGGCTGACTGTACATTAGTCCTTCTAAAACATATACATGTATACGTTCACAAACAAAACACTTAAGATAAAAACGTAATATAAATTGGCTAAATTGAGCATGTTATTTTTCTCGAGCCGCCTAAAAAAAATTGTTTTTTTTTGAAAACGCCAGGTGTATTTCTTTTTCGTTCTTTTTTCTTTACACCTGTACCACAATGTTCCTGTGTTTCAACGACCCTGAGAAAAGAAAGGCTTTTGAAAACATTGTGAAAAAAGGAGAAAATGCTAGTAAGCCAGCATCGTCTCCTTTTAACACAGTGTTTTCTACCATTTCATGGACAAGTAGAAACTTTTGAGCGTTTGAAACTTTTCTAATTTGTCGTCTGTAACTGCTTTGAAATTCGACTAGCTTGAATCTTTGTCGTCTTACACATTACCATCTGCTTGCAGACGACTTTGATTGTTAGCATCTTATAGCAGACGACTATTAAATTTGAGGGGAAAAAAACATTGTGGCAAAAGGTGAAATTGCTCGTAACGAGCAATTTCACCTTTTGTCGCAATGTTTTCTATTCTATTAATTTATTTAAGCTTCCTTTATTTTAATTACCGTCATAAAAGGATGTTTTCGACGTTGTCTGCTGCAAATTTGTGTCAAGGGGTAAAGGGTTAATTCTTTGCCATTTTGTGGAAGTGCCCTTGGGCAAGACACTTTAGAGCCCTAGTCTTGTATTGGTGAAACCCAGGACATACATGAATATGTCAGCTGTCGCCGTGATATGACTGAAATAATGACGAAAGAGGCGTAAAACAACCATTCAGTTAATCAATAACTCTTCGCAAAACGATTTCATATTTTAACAACCGGGGTGAGGAGAGTCTTATGAAAACATTGTGGGAAAAGGTGAAAATGCTGATGATCAGCAATTTCTTCTTTCCTTCAAATATTTTTTTCCGTGTTATTTAAAGAAAAGTCTTATGATTAAGGCGACGTTTAATGTGTCGTCTGCAAATGCATTCAATTTGGACAAGTCTAAAACTATGTTGCTTGGTAATGAGTTAACATCAAGGCGTTGCATTCGCTCAGACCTTATTTACGGGCAGTTACCCTTCGAATTCTTGGGGGGAAAGAAAATTTGAAATTAACATTTTTAATCAACATAATACACCAAGCAGTCTATTTGCAAATTTCAAAAGTAGCCTTTCATGGTCAATACAGCTCACTTAATATTGGATAGTGCAGATACAAGATCAGGCTGCACGTTCTATGAGGTCTGATCTTAATCTTTGCTGTACGAAAAACCACCTGTAGTTGCTTTCAGCTGTACAAAAGGGAGCCCAATAGAGATATTTATCGGTCAATTTACTGGGAACGTTTTTTCGACCAGAAACCTCTTTTTAATTGATTGCACTTGCGGTTTAAAGAAATAGAACTTGTTTGTTTAGCGTTTATCGCCGTTCCAAAATCATTCTGGATTCGGTTTTCTCGCAGGCAGCGGCCAGTGCACCTTTCCCATGCTTTCTTTGATGTTTATATTTTAAATGCTTTGCACAACATTCTTTCCAAACCACTGGCTGCTTTCCTACATTTAAAGTCATAGCATTGTTCAGTGGTGAGACAGGAATGATTCCTATCGCAATGACTATCATCAATCTTGGAAACGAAACTGGCAGAGCTATGGTATCGAATAATTTACCCCTAGGTTTCACGCCTTGTGCATTATCGACTGTACTACCGGGCTTAGCTAAATAAAGAAAGTCGTGTTCAGTGAAAAGTGGGCTAAATTCATCGGCAAAAAGTATCAACTCAGATCAGTCTGTGCGGACCGTGCAGGCTGAACTGGGCTAAAAGTTTTTGCTTGTTGTAAATTTTCTGCGTGTCCAAGAACCAGACGAGTGTACCTCATGATTAAGTTGGTTGTTATACAAAGTGGATTTTAAGAATCCATGACTATGTGATTACTTGCCTGGTATAAAGAATCACGGAGATGCATTAAGCCCTCTTTTACAAGAGCGCGGCTCAAACATTTTATGACAGTTGTAATGCACAGATGTTTTTTTTTTTTTTAAAGTCTTTGATTACATATGGCCTGCAACACGCGAAACGGGGCATTCGGACATTTGCGTAAAGTGTCGTCTCGGATCAGCCTGCGCAGTCTGCGCAGGCTTATCCGAGTTGGCACTTTACGACTACATTAGATTTTGTGATACAGTAGACTTGCGCAAAATAGAAAATTACATAAAAACGGACGGTGTCGTTTCGGATTAGTACTTTACGCAAATGTCCAAATGCCCCTTTTCGCGTGTTGCAAGCCATATATAACTTTACTTTTACGGGAAAATGAAGAAACTACAATTTTCAGCATATTGTATGATGAGTGGTAACGAAGCCAGTTGTGTTCAGGAAAGAGTACGGTAGTATTAGGGTATTATTTGCGGAAAACTACGACATTAATACATGATTTTTTGAATGAAGGTCGACAACTAAATGTATGAGTCTTGCTATGCATGTTTATGTGTGAAAGCAATAACTATCGGTCTGGCTATACATGAATTTGTGCGGGGAAAGCAACAGCTTTCAGTCCAACTATACATAGATTTGTGCTGAAAAGCAAACACTATCCGTCTGGCTATACATAAGTTCGTTTAATAAAGTAACAAGTATCAGTCTGGCTATACATAGATTTGTGTGGGAAAGCAAAACCTATCGGTCCGGCTATACATAGATTTGTGTAAGAGCAAAACCTCTTGGTCTGGCTGTACATAAATCTGTGTTGGAAAGAAAAACTATCGGACTGGCTGTACCTAAATCTGTGAAGGAAAGGTAAATCTATCTGTATGGCTGTACATAAATCTGTGTGGGAAAGCAAAAACTTTTGGTCTAGCTGCACATAATTTTGTATTGGAAAGCAAAAACTATCAGTCTGGCTGTACATAAATCTGTGTGGTAAAGCAAAACTTCTTCGTCTGGCTGTAAAAAAAATTGTGTGGGAAAGCAAAACATCTTGGTCTGGCTGTACATAAATCTGTGTGGGAAAGCAAAACTTCTTGGCCTGGCTGTACATAAATCTTTGTGGGAAAGCAAAACTTCATGGTCTGGCTGTACATAAATCTGTGTGGGAAAAGCAAAAAACTATCAGTCTTGCTGTACATAAATTTGCGTTGGAAAGCAAAAACTATCGGTCTAGCTGTACAAAAATCTGTGTAGGAAAGCAATAAATCTGTGTAGGAAAGCGAAAGCTATCGATCTGGCTGTACATAAATTTGTGTGGAAAAGCAAAAACAGTCGATATGGCTGTACATTAATTTGTGTGGGAGAGCTTCAACCACCAACCTGGAAAGATTTGCAGTCACTACAAATAACTTTGTTCAGGCAAGGTACAATTGTCTTTAAAAAAAATTACAATTCGTACACATATGAGCAGCGGAGTTTAATGCATCCCTGCAATGCAGTTTAAACGAAATTATTCATCATATAATTATGGATCTATCAAATCCATTTTGTTTAACAACTGACTAAATCAATAGGTAGCCTGATGCTTTGACATACAAAAAATTAACCAGTAGCAAAAAGTTTCAACCCAGACCAGCCTGGGCGGAGTGCGCAGGCTGACCTGAGTCGATACTTTTTGTAGATGCATTAAACAGCCTTTCACAGAGTGTGGCTCATTTTTTGTCTGCAGTGACAGTGAAACCATTGATGTGTCCATACTGTTACGGGTGACCACTCCTTCATGGATGGCTTCATCCCGAATTAAAAAAATACAATACCTAACAACTGCGTTAGGAAGAATTCTCTTAAGCTCAGTGGTTATGGTGTTGGCCTTTCGTCCGAGCGTTCTAGGTTCGAATCCTGCCCGGTCCCTGTATATCTGCTATGCATTTGTTGATTTGTTTCTTTGTTACGGACTTTGTTCGTAAGAATACCCACCCAAACATTTTGTTTCCTTTTATTTCACCTCCACCGAAAGAATCTACCTGTACATACTTTCTTTCCTGTAAGACAATGCTGCTTCCCTTTCTTCATGTAAAACGAAAATTCTGCAAAGGTTAACGGTCACGATTCCGGAAGTTAATTGCCGTGAAAACAGCTGTTCCGAAATATATACACCACTCACTCGAAGCATGGCCGTTCATAGGTCACTATAAATATTATATTCGAGCTGGCTGTGGCCTTTTCTGGATAATGTAAACATCTAACTTTTCAGTTTATCCCAAGCGAATAATAAAATTCTTGGAAATAAAACACTCTCACTCTGGCCTGGATTCTGTGATCTTTATTTGAATAAAAAAGCCTTTGACGCATAGGGAAAAAATTCTAATTTTAAACTTTCAACAGATCGAATGTAATACATGTACCTCTATCCATTCATCCATTCTTAAGCCCCTCCGCACACGGATTTACCTTTTTTTGTTCGTGCGTTCGTTTCTTCCTTCTTTTCCTTCCTTCCTTCCTTCTTCCTCCCTTCCTTCCATCGTTCATTCATTCGTTCCTTCCTAAATTCGTGTCATCCCTATTTCATTAGGGAAAGAATTGCATGAAGCTTAAGTTTATCGAAGAAATAATTAAACCAGATATCAGTATTGTACACTTCTTCGACCTCTGACTAGTAGTACTTTAACCCTTAGGCTGCTAAGCGCGACCCAAGAACCTTTTGTGGACAGTGTAGATCAAGATCAAACTGCACAGAACGTGCAGCCTGATCTTGGATCTACACTGTCCGATAAGGAGATACTTTAAAAAAAAAGAAACATTTGAAAGAGCGAAATTGGTTTTTGCTATCAACTTTTAAAGTTTCATTTCACTTATTTCGCAGGATAAGGGTTAAACTTTAAACAAAGTAGATGGAACTTTCTCAATAAAGAAAACGGAATAAAGAATTGCAATTTCACAGGGTGTTTTGGCAAAATGTTTTTAAAAAACGCGGACAGTGAAGATCAAGATCAGACTGCACATTCTGTGCAGTCCGATCTTTATCTGTACACTGTCCGCAAAAGGCTATCTTATCTCGATCTATACTATCAACAAAAATATCCTAAGATGTGCTATAGCGCTCTTTTAGTTACATACCTCTTAAATACATATTTGGAATCATCATTCTGATCAGGTCTTATAAACTCCCGTATATAAACGATGCTTTTATTCCGGCATTCTATGGTTTATACGATCGATGACCTTTGAGAAAACAATAGGGTAAAAGAAGAAAAAAAAAATAACAAAATGTCACTTTTGATGTTTAAAGATACATTCCTACATCTAGAGAAAAAAAAAAAAAACCTTGTAGGAAAAGGAGAAAACGCTGGTTACCAGCATTTTCTCCTTTTCCTACAATGTTTTCAAAAGGCTTCTTCCTCAGGGTCGGTAAAAGTCGGAATTGTGTAGTAAAGGATTAAAGGTGAATTCTGGATCATAAAAGTTAACAGATTAACTGCGGAAGTACCTTAGTCTAAAAATAGAATACGACAGTAAAGTTGAGAAAAAAGATAGAAAAAATTAGGTTTTATTGATAACAACGAGCAAGGTGGTTTTTAGTAAGTCACAGGAACTTAGGATAAAAGTACATGTATTGTATTATGATAATATACAATATATATGTGACTATACTATGTATTCATGTTTAGGAATTACCGTTTAATTGATACGGGAATATGATTATAGAGATGGGTTGAGTTCTTTGGCATTTTGGATTTCTGCGAGAAACTTGGAAATATTAAGTAGGTATACATTTTTTTGATCGATTTGATTTTTTTTCTTTTGTTTGGGGTGTGTAAGTGGAGGGAGCCGGGTGTTGGCCACCGTCGAAATTTCATGACAGTTGCTTTTTTTCAAAGCCTTCACAGATGGTGAAGACTAAGATGGAACGCTGTGGCTGATCTAATGATCTAAGCTTTACTGTTTGCTCACTTGTATTTTTGCCTGCATAACGGATCTGCTTGTCTATCTACTTGTATGTGCTTGCTGTCCGTCTTTCTTAAACCTAAGAAAGCAGCCGCGGCATAGGAAGAATATTGTGCGAAGTAATGGTGACATTAACTCCAGGAAAGCATAGACAGGTGTACTGGCCGCTGCAGTATAACTGAAATAATGTTGAACATGGCGATGAACGTCACACAGTACAGACAATCGACTGTCTAAACTCTCAGGTTATCAGTCAGTTTAATGATTTTATGAGAAATTAAGCTCTCTCTCTCTCTCTCTCTCTCTCTCTCTCTCTGTTTTCTACTGAAAACGTCATATAAAAAATGAAAAAAAAAAAAGAATTGTGATTATCTGCTTTTTCTCCTTTTCCAGCGATGTTTCCTACCCTTTCAAAGACAATGTCTATCATTCCAGCCGCATTTAATTTGTCGTCTGTTTTTTATATTGGCAAGTTTAAACTTTTTTGTCGTCAAGTTTGAGTTTTAAGTTTGTTCTGTATTTAAATGACCTATAAAATATTTCTAGCATTACTGTAAATTGATAAAATAGAAATGTACACATAAGGTGTATACGACTTTTCTCACGCTGTGAAATTTCCGGATGAGTAAAGTTAGAAATTAACATATCTATTTAACCTTTTACCAAACAGTCCCGAGTTTTAACTACTTAAGGGAAGAAGGCTTTTAAAAAAAATTGTGGGAAAAGAGAAACAAATTTTACAAGGCCTACGGCATTTTCTCCCTTTCAAAGATTTTTTTAATTCTTTCATAGACAATTTACCTTCTGATTTCCATATTAACTCTTAACCTGCTAAATAAGTGAAATGAAACTTTTAAGCCAATAGTAAACATGCCAAATTTTACTATTTCAAAGGTATTTTTTGATGGAAAATATCTCCGTATCGGACAGGTTAAATCCAAAATGAGACTGCACGTTCTGTGCAGTCTGATCTTAATCTACACTGTCAACAAAAACAACTTAAGTTGGTTCCAGCGCTTTAAGGGTTAAACACCGTACAATCAATCAATCAATCCCGAGTTTTGACTACCCAGTAGAAGAAGACTTAAAGGCATTTTCTACCATTCCAGCAATATTGGCCGTCAGATTTCCATATTAACTCTTAATCTGCTAAATTAGTGAAATGAAACTTTTAAGCCAATAGTAAACATGCCAAATTTTACTATTTCAAAGGTATTTTTTGATGGAAAATATCTCCGTATCGGACAGTTTAGATCCAAAATGAGACTGCACGTTCTGTGCAATCTGATCTTGATCTACACTGTCCACAAAAGGTCAGTGAGTCGCCCTTAGCAGCTTATTGGTAAATAAGTCGGAAATTTTGGTCTTCAGATAGAGAAATGAAGGGGAAGACGACTGTTGACAACATTGTTGCTGGGTGACAACATTTTCTCCTTTTCCAAAATGTGTTCTACATATTAAAAGACAAATAGCATGATTTTCCTCAGAGAGTGTTTGTCATGTACTGAATGCATTCAGTTTGGACAAAATTAATATAAAAATTTTCGTTTGGTGCCGAGCCCCGGTAGTGCAGTCAGCAGCATACAGGACTTGGCCTTTCGTAAAAATCACCCCATTATTTTGCGGTCCTCGGGGCTATTGAAAACACTGTGAGAAATGGAGAATATACTGAATATACCAGATCCAGATTACTCAGTAACTATTTACCAAACGAAATATATATAGACTTATCCAAATTTACAGCATTTGCAGAAAATTAAAATGTGGCACAAATATTGGAATTTGTCTTTGTAAGTGTAGAAAACGTTGCGGGAAAAGGAGAAAATGCTGGTTACCAGCATTTTCTCCTTTTCCCACAATGTTTTCAAAAGACTTTTTTAGGGTCGTTAAAACTCGGGATTATGTGGTAAGAGTTAAAGCCAAAATATTGATCTTGAAGTAAAACGATGTAATTATGATTCATAACATTCACCCCATGTGACACATCCCCCCACACGCGCTGAACCCATCCTTCCATCATTATAATGTAAACCCTTAGGCTGCAAAGTGCTACTCACAGACTTTTTGCGGACAGTGTGGATCAAGATCAGACTGCACAGAACGTGCAGCCTGATCTTAGATCTACACTGTCCGATAAGGAGATTTTTCCCCCAAAAAAAAACATTGAAAAAAAAAAAAACCAATATTTGGGGTTTTACTATTGGTTTGAAAGTTTCATGTAACTTATTTAACAGGTTAAGGGTTAGCCCATAAAAGCGCTGGAACCGATTTAAGTTGTATTTGCGAGACAGTGTAGTTCAAGATCAGACTGCACAGAACGTGCAGCCTGATCTTGGATCTACACTGTCCACATATTCTGGCCATAACAAAAATGAAAAATCGGTTTTTCGGATATTTTTCATTATTTAAAAAGTCCATTACATTAATTCAGCGCTGTAATAATATATGTCTTTACCAAACGATAAAATGATAGACTAATCTAAATGTAAGCATTTTTAGATGACAAATTGAATGTGTCTCAAATGATTAAACTTTTTTTTTTTTGGTTAAATAGTAGCAAAACATTGTGGGAAAAGGAGAAAATGCTGGTTACCAGCATTTTCTTCTTTTCCCTCAATGTTTTCAACAGCTTTATTTTTGAGGATCGTTATCACACAGGAATGTGTGTAAAAAGATTAAACCCGGCAGATCAGATAGTGTTAAAATTAACCCATAAAGAAACTCAATAAATTCATTGTCTTTCTAAATCAGGAATACAGAAAAAGACAGTCAAATACTTTGGGTGTTAATGCCAGAATATTTCACAACTAGAGGACATTGTAGATCATGCCTGTCTGTCTGTGTGTCTGTCTGTGTTGTGTGTCTGTCTTTCTTTCTATCTGTTTGTCTGTCTACCTGCCCGCGCCCACTCTTCCTTCCGTCCGTCGCCCGTCCGTCAGTCCGTCCGTTTGTCTGTCTCTCTGTCTCTCTAACAGTCTGTCTTTTTCCCTATACTACTGTCTGTATGTCTGTCTGTTTCTCTGTTTTTCTTCTCTGTCTGTCTGTCTGTCTGTCTGTCTTACTGTCTGTTCCTCTTTTTCCCCTTCTTTCTCTGCTCTGTCGTCATCTCTCTCTCGCCATCTCTTTTTCGTCTGCATGTGTATAAATATGTTAATTCCACTCTTTTCCAATCACAGAACCAGACGGCAAAGTATATTATTTCGAAAAACCCCCTGATGGTTTGAATTATATTCTACAGTTTGCACTTGAATAATAATATCCTGTAAAATATTAACGGTTCCTTGTTTCAGCTGCCAAAAAATAGAAACAGAAATTTGTGTGCACGAGAGAGAGAGACAGAGACAGAGAGAGAGAGAGAGAGAGAGACAGACAGACAGACATACAGACAGACAGACAGACAGACAGAGCACTTTTTGGTAAAGGCTGAATCTTTTAATAGGTTTGTTGGCTTGTAAAAAAAGAATTAGATTCTAAGTGTTCAAATCTTTAACTGCCAACGAAATATATTTGACTTTTTCAGAGGTAAAAAGGCAGATTTCCACCGCAAGTAAACACGATTCTAATTTTTTTAACACCACGTAGTGGACGGTTTAGATCCAAGATCCGACTGCACATCCTGTGAAGTCTGATCTTCAATCTACACCGCCCGCCAAAGCCACTCAGTACGCCAGTGGCAGTGAAAGGATTATAACGCCCAGCCTTACAAGCCAAGAACGGAATCAGGGTTAGAAGGTCAATCACGAATCATGGATGGAATTTCCACGAAAATATAAGTTTACTTTACAATCTATACACCGCCTTTCTCTAAAATAGTTCTGGGGAGCGAGAAAAAATATAACATCCTGTTAGCCTAACCCCTAACTTGCTAAATAAGTAAAATATAACTTTCAAGCTGAGAGTAAAATGCATTATTCTGCTTTTTTAAAGTTAACTTTGGAGGAAATATAATCTACTTATCGGACAGTGTAGATCCAAGATCAGACTGCACGTTCTGTGCAGTCTGATCTTGATCAACACTGTCCGCAAAAGGTCCTTGAGTCGCGCTTCGCAGCCTAAGGATTAACTCTCTACCAAAAGATAAAATTTTAGCCTAGTCCAAATTGAAAACATTTGACGACGGCAATTAAAAGGTATAAATCAAATCAAAGGTTTTTGCCTTTAAAAAAGAGGGAAACGTTCTGGTTACCAGCATTTTGTTCTTTTTCTACAATGTTTTAAACGCTTTCTTGCTCAAGCGCTTTACAGGCAAAAAATCGCCAGAGAGAGAGAGTTTGTCTCGACCGGGTATTGAATGTAAAAAATATGTGATGTTTAACGCCGTTTTCAACATTATTTCAGTTATATAGCGGCGGCCAGTGCACCTATCCATGCTTTCCTGGAGTTTCTTTCACCAGCACTCCCCACAACATTCTTTTCCAAGCCACTGGCTGCTTTCCCACATAGCCATCGTCGAAATAATGATCAGCGGTGAGAGAAGAATGAATCCTGTCGCAACAACTATCATCATTCCTCGGAAAGAAGTTAGCCGGGTCGGGGATCGAACCGGCGAACCCCTGTTCTCATATCCTGTACGCTGCCGACTGAGCTACAGTGGCTTGGCAAACCGGGTATTGAACTCGCAACCACTAGTTCACGAGTCAGATACACTCACCACTGAGCGTACCCCGCCAGGCTGTTCGAAAAGAAGAAATTGCTCATAAGAAACATTTTCTCCTTGTACCTTATATGTTTGCTCTTGTATTCTTGCATCAAACCTTTTATTTAAGTCTTGCTCTGTGAAAAGGGGACTTAATGCATCATACCAAGCAATTCATCACATAATTATGGACCCATAAAATCCATTTTGTATAAAAACCTGTAGAATGATGAGGAAGGATGGTCATTTGACATGCAGAAAATCGACCAACGGCAAAAAGTTTCGACCCAGGTTAGCCTGTGCGGATTGCGCAGGCTGACCGGGTCGATACTTTTTGCAAATGCATTAAGCCCCCTTTTCACAGAGCATGGCTTGTTTATGTTGATTCTTCGTTATTAACGAGGATGTTCCCAGTTGTCTTCTGCCTGTCTGTTTAACCCTTAACCACACAACAAAATTCTGAACTCATCCATACCAAAAGCGTTTGTAGTTGACAGATTAAACGTGGCTCAAATTGTAAAAGTTGTCTTTGATAAGGTAGAAAATATTGTGGAAAAATGAGAAAATGCAAGTAACGCTGTGCTTTGTAAAGGGTTAAACATGTAACAGAGACTGAAACTGATGGCTCTTTGGGATAACGCTTCAAAATATGGAATTACCAATTGACACAAAGAAAGAGGATTCGCTATCACATTCATTTGCTTCATCGTGAAATGGCACCCAGGTTTATTGAGTAGGGGTAGCAACGCTTAAATGTTTCCGCAAATAGGCCTCCAGGGGCCCGTCATATAAACATGTTCATATTTTTGACCAATCACAAATGGCTATTTATTTCTTCGTGTATCTCAATACCTAGAAGTAGGTCAAAAGCCAGGGTATTCAGCTGTGCTGAAAAAAAAAAAGCTTCAAACAAAAAAAGACAGTTCCGTCTAATTGTTGCTTGCTGTCTAGGAAATAAACGAATTATACCAAATTACACTGTAGTTCGATGAAGCATTAGGCTACCACCTGCTAGACGACTGCTAGAGATTTTTCTTTCTAACAATATAGAACAAACCACATATTTGCTCTTTTAGCGGCCAGTTTATGTACACTTACTCTTACGACGGCGGAAATTATAAACCACTCAAAGAAAGATAGGGTTGACAGTGGCTATCCACAAGGAATTTGGCAGAGAGAGAGAGAGAGAGGGAAGGAGGGGGTGGGGACAGACAGACAGACAAACAGACAGGCAGACAGACGAATGTTGAGAGGGTCATTGGGTGTTAGGCTTATCTAGGGCTTCTCTCTTTAATTCTTTCACGAAGATACTTGCTTTCAAAATTACCTTATGTAAGCTATCAGTTATGTATATAACACGAGCATAAAGCATACATCGTACAGGCAATTCTTATCGCTCTAACTTGTTTATTCTGGATCCTTTTTCATTTTAAACAATAACTTTCAGCAAATTGCTTGTTTACAACGTGACTGCATGCATTTGCGTTTGAGCTTATAGGATGTAGGACGAATCCATTATTAAGAAATGTTTGGTAGTAAAGTATAAAAATCATCTTCATTCCGATGACAATCGACGCGCAGAAGTGCAGAGAAGCTGTCATTTCTATATGGCTTGCAACTCGCGAAAATGGGCATTCGAACATATGCGTAAAGTGTCGTCTCGAATCAGCCTGCGCAGTCCGCGCATGCTAACCCGAGACCCACTTTACGACTACAATACATTTTGTTCTTCAGTAGACATGCGCAAAACAGAAAATTACATAAAAACGGAAAGTGTCGTTTCGGATTAGCCTGCGCAGATTGCGCAGGCTGATCCGAAACGACACTTTACGCAAAAGTCCGAATGCCTCTTTTCGCGTGTTGCAGGCCATATGAGGGATGCTCAGGCGAAAGGGGTTTAACGCATCTATGATGCATAACATGTACTAAGTAAGTCATCAAAATGATTATGAACCCATAAAATGTATTTGGTTTAGCAACCAAATGAATCATGAGGTAGAACTGTCCTTTGAAATGTAGATAATTGACCGCGCAAGCTGGCCTGGGCCGATACCTTTTGCAGATGCATTAAACCCCCTTTCACAGAGCACGTTTCACATCCATGGCGGGAATGCATTAATGATGTCATAAATATTGACGTCATGAACGTAATAGACGTAATCGACGTTACGAGGATGACAGGATCGAACAATTAAAGTTATTTGTGTGATTAGATAATACTATCGACGTCATGAACATAATCTGATTATCGTTTGTTTATACTTATTACGTTCTGAACGCGGTGGAATCTTATCATTGGCGTCGTGAACGTTATGGGCTAATTCTATTGGACGCGATGGGATCATACTATTGACGTCATAAACATGGTGGGATGATTATTTAATACTCTGAACGTGATCGACGTCATATATACCGGTATGTGATGGGCTCATATTATTGACGTCATGAACGCGATGAGATCCCATTATCGTCGTCATTAAAGGTCCAGTAAAGGCCAAAATATCAAAGTAGGTGTCATAATACATTTAAATTTAAATCATATCATTTAAAAGTAAGAAAAATATTGTGGAGATGACAGTCTGTTATCGTGTGGTCGGGCCATATGTTAGTCGCTGGCAGAAAAAGAATTTAAAACCAGCCAAAAAAGACAAAACAAAAGATACACCTACCTGGCAGGTTTTAACCTAGTTTTGAAATTAATTTCTCAGTCAGCGATTAACACTTGGACCGACCCTACAATGACATAATGTCATCTTCACAATAATTTCCATACTTTTAAATGGTATGATATAAATTCAAATGCATTTAAACACCCGCTTTGTTTACTTTTGGGCTTTATTGTGACTTTAACATGATGAGATCATAAATTTGACGTCAAGAACGAGAAGAGATCGTTTTATCGATATCACGAATGTGATAGGATTATACCTTTGTTTTCATGAACGCTATTTGATAATACTTTTTTACGTGATAGAAGTGATGGGATCGTACATTTACATCATGAAAGTGATGTCTGCAATTAAAAAAAAAACCGAAATATGATTTATTTCCACTGGTGAAAAGACCAATTTCGATGGTATTCTAGTGAAATGAAAAAATCGATTACACCACGAAGCGAACAACAAGATCTATGCATTTGATTTTGGTAAACTTGTAAATTTTCTACAATTTCTGGAAAATCTCTATAATCAAGCGAAAAGCAGGCCAGTACAAGATGTGTCTATGCTTTCTATTTACACAAAGTCCTTAATTAAAAAGGTGGAAAAGGTGTCTGGCAT
This sequence comes from Hippopus hippopus, assembly GCA_946811185.2. Lineage (NCBI taxonomy): Eukaryota > Metazoa > Mollusca > Bivalvia > Cardiida > Cardiidae > Hippopus > Hippopus hippopus. The sequence continues at coordinate 20,916,303 of OX328098.1, forward strand.
TTTGTACAAAGATAAACGAACTGGGCTCAGTTTCTTTCCTCTTTAATAATCAGATAACACTTGCAGCTGTACAGAATATCTTTGTCTTGACCTTTATAATTCTGAATTTAACCCTTTACAAAACATTCCAAAGTTTGAACGACCCTGAAGAAGGCCTTTGAAAACACTATGGAAAAAGGAGAAAATGCTGGTAACCAGCATTTTCTCCTTTTCCCACCGTGTTTTCTACCTTACCAGAGGCAGAATTCATCTTTTGAGCTACATCTAGGTTATTTTCTCGATAATTGTTTTCAGTTCGGTCGAGTCCATATTTTTTTTAAACCATTTCTAGTAGTATTTTGGCATTGTATCAAAATGAGTTTACGTACCCGATGGCATATGGCATAATATGATAAAATGTGTAAGAGTTATTTCCCTAGCATCATATTTCGACACGTGGAGTCGTCTCCCTTTGACAGATTACTTTTTCATTATATTATTATGTAATCGCCTTTATACCTATTATGACCCTGATACGCCCCCTTTTTTATTGTGTATCACGTGACTACATGGACCAATCAAATTTTGTATCATGGTTTTCAGTTTTTTGACACTAAGTTTGTCGTTTTAATGGTCAGTTATTTCTATATCTAGGTGAAAATCTTGTGTTGTTGATGTAGCGTCAAGAAGCATTGACGTTGCTGTCGATAAATGCTGACTTTTGATACGAGATGCAGTCGCTACCTTTTTTCCATCATAACACATTTAGTCGAGCCTTGTAACCCGTGCCCTGTGAAAAGGTGGTCAGATGCATCTGAGAAAAGTACAGATATAACTCATATATCAGAATAAATTCTAACATTTACGTTGATCTTCTTTTTTCCAGGCGGCGTGAACTGACGTCATGCCATTGAGTGACAAGGACTGTGTCGCGTCATACAAGATTCTTATTCTAGGGGACGCTTCGGTCGGAAAGTCTGCGTTACTCAGATGTTTGACGGGGCAAAAATTTCAAGAAAAACTCTACCCTACCATAGGTAACCAAACTAGTCAACAAAATTCTATATGTAGTCTTATTTCTAACATGCTTATGGCTGAATAACTGTTGTTTTGCGAAACACTGTTTTCTTTCGGGAAAAAGTCCCGATTAGGCCTGCTTACAACTAAGGCGCACAGGGGAAGGTGCAACTCAAAACCAGACTGCTACAACGACTTTCATGAAACGCCGAAACGAATCCAGGCCGAGCAGAATATCTATCTTCAAACCTCTTGAATACAAGACCTACATGCTGCTGTTGACCGACCTGCCCCCACCACTGTAACATCTAAACAACCTTACTAAAGTAATGATAAATGAATTATCCGAATATTCAATGATAAATGATGAGTACTTCTCCGGCAATAATGACGACGTCGTCTCCGATGATGATGATGACAATGGTGATGGTGATGATGTTGTTGTTGATTGTGATAAGAATAATAATGTTGATGATGATAATAGATAAATAGTTTATGCGTCATGTTTTTAAATCAAAAATGACTTTTTACGTTTCTCTATTTCAGCCGCTGATTTTGTAAAGAAAACATTTGAAGTTGACGGGGCCCTAATTGAACTACAGGTTTGGTAGGTGAGCTTTTTTTTTTTGAAAGGTTTTGCGGTTGACTTCAGTTAAAACCAGACTGCAAAGAGACCGGAGTCTGATCTGTTAATAAACACCACCTGCTTTTTAAATTATAAACTGTGAATGGTAGCCGTTGTTCAAGAAACTAACGGTTTACTTACCTGTAACTAACCTGTCATACGAGAACAACTCCTTCTGCCTACCGAGGTTCGAACCTCCGACCCGCTGTGTCGTGGGCAAGTACTTGAACCACGTGGCTACGGAAATGTTTTTTTTCCTAAATAGGTCACTTATCTCTTTTTCCATCTACGTTTAAATCTTGATCCATAGATGTCAAACATCTGACTTTTTTTTACCATTTCAAACAACGTCTAAGTACGTTACATCCGGTCGATGACCTATTTAACGCTTGCAGAAAGCGACAGTTAAAATATAGTAGGAAGAGGAGAAACTGCTCGTGTCGAGCAATATCTGTTTTTTCTACATTGTTTCCACATAGATTCATGGATGAAACTAAACTGGTCCACGTTGTACAAATATATGTATTAGCTGTATCAGAGGAGGAAACCGTATTCCATATCGTTATCAATATTTTGACATTATTTTGTAAGGCTTGTTTCGGGAAATAATTGGTTATTTGGTATCAACACAATAATGTTATTCAAATTACTTTCCGTCTAGGGATACAGCAGGACAAGAACGTTTTAGATCTGTTACCAAATGGCAATACAGAGGGGTCAAGGGCGTTGCTATGGTATATGACGTGACCGACCAATCAACGTTCTCACACCTGTCATATTGGATACACAGTGTTAATCAGGTAAAGGAGTTTACGTTTATATTTAACTAATAGAAATTAAACGGAATATGTCTTTCGACACAAGATGCTGTCTGAAATGTGAGTAATTGCACTGACAGGTCTTGGAAATCAGTTTCATTATTCGAGGTATTTAATCTATTAAACTCAAGTTATAACTCAATTGCTGAAATGACATAGAAAAAAAAAATCAAAGTACCGAGAGTATTGTATTAAAAAGATGGCTAAAGAAAGCGGTTCTAGGACAATGCGTACCTCGACAATTCGTACTAGGACAATTGGTACCGGACAATCGGTACTTAGGACAAGTTTTACCTTATACAAATGGTACTTTGGACAACCTGTACTATGAACAAATGGTACCAGGACAATTGATACGAGTTGTTCCGGGTACCAATTAATCGGACCTTGTTGTCCTGGTGCGAATTGCGCGTTTACGATTTGTACTATTACCAAAGAAAACCTAACTATGAGCGATGAACTTGTAGATAAATTCAATCGGATGTACCTATGTCCTCTTCAATAAAACACATCATAATTTCCTTACAATTAAGACCATTTTTTAAAAATATTTTACAATCTATTGCCTTTGACTGGAAGATGAATTTTATTACATCCTGATAACGTTCTGTGAACATAGGAATGAATTTTCTGCCGATGTTGTCTATTTACAGGAAATTCTACAGACCCATAACAAATACGAAGCTGTACCAATTGTATTAATAGGGAACAAAACTGATTTGAAGGACCAAAGGCAGATTTCGACAAAGAGCGGAAAAAAGGTAGCAGTTGTGAAAGATGATAAACTTTTTTTAATATTATTCTATCTCAGCTAGTAGGTCTTATCTATTTTACTTCACGCATGATGCGAACGTTTTATTTCATGCAAAAAGCTATTGATGTTGAACTGAAACCTTGATCATACCGAAAACGTTACTCTTGCACTATTAGCATAGCCTGCTTGCCGATATGTATGAGCCGTGCTGTGGCATAAGTGGGCCTAATGTATCTCCGTGACACATGATACCGGACAAGTCATCACATAATTATCGATTCATGATATCCACTTTTTTAAACAACCGACCCTATTATGAGATAGACTAGTCCTTGGACATACAAAAACTTGACCAATAGCGAAATGTTTCAGCCTAGGTTAGCCTGCGCGGACTGCTCAGGGTGACCTGGGTCCAGACATGGGGTCGATTATTTGAAAAAATAATCGATTAAATTAATGATTATTGCACCACTGATTATTAATTGATTAAATTATTTTTAGAAAAAAAAAAAAACCTCATTAATCGATTAATAATCGTTAATTTTGAGTGAGTAATCGATTATTAATCAATTAATCATAGATAAAGGGTTTTGTTGAAACAAAAATAGTGATAAAGCGAAAACAGTATTTTATTGTCTTATCATATGCTATATCCATGTAATTACAAAAGCTTTTTAAACAGGGCTATCAGGGTTTAAATGCAATTATCTCTTAATCCCCTGCAATAAAAACCCAAATATGTGTGAAATTTCCATGGTTGGTGCAATCATAACACTGTATGCCTTTTGGCTATTTACTGCCATGATTAGGTGTGAATAGGCAATAGGTATGATTTATCTGCATGTCCACCTTACTTTAAAAGACCAAGTTTCAGACCCATACAACCAAATTAATCATAGAGTAATCGTAAAATAATCATGATTACTGCCATTTTTTCACCAATAATCGATTAAATTATTAATCATTAATCACAAAAAAAGCTACTTAATCGATTAATTCATGATTATTGGGAATTATTAATCGATTAATAATCGATTAAATTACTGATTATGATTACCCCATGTCTGCCTGGGTCGATACTTTTCGCAGATGCATTAAGCCCCCTTTTCACAGAGCGTGGCTCGTATCTATAAAGTGAGTTAAACCCACCTAAAAAAAGTAACCTTGCATTTCAAATCGAAGTCACATTTTTTACCAGACATCAAAATCTTAGGCTTGTCTAGATTTAAAGCATTTACAGACAACAAATGAATTGTGGATCAAATGATAAAATTAAATTGTGAAAGGGTTGGACACAAGGTCGGAAAAGGAGAAAATCCTGGTATTCAGTATTTTCTCCTTTTCCCACAGTTTTTTCGAAAGCTTTCTTACTCTAGGTCGTTAAAACTCGGGATTGTGTAGTAAAGGATTACCAACATTTACTAAACTAGATTTACATGTATATGTGATCTAGTATATGCCTTTTTGGGTTGGAATCCATTTGCAATTAAGTCATGGACTTCCCTTCATTTTGGAAAATAACCCTAGACACAAAGTTGTTCTCAGAGAAAAATGGTTTTCAACCACTGCTTGAAATACTTGAAGCCTAATCAGTTTACGTCGATTGATAAAAAATTCTACAATCATTAAACCACATCTGAGCCATGCTCTAGCAAAGGGGAGTTTCTTGCATCTCCCGTGATCAATTATACCAAGCATGTCATCTCAAATTGATGGATCCATACAATCCATTTTGTCTGACAAACGACTGAATTCTGAGGTAAAACGGTCCTTGGACATGCTTAAAATTTACCAAAAGCCAATAGTTTTGACACAGGTTAGCCTGCATGGACTGCGCAGGCTGACATGTGTTGATACTTAAACCCCCTTTCACAGAGCATGGTTCATTTCTATCGATTTCTCTCGTTCTGCTTCCTCGCCTCATGAATCGGGTTGTTCTTTAGCTTGACTCATTTAGGTTGACTCCGCTCTTGGCGGTAATCAAACCTAGATCCTGTAATCTTGATGCTGAAGCTTTAGTCATATATTTTACATTTTTTTTACAGCTCGCGGATAAAGAACTGGCGTTTGATTTCGTAGAAACTAGCGCGAAAACTGGTGACAATGTGTTTCAGGCATTCCAGAAACTTGCGTATCACGTGACGGAAATCTGCAACCCTTACGTGGTAAGATTGTTTCGGTTAGTTTCATTATTCCAAAAGTCTGATTTTCTATGCCGTTTTTAACATTAGTCCAGTTATTTCGTGGAGTTAGTTTGCTCCAATAGAAAATGTTCACGATAATTTTCTGGACGATTCAAGTAGTTTTGACGATGAAAACTTCGCTGCAAGGTTGATCATAATCATTTTGTCGGTGTTATCAAAGTATTGTTGTTTAAGTGATAGGTTTATATATCCCAGGATACAACTTATGTATTATACTATTTTGAATCAAATTCTTCCTATGCAATCAAAACGCCAGAATGAGTTATTATTGTTCCACATGAGATCTATGGTGTCTCTGAAATAATGTAGTAAAAGTAAGTGTTTCAAAGAATGTCGCTTTCTCGTGTAATTGTTTTCAAAGGGAACAAAAAAAATGAGAAAAAGAGAAAATATTACCGTTTCTATAACCAACGTTGGAAATCAACCTTTATGCTGCTAAGCGCGACTCACTGACCTTTTGCGGATAGTGCAGATCAAGATCAGACTGCACAGAACGTGCAGTCTGATCTTGGATCTACACTGTCCGATAAGGAGATATATTTTTCTCCAAAAAGTAAGATTGAAATAACATTATTCGGGTTTTTACTATCTGCTTGAACATTTTATTTAACTTATTTGGCAAGGGTTAAAAAGTATGCAGATAAAAATTGTTTTCAAGGGAAATAACTCTTAAGTGTTCTTTTTACCTTTACAGATGAAGAGTTACCACCCAAACATGATTCGGACATCTGTCACCGATGATAGAAGCGTTCAAAATGACACAAAAGACTCCGTGCAATATGTCAAATTTAAGAAAACAAAATGTAAAGTGCCAATGGACACGGGAAAAGTAGAACTAAAGACAAAAACGACTGTGAAGTTGAAAAAACAGTCATCAAAACGGAAGAAAAAGTGCTGTACAATTTTATGATACTCCTGTTTAAAACCACCGACATTGAAAAAGACCTTACTCATTGGTGTCTGTGGGCTATACAAGTGGTCAATAGCAAACATTGTGGGCACGCCCAGGTAAACGGACTCCGGAAAAGTAGAAATAAGCAATACTCTGCCAAAAGGGGGCTTAATGTATCTCTATGATACATTTTACCAAACAAGTCATCACATAATTATATAGCCATAAAATTCATTTAGTCTAATAGCCGCTTGGATCTAAAAGGTAAAAATGGTCCTGTGACATGCAGAAAATTTGCTAATAGCAAAAAGCAAAATACGCGGACTGAGCAGGCTGACATGGGTTGATACTTTTTTGCAGATGCATTAAGCCCCCTTTTTACGAAGTATGGCTCAAATGAAGACAAAAATAACCATCAAATGAAAACAACAGTCATCAAAACAAAAGAAAAAGTGCCTTACAGTTTTATACTACCCTCTTTTAACCCTTTACTGCTCAATGCCGACATTTAACGATCCAGGGAAAGAAGCCTTTTGAAAATATTGTGGGAAAAGGAGAAAATGCTGGTAACCAGCATTTTCTCCTTTTCCCACAATGTTTTCTACCCTATCAAAGAAAAATTGTACCATTTAAGCCACATTGAAATTGTTGTCTGCAAATGCTTTCAATTTGGACGATACTAAAATTTTGTCCTTTGGTAAAGTGTTAAGCCACCGACATCGAAAGAATATCTGACTCATTGTTGTCTGTTGGCCATATGAGTGGTCAATTGCAAACACAGTGGACCTGCTCAGGCAAACCGACTCCGGAAAAGTAGAAACGAAAACAGAAGCAACCGTCAAACTGAAAAAAAGTCATCCAAACGGAAGAAAAAGTGCTGTACAATGTTGTGATACCATCTTCAAAACCATCGACTGTAAGAAGAAAAAAAGTGCAATTCATGAATGTCTGTCTGCTACACGAGCGGTCAATTGCAAATTTTGCGAACCAGCTGCTGAAAGCAATCGGACTGCGGACAAAAAGACAACAATCATCAAAACGGAAGAAAAGATGCTGTACAATATTGTGATACCATCTTCAAGAGCAGCAACTTTAAAAAAACCAAATCCTTACTCACGAACAGCCAATACCATTTGTACTGGCTATACAAGTGGTCACTGCAACTAGTGTTGACCAAACTCAGGCCGATGGAATCCGACAAAGAAGAAATAAAGACAGAAACAATTGTCAGGTTTCAAAAACTGTCATAAAAACGGAAGAAAAAGATCTTTATAATGATATATTGATACCATTTTCAAAACCAGCGACTTTGAAAAAAAATCCTTACTCACGAATGTCTGTTGGCTATAGTAGTGGTCACTGGCAACTAGTGTGGACCAAACTCAGGCCAACAAATCCGACAAAGAAGAAATAAAGATAAATACGGTTTAAAAAAAGTGTTCAAAACGGTTGAAAACAGGATTTACAATATTTTGAAACCATCTTCAAAACCAGCGACTTTGAAAAAGACTCCTTACTCGCGAATGTCTGTTGGCTGTACCAGTGGTGTCAGTGCCAACCAGTGTGGACCAAACTCAGGCCAATGGAATCCGACAAAGAAGAAATAGAGACAAAAACGGTTAAGGAAAACAGTCTTCAACACGGAAGAAAACGCGCTTTACATTATTTTGATACCATCTGTAGACAAAACCGGCGACTTTGAAAAAATCCTTACTGGTGAATTTCTGTTGGCTATACAAGTCGTCAATGGCAAATATTGTGTACCAAACTCAGGCCAACGGAATCCTACAAAGAAGAAATAAACACAGAAACGGTTAAAGAAAACAGCCTTCAAAACAAAAGAAAACATGCTTTACAATATTTTGATATAGGTACATGTAGTTTGCAGTTCAAAGCGACCCCTGAATTTTGAAATATCTTGAAAAATCCTGTATCAATTTTGATGAAACTTTTCAAGGTCTTTAAAAGGACCTTACCAACTCTCACAGTGAAAATTAGAATTTTTCTCCTGCAAGAAAGAACATTTTGCCTATTCCAGTAGTGTTGATGTTTTGCTCTGAAGCTTAAAATTCTCCGACGGTTTCGCACAGTGACCAGAACAGCAAACATAACTGGACAAGTGCATGACTTCAGTACCTCAATTCAGTTTAATATGAGGCCCTGAAATTGTTTATTGTACAAATATTATAGTTCTATACTTTACCTTAGATATCGCTCTCGTCATTTCCATTCAAACTTTAAAGTCTAAAATGATTTGTCCAATGTTTTCTTACATGGTGTCTGTTCTCCAATATTTGATTAAATTTTATTTTCGGCATGACTTCAAGGTTTTATACCACTTCTGTTGAGATATTCCAAACCGACTGACACTTAAAGTTAAAGGTCTTTTATGGTTTGTTTTGAATTGTTTTTCGCTATGATTTTTTAAGTTCACCTAAAATTAGCCCAATTGTATTTTGGTCACACTCATAGGGTGAGTAGTAAAGGAAGAGAGAGTACGGACACACCTAGGCCTGTGTGTGTCCGTACTCTCTCTTCCCTGAGTGCCGTACATCACCCTCCCTGACAAAAATGTGTCCCTAGTTTGCCCTCCCGAAAGATTTTTTTTTTTTATTTTGTCCCTAGGCTCTCTTCCCTGAGCGGAATTTTTTGCAAAAGGGGGGGGGGAGGGGAGTTTTTCCTATGCTCACGACGCTGAGAGGGATTTAGCATTCAAAGTGCAGGCCTTATGACTGTCAGGTTGGGTAAAAAATGGTCAGATCACTGAGTTGGACTTAGTTTTTTTTACCCTATAGATGATTTTTTTCTCTTTCTAATTGCCTGACCATTGAGTTGGACTTAGACTTTTTTCTTCATCTCTATGAATGATTTCTCTTTTCTAAAAGGAAATTTATCCTATATCACTGAGTTGGTCTTAGCTTTTTTCCCCTATGAATGATTTTCTCTCTTTCTAAAAGGTTGACCATTGAGTTGGACTTAGTCTTTTTTCTACACCTATGTATGATTCTTACTCTTTGCAGTATAACTCTCTGGAGTATAACTCTTTTGGAGTGCATCTCTTCTAAAAGAAAGATAGAACTTTCGTGGTAATGGTTAGTCCTGAAAAGGACTGTTGGGTTAGCTCTGAAAAGAGCTGTGACAATTTGAAGAAATAACAACTTGAAGATAGAACTTTCGTCTGATAGCTTGAAGGTAGAACTTTCGTCTGACATCTTGAAGATAGAACTTTCGTGGTAGATGGTTAGTCCTGAAAAGGACTGTTGGGTTAGCTCTGAAAAGAGCTGTGACAATTTGAAGAAATGACAACTTGAAGATAGAACTTTCGTCTGACAGCTTGAAGATAGAACTTTCGTCTGGCATCTTGAAGATAGAACTTTCGTGGTAAATGGTTAGCCCTGAAAAGGACTGTTGGGTTAGCTCTGAAAAGAACTGTTGGGTTAGCCCTTAAAAGGGCTGTTTTGTTTTGGAGGCTGTGTTTTTTTCGTCTCACGTTGTTTTTTCCACTTCTAATGACAGCATCCGAAATTCGCTTGACAAATGGGGCATGCTTCAACTCTTTTTCTGATTACCATTGCTCCATTATCGAAAGTAATCTTCCTCCAAAATTCGATATCAACCAAAATGACATCCGGTGTTGCCTTTAAAAATAGTTGAACTAATCTTTCGCCGAGATCTTTGTATGGCTGTGTTATACGTTGTAGTTGGTTTTGTTCCTCCTCTCCTACGAAATGAGTGTTTAGTTGTAATAACTGTTGACCTGCATTCAAATAGTCTTGGAGAGCCTCACGTAGTTGATAATTTATCTCCTCCATATTGATACTGCTTCCGAATATTGATACTGCTTCCGAATATTGATACCGCTTTCGAAGTGTTCGTTAGCTGAGAGTCAAAAAATGATGAATGTATGGAAATAACCCTGGGTTTTTATACGTTTAAGGAGGATTGAAATTTTTAAAGAGCGCGGACCTGACGGGAAACACCAGGATTGTACTGTGTGACACTGAGTTAGGAGTGGTAAAAACAGCATGAAACGCCGATGCGGGAAAAACATAGGAAAAATGACGTCATGAGTCAATCAGTTCAATCCTCCTGTAAAGCTATAAAACCCAGCGATATTTTTACATAAAATCATATTTGTTCCAGTATGGTTCGAATTCTTGTCTACCCCCACTGCGCAAGCAGATGTCTGATAGAGTATGGGAAATGTTTTGTTGATTTGCAAAAGAAACAGTTCTTTGTTACTCGTTTTTTCTTCTTTTCGTTGTTTTGCTTTTTTTCTCCTCTTTTAGATCCAAAGTTTGTTGTTTTCTTAGATTATCGCTTGTAGATATTTTTTTCTCTGCCTGTTCTGTTATTTTGCAGATTTTTTGAATCGGTGATATCCGTTGTGTCGGACTGCATGTCTACGGTCTGATTTTCAACCGGTGATATTGTAGTCTGTAGTGAACTTGTTTTCCATGTATTTTCGTTGTAGAATGAATGTAGTGTCCCGACGAATTTCGTATGTTGGAGATCGACAACGTTGTAAAACGATGGTGAAATTTCGATGTCATGACTGTGTGGGTTCACGTAGACAAAAAAACAAATGTTCCTGTCTGATTTTCTTTTTTGGACAATTTCTGGACCAATGTCCTGCTTCGTTGCACGTAAAACAAATATTTGTTCTCTCACCATTCATCCGATATCGTTTGTCGAGCGTCGCTTGATCTAAAACTCTGTAGCTGATAGTACAGCGTATAGAGCTATTTATAAAAAATACGCTTCACTACTAGACGCTGACGTAGTGTACCTCTACCCAATGGTCTATTTATAGCAATAGACGCTAACATATTGTGATTTAACCCCTTGTCACACTAAACGGCGTTTCCACTGAGTTGGCACGGTGTTGTTTAAGTTCCCAGACTGCCAAGAGATCGCAGGAAAAATGCGAAGCTCCCGTGGCCTATTATCGCGTTCCTGATGTTGATGAAAAAAGCAAGAAGGAAATCAAGTACATTGATATCTGTTCTCTGTACCCTTATGTTTGTAAACACAAATCCTATCCTGTAGGTCAGCCAGAAATTTTGTCTGCTGAGAATATTGACATGAACAATATTCGACAATATGAGGGCTTAATCAAATGCAAAGTTTTGCCTCCAACTGATTTGTTTCACCCCGTTCTCCCAGTTCACTGTAACAACAAAATGATGTTTCCACTCTGTATGAAATGTGCAGAAGAAAGTTCAAGTATTTGTAGCCATGGTGAAGAAAAGAGGGCTTTGGTCGGAACTTGGGTCACTTTTGAATTATTCAAGGCTCTTGACTGCGGTTATCGATTATTGCAAGTGTATGAAATTTGGCATTTCAATTCTGTGTCAGATCAGTTCTTTAAACGTTATGTGACCAATTTCTTGAAAATTAAGCAAGAAGGCAGTGGTTATCCAGATCGGTGTCAATCAGACTCAGAAAGAGCAATTGCACAAAGACATTACGGAATATGAAGACAAATGTGAAACTCGTGGTATTTTGCGAATTTGCATTGTAAAAAAATATTTCAGTGTGAATTTTTTCATTGTCAAGAAAATGTATTTTACGCTGTATTGTAAAAAATGTTTCCTTATGAATTTTTTCATTGTCAAGGAAATTTTTTATGTTGCATTGCAAAAAATGTTTCATTGTTTAGTTCTGTTCAATAAAAATGCTTTCATTTTCAATGATGTTATCATTTTATCATTAGCCTTTAAAGAGTAAAGTAAAAAATGGATGTACAATCCATATTATTTCAACATCCTTGTAATATTTTCATCACAGGGCCGAGCGGTTGTGGAAAAACAGAGTTCGTTCATAAATTAATTGAGTATCGAGAAGACTTGTTCAACATCGTTCCTGAAAGAGTTGTTTGGTGTTACAAAGAATGGCAACATGCCTACAGTGTTATGCAGGAAAAGTTTAATTCACAATTTGAATTGATAAAATTCGTGGAGGGGATTCCTGACGACGAAAACGAAATTGTCAGTGATGTATCCATACCACATTTAATCGTCTTTGATGACATGTTGGGGGAAAAAGATGAGGAAAAAATTAAACTTTGGTTTACAAGAAAAGGTCATCATCGTAATGCAAGTGTGATTTACATCACGCAAAATATGTTTCAACAATCGAAATCGAGTCGAACCATTAGCCTTAATTCTAGATACATGATTTTATTTCGAAATGAACGAGATAAGAATCAGATTAAAACATTAGCTCGACAAATGCAAGCCCCACATTTGGTACCTGCTTATGAAGATGCTACATTGTCGGACCATGGATATCTAGTCGTAGATTTTCATTCACAAACAAACAAAGAATTAAGACTCCGAACAGATATATTTTACCGTTGGTATACACAAGGTAATGAAAGAGGACCTGTTATTTATTCTTCTGCTTAAAAAAGTTTCTTTAAGAAAAGTTTTTTATGCAAAAGTTCTTGCTTTAAAAGAGAATTACATTTTTAAATATAAATCATTTTTATGATACCCATCCGTGAGTAAACATGGACTTACCACCTACACCAAGATCGGTTTTAGTTGCTTTGCGAAATTTAAGTCAACAAACCGATAAACATGAAAGAGAAGCTGTGTTAAAAGCAGGATTAAAAGAAATTTTAAAATGGTTTACATTAGCTGCGCAAAACATCATCGAAAATAAAATCAAATTACCAAAACAAACCATAACGTACATGACAAAACAGAGAGCAGATATTGAACAGCTAGCAGATCCGTCCATAGATGAGGAAAGTAAACGTAAAATCATTTTAAAACCTGGAGGGGGTGGATTTCTAGGTGGTGTGATTATCAGAAGTTTGCTGAGATGGGATGGAACAAAAACCATCAGAAAATTTGGAGCTGAAAGACAAAATCGAAAACGTGTTCCACGAAAGCGTGCTCCGCAAAAGAAGAAGTCTCCGAAAAAGAAAAAATCTCCAACAAAGAAGAAATCTCCAAAAAAGCTTACTCCAAGAAAGCGTGCTCCACCAAAGAAAAAATCTCCAAAGAAGAAGAATTCACCACCAAAGAAGCATGCCCCAATTACGATTGATGAAAGATTTGTTACTACCCGAAAACGAAGTTCTGTAGGAAGCAACATTTCAGAACATCAACAGTATCCGAAATCCGAAGAGGAAAAAATGAGAAAAAAACTGCAGGATTACGAAAGAAAGTATTCAAGATTCATATTACCAGGTAAAAAATTATCGTTTCAAGAAATCCCCTCCAGCACGTGGTCTCCAAAGACATTAGCTAAACATAAAAAAGGGTTAAAAAAATATAAACGAATGCTTTATGATATGGTGAAACACAACGTTGATACGGGGAGATATAATTTTGACGACAAAAATGAGGTGCTCCACCTTGGGAAAGGAAGATCTGTTCCCGTGGATTCATCTTTATCTACAGCCACTACATTAGCCGACGATCTCTATTCACAGTTTTCTTAAGAAATTTTAACAACAAATTTTGTCTACAAAAAACATTATATTAGCTATAAATGTTAGTGATGTGGAACTTGTATTATCATTTAATCCGAAATCGAGATCAAGTCAACATGAAGAAGAAAACACCTCTGATAAAAAAACATGGTTCAATGGTTATGGCTATGATACAGGCTAAACCAAAAGCACGTAAAAAACTTGTAAAAGATTCATCACCTGAAGTGATAAAATGCATATCGGAATGCTGTCATAATATTTTAAAAGGCAATGTACATTTATCATCACCTCAGAAGAAGAAATTGTATTCAAGTAGGCAGCATCTCAGACGTTTAGCTTCGAAATCAGTCTCAGTAAAAAATAAAAAACAAATATTAAATCAAAAAGGTGGATTTCTTCAATTGCTTGGTCCTGCATTATTACCATTGTTAGGAAAAGCCGTTATCGGAGGAATAGGAGGAGCTCTTAAAGCCTTGTAATTTTATAATTTTTAAATTATGTCTGTTAAAAAAATGGTTATTGTGCCTTACCAAACCTTAGAAAATATGAATCGTTGGAAAGCCGAACAAGCTCAAAGACCTCGTTTACCACCCAATCCACAAGTTGTAGATGTAGTACATCTTCAACAGGACATGGGACATATTTTACAAAACACCAATTTATCAGAATCGGAAAAAGCTCAAAAGTATGGTGAGACTTTGTTTAAGTTACAAAATTCTCTTCAAAAAGCAAGACCGACTTTGAACAATTTACTTTCAACGACAAAAAGTGATGATAGTGTACAGAAATCAACATCTGTTACCTTGCATGATCAAATTTTGCAAAGTGTACCAAAAACCATGAAAAGAAAAGCCGAGTTACTTTTAAATATGATAAAAGATAACAATAATTTAACTTGGGATGAACAAGGAGTTGTGTCATATAAAGGCGGACGCATTCATGGTTCCAATATCATCGATCTTATCAATGATGCAATACGTCAAAGAAAAGGTGTTGAACCCAAAGGCTGGAAAACTTTTTCAAAGGCATTACATGAAAGTAATATTCCGCAAGAAGTCATTGGCAATCCAAGCAGATGGAGGTGGATGCATAAAACTTATGATAAAGCTTATGATAAGCCGCTGAGTGCAGATGAAGAATCCCATGGTGAGTCTGATTACTTATTTCACACACCAAAAAGTGTACAAAAAACTGCAAGGAAATCGCCTGCAAAAAGTGTTAAAAAATCTACGATGAAAACTCCATACATGAAAACTCCATACATGAAACCTGAAGAAAGAGAAAGACTGAAGCAATTCTATACTAAAGAGTTGTTAACTCCACCAGAATCTATAAAAAAGACCCCTAGTCGTAAAACGTCTCAGTCATGGGAGCCCTGGTAAAGCCTAAAGTTGATTACGTGTTAAGAAAGTTATTTTATGATCCCAAAAGTACTGTCGCATTTACTGGAATAAACCAATTGTATCACGCTGCAAAATCTGTTTTGAAAGAAATAAGATACAAAGATGTTCAAGAGTGGTTACGAGGTGAATCCACCTATACCTTACACAAACCAATCCGTCGACGTTTCAAAAGACGAAAAACTATTGTAAGTGGTATAGATTATCAATGGCAAGCTGATTTGGCCAATATGCAACATTTAGCAAAACAAAATGATAACAAGAAATATTTACTTTGTGTAATCGACGTGTTTTCAAGATTTTCATGGGTTGTCCCTATTCCAAATAAAATGGGAAAAACTTTGATTCGAGCATTTCAATCTATTGTTCAGAAATCAAAACGAAAACCTTTGGCACTTCAAACAGATAAAGGTTCGGAATTTAAAAACAAACTGTTTCAACAATACTTGAAAAAGAGTCAGATTCATTTTTTCACCACCGAAAATCCAGAGACAAAAGCAAGCCTCGTTGAAAGATTTCAAAGAACTTTAAAATCGAGAATGTGGAAATACTTTACGTACAAGAAAACAAGACGTTACATTGACGTATTGAATTCTTTAGTTCAGAATTACAATCATACTTTTCACAGAAGTATTAAAACATCTCCTGCAATGGTAACAAAATCAAATGAGGCAGAGGTTTCGAAAAATCTGTATCCTCGATTATCGACAATCGCTATGACGAAAAAGCCAAAATTCGAAATTGGAGATCGTGTTCGGATCAATAAAACAAAACGCACATTTGATAAGGGATATTTACCAAATTGGACGCAAGAAATATTTGAAATCACTCATGTTAACAAGACATTTTCACCTATCACCTATAAAATAAAAGATTTACAGGGTGAACAAATTTTGGGAAGTTATTATGAATACGAACTTCAATTAATAAAAGATGACGAAGTCTATGAAATTGATTCAGTTCTTGATAGACGTACAAGGCGTGAGGGTAAAAAATTAATCAAAGAAATAAAAGTCAATTGGAAAGGTTATCCAAAAAAATTTCAAAGTTGGATACCAGAATCGCATTTGGTGTCTTTGAAGGGGAAAAAATCTTATAGATAAAAAAATCTTATAGATAAAAAATCTTATAATAAAAAAATCTTATAAAAAGACAGTACATTTATGATGAATTCACAGTCAAACATTGAGTGCGCGACAGAAAGTGTCGATAGTGTTGGTACTAAAAATTACAGCTGCTGTGGAAATCGTGTTCCAAAGAATCAGTTTACATATATTTCACAGATAATAGTCATTTACGCAATTATTGCAACCTCCATAGTACATTTAAGTATTCAAAGTCAGGATCGTGAATTGTGGTTGATACTGTTAAGTAGTTCACTCGGATATATTCTCCCATCTCCGGGGTTAAAATTCACAAAGACAGAACAAAAACAACCGGGGCTTGATTTCATTGACAGTAAAAAATAAAATATTAAAAAATGAATTCATTTTATGTTACTCTACCTAGCGATAGTTCCATAAACCTTTATCCGAACAACACACAGTGCTGTTTTAAAGTTCATTTACCAAAGACAGTTCATATTGATAGGGAAAATTGGGAAGTTGCATTAGTTCAACTTATTACCCCCTCTCAGTTTTTAAACGTAAGTGAACAAGAAGCAAAGTTCGAAATTATAACTGCAGATAACGCTTTATACAATGCAGTAGCAGCGGCAGATAAAAAAAGAGATAATATGGAGATATCTGTATTAAGGCGAGACGATAAAGCTAGAGCAGAAAAATGGTCAATTCTATTTACCTTTCCACCGGGTAGTTACACTTCACCAAAGCATATTATAGAGGTGATCGATGATTTGGTTCAAAATAACCTATCGGGTATCCTTCAAAAGAATTCAATGCTACTGTCTATTAGCTATTCAACCTCATCCAAACGTCCGAAACTTACAATCAGAAATATTACAAAAACCGGAATCAAATTCCACTCATCGCTGTTTTTAAAACTGGGAGGATCGCCAGAATTTCAAAACGAGGTGATTTATCCGGGTAGAAGATTTTTAAATGCATTTAAATACAGTCCTAACATCGATGCTGGCTACAACCATATGTTTGTTTATTCAGATATTGCCGAACACACTATAGTGGGTGATACATTTGCTCCTATACTTCGTGTTTTACCGTTCAAACCAACCGAATCAGTTGAAAATAATGAAACCCAACATATCAACCATGATATTACATTACCGCATTATATCCCCGTTTCGAAATCTGATTTTGATACTATTCACATTCAAATAACAGGGGATTCTGGCATATCGTTTCATTTCATTACTGGTAAGACAATCGTCAAGTTACATTTCAGACAGAAAAAATAAGAAATATTTGATATTTTGAAATAATTAAACTGATACATTGACAAAAAAATGCTGCCAGTTTATCGTGGCATAAAACATCAGTATGGGTATGGATTAGGTTCCCTATTTAGATCAGCGCTTAAAACAGTGACACCATTGCTTAAACCCTTGGTCAAATCTGGTTTTAATGCTATAAAAAAAAGAAGGAATCAAACAAGGAATACGTGCAACAGAAGATATCCTTTTACGTGGTAAAAACCCTAAAAAAGTTGCAGTCTCGCGGGGAAAACAATATGTTAATAATTTAGCCCAACAGTTAATACCTTGGATAAATAAACGAAAATCACAAAAGACAAGTCATTTATCTTCTCGATCTCACAGGGGTAAGATTATTAATAAAAGACAAAGAAATCATTACACTAGACCGAGACCTCTTGATATATTTGATTGAGAGAAAAAATCTTTTTTGAAAATGATGCAAAGCGGATCTTGCGAATGCAGTAAATCAGAACTCGATGTTCTTTCTGTACCACCCACATTGACAACGATGCAAGAAAGTCAATGGGTTGAACATTTTCCAATATCATCTTTGACAAACAATTCACCGATAGAATTCATCATACCACCTCAAACCGAACATTGGACAGATTTATCACAATCGTATTTGTATATCAAATTCAAAATCGTTAAAGCAGATGGCAGCAATTTAGATGCCGGCTCAAATGTAGCCCCTGTAAACAATTTCATGCACAGTATGTTTAGCAGTGTCGATTTGTATCTAAATAATAAACTAATCAACAGTAATTCAGACACCTATCCATACAGAGCATATATCGAAAATCTTCTGTCATATAATGCCGACTGCAAGACTACGTTTTTGAAAGGTGGTGTACTTTGGATCGAAGACACCAGTGGGGAATTCGGAGCACTCAACCATGATGGGGATAACGAAGGATTAAAAGGAAGAATCGGTGTAATCACACTAAGCAAAACTGCAGAGCTTTTCGGGCGATTGCATCTTGATCTATTTCAGCAAGAAAAATATTTGCCTAACGGTATTGAAATCAGACTTAGATTAAACAGAGTCTCATCAAACTTTTGTCTTACGGGAGGTACTGGTGCACCAGCTACAAAAATTGTACTGGAAACAGTCAGTCTGCATATGCGAAATGTTGAATTGTTGCCTGTTGTTGCGAATGATCTAAATCAAATTATTTCTCAGCAAAACATGAAAATTCCTATCCGCAGAGTAGAAGTAAAGACTTTTACCATTGGCATGGGACTTCAGTCTAAAGTTGAAGATCATTTGTTTCAAGGACAGCTTCCGAAACGTATTTTCATTGCAATGGTAACAAATGCTAGTTATAATGGAGGTTATGATACCAATCCATTTTTCTTCCAACATTTCAATCTGTCAAAAATAGATGTATCATGTAATGGTCACAGTATTCATAACAGACCCTTTGAGCCTGACTTTGAAAATGGTTTGTATTTGAAATCATATTTGTCAATGTATCAGGCTGTCTCAGCCTTCGGACTCAATAAATCATTTGATATTGCCAAAGAAGATTATGCTGGTGGATACTGTTTGTGGGGTTACGATTTGACAGCCGATCAAGGCAGTGAAGAAGGTCAACTTCACCCTATAAAAACTGGAAGTCTTCGAATTGAGCTTCAATTCGCCCAAGCCTTGGCAGCAGTGGTCAACGTTATTGTTTTTGCTGAATTTGACAATCAGATCGAGATCAACAGTTTGAGAGAAATCATCACAGATTACTAACTTCGGAAAAAAATCACATCAGAAAAAACAGTCCTTTTCAGGACTAAAGAGCATATATAGAAAAACGATGCTTGGACTCAGATTTGCTATATCACTGAGAGAAGAAGCAGAAAAAGTGAAATATTCTACTTCAAAGTGCATTTCTACTCGGAAAAATGACATTCACAATAGCTTCGAAAAACATATGATTGAAGAATTACAAAATCTTATTGCCAGTGAAGTTCACAACCAGTGTTACGGATGTCAAGTGGACCACCCCAGTCAAATACAGCACGACCTGTGTTTATTTAAGAACAGACAAGAACATACGGATATGTTCATAGAAAAAGCTATGATGGAATTAAATCCATACAAAATCATGGAAAAATGGTATCCTGAATTAATGGAAATGAAACTCGAGGACAGTGACTATGTGGAAACCTACAGATTGTGGAAGGATATAAAACAAAACATTTTATCTGAATTTGTGGATTCGTCTTGGTTACATAACTGGTGTAACAAAGTAAAACAATCCTGGGAAGAAAGTGACTAAGAAAAAACGTGATGTATACTTATGAAATTCAATACATATTAGATCACGGAACCTGGATAAAAAATCTACAGGCGAAAGTCTGTGCAAAAGATCAGTTGCCTCGACAGAAACCAAATCATGTGAAAGCTTACATTGTGAATACAGAGAGATCAAATAAACCAGGAGAACACTGGGTGGCAGTGATATTCAACAATAATGACAATGTGCTATACTTTGATTCGTATGGACTACCACCACTTGAACCAGAAATCATTAACTTTTTAGACAATCATTCTTCAACGTGGAGATACAATCGACAAACTCTTCAGAGTCTACAGGGTAAAGTTTGCGGACTTTACTGTATCTTTGTATTGGATGCTGCTGCTAGAGGATACAATATACAGAAATACCTTCAACAGAAATTCCTCTCAACGAAACACCATCGAAACGATCGAGATGTATCATTGTGGTTTAATCAACACTACGGAATTCTATACAAGAAAATTTCAGAGACTCAAACCTACAAACAGTGAAAAATGATCTTCTTTTTTTGCTATCAATTCATTGTAAATATTTCATTTTTGTCTTTTTTTACAGGTCATTGTAAAATATGTTCATTGTAAATATGTTCATTGTTCAGTTCTGTTCAATAAATAAAAGTTCAAAAAACAATAGACTTCTTCATTCTGTTTTTCCCAAGACTTGTTCTGTCTACATTTTTTCCCATACAGCGTCTCATAACTTTTTTGCTATATTAGCATGAAACGTAGCATGGAAAAATGTATGTGTTTTCTACCCTGGCCGAGCTCTTTAAAAAATTTCAATCCTCCTTAAACGTATAAAGCCCTGCGTTATTTTCATACATTCACCATTTCTTGATTCTCAGCTGACGATCACTTCGAAAGCAGTGTTAATATTCGGAAGCAATATCAATATGGAAGAGGTAAATCATCAACTACGTGAGGCTCTCCAAGAGTATCTAAATGCCGGACAGCAGTTATTGCAACTAACCACTCATCTCGTAGGAGTGGAGGAACAAAACCAACTGCGATGTATAACACAACCATACAAAGATCTCGGTGGAAAGATTACTTCAACTATTTTTAAAGACAACGTCTGACATCATCTTAGTCATTTACCAAGTGAATTTCGGATGTTGTCATTAGAAGTGGGAAAAAAACATAGCCTCCAAAAAACAAACAGTCCATTTCACGGCTACCCATCTACCACGAAAGTTCTATCTTCAAGATGTCAGACGAAAGTTCTACCTTCAAGCTATCAGACGAAAGTTCTATCTTCAAGTTGTTATTTCTTCAAATTGTCACAGCTCTTTTCAGAGCTAACCCAACAGTCCTTTTCAGGACTAACCATTACCACGAAAGTTCTATCTTTCTTTTAGAAGAGATGCACTCCAAAAGAGTTATACTCCAGAGAGTTATACTGTAAAGAGTAAGAATCATTCATAGATGCAGAAAAAGACTAAATCCAACCCAGTGATCAGTCTTTTAGAAAGAAAAAATCATTCGTAGGGGAAAAAAGACTAAGTCCAACTCAATGGTCAACCTTTTAGAAAAGAGAAATCATTCATAGAGATGAAGAAAAAAGTCTAAGTCCAACTCAATGGTCAGGCAATTAGAAAGAGAAAAAAATCATCTATAGGGTAAAAAAAACTAAGTCCAACTCAGTGATCTGACCATTTTTTACCCAACCTGACAGTCATAAGGCCTGCACTTTGAATGCTAAATCCCCCTCAGCGTCGTGAGCATAGGAAAAACTCCCCTCCCCCCCCCTTTTGCAAAAAATTCCGCTCAGGGAAGAGAGCCTAGGGACAAAATAAAAAAAAAATCTTTCGGGAGGGCAAACTAGGGACACATTTTTGTCAGGGAGGGTGATGTACGGCACTCAGGGAAGAGAGAGTACGGACACACACAGGCCTAGGTGTGTCCGTACTCTCTCTTCCTTTACTACTAGGGTGGTACCTAGTCTGAAAGACACTGTGTCACTTTGACCGTAAAAATTTATCTACAACGATACTTTTGAGCTTGTTTGTGGAACTTAACCACTTCATACAATGTACCCTTCTTCATTTTTATTGTTGTATGCCATACCACATGATGTGAGGCAGACTTTGACTGCTTTTGAAAAAAAAACATCTATGGTTGGGCATGGAAAAGAAAACAAAGTGTAAACAAGTGCGTGCAAGTCTCCATTATTGAACCATTACAATGAAACCCAAGTATACGTAAAACGAGATCAGGGCCTCAAAAGTTGAAGTTTTTACTAATCAAACAATGGACGACCACAGTTACTATTCTTGCATGAGAATTGTTTTCACAAACAGGTAAACTCTTTACTTGGAATAACCTTCAACCCTTCCACCGTTTTTAAGCTGTTTTGATCATACTTTTTAACATGGCATTTAATGCAAAAAAGTCAAGCTAGGTAATCAAAAATTCTGAAAATTTTACCCAGAGTTGGTAAAGGTAATATGCAAATTTTCAACACAATAGCTAAAGCATTTTTTAAGATATTTCGAAATTCAGGGGGTCCCTATGAACCTCAAACTACCTATACCATCTTCAAAACCAGCGACTTTGAAAAATATCCTTATTCGTGAATGTCTGTTGGTCGTGAACGGCAAATTTTGTGGTCCAAGATGACAAGAGATTCAAAAAAGGATCATCAGGTTATCGTCAGGTTAAAAAAAACATTCTTCAAAGCGGAAGAAAAAGTGCTGTACGATACTAAGAGACCATCTCCAGAACGACCGACATTTAAAAAGAAAAATCCCGTCAACAATGATTTTGACGGTCGTAGCTTCGAATCCAATCGGAAGCATTTTCCCCCAAGAACTATGGACAGACAGTGGTGTCTTTATGATTTTTCTATCTTTGAAGGATATTGGACAAGGAGAAAATGCTGTTACCGATTATTCCTGCTTCCCCCACAATGTTTTCGTTAGCCGTTTAAACTCGGAATTGCTTGATTAACTCTTTACCAATGACAAAATTTTAGGCTGGTCCAAAACTGAAAGCGTTTGCAGACGACAAATTCAGTGTGGCTCAAAACATGAAATTTGTCTTTCACAGGGAAGAAAACACTGTGTGAAAAGGAGAAAATGCTGGTAACCAGCATTTTCTCCTTTTCACACAATGTTTTCAAACGCATTTTTTCCTCAGGGTCGTTAAAAAGTCGGGATGTGTGATGAAGGGTTACAAAGAAAATGTTAATAGTCAGCAAGAGTCAGATTCACTAATACATTGACAGCCCTATTTGCTTTTGATTATCCAAACTTTTTAAGTCTTCAGCTTCAAATTTGTTTTGTAGAGGTTGAAACAAAAGTTTTCTGGAAGGTTGATTGATTGATTGATTGAATTTGCGTCTATTTATCGTCGCCACCGCTTGCCCATACGGGCAACATTTCCCTTGAAGGCTGTAAGTATTGTTACGTGGGATAGTACAGATACAGAACGAAACCCATCCGAAGCTACGCCTGGTTCTTTAACGTGCTCGGTGTATAGCACTGTCACACGCGACCTGGGTTTAACGTCTCACCCGAAAAGCTATTAGCGATTTTAGATGGCCAGCTATGGTAATCGAACCCACACCCTCAAGCAACCCGAAGTATCACGTTCACGAGTCCTACGCTCTTCCTCCTGAGCTATGCGGGCGTATAAACCCTTTAAGTCTCAGTAAAGTCCAAATGTAAAAAGGCCTGTTTATAAAATAAAAGTAAATTTCGTTTTTACCATGTAAAAATTTGGCGATTATTATGACTTGCACGATATATAAAGGTGCAGTTTGAAAAAGTTCGTGTCAATGGCAGAAAAAAGAATTTTGAAACTAGAACAGATCCTACCATACCGCATTATCTGTTTGTTTACATCGGTGATCGTCGACGATTAGCCGATTTTTCGTCGTAAATGTCCGCAATGACGTGTAGTGACGTAAACACCACGTGATCACTCAAGGCGTCGAAACAAACCCTTCATTCACTTGATCGTTTAGTCCCCATTCTAGGCTTGAAAAACGTAAGTTTATCGACATTGTAAACAAAACGACGACACAGGCTGATAATCGCTTATTCATTTATCATCAATACAGGAAGAGTTTACTACATCTAAATAATAAACAGGTTCAGAATGAGCAATCTTACTCTCCGATGACATACTATTGGAAGTGTAAACAGTAGTCCTGTGTGGCACTAATGAGATGCAATGTTATCACGTGACGTTTTCGAAGGCCTAGATTAGTTCGAATATACACGAACGATAACGAAGGTTGTCTCGATCAATGGCGTCCCTGAAACCGACGGGCTTCTCCATGCATTTTCGCACCCGTATTTCACGGCAACCAATGCAGTAACTGACACGTTCGAGTTTTCTACGATCTTATATATGTGTGTTGTGATGGGTTGTCCGATATATTTTCGAGTTATAAACGGTGAAAATTACCTGTATTTGGAATTTACAGGGGCTTTAAAGCGCCTTTCACAACTTTATCTGTCATTGCGGCCAGTGTATATCAAGATCAGACTGCACAGAATATGCATTCTTATCTTTGATCTACACTATCCGCTTTCCTAAGACATTCTCGAAAAATGTAACCTGAAAATTGCAAATACTTGAGTCATATTTGTAGACCGGAAAGTCTGTTGGGTTCACTCCGGGCTCTAAGGGTTTGGCAGTCATGATTTATATCATGTTGAACTCTTTACCAATCAATCAATCAATCAATCAATCAATCAATCTCTTTAAACTCTTTACCTAACAACAAATGTGAGACTGGTCGAAATGGGGGCCATTTTGGGGAGTGAAAATAGCTCCTTGTCCTGTACTCATTCAATTTTTTTAAATCCTTGATCCCCTTTGGGATGTTGCGATAAATTCAATTTTGATTTATGACATATGTTCCATGTAATTTTAAAGCAGATACTGTTATCAATCATTAGAGAAATGTGTATAGAATTTTTAAACAATCTACGAAGATTTAGTTCAGATATTAGCTAAGAAATATGTCTGTGTAGTGCAGAGAAACTCGAGGATAAAATCCAAGTAATTCCTTCATCAAGACCATTGCTGTACTCCACTCGTCACAACTCAGCCGATTCCATACCTACATCTGACTTGATCAGCGGTGAACTCGAGGTTTGCCGAATGTGCAGTACTCGAGAGGATTCAGGGGAAATAAACGAAGAATGTCCCACCGCCAGTCTCAAATGTGCAACAACTGACAAAAAATATTTTTGGAAATGGAGAAAATGCTGGTTACCCGCATGTTTCCCTTTTCCGTAATGTTTTCAAAAAACCTTTTTGTCGAAAAACACGGGATTGCTTAGTTAAAAGTTAATTTAACAAAACATTTTTGTCACCATGTTTTTCAAATTCTATTGATGATTTGAGACCACTTTATGAAAAAAAAATGTAAATTGATCGGCAACTAAATTTTGCGGTTTTCCCCATATTTTAAAGACCCTAAGAAAGAAGGCTTTTGAAAACATTGTGGGAAAATGAGAAAATGCTAGTAACTAGCATTTTTTCCTTTTCTCACAATGTTTTCAATCCTATTTAAGACAAATCGACTTATTTTAGTTATACAATGTACTTTATTTGTCGTCTGAAAATGCTTTCAATTTAGATTTTGTCGCCTGGTAAAGAGTTAAATCAGTGAGAGTCTAATGCAATCCATCTGTTTTTATATACATAAATTGTTTATATTGAAATTTTACTTGTGCAGAGCCTAGTCAATAAATCATATTTACAAGTTGATTTAAACCGAATCTTTGTTCGGTCGGACATGTTAACTCTTATCCTGGTAAATAACTAAAATGAAATTTTCAGTCAGATCGTAAAAATCCAAATATTGCTATTTCTAAGTTATGTTTTGGGGAATAATATCTTTTTATCAGACAGTGTAGATCCAAGATCAGACTGCACGTTCTGTGCAGTCGGATCTTGATCTACACTGTCGCAAAAGGTCAGTGAGTCGCGCTTAGCAGCCTAAGGGTTAAAGCGGAATCAATATTTTTTTCCCCATGATCTCATTCAAAAGGAAACTCAGTAAAAATGTCAGTTATCTCCCTTGCTTCATAAAAACCTGAGCGAAACCAAAGTACAAACAGTCCCTAGATTGGTCACATCCCCTGATACAGCAAATAGCATATGACATTTGTTCAACAGGGACTAAGTTTACATGCAAGTTAGCCCTTCATCCCTGAAAGCTACTGTTCTGGTTTCGAAACCTGAACGTTTGGCAGACAGAGAGAAAGAGAGGCAGGCAGGCAGGCAGATAGAGAGAGAAAGAGAGAGAGAGAGAGAGCCGGAGAGAGCCTGTGAGGAAATTTTCTTATAGGCTAAGCAAGGGGTTTTCTCATGCATTGTCTTTGGAAGAGGCTTACTTTCAATGAAGCTGTTGTAAGCGATTTATCATATACAATGGTAGATAGATAGATAGATAGATAGAAAGATAGATAGATAGATAGACAGAAAGATAGATAACACAACGCGAGATCTATTTTTCGGTAAAAACTGAGTCTTCGTCATTCTGCCCTTGGCTGTCAAAATGTCTCATAATGGGTCTCGATTGGTCACAGTGATAAAACCGAAGAAATCGTGACAGATTTGGACATGTGACCCTTTTGGCGATATGAGCTTTTCTCTTTAGCTTCAACAAACGTCTTATCTTGTCTCACGGACTACTTTTAAATCTCAGGCTGCTAAGCGCGACTCACTGACCTTTTGCGGACAGCGTAGATCAAGATCAGACTGCACAACGTGCAGTCTGATCTTGGATCTACACTGTCCGATAAGGAGATATCTTTCCTCCAAAAAAAAAACTTTGAAATATGAAAATTTGGGTTTTTCTATTGGTTCCAGAGTTTCATTTCACTTATTGATCAGGATAAGCGTTAAAAACATTAAGGAAAAAGGAGAGATTGCTTTTATAACGAGCGTTACCTCTTTATGTTACATCTTTTTTCGCAAGTGCCTAAGATTTTGATAAGTTTAAGATTCTAATTCATGATGTGTACGGCAATATGATCTTAACCCTATACCAAACTCTTCCGTGTTTTATACACTCTGAGAGGAAAGACTTTTGAAAACATTGTGAGGAAAGAAAAAAAATTCTGATTACCAGCATTTTTTCGTATTCCCCCCTTTTTTTGTGCTACTTTACCAAACACAAGTTTTTCAGATTTTGAGTCACATTTATTTTTGTCGTGTGGAAATGCTTTCAATTTGGACGTGTCTAAAATTTTGTTGTTTAGTAAACTGTTAAGCAAGTAGCTAGTGAGACTTGTGCTGCTTGCCTTAAGACAGTACCATATGTGGACAACTTCCTCCTCGTCTTAGAGTAGACGACTCTTGTTAACACTTTGTCAAAAGAAGAAATTGATGGTGATGAGCAATTTCACCTCTTGTCAAAGTGTTTTTATTTCTATTCATGTTTCTTATCCTAGCCGCTACTTGAATACTAAAGATGACTTCTTTCTCCTCACAACAAAACACTTTTGAAAACATTTTTCATTTTTTTCTTTAATTCCACACAACGCCACCCCCTAGAAAATAAGGCAATTTATCCATCATTCATTGATAATCACGATCCTTCAGATGGTCATCAAGATATAAATGCAGATGCAAGCATTTAACGAGCTGGGACATAAATTATATCTAGAGCATTGAATGCTTGAATCTACACTGAAATCTTCATGATTATCTGAAGAATCATGTTCATACTTTTCTCATGGATGGATTATCTTAATCTGTCGATCTGATAGAGATACATGTATTGCAATATAGAGGCTTTCCCTTTCCCCAACCTATGAGTCATCCTCAGTGAAAAGGGGTTATATACATCTGCAAAAAGTATTGATTCAGATCAGCCTGCATAGTCCGCGAAGGCTGACCTTTGTCGAAGTGTTTAGCTTTTGGTGAGTTTTCCGCATCGCCAAGGACCATTATAGTTAGGGATTCAGCCCGCTATTTTTCACAAACAGATGCATTATACCGAGCAAGTCATTTTGTAATTATTGATCAATAAAATCCATTTTGTCTAACAACCGACTGAATCACGAGATAGACTGGTCCTTTGACATGCAGAAAATATACAAATGGCAAAAATTTTCAACCCTTGTCAGCCTTCGTGGGCTGCGAAGGCTGACATAGGTCGATATTTTTCGCAGATGCATTGAGCCATCTTTTCACAGAGAATGGCTAAATTATGTACATTATGCATAAAGCTGAACGTATGAATACAGAGGTCATATAATTAACTGGATGATAGGCTGGTCCATGGTAACTTTTTTTTTTTCGGCTTACAGCAGACATGGAAAACATTATGTCCAAAATGTTGTAATATTTCTTTCGGAAGGTAATATGTGAACTCATGCAAGTATGCCTCGATGAGGAGTCAATCTCAAACCAACGTTGGGGGTCTACTTTTTTTCCGACGGAATGTACTTTGT
The DNA here is from genome assembly GCA_946811185.2 of Hippopus hippopus. NCBI lineage: Eukaryota > Metazoa > Mollusca > Bivalvia > Cardiida > Cardiidae > Hippopus > Hippopus hippopus. The sequence goes on from OX328098.1 coordinate 20,944,547, forward strand.
TGACGGTAGTGCGTCCTGTATTTCAAGTTGAGGCAAATGGGGGAAATGGACACACACAAAAAAAAAAGAGCTGACACGTTTACCAACGTAAAATAAATAATTTATTCAAATGAATACCTCGTATCACCTGCTTCATTATTATCATTATCATTATTACTGCTTTAACCCTTTCCCAAACTATTCCGCTTTGTTTATGTCTCTGAGACAAAGGACGTTTGAAAACATTGTTTGAAAAGGAGAAAATGCTGGTAGGCAGCCTTTGCTCCTTTTCCAAACACTGATTTCTACCCCTTTCAAAGATAAATCCTATCGTGTGAGCGTCTTTTGATATGTCATTTGCTTGTGCTTTCAATATGAACAAGTCTAAAATTTTGTTGTTTAGTAAAGAGTTATCTGTAAACTGTTTAAACATCGTTCAACTCTTTATTAAAGGACAAAAAATTCAGACTGATCCAAATTAAACGCGTTTGCAGACGAGAAATTAAACATGACTAAAAATAAAAAAAACTGAAATTTTGGGTATTGAAGCAAAGTGTAAACAGGAGAAAATGCTGCTTATCTGCATTTTTTCCCCTTTTCCAACGATGTTTTCGCAGGCCTTGTTCATCAAGGACGTTACAAGTCTGGATTGTGTGGTAAAGGATGAAACAGTATTTTAGTCCTGCGCTTGCGGAAAGTTCACTTATCCGGCCAATTTTGAAATTTCCTTTCTAGGACAACGCTCCATGTTCTTTTTAAGCCACTGGCTACTCTCCCACATCAATACTGTCGACAACAATTTTCATCATATCTCGTAGGGAAATGAAAGCAAGCATTAAACATGTTTGTTACCTATTCATCGGCTAGGATGGGAAATCTCGTGGTTTTTGCTTTCATACACTGCATGGAAAAATGCTGAAATTGTGAAGAAGTGCCAAAATTAATCACCTTTTTATGTTTTCTTTGCTCTATATTTATCAATTGATCTACGTATTATGTTCTGGACAGCGAACTTTTGTCTAGATTTAATGGTACCATTACGGCGTCTGAGAAAAAAAAAATACATTCCATGTGAACACGTTGTCATTTTAAGTTTTAAGCGACGAGTTTTAAAAAAAAATCATGACATGTTGTTTGCCAAAAGGGCGGGTTTTTATGACACCATAATGGTATCATTTGATCCAGAAATAACTCATCCCTAAATTGGAATTTTATAAGTTACAGTCAACAATGTTGAGTAAAAAAAAAAAAGCCGATTTTCTGAAGTCATTCACTCGTTCATCTTTATATGCTAAATGACATTTGCAGCAAATGACTTTAAAAACATCAAAGGAGTAGAGTCCATAACGCACAATACGCAAGTGCATAATGTAGAAAAAATGCGAACAGGCGAAGCATTCTTTTACCACTTTATCGAACAACTCCATCTTTATAGCCAGGGTTAAAACTGCTAGATAAAAAAAAGTCTCAACCGAGAGTAAAAAGCCACATATTACGATATTTCTTTTCGATGGAAAATGTTACTGTATCGGACAGTGGAGATAAAGATCAGACTGCACGTTCTGTGCAGTCTGATCTTGATTTATACTGTCCGCAATAGCATTGTGCGTCGCACTTAGCAGCCAAAGGATGAAACAGCACTTTCGATTTGCTGTGGGTAATGATTCTGAGCCCCTGGCTACGCTCCTGTGCCTATGCTTATAAAACTTGGGCCATGCTTAACTGAGTTCGTACTCAAATTTGAAGTCCCATTTATGCTTAAACACGATATGGCCTGCAACACGCGAAAAGGGGCATTTGGACATTTTCGTAAAGTGTCCTCTCGGATCAGCCTGCACAGTACGCGCAGGCTAATCCGAGACGGCACTTTACGGCTACATTAGATTTTGTCCTACAGTAGACTTGCGCAAAACAGAATATTACATAAAAACGGAAAGTGTCGTTTCGGATTAGTCTGCGCAGGCTGATTCGGAACGACACTTTACGCAAATGTCCGAATGGGCCTTTTCGCGTGTTGCAAGCCAATATTATGGAATTTTGAAACGAAGACTTTGACTTAATAGACAGAGACAAAGAAAAGCTCTGAAGTTCAGAAGTTTCTCCCAAGGGTTTGTCAAATTACATGTACACAACTTCGAAATTTCATGCTCACTAAAGTTGAGCACGAAAACAGCTTTATAAGCACTGACCCTGAATATTCTTTGAAACATGGCAAACTAGCATAATTTAAAGTTACATAATAATAAATGCATAAATACGTGTAAAGGAGAAACGATTCACAATAAAAATTTCTCCTTTTACCTCTCTATTTTGTAAAGCGGCCTGTCGTAAGAAAAAAAAGTCATCTGTAGGATGAAATGCTTTTAATGCAGAACCTAATCAGTTACTACTTAACCCTTAGCCTACTAATCGCGACCTACGGACCTGTTGAGGACAGTGTTTATCAATATCAGACTGCACACAACTTTCAGTCTGATCTTGGATATTCTACACTATCCGCTAAGGAGGTATCTTCCCCCCCCCCCCCCCCCCCACACACACAAAAGAAAAATACCTTATAAATAGCAAACAGGTAGCTTTATACTATCGGCTTGAAAGTTTCAGCTCACTCATTAAGCAGGATAAGGGTTAACTTATATATTTTTTCTGTGAACAGTAAGACTAAAAGTACTGCCTCAGGGACTGAAAATGACACACAGTCCTTTGTACAGGTCGTTTGACACCCCTTTGTTTCTTTAATCTTTTCTTTTGTTCCTTAAATATATGAGCCGTGCTCTGTTTAACTCTTTACCAAACGACAAAATTTTAGACTTGTCCAAATTGAAAGCATTTGCAGACGACAAAATACTTGTGACTCACAAATTGAAACTTGACTTTAGAAGAGTAGAAAACGTTGTGGAAAAAGGAGAAAATGCTGGTTACCAGCATTTTCTCCTTTTCCCACAATGTTTTCAGAAGGCTTCTTCCTCTGGGTCGTAAAAACCAGGGATTGTTTGGTAAAGGGTTAAAGGCGGTTTGATACAGCCCGGTGACGCTTATACCAAACAGTCATAACATAATTATGAATCTATGAAAATTTTTTGCTGAAAATCGACTGGATCATAAGAAGTATGATCATTGGACCAGCAGAAAAATTAAATAACAGCAAAAAGTTTCGATCCATGTCAGCCTGCGCGGACTGCACAGACTGACATGAGTCGATACTTTTTGGAAGTGCATTTAACCTCCTTTTTCACAAATCATTGCTCATAATTGGCTTGCATCACGCGAAAAGGGGCATTCGGACATTTACGTAAAGTGTCGTCTCGGATCAGCCTGCGCAGTACGCGCAGGCTAATCCGAGACGGCACTTTACGACTACATTAGATTTTGTCCTTCAGTAGACATGCGCAAAACAGAAAATTGCATAAAAACGGAAAGTGTTGTTTCGGATTAGCCTGCGCGGATTGCGCAGGATGATCCGAGACGACACTTTAACGCAAATGTCCTAATGCCCCTTTTCGCCTGTTTCAGGCCAATTATATATCTGCAAACATTTTATGGGCTGAACCCTACCGTTCTTTAATATAGGGTTAATTCACGTTTTTGAGGTCGTTAACAATCGCAGAGGCCTGAAAAATGGTTTAACGCCCGAGTTTTATGCAATAATACAACAAATAATACAGTTGGCAGCCATGGGCTGTCATGGTACCATAAAATAGTTCCTCGTGACTTTAACTACTCATCTATCAACGATAATGATTTTTTTCCCCAATTAAAAAAAGCACATTGCTGTCGTTTCCTAGTCACAAGGGTGTACCGTTCCGACCCGTCACAAAATCTTGAACATCACTTTTTTTAAGATATACCAACTCTTTTGTCTCTAAAACCATGATGAGTCTTTCAAATACACTAGTCCTGTTCACTACTTTGTTTTGAAATCTCACCTCGTATCCAGTGTCCTTCTCCCGTGTCACCTGACACACAGACGCTGACCAAAGTAAATATTAAGTATATTGTCATTGCTTGAGACCCTGATTAATAACAACCTCAGTTTAAACACAACAAAACACAAACAATAAATATTATGACAATCACAAAGTTTTCTGTCGTTTTTAACCAAACAAATCACCGTCTCTGTCGATAATTCGGAGATACAATACTAACTTTTGTCGCAAAGCGTTTCCAAGCATTCAACGACTTCCACAAAATATCTCGAAAACTCAAAGGCGAAATTGAATGCGATCTGTGTTGTGGAATGATGTGTTCTATTGTTCTACGATAGACGGTCCCGCACAATAAATAAAGCACAGAAAGACTCCGAATAAAAAAAACCGAAAGGTGTTAACAAGAGGCTATCGTGGCTTGCTTGGTTTTGGATTGACTGTTGGTCGACACACTCGTCGGTCACAAGAGTTTAAACAACAAGTCATGAATGGTCCACAGTCCCGGTCGTATCGACACTGGTCAGACTCTGGTGGGTTCGGACATACATCTGTCACGACGAAATCGACCAAGCAGGCAGCTGAAATGAATAAGGAACACCTTTCAGGTTATATCAGACGACACAATTTGTAGGTTTGTCCAAATTAGAAAACGAAAAATACAGGTGACAAATAAATTGTGGCTCAAATGATTAGACCTGTCTTAGAAAAGGTAGAACCAATCGCTGGAATCGTAGAAATGATGGTAACCAGCATATTCTTTAATTTCTACTTTGCTTTAGCTCTTTTACTGCCAGCGTGGCCTTGGATAGCTTTTGCAGACGGCATAGATCACGATTAGACTGCACAGAACATGTAGTCTGATCTTAGATCTACACTGTCCGCTACCAGATGCTAGTCTTTGACCAAAATCAGCTTCAAAAGAAAAATCGCTTGTCATGACAAGGAAAAGAAGACCTTTTTTTTTTATAAATCATACTATTGAAATCTGATGGACTTGAGATGAGAACAGCTTTTATGATTAACTCATAATGTAAAAGTGAAGGCAAGAAGCCAATAAAGTACATGTAAAGGAATAAAAAAAAAAAAAGAAAAAACCTTATCGCATTCTCAAGAACTTTCTGAATCTGAAAGTAACGCGACTTCTGTTTGGCTAAACGGTATGGTTTAGCCAGTCAGAAGTCGCGTTACATTCTTGATATAGAATCAGACTTAGAATGAAATTAAGAATGGTTGGTGAATACGAACCCTGTGTTTTTGGATAACGTTATAAATCGTTCATTTTTCCATAGCACAGTGGTCGTCTCGCTGATATGACAGTCTAGATGTCATTGATAAAAATGTTTACAAATGTTTACATTCTGATCCAGTGCAAAAACTCTGGAGAAGCAAAACACTTTTGAAAAGATAGTTTCATGACATTTTGGCTTGCATACGTCTACCCCTTTGTGATTAATCAGACTCTAGGTAACTTACATTTTTCTTTGACCAATCTTTAGAAAAAGTCAATTAAAACACACGTTGCAATTGAGCTAGATCAATTCTGACTGCTCATTTCAGTAAAGTACAAAACTTAACAATGATGATAAATTGCAGATACTTACGCACTTGAACCATCTCGTATGGAAGACAGCAAAAACCATAGTAACAGTTACTTCCGGCCGGGCATTTAAATATGTCGTCACAAGCCAATCCTGGTATAGTGATATTACCCTTCGGACAGGAAGTTGGTACAGTGGGTGGGGAAATCGTTGAGAGCGGTACTGAAGGTGTAAACATTGAGCTAACCTTCGTTGTATTTTCCACGCCATAGATTGGAACCTTACGTACTTTGGTAGTTGCTATCGTGGGTGGAAATGTAAAGTCAAAGATATATTTAGAAGTCGTTGTACGTCGTTGATTTACTATACCTGGTATGCCTGTTGGTATATTTGGGTCTAGACCAGGGGCTAATGGTGGTTTCGAGGCGTTGACGGGTCTAAGAGTGACCCATAAAGTGGGTGGTAACGTGGTGTTAAAATCCACCGATGGGGTTGCTTCACTATTTGTGGTCTGTGTAGGAGGTGGCTGAGAAGGTATACTAATATTACTATTTATGACACTGCCTTTGGTTGAAGATTGTGTACGAATAGTATTCGTGAGAGTACTATCGAAATAGGTGACGTTATCAACTGGAACAGTGGAATTAAAAGGTACAGACACGTCATATAGAGGTGGGTAAGTTATATTATTAACGGAGCCCGTTTGTTTTGAAGAAGGAACTGTTGTAGTAAATAGTATATCCGTGTAATATGGCGTAGTATCAGAAATATTTTGGACAACGAAAGTATCATTCAACGATTGTGGAGTACTCTTGAACTGTGGAATGCCGACTATGAATGGAGGATTGGTAGAATTCGTCAACGGAAAAGATGTAAAGTTAGGCGGAGCAGTTGGGGGCATGGTGCCAAATGAGCCAGTAGTCCCTGGTACTGGCTGCTTAACATCGAAAGGGACAAGTGGAGACGATACCATGTTGCTTTTCGAAGGTGCAGTTATGTTTACTGATACAGACGGTGAAGTGTTGAAAGTTGACATATTCATTGTAACTATAAATGGAGGAAATGTAGGACCTGCTGGTGAGGGAACACCCGGAGGAATCACTGGTGCAAGACTAATTGATGGGATAATTGGTGGGGCACTATATGGGGGTATTATCGGGGCCAATGGGTTAAGAGGAGGCAGTGTGAAGTTGAAGGGAAGTATCGTTGAACCACTTACTGGAATCTGAGTCGGTATATCAAATGGAATTGTAGCGTTTGGAGATACACTAACTGAAGGTAACGGGGGTGGCCTTGGAATAAGAGGCGGAATCAGAGGCGGATTGTTATCAGAAGGGATCGTAGCAGGTGGTGGCGGTATTTCAAATGGAGGAGGTGGAATCATTTGTATTGGTGTGACAACATCTGATGGAGGTATTGGGAAATCGAAAGGAGGGGGTTGCGGTATTATAACTGGTGGAGGCGGTATAGAAGGCGTGGAAACCATAGGTGGTGGTCTAGGAATTTTGTTTGGAGGAGTCACAATTGGTGGTAAATTTAGTTTTGGAAACCTGTCAGATACAACGGGTGGTATAGTAATATTTAATACTTTGGTGGTGCTCAGATCTATAAGGGAATTTCCCGTTACAGGTGGAAGAATCGGGATAATGGGGGATAGAGGCGGAATCATTTCGGCCGGAGGAATGAATGGAATTATTTGCCCTATCGGTGGTTCGGTGACCGTAACCTTTGGTACGATAATAGGCGGTAGTGTTGTCGGAATAACGGGCTTTTGAATTACAGAAGCGGTAATTATTGGAGTAGGAGGTGTAGGTGTAGCTATCGGTTTAGGTATTAGAATGTTAGTTGGATTAAATGGTGGTGTTATTGCGGGTAATGGGTTGATTATTGGAGTAGGAGGTGTAGGTGTAGCTATCGGTTTAGGTATTAGAATGTTAGTTGGATTAAGTGGTGGTGTTATTGCGGGTAATGGGTTGATAATTGGAGTAGAAGGTGTAGGTCTAGCTATCGCTTTAGGTATTAGAATGTTAGTTGGATTAAGTGGTGGTGTTATTGCAGGTAATGGGTTGATTATTGGAGTAGGAGGTGTAGGTGTAGCTATCGCTTTAGGTATTAGAATGTTAGTTGGATTAAGCGGTGGTGTTATTGCAGGTAATGGATTGATTATTGGTGTAGGAGGTGTGGGTGTTCCTATCGGTTGCGGAATTAGAATGTTAGTTGGATTAAGTGGTGGTGTTATTGCGGGTAGTGTGTTTATAATTGGAGTAGGAGGTGTAGGTGTAGCTATTGGTTCAGGTATTAGAATGTTGGTTGGATTAAACGGTGGTGTTATTGCAGGTAATGGGTTGATTATTAGACTCGGAGGTGTAGGTGTTGCTATCGGTTTAGGTATTAGAATGTTACTTGGATTAAACGGTGGTGTCATCGTAGTCAATGGGTTTGCAATTTCCTTTACATTCAAAGGAGGATTCGTTGGTGTAGGAAAAATTATGGGACCCTTTGCAGGTATCCTAGTAATTGATGGGAATAAAATCGCAGGACTCTTAGTCGTCTGACCTGATTGAGGGAAGGTTGGAACTATACTTTGAAAAGGTGGCATCAAGGGGTTCATTGTTAAATTAACAGTTGGATCATATGGAAGCATAGGAGGTAGAGTTTTCAATGACGTAGGTGGAACAGACGGTGCCGGTTTAATGGGAGATAATAAATCGGACAGCAATGGTGGAAAGGTTGGAATTGATACCAACGGACGAGGAGTAACTGTTGTAAAAGACGGTATAGGCTTGGTTGTACCATTTAGCACTGAATTCACATTTACTGGAAACAATTTTGGAGATGTTTGAGAAACGGACGAAGCAGATGGAGCTGTCGGGAAAATGGACGGAAAAGTAGGCAATGGTAAATCTATTATGTTCGGTAAACTTATACCTTTATTCGGAATTGGGTTGATGCGAGGTCGTTTTGTTGTGGGGTAGAGAGGGTCAAACGTTGGCAGTAAAGGTGGCTCGTTCCTAGATGGTTGTTTATGGTTTGTTGGATTAAAAGGAACAATGAATCCTGGTAAATTCGGGTCAGTAGGTAAACTTGAAATTGGAGAACCTGTAGGAATACTAGGTAGTGATGGTGGGATAGTATTTACGGGTGATCTTGATGGTGCTTTCGTTTGCACAACGTCTCTGATAGTGGGAAATTGGGAAATGCCAGGAGGCACAAGAGGCACAGCTGTTGTGCCAAGTCTTGGTACAAGAGGAAATAGGTTTGATGTAGGAATCAAAACTATGGGTGAAAAAGTGGTGAAATTAAATTTGGGGTTTGGTATGTTTTGCACAACTAAATTTGTCTTTACTGTAACTGAAGTGTCAGTCGGTATTGACGGAAATAAAGGTATGTTTGATGGTAGAAAGGAAGGTGTAGGTGTTCCAAAAGAAGGTATCGATGGCCTCGAATTTGCTGGAATAGACACTGGAAGATCTGGTATGCGAGAAGGAGATCTTACTGGTGGAGTTACAGGAGTTGGGATAGTATTGACCTTAGATGGGAGAGGAGGCATAGTAAGTCTGATCGGGGGTTTTGTACTGAGTATTGGCCGTCTCGGTGACCGCACTGGAGGTATTCTCGGTAATTCAAGCAATAGGGGTGGATCTGAAAATAAATAAATAAAGAAATAAATAAATAGATAAATAAAAATGCACTGTGAAAAGGTCGCTAAATCTAGAAACTACCGATCCAGGTCAGCCTTCACAGTCTGCTTTTGCTTTAGGTCAATTTTCTGCATGTCAAAGGTCCATTCTACCTCACGATCCAGTCAATTGCTAGACAAAAAGGATTGTATGGACTTGCTTTGTATAATGGAGATGCATTAATCCCCTTTTGCAAGAGCACAGCTCATATAATAAAACTTAAAAAAAACACACACACACAATCAGTCATGTTTTACTCGTTGGGAAAATTCTTGTGAGCGATGCTAGAAATGTTGCTAAATAAGTACTAGCTCAAACCACAAACCGGATTTAGATTCAATCGTATCACGAGGTAAGATTAAAATTCTATTACGCTAGAAATTCCTGACATCCGCTGATAGATTATCGCTAAATATCTAGGAAAGAAGTCATTTATGAGGGGTCTTATTCAACCAGAATGAACGCAGTGTATAAAAGAGGCGTACCAATCGACGTTTCGTTGTATATCATAACCGGTCTTGTGAAGGTTTAATACGAAAGATATAAACAATATAAACGAGCCATGCCCTGTGAAAAAGGGGGCTTAATGCATCCGTAAAATTAATGACCCATATGAGCCCGCGAAGGCTGTGCAGGCTGACATAGGTCGAAACTTTTTGCTGTTTGTAATTTTTCTGCTAATGGATTTTACGGACTAATATTATGTGATCATTTGCTTGGTATAATGCATCATGGAGATTTATTAAACCCCTTTTGCCAGAGCATAGCTCAAATGTATCCAGTCAGAAACAGCATGAAGCTAAACTAACTTGTAACTGCAGGCGGTGGTGTCGCAACGCGGCAACATGAGCCGGAAATGCATATTCCGTTCCCTGCGCATGTCCCTTTATCACATGACTTATCTGTCACCAAAATGAGGCCACCTGGGCACGATTGTGCTTTTCGCAGAGGTAGACAGCACACCCCTGATAAGCACTTGGTCCCCTGTGGACATCTTTGCCGTAAATTACAGTTGATCTCTGGAATTAATCGGTGGTCGGCCGGACATATTTGTTGATCTGAAAATGAAGTGAGTTACGGATTATATCCTTAATGCTCATAAACACGACCGTGTGTCTTGAGTAACAATCAATGAAACAAATGGACCAAAGAAAATAAATAGTATAGAACGAACCTTTACTATCTAATTTTCGCATAATATGGAATAGGTCTTTGAAGCCCCATATTTTACTAAATATGGACAAAATTAACGCCTTTTAAACCAAATTCAATTAATTATCTATATTTTCGTAGTCCATGGATTCTGACCAGATGTAACAGCTGGATATGTGTTTTGAGGTAGGATGTTCGAACACTGGTCGATGTTGAATGAACACGAACCAAGGTTTCGTGGATACAATCTGAATGCGTCATTTGTATCATGGTATATTTTCCAATATGGCTTGCGACACGCGAAAAGGGGCATTCGGACATTTGCGTAAAGTGTCTCGGATCAGCCTGCGCAATTCGCGCAGGCTAATCCGAGACGGCACTTTACGACTACATTAGATTTCGTGTTACAACAGACTTGTGCAAAACAGAAAATTACGTGAAAAAGGAAAGTTTCGCTTCGGATTAGCCTGCGCGGACTGCGCAGGCTGATCCTAAACGACACTTTACGCAAATGTCCGAATGCCCTTTTCGCGTGTTGCAGGCCATATAAGCAATAATTGAGTCATGCTCTGGCTTAATGCATGTTCCTGACACGCTATACCATGCAAGTCATCCCATAATTAGGGATCTATTATATCCATTTTCTTTAACAAATGACAGAATCATGAGGTAGAATGGTCTTTGGACACGCAAAAAATTGACTAATGGCAAAGAGTTTCGGCCCAGGTCAGACTGCACGGACTGCGCAGGCTAACCTGGGACGATACTTTTTGGAAATGCATTAAGCTCCCTTTTCACAGAGCATGGCTCAATGATATTTTCAATGACTATGTACCATATTTAGTATAAGACGATAAATTATTTTTGTTCCGAAAAATTAACAAAGTGTACAGTGAAAGACAGTATCCCGACAGTGGTTTTCAAAGCAGCACTTAACTCTGAACTTCCGACAACAACAATTTAGACTCATCCAAATTGATCGTGTGCAGACAAAAAATTAAATGTATCTCTGATGATGGTACTAGTAACTGTTTTTCAAAAAAAAAAAGGGGGGGGGGAAACATTTCGGGTAAAGTAGAAAATTCTGGTTAACAGCATTTTCGCCTTTTCTCGATGTTTTCGAAAGCATTTTTCCTCAGGGTTGTTAAGAGACAGGATTGTTTTGTGAAGTGTTAATTACCTGTTTTAGAACAGCATACCCCAGATATACATTCACTATAGCCCGGACAAGCTGACAGGTGCGTGCACGTTAAACCGGATACTTCGTTGTAACCAATGGGACACGTGACCACCTTTATATGAGGAGGTACTGAAACACAGTTACTACATTTTAAAACACTTTCAGAGCTGCAAATTGTTCATTAACACATATGCTGCTAAGCGAGACTCACTGACCTTTTGCGGACAGTGTAGATCAAGATCAGACTGCACAGAAAGTGCAGTCTGATCTTGGATCTACACTATCCGATATGGAGATATTATTCCCCAAAACATAACTTTGAAATAGCAATACTTGGGTTTTTACCATCGAAGTAAAAAATTCATTTTAGTCATTTAGTAGCATAAGGGTTAAGTATTTTGCTGCCGTATACATAACTGATACGATGTCTCAAAGTAGAGTGTCACCGTAACACCCTCTTTGGCCATGCTGTAGCATGCGATTTCGTGCGGTGTAGATCCAAGCTCAGACTGTATTTGCTGTGCAGTATGACATAAGTCTACATCGATTGGAAAAAGCCACTTCAGTCAACTTCGAATGAGTTACAGAACTTTTTTTTTTAAAGTTTATTGCCAGGAAAATACAAATGGAAAACCTTTAAATTCAGATAAAAACGGACTATTACATCAGTCTACATTTCTGAGTGAATCTATAAGGTCGAGTTGCGTGTGTAGAGAGGTGCGTGTCGGATAAGACCGAAGGTACATATGCAAGTTGTCCGTAAACATCATGATGTTTTACACAGGGTATATGCATGATACGGAAGAAGCTACACGTATACGGAATACGTATTGACTGGGCGGTTGTACGCGAAAAAGGGCATTCGGACATTTGCGTAAAGCGTCGTCCCGGTTCAGTCCGCGCAGGCTAATCCGAGACGACACTTTCCGTTCTTATGTAATTTTCTGTTTTGTCCAAGTCTACTGTAGGACAAAATCTATTATCATACTGCAAAGAAATTTCTCGTGATCTGATTGGATAATGTGCCCCGAACGTATATCATGTACACTGGCAAAACCAACGTAAAAGCAGTTTCCTTTTCGGGAGCGCCGTACACATGACTACACTTTCAACACAACATCCAAAATGGCGGCGTCGATCAAGATTAACATCAAGATTATGCACCAAACTGCACGTTTTACCAAGGTTTCAGTGACGTCAGTTCCCAGTGACGTCAGTTTTCACTGAATTGGGGCACTCAGAAGGGAAATTCTACATCGTCAGCGTACTCAATTTTTCAAACCAGAAAACAGGTAAAATTCGCTTAACACACGTTGGAATGGTAAAACTTTGCAGTATAATAAATTCATTGTACTGTCAGGTGGCAGGGGACTTGGAAACTTGTTCACGGCTGTGGTGAATAATGTCGCCACCTCGCCTTCGACTCGGGGCGACATGATTCACCACAGCCGTGAACAAGTTTCCATGTCCCCTGTCACCTAACCGTACAACTAATAATGTAGTCGTAAAGTACCGTCTCGGATCAGCCTGCGCGTAATACGCAGGCTGATACGAGACGACACTTTACGCAAATGTCCGAATGCCCCTTTTCGCATGTTGCAGGCCATATGTGTTTTAGATAACGGCAGTATGTTTGTCAGATCAAGTATAAGTATACAATAAAAAGGTTTACATTTAGCATTTAGAATTATCCGAAACTCACGTACCAACTGGTCGTCTAACTTTTGGCTTCTTTGGTATTTTCGGCAACTTTATAACCTTTTCTTGAACGGGCCGTTTTGGTATCACTTTGGGTGGTATCTTTGGCAGTCTAGGTTTTATCTTTGGTGGCTTCTTTAAAGGTGGTTGTGTAAACGGCGGGGTCTTTTTTACAAAAATCGGCGGATTCTTTTCAGGAGGAGCAATAAAATTGAGTTTTGACTGACAGCATCTGTTTCCGAAACAAAAGGAAGTCCCTGGACACTGGAAGTCGTGTTTACAATGTAGTCCGGGAATCGGAAAATACTTCTTTGGACAAAAGGAAAGCTTTTCTGAAAAGAGAGAGAGAAATTTGAAATGCAATTTTTACATGAAACCATCAAATTTTGTATGCAAATACAACTTGATAATCTTGTGCGAAATTATGTCTATCACATTACCGTCATATCTAAAGACCACCATGGAAACTATAGACAAAGGACAAATGTAAAAGCAAAAGTAAACTTCTCATGCGTTATGGCAGACAAGTCGACAAACAGAACTGCGGTTGTGTGCGAGCTCTTGGCTAGAACTTGTGATCTTCTAAAACCAACCATACCATGCTAATTTGAACATCATTATCAATATACCCAACGCGTCGTATTGAAGGCGCATTGCATTAGTATGGTCATTTAACGTCATCTTTTTATAGCTTACCTTATTTTTATTACCAAAGTAACGATATTTAAATGACAATTATTTCAACAAAAAGTTGCGAAATCAAATGTCAAATTCGTCATATTCATTTGTGAATCTTGACAACCTCCTAAATGTGGATGGTGTTCACACAAAGACTCTTCAATCAACTACTTGACTGGAAAGATATAAACCAAAAACGAAATCCGACTGATTTCTCACATTTTTCCTGCCATAATTGTCAGGTAATATGTCAAGAAATTAAGGCTATCACGTCAACGGTCTTTACACAATAATAGTACATAATGTGCTAATGTGCGAGTAGCTTGATGTACATATAATTGCACATATCTTAATTAGCCCCCCCCCCCCCCCCCCCCGCGGCCAAAAGCAACAATTTGGGAGCCAAAATGTAGGCAAATTGAATTCATACCGTTCAAAAACATGAATACTATAATGTGTCCATAATGTGCCATTTGTTACAGTACAGTCTGCCATAGTTCCAGCCGCTGGTAGAGGATGAAAATTGATTGTGAAACTAGAATTAAAGTTGGTAAATTTAGTTTTAACTTTAGGATTTTTTTTTTCTGCCAGCGACTGGAACTTTGACAGACGACCGGGGTCTGCATTCACCAACCATTCTTAAAAATGTTCTTTGTCTTATTCTCTAGTTTTTCCCACAGTTTAAAGTAATACAACTTCTGAACGGCTAAGCTATTTGGTTTAGCCAATTAGAAATTGTGTTACTTTCAAATTTGGAAAATCTTGGAGATTAAGACAAAGAACATTCTTAAGAATAGTTGGTGAATGCAGAACCTGGTCACACTGGCGGGCTCATAATAATATTCATACCTTTAACTAGTATGAATGAAAACCTGCAATTTTACAAACTCCCTTTTGTTTACTTTGGGATCTAACTTGATCAAAACAACTGACGTAGTTCAAGATTACATAACGCAAATGTGGTTAATTGAATATTCAGTAATCAAAATGTTTTAATCATGGGTAGAATTTTAAATAAATGGTAATGTCTATATTGTGATTGTTTTTTTTTAACAAAGCACTGAATAATATTGCAGAGATTTTCTCACTTTTAAATTGGCGATATAGATTAGACAAGGAAAACAAATGTGATTATTGTTTGAATAATATCTAACTACATGTAATTTGCGTATTTTGCGAAAAATAATGTAAACACTGATATTCTGTGACTTTAGGAGAAAGATAAACTGGCATGGAAAGAGGTATGTCTATACGCAACGAAAATAGGCCATGCTCTGCGAAAAAGACGGTCAAAGAATCTGCAAAATGTAATGGCCCATGTCAGCCTGCGCAGTCCGCTCAGGCTGACGGGGATCGAAACGTTTTTCTATTCATAAATTTCTGCATGTCCAAGGGTCATTCTACCTCCAGAATCCGTCGGATGATAAGCAAAATGGAATGTATGGATCCACAATAATGTTTTAATTGTTTGCCAAATTACGGAATGTTAGGCTTGTCTAAATGGAAAACATTTGCAAACGACGATGTAAATGTGACTTGAAAATTTTCTCCTTTTCCCACAATGTTTTTCAAAAGGTTATTTTGTCAAGGTCGTTAATACTCGGGGGCGTGTGGTTAAGGGTCAGTTGCTTGGTATAATGCATCAAGAAGATGCATTAAACTCCCCTTTTCCAGAACATGGCTCTAATGTTAATATCGACATTTATATTTGAGCCGTGCTCTGTGAAAAGGGGGCTTAATACATATGCGAAAAGTATCGACCCAGGTCAGCCTGCGCAGTCTGCGCAGGCTGACCTGGGCCGAAACTTTTCGCTATTGGTAAAATTTCTATTTGTCAAAGGACCAATCTACCTCACGATTAAGTCGGTTATCTAAAAAGGTGGCTCTTATGGATCCATAACTATGTAATGACTTGGGCTAGTATCATGTATAACGGAGTTGCATTAAGCACCCTTTTGCCAGAGCATGGCTCATTTGTTTTAGAGAAAAATTAAGCAGCACGTAAAGAAGCCATTCTGCGTATGTACGTGTATGTACGCAACAAAACTGTAGTTCCAAGTCTGAGAGTATCTGAATTTGAAAGTAAAGGTGGACGGCGCTCTGTCAAACGGGGATCTAACGCATCTCCGTGATGTATCTAACTCAGCAAGTCATCATTACAATTATGGATCCACATAATCCATTTTATCTCACAGCCGGTTGGATCATGAGGTAAACTGGTCCTTGGACATGCAGAAAAATGACCAATAACAAAAGGTTTCGACCAAGATCAATCTGCACATTCTGCGCAGGGTGACAATGGTCGATGTGTTTTTTGTAAATGCAGAAAACCTCCTTTTCACAAAACATGCCTCAGATTTTTTTTCCCTCCATATCTCTTTATCTAAACTCCTTAAATGAAGGTAACATCGAGAGAGATGCGAAGACAAATTTTCTGTGAAGAATGAGAGCTTACGATTTTTTAAAATAAACTTACACAATACATCTACACTACATAATACTTTCTAGTTCTTACTTTACATCACTTGAGCGATAATCGTCGTGAATGAACATTTATCCCTCTGAAAAACTTGATATAAAGGATAGTACTTATTTTTCAGACTGTTTTAAATACATAGTAAAGTAAAGAAAAATCACTAAAGTAGGACATTTTTTCAACAAATACGTATTCGCTTGAGTCCCATCATTTTTCTTGTCCCTGATATTTGTAAAATGGCAAAAGAGAAAAACCCGACAGACAACTGACATCTACTACTTTCAGATCTTCATTTTAGTCTAAGCTGCAATTCTAGTACCCTGAATAATGTATCGCAGTCGCTAGAAATCGGGACAGTGACGGTGAAACTATTTTACCACAAATATCCAGTTTACGTACATAAACTATCTATCATTTCTTAACTCTCAACAATTTCATTCAGGCTAAACAGCTCTGGCAAAAACAATCAACAATACGTACCGGTATTTACAGACTATTCATTATACGAAAATCATTAATGTCATCGGTGTGGTTTGTTCCGAAAATATATTTCGAAATTATTAAAAAGAAAAGAGAAATGATTTTATTTGTTTATACATGTATTTTATCTTACAACCAAGCTTTGGATGAACTGTTTATTTTATCACCAGCTTAAAGTAACAATAAAGGCCAAAAGTAAACAAAGCGGGTGTTTAAATGCATTTAAATTTATATCATACCATTTAAAAGTATGGAAATTATTATGAAGATGACAATCTGTCATTGTACGGTCGGCCCAAGTGTTAGTCGCTGACAGAGAAATTAATTTCAAAACTAGGTTAAAACCTGCCAGGTAGCTGTGTCTTTTGTTTACTTTTTGCCTGATTTTAAAATTCTTTTTCTGCCAGCGACTAACATATGGCCCGACCACACGATAACAGACTGTCATCTCCCCAATATTTTCCATACTTTTAAATGGTATGATTTAAATTTAAAATGTATATTATGGCACCTGCTTTGATATTTTGGCCTTTACCGGGCCTTTAAACAAATTTACAGCAAACGAATGTAAGAATAAACTTGTAAAGAGGTGGGTAACTTGTATACAATGTACATGTAAATCAAAGGAGTTTTGTGACATCAGATATGGTTATTGCAAGATAACTATGGCTGAATAACTTATACTAAAAGAATGGCAGCATAGATAAACTTGACCAGAACAACGACTGCAGGAATACATTTCACTAAAACAATGGTGACACAATTGTGCTTTATCTAAACAATGGCAGCATGAATATACCTTTCCGAAAGAACGGAAACCTGAAAACCTTTCTCATTAGAACGGTATCATTTATGCAACATGGCAATACTTTACAAAATGGTTGGCATCGTCAATATATTACACTAAAAGAATAGTCTAGCAGCCTAGATACGAGCCATGCTCTGGCAAAAGGAGGTTTAATGCATTTTCGTGATGCACTATACCAAAAAAGTCATCACATAATCATGGATTTATAAAATCCATTTTGTTTGATATTTGACTAAACCATGCGGTAGGATGGTCCTTCGACATGTAGAAAATCGACCAAAAGCAATAATTTTTGATCCAGGTCTGCGGAACGCGCAGGCTGACCTGTATCAATACTTTTTGCAAATGCATTCAAGCCCCTTTTCACAGAGCATGGCTCACGTTGTTGTGTTTTGGAAATACCTATGTACTTACGACAATTGTAGCATGAATATTATACCAGAAAAAGAAAGAGTAGAAGGATGGATATATTTAATCCCTAGGCTGCAAAGCGCGACTCAAGGACCTTTTGCGGACAGTGTAGATCAAGATCAGACTGCACAGAACGTGCAGTCTAATCTTGGATCTACACTCCGATAAGAAGATATCTGTCCCCCCAAAATACTTTTGAAACAGGAAAATATTGATTTTTACCATCGGCTTGAAAGTTTTACTTAATTAATTCAGCAGGATAAGGGTTGAAATAAAGGAAATATTCAATGTTTTTCACTTTGAGAATGACAGAATAAATGAGCCGCGCTCTGTGAAAAGGGGGCTTAATGCATCTGCGAAAAGTTTCGACCCAGGTCAGCCTGCGCAGTCCGCGCAGGCTGACCTGGGCCGAAACTTTTCGCTATTGGTCGATTTTCTGCATGTCAAAGGATCAGTCTACCTCATGATTGAGTCGGTTGTTAAAAAAAGTGGCTATTATGGATCCATAAGTATGTGATGGCTTTCTTGGTATGATGGATTACGGAGTTGCATTAAGCCCCCTTTTTCCAGAGCATGGCTCAAATATATTCCTCTTATAGTATTGGGAGATGAATAAACTTAGCTTAAGGAATAGCAGCATGCATTTATCCCTCTAAAAAGATGGAACAAGAACAACTTTAGCGTATGGAATAACAGCATGAATTTATTACTTTTATGGAACTGGACCATGAGAAATTCAACTCTAGGAATGACAACGGAAATCTATTTTTCTATTAGAATTGCAACATGAATAAACTTAGCTAGAGGAATGAGAGTAGGAATTTCGTATATTCTTATTACAGAGTTGGATCGTGAATAAATTTAGCTAAAGGAATGACACAATGAATATATTCCTCTTATAGAATTAAAACATGAATAAATTAAGCTTACAGAACTCGACCATGAATAAATTTGGCTTAAGGAATGGTAGCATGAAGATACCCTTTTTATTCTATTTCATTTCATTTCGTGTGTGTGTGTGTGTGTGTGTGTGTGTGTGTGTGTGAGATCATTAATAAATTTGGCTACAAGAATGGCAGCATGAATATAATCTTTTCTCATAGAATAGTAACAAGAATAAATTTAGCATAAGGTATGGTAGTATGAATTAATATACCTTTCTTAAAGAATTGGAACTTAATATATATTTCGTTTAAGGAATTGTAACATGAATATATCTTACTAGAAGAATGGCACTATAAATCCAATTCACAGATGAAACAAGCATTCTGATAGTATTGCATAGCAATACCGAGTCCCCTACCGGCCGTATATATCGCTGGCACGTATACTTTGTGAAACTCTGTGAAGGAGAAAGAACGTATTTGACCCCCTTTCAGAATTATAAGTATCGTGTCTGTCTTTGTATGCAATGCTTTAATGAAAGCCAGATATAAAAACATTTTCCTTGTTAATGTAAGTTCACTGAAGAAGTTTTACTAAAACAAGATGTGTTTGTGAAACACAAATGCCCCCGTAAAAGCAAATTTTCAGAAATATGACCTTTACCTTGTGAGATAACCTTGACCTTATCATCAGCAGGTGTATAACCCACAGAAGATCAGTATCAATGACAGGTACCTACATACATGAGCATTGTAAGCAAAAAAGTCGGGAAAACTGTTTTTGCAGTGAAATTTTCTAAGTCCAAGGCCCGTAATTTCGTCAAAAATCAGTGGACCGGAACGATACTCGAACTTGATCTGTAATTCATGGTGGTTGACTTACACACCGAAAATGAGCTCAATATCTGCCAGCGTTTAGAAAAAAAGTCCGGAAAACTGTTTTTTCGGTGAAATTTTCTAAGTCCAAGGCCCGTAATTTCGTCAAAAATCAGTGGAACGGAACGAAACTCAAAGTTGATCTGTAATTCATGGTGGTTGACTTGCACACCAAAAATCAGCTCAATATCTGCCAGCGTTTAGAAAAAAAGTCCGGAAAACTGTTTTTTCGGTGAAATTTTCTAAGTCCAAGGCCCGTAATTTCGTCAAAAATCAGTGGACCGGAACGAAACTCAAACTTGATCTGTAACTCATGTTGGTTGACTTACACACCAAAAATCAGCTCAATATCTGCCAGCGTTTAGAAAAAAAGTCCGGAAAACTGATTTGCGTGCGGACTGACGGACAGACGGACAGACAGACAGACGGACAGACGGACGGACGGACGGACGGAGTGCAAACCTAAAGTCCCCTTCAGCTTCGCAGGTAGGGGACTAATAACGGCATGATTAAATTTCACTTACAGAATCTTTCCATGAATACATTTTACTAAATGAATGAAAATACGAATATATTTCGCTAGAGATATGTTTGCATGGCCTACTAAAATTTCATCTAAGGAATGTCAGCATGAAGTATTTGTTTCACTAAAGGAATAGATATACGAATATGTTTCACTAAAGTAATGAATTTCACTAAAACAACGACGGCATGAATATGTACATGTACATCACTTAAAAATAGAAATATCATATCCTTTTTTTAAAATGTCACCATGAACTTGTTTTAACTTTAACAATGACAACATTACTGCATTTTTCTGAAGAAGGCCATCATTAAGCCCCTGTCACACTATACGGCGTTTCCACTGCGTTGGGACGGCATTGTTTAATTTCCCAGAGCGCCATGAGATCGCAAGAAAAATCGATGTTTTTCTCGAAGACGGAGATGTCACGGCGTTCTCACCACGACCAAGGCGTTGCTACGGAGCTCCTATGGCGCGTTATCGCGTTCCTACGGAGTTCTTCTTGGCGATTCTCTGCGCTCTCATGGCGCTACCACTGCATGCTCTGCGCTTTCATTGTGCTCATACTGCGTGCGCTGGGCGTTCACAGCGTTCCCAAGGCGCTCACAGTACGCTGACGGCGTGACAATGAACTATCTCTGAAAACGAATTGTATGTATACACATTATTCATCAATTGTTTCTTTGCTGTGGTCTCGAAAAGTCAACGGAGAATAAAACTATGCTCGTAAAAAGAAAAGGGGAAAAAGCAGGACATAAACCCAAACCCTCTCAAACAGAAGCAAGTCAACCACTTTCAACTCCTCAATCATTACTAGCCCGGCTTGCTAGCGTACATCACCCATGGTGAATTGAATGTTTATTTGCATACTTCGTCTACTGTATGTTCGAATTGTCAGACAAAGACTGATGGACGCTGTAGAAGCGCCTTACAACCAGTGATCGCCGTTGCAGCCCAGAGGAGTCGTTTTAAGAGCGCAGTGAAATAAATAACACTCCGTGTCAGCGCCGTTGACGCGCTGTATAAGCGCCGTTGACGCACCGTATAAGCACAGTAGAGATGCGGTGACATCTCAGAGCGCGCGGTACAATCTCCATGCAAGCGCCACCGACAACCATAGCGTTTGCATTGCGACCTCTGTGCGCGCCAGCGGAGCTCCCATTGTGTTGTGGGAGATCTTACTGCGCTGCTAAGACGACCTTCCGGTGATCCCACTGCGCTCTTCTCAGAACGCCGAGGGACGGCGTTTGTTTTGTGCATGCTAAAAATGCGCGCCGTCCCTCGGCGTCCTAGACGATCCCAACGCGTCTACTCGCGATGCCACTGCGTTGCTGTGACGATGCTTGCGATTGTACAGCGCGCACCTCAGCGTTCTGCATTTTTTCTTGGACGCCGTGGGATCGCCGCCCTGGTGTGACAGGGGTTTTACATTTGTTATACACATTTATTTAAGTAAAAACAATGTTTTCTTTTTTAATAATGTTTAATCAATATTTATATCATACCACCGTGATTCTCACTTTTTCCAATCTACCTTAGAATTCACCTGTACTAGCCTTTGGCTCTGCAAGGTATTGCCAACGGACACACTCACGCGACAAATACATGCAGCGGAAATAGATCTCGGGATTTCCTGATTAAAGTATCCAGACCTTAGTCACTGAGCCATGGAGGATCCCCAAAACAACGACAGCTTGAACATATTTTACCAAAGGAATGACATAATGATCAATTAGAAACATTTGCAGCGTGAATATAAATCAGCATAAGCATGGGGGCATGAATATATATTAATATAAATCAGCATAAGCATGGGGGCATGAATATATATTAATATAAATCAGCATAAGCATGGGGGCATGAATATATATAAATATAAATCAGCATAAGCATGGGGGCATGAATATATATTAATATAAATCAGCATAAGCATGGGGGCATGAATATATATTAATATAAATCAGCATAAGCATGGGGGCATGAATATATATTAATATAAATCAGCATAAGCATGGGGGCATGAATATATATCAATATAAATCAGCATAAGCATGGGGGCATGAATATATATTAATATAAATCAGCATAAGCATGGGGGCATGAATATATATATTAATATAAATCAGCATAAGCATGGGGGCATGAATATATATTAATATAAATCAGCATAAGCATGGGGGCATGAATATATATTTCACAGAGAGAATGACATTATGATTGTATTTCACCAATATAATAACAGCATGGAAGTATTTACCTTAATAGAATGACTTCATGTACATGTTTCGGCGAGAGAATTATAGCATTATGATATCCTTTAACGACACTGAATAAGACGGCATTTGAAAAACTGAAAGTTGGGAAAAAATGCTGTTAACTAGCCACTTTTTCCTTTTCTCCTTCAATGTTTTCTACCCGTTCCAAGACAAATCCCATCATTTAGCCAAGTTTAATTTGTCGTTTGCAAATTCTTTCAATTCAGACTGGTATGGACAGCATGAGTGTTTCAACTAATATAACTGCAGAATGAATAGATTCAACTCAGAATGGCTACACGAAGCTACTCGGCTGCAAAAATGAAAGCTTTATACATACGAGCGGCACTCTGGCAAAAGGGGATTTAATACATCTCCTTAATGCATTATACTAGGCAAGTCATCACATAATTCTCGATCCATAAAAATCTATTTGTTCTAACAATCGACTGGACATGGAGGGAGACTGGTCCGTTTAGATGCAGAAAATGTACAAAAAGCAAAAAGTATCGACCCATGCCAGCCTGCGCAGTCCGCGCAGGCTGGCATGGGTCGATACTTTTTGCAGATACATTAAACCCCCTTTTCACAAAGCATTACTCATGTATTTCGCATGAAGAATGTCTGTATGAATATATTTCGGTCAAAGAACTGCGGAAGAAAAATATTTCCTTTGCTCATGCCGATGAAAATTAATTCCGTAGGACTTTAAAATATGAGTATACGATTTGATACAAGGCATTCTTTTTCTCTGATAGCATTTATAAAGAAAGAAAAAAATGGAACTTTATGCACGTGTTATATTACTATAGAAAATAGCTGTATGGATTAATCTCACTAAATAAATTGCAACATAAATACATTCGGCCTTGAAACTGGCATCAGAATACTTTCCTTATAAAGAATGGCAAAATGAATCTAAAGTATACTGAAAGATTGATTTAGACAGTTTTACTAAAAGAATGGCAGACTGAATAAATTTCACTGAGACAATCGCAACACGAATATATTTCACTCAAAAATGGCGACATCAATAAATTGTACTGAAAGAATGGCAGCAACCCCTACACGAAATTCAAATATTTACTTTTTCTTGATTTTTACCGGTGCTTGACCAAGTGCACCTTCCTTTATATGAGGCGGTATGTCCAAATGGTTTGCAGGCACCCTCGGATAAAGAGCTGGAATGCATTCAACCTTTATGCTGCTAAGCGCTGCTATTTGCAGTACAGTGTAGATCAATATCAGAATGTGTAGTCTGATCTTGAATCTACAAAATCATTAAGATTTTTGAAATCGCCATACTTTGGGTTTTAGGCTTCAGACTAAAAGGTTCAAATTTTGATGTAATTCATTTTGTAGTCAGAGTTAACCTTATTTCATGCTTTCCGGTAGGTTATCGAGAAATATCGGTGAAATAATTTTCGATATTTCATGGTTACGACCAGTGAAAATACCGATTTTTTGTTTTCTAACTTCAATTGAAGGCGGAAAAAGTCGTTCCCGCGCACTAGTTACCTAGGTAAAATGCGCGTGCCTCACAACCAGATGGAAATATGACGTAATTTACCTTACATTTCTCGCGCTTGACGTAATATTGTAATGCATTGCTATGCGGAGGGGGTACGCCACAGGGAACAACCGAAAAGAACTGTACTGGATTTTGATTAAGCCCCCCCCCCCCCCCCCCGAAAGGCTTAAAAACACGAAATAAATAGAATTTTTTTTTCGGTGAAAGATCGAAGAAGTAAATTTCGATCTTTCACCGAAAAAAACAAGTATCCTCTATGTCACGAGTCTAGTATTACTCGGGGTTCTCGTTCTGGGCTGAAATGCAGACGAAACGGCTCTCTAAATAAAGTAATTCTATGCTATAGCTTAGGCGCAGGAGCAGAATGACCTGACAACTGAAAGGTTCAAAAACGACTGCGCAGAAGTGGGTAAGCAGAGCCGGGACGTATACAAAACAGGCACGGGGAACTCGTGCATGAAAGAAAAAAAATGAGGCCCTTATTTACATAATTTAGAATGATTGGAATGAGGCCCTGGAAGGCAAAATGGAATGAAACAAAAAATGACATATATGAAGGTGAATTCTAACAAATACAAAAACGAAAACATGACGACACACAAACACAAAAACATGACGACACATTACATTTAATACATCCTGTGACATCTATATATTGGTCATAATCTGTCAAAATGGGTTTAATCCATTTGCAAAAAGTATGCATGAAGGTTGACATAGGTAGAAACTTCTAGCTTTTTTAAATTTTCTGCATTTCAAAGGATTGTTCAACCTCCAGATCCAGTTGGATATAGTTGATCTGTTAAAAACGCCTATGCAATTTAACCCTTAGGCTGCTAAGCGCGACTTACTGACCTTTTGCGGACAGTGTAGATCAAGATCAGACTGCACAGAACGTGCAGTCTGATCTTGGATCTACACCGTCCGATATAGGAGATATTTCCCCCATAAAAATAAACTGAAATAGCATTATTCGGGCTTATACTTTCGGCTTGAAAGGTTCATTTCACTTATTTAGCAGGGTAAGGGTTAAAGTATCTTTTAAACCTTATATCAAGTATCTTAATAAATATGGCTTGCAACACGCGAAAAGGGGCATTCGGACATGTGCGTAAAGTGTCGTCTCGGATCAGCCTGCACAGTCCGCGCAGGCTAATCCGAAACAACACTTTCCGTTTTTGTGTAATATTCAGTTATGCGCAAGTCTACTGTAGCACAAAATCTAACGTAGTCGTAAAGTGCCGTCTCGGATTAGCCTGCGCGGACTGCGCAGGCTGATCCGAGACGACACTTTACGCAAATGTCCAAATGCCCCTTTTTGCGTGTTGCAAGCCTTATAGAAGAAATAGCCATTGCAAATCGAAGATTCACTTTCTTTGCTGTCTGAGCTCGATCTTATTCTTCAACAATATTTAGCGCATAAAGGGATAATGTTATTTCCAAAATCTCTCATACGATATGAAGACTCAAACCCTGAACCTCCCAATAACCGCAAAGGACGTCATGCGGGCGTTGCTATACGGATATTTATAAATGGAAACCTATCATGTATCCGATGACCAATAACAGGCAAGTTTTACGTAAACATGGTGTTCAGTAGTGGACTAAGAAAACTCATAAAATATTTTCGTCATTCTCTAATCGTGATCAGCAACTTCTTATCTTTGTTTATAAATGATAACCACAAAAACCACAAACCGTGTTTGTCAATACAGTCGTCATCACAAGGTATTAGTTGACAAGAGTGAACTGTAACATAGAGGATCTTACATGAGTCCGCCTTTGAAATAAAGTTTAAGCCATGCTCTGGCAAAAGGGGGCTTAATGCATTTCCGTGTTGCATATACTACCAAGCAGGGCATCATATGATCATGGATCCATAAAGTCCACTTTGTTCAACAACCGACTGAGTCATGAGGTAAAATGGTCCTTTGACATGCATAAACTTGACCACTAGCAAAAAGTTTTGGCCCAGGTCAGCCTTCGCGGACCGCGCAGGCTGACATGGGTCGATACTTTTTGCAGATGCGTTAAGTCCCCTTTTCACAGGGCATAGCTCAATTTATTAAACGAGTCCAGAAAAAAATATTATAAAGCGAGCCTTTGGCGACGTTAACAACATTTTTGTTGACGAGTTCAATAGAATTTTACCTCAAAAGCGAACGAATGCAGAATTCGTTTTTACTTTCCCTCTGGAGAATTTTCCAAAACCACTTTAAAATAATTGAATGAAATCAATTCAATCTCGTTTTCATCGTTCGCGAATAAACAAAAATATAACTGCTCTAATTCTTTTTTTTTTTTATGCAATTAAAGAGATTTTTCGAAACTATGCTCAAAACATCACCCATGCTTTACCTAAATTTCATTGACCACTGGACCATCAAATAAACGAAATGGATTCCTAAGACTTTGATATTTTGTGTGAAATATTCATACGGATACAACATCAGCATAACGAACGAAAAAACAAACGAAGGCATACTGAGTAACAAGTGATTCAAATTGTACTAAAAAGAAGGCAAGAAGCACAAGTTACCCTTTTAACATGTGTATTAGTAGTTATCAATAATTTTTACTTTATAGTTATACCGTTCTAGGTTTTTTAAATTCAGTTTTAAAACTTCCTTACGTGTGTAAGCCTTACCCAGTGCAGTGACAGTTAAAAATACGGTTTCCGGTTTGCATTCCATTCTATTATTCTATTATATTCTATTCCAGGCGTATAGCCCCGAACTCAAAACATCATTTCGCACATCGTCCTTATTGAGGGAGGAAAAATCAAAATCTTTTTCAAAGTTATCGTAATTGGATAATTACGAAACAAGTACTGTTCTTTGAATGATTATACAATGTCCGATTTAGGCCTTTTTTAAAAGAATTATGCTTAAATTATGTAACATTTTATCGCCATTGTCCACAAGACGTACATAGCAACGGGATAGCAACGACGCTTGCAGCCTCGTTCGTCAGAAAATTAGTTTGTCACCTAATGACCATTTTGATAAGAAAAGATAATCCCGTTTTTAAGTTTTTGCATGAACTATCAAGCAGTTAGATTAATTCAAGATCAAGGATAGAAAATTAGGAACCGTACGACCATATTTCCGTTGGTCTGATTTTGGGTTTACTCTGAATTTGTTCGTCCTTCTTCACTCACGTTCAGCTGAGAGAAGAGTAAATGTTTGTAAACGCAAAGACTTTTGATTAACCTCGGAAAAAGTTCTGGCAAAGTTAAGCTCTAGCTCATAACCCTGTATTACTCGAATATCTTTTTGAATTTGAGCAGTGCTCTGTGAAAAGGGGGCTTAATGCATCTGCGAAAAGTATCGGTCCGCGCAGGCTGACCTGGGCCGAAACTTTTCGCTATTGGTCAATTTTCTGTTTGTCAAAGAACCAATCTATCTCATGATTAAGACGGTTATTTAAAAAAGTAGCTTTTATGGATCCACAATTATGTGATGACTTGGGCAGGTATCATGTATCACGGTAATGCATTAAGCCCCTTTTGCCAGAGCATGGCTCATTTATATGTGAGCCATGCTCTATAAAAAGGGGATTTAATGCATATCCGTAATGCACTGTACCAAGCAAGTCATCACATAATAATGGATTCATAAAACCACTTTTGCCTAACAACCGATCGCATCATGAGGTAAAATGTCCTTTGACATGCAGAAATTTTAATCAATAGCAAAAATTTTCGACCCATGTCAGCCTGCGCGGACTGCGCAGGTTGACACGGATCGTTAATTTTTGCAGAAGTATTGACCCCCCTTTCACCAGAGCATGCCTCAGATACTTGAGCGACGCACCGGGAAAAACCAGGTTTAATGTATCTTCGTACCAAGCCAGTTATCGTATAATATTGATCCATTTTTATCTAAAAGCCGTCAGTGGTCTGAGATAGAACGGTCCTTCGACATACAGAAAATTTAACAAAAGCACAAACAGTTAACCCAGTATGTCAGCGCGAACGTTGCTATTTGACATGGGTCCTTACCTTGTGCATGTGCATTATACCACCTTATCATAGAGCTTGATTTAACCCTTTACCAAACAATCCCTGGTTTTTACGACCCAGAGGATAAAGCCTTCTGATAACATTATGGGAAAGGGAGAAAATGCTGGTAACCAGCATAATGTTTTCTACTCTTCTGAAGTCAAGTTTCAACTTTTGAGTCACGTTTATTTTGTCGCCTGTAAATGGTTTCAATTTGGACAAGTCGAAAATTTTGTCATTTCGTACAGGGTTAATTATATTTATCTACAAAATATTGTGGTCGCTCGCATTGAGGCTTTACCGTATTAATTATTGAAACTGTAGCCAATAAGCTTACATATGAGTCATGCTCTGTGAAAAGGGGGCTTAATGCACCTGCAAAAAGTTTCGACCCAGGTCAGCCTGCGCAGTCCGCGCAGGCTGACCTGGGCCGAAACTTTTTGCTATTGGTCAGTTTTCGGCATGTCTTACGACCAGTTTACCTCATGATTCAGTAAGTTGTTGGACAAAATTAATGTTATGGATCCATGATCATATGACGACTTGCTTGGTATCATGCATCACGGAAATGCATTAGGCCCCTTTTTGCCAGAGCATGGCTCATATATTTCATTATTTTCAATCATTCGACCAATCATCTTCATATTTTTCGTATGTATTTCCCATGCAAAGAGATAAATAACAAAAACTAACTAATCTCGGCTGTTACATGTCATTGCCGTTACATGCAGACATATGACGGTTATTACTACATGTAGTTATGTATGAACCATATCCTCTAAAAAGGTGATTTTAATGCTCTAGGAAAATGTGTTTCAACGCATCAGCAAAAAAGTATCGATCCATGTCAGCTAGCTCTGTCCGCGCAGGATCACGTGAAACATTTTTTGCTTTTGGTAAATTTTCTGTCTGTACAAGGATCATTCAACCTCACGGCTGAGTCGGTTCTTAGACAGAATGGATTTAATGGACCAAAATGTGCATCGACTTGCTTGGTATAATGCATTACAAAAATACGTCAAACCCCCCTTTCCTGTAGCGCCGCTCAAATACATGTACATGTATATATGGCTTGCAACACGCGAAAAGGGGCATTTGGACATTTGCGTAAAGTGTCGTCTCGGATCAGCCTGCGCAGTCCGCGCAGGCTAATCCGAGACGGCACTTTACGACTACGTTAGATTTTGTGCTACAGTAGACTTGCGGAAAACAGAAAATTACATAAAAAACGGAAAGTGTCGTTTCGGATTAGCCTGCGCGGACTGCGCAGGCTGATCCGAGACGACACTTTACGCAAATGTCCGAATGCCCTTTTTCGCGTGTTGTAGGCCATATGAGGGTTATTTGAAGGCTAATTCTAGTAAAGGGGCCTTTTTAGACATTTTTGCTGAAAAGCAAAATGTTTTCGTCGATACTGATAGATTTATCAAATTATACTTTCCCCTGCAAATGTAAAGATTCTTGAAAATTACATGCAGAAAAAAAAAGGTGCCTATTCGGCGTAGCGTAAGAAACTGGGTGGTACAATGCAGTATAAGAGTGCAAATAGCGTTCAAATAACGGCTTGGCTGTTCCGCAACTTGTAACTCTGTGTATTTTCAGATATATGACGTCACCGTACTTATCTGATTTCGATCTTACATAATCGAGCGTAATATCGAGCGTAATTTAGGCCTATCGAGCGTATTATTGATGTCGTCATATTCAAAACACTCTTAACGATGTTTTTGTAATGTTTAACCCTAACCATTCAATCCCAACGACCGTGGCCACGTCTAAAATTTCGCCAACTTAACCTGAACTCCGTACCAACAGACATAATTTTGTACTTGCCAAAATTTAAACCATATGAAGACGACAAAATAAAGTTTCTTAAAAAATGAAAGTTGTTTTTGGACAGGAAGAAAACACTGCAGGAAAAGGAGAAAATGCTGGTAACCAGCATTTTCTCCTCTTCCCACAATGTTTTCAACATCCATTTTTCTCACGGTGGTTAAAAGTCAGGATTGTTTGGTAAAGGGTTAACGAATTGCCTCCCTGAAACCCCAAAACAAATGAACCACGCTCTATGAAAATGGGGCTTAATGCATCTGCGAACAGTATCGACCCAGGCCAGCCTGCGCACTCCGCGCAGGCTGACCTGGGCAGAAACTTTTCGCTATCGGTCAATTTTTTGTATTTCCAAGGACCATTCTAACTTAGGATTCGGTCATTTGTCAGAGAAAATGGATCTAATGGCTCCAAAGTCATGTGATAACCTGCATGGTATGATGCATCACGGAGATGCATTAAGTCCCCTTTTGCCAGAGCATGGCTCATTAATTTATAGCAGCAGACAACTTTGAAAATGTCCTTATAAAATATGGAAAATTGAGACGAGCAAGGTTATGTTATTAAATGTGAAAACATTCTGTCAACAAGAGTAAACGCAGGCGGTAAGATTGGACGGGAAAAAGGATTGGGTTGCTTAACACTCATCCTCCATGACTAATATCTAGATGTAGTCCTATACCCTCCTCTCAAGTGCCATGAGAAAGATCATTGTGATTTCAATGTTGTTGACAGTTGAGTTTACTTTTACTTTGACCTTTAACCTTTTGACCTCGAACTCATAGGGATCATTCTCACATAAGGATTCACTTATGAGTACAAAGTTTGACGACCCTAAATCAACTACTGTTTGCTTACTGTCCGGACACCTTTGTGTATGTTGACGTTTGCTGAGTCCCTGACCTTGACTGATTGACCTCAAAAGCGATAGGATTAATTCAAACTTCATGGATATTGTATATACCAAGTTTGAAGATTTAGGTTCTACCAGTCTGTACATGTTTTGATATACCGCCAGACCGACCACTTCACCTACAGACTGACAGGAGCAAGTCAGACTATCTAGATTAATTGGCAGGGGTTGAAAAAATCAAATCATTAACTTTTTTACCATACAATCTCGAGTTTGAAAGACACTGAACAAAAAAAGCTGTAGAAAACATGTGGGAAGATGTGAAAATGCTGGAAACCAGCATTTTCTCCTTTGCTTCAATATTTTCTACTTGTTCAAGGACAATTCGCATCATTTTTTGGCAGATATAATTTGTCGTCTGCAAATGCTTTGAATGTGGGCAAGTTTAAAAAAATGGCGTTTGGTGAAAATTTAAATATAAATAAAGAAATGGTGAACTTACTTTGAACGGCGCAACAAGTTCCGTGTATACACATGGCTCCATATTTACAGTCGTAGTATTTGCCGCATTTTGAAACTGGCCTACTTCCTATTGGACAAATATACTTGGTTGCCAAGCAACAAACACCATAGTTACACGTATATCCCAACGGACAGGACTTCAAAAAGCTGCACGAGGGTCCTTGAATGTGACCCATGGGGCACAGTTTTGGTATTTTGCAGCAGATTCCGCTATATACACTGTTGATTTTCGTCAGTTTTTGTTGTCTGATGCACGTGTAGCCTCGTTTACAGCCATATTTGAATTCTGGCCGACATCGAGATTTTCCGTATTCTCCGTTCGGGCATAGTCGCCAATGATACGGTTCAACGAAAAAGGGTATGTAGCTTCCGAAAGTTCCATATATTGCTGAAATGAACAAACATGAAAATTTCACAAAATGTAAGTTATTTATCTGCATAGCTACATGTAAGTGGTCAAGGTGCTGGATACGTAATCCAGATGATTTGGGTTTGATCACCACTCGGGGC
Organism: Hippopus hippopus; assembly: GCA_946811185.2. NCBI lineage: Eukaryota > Metazoa > Mollusca > Bivalvia > Cardiida > Cardiidae > Hippopus > Hippopus hippopus. The sequence goes on from OX328098.1 coordinate 20,976,343, forward strand.
GTTGATCGTGTGGGAATATCTCGGGCAAGGCACCAAGGAAATACATGAGGAACAGGCTGTCACGGTTATAAGGCTATTGTGAGACGTTCTTTCTCAGCCAGTCAGTTGGTGAGTCTTGGAATTAAGTACTGAATCATGACAGTCTACCTCATGATTCAGCCGGTTTTTAGACAAAATGGAAACATATAACGCGTCACCGAGATGCATTTAACCCCTTTTTCCCAGTGCGCCCTCAATATATTAGAAACGTCAGTGATTACGGCTTCGGCCAATGGTGACGTTAATATTTTAACAAACAGTCTCGTGTTTTTGGGACGCTAGGTAAGAAGGCTATTGAAACATTCTGGGAAGGGGAAAATATCCTGGTAATCAGCATTTTCTCCGTTTCCCACAGTGTATCCTATCCTGTCAAAGAAAAATCCAATCGTTTGAGTCCCACTTAATATGTTGTCTGCAAATGCTTTGAATTTGGACGAGTCTTAAAATGTTGTCCAGTTAAAGTTTAATATTGAGTGGGAAAAATGCACGTACCTGTGAATGTATTAAGCACGACGTAGGTGAACAATTCCACGTGTACAGTTTTCATGTTTGTGCCTTAAAATTCCGTAACAAAAACTTCCGGTTTAGAAAACACGACGTCGACGGCAAGTAATGGTGGGAAAATCACTTTGCTAAAGTCCATTGGTTAAACGAAAGTTGTATCAAACAGCCTGTAAACGTCTTGCACTTTTCTTGGCACACCATCTTGTATCCGTGTTTGATTGATTCAAAGTACGTTAATTTTCCGTTATGATTCGTCAGCAAGAAAACAAAACTTTTCAATATGAGGTATTGTTCAAGATTTACTATTCGATATCCGAACACGATATGCGTACACTATTATCTATATATGTGAACTTGAACACTGTAGAATCTATATATGATTTCGATGTTACATAATTTCTGCTACTTTTCCTTTTCAAATAATGTTATCAAAAAGTGTTTTATGGCTTTGGTCTAAATTCAAGATTGTTTTCAGTTTGTCACAAACTCTTACGTAAATTACGTAAAAAGAAAAAATTCCGTCAGAAAAAAACCGATATCTTTGATTTTTCTTTTACCGACCACGAAAAATGCAATGCGCCAACCGAAAAAACCTGTCACCTGACGGAAAGCGATACGTTTTCGTATTTTTGTGACGTTGTCGTAAAGTAGATAGATCGTAAATTTACCTTACAATAGCGTAGTGAGAGATGATGTCGTAAAAATATAATAATCATGCTGACTACTCTGATTGACTTGCCATGCATGAAAATGAGGCCAAAAATGTCCAGGCTGAATTGGTCATCTCTCTTCAAACGAGATCAGCTTGAATCTTAGTCACATGACTAAAGTTGAAGTGTGGTCACATGACCGTCGTGAAGTAAGCGCTTTTGTCCTGTATCATCCATTACCATGAAAATACATTGTAGTAGAAAAATGAAAAATCCCTCTTCGTTTCATGATGAGCATCTGGTACCTTCAACAGGCAAAATTGGTTCCGTTTTATATTATGCGAAATATTCATCGTCGTAGTATGTTTTACATGGATATAGGCCATACTTTGGCAAGAGGCGGTTTAAAGCATCTCTGTGAGGCATTATGCCATACAAATTTCATTTTTCTAATTTTACGGGTTAATGGTTAAGTGATAGAGACGCTGATTGCAATGTAAAAGAAAAAATTGGTTCCAAACCTGTAACAGCATTTTATAATTGTATGTCTCTTTTTCCTCCTTGCCAAGCCCGTTAACGTACATGTTACGTTACAGCACCGTCCTGATGATTGTGTCACGTGACAAAAACAAAATGGCGGCTTTCTAATCTGGCGTTATCAAATGGACTATATAACGTTTTTCGAGCCGCCTTTCCTCTTTTTCAGTCAACAGGAATGGCTCACGTGGTTGGGAATGAGACTTGTAAGCGCATCATCTCGGGCTTCTTGTTTTAAACATATTTATTTGACATTGATTGAGAAACAAGTTCTTACAACTTATACTAATCTCTCTCGATTCTGCTTCCTGGGAACTACACCAGTACTCGCGCCGAATGTGTGGGCCAATGAAAAATCCCTAAGTTGACACCCGCTTCCGGGTATCGAACTCGGGACCTTCTGGTCACGAGACCGACGCTCTGCCTCACAACCACGGACACCACGAGCTTCTCGGGCTTCTTGAGGGTGTGAGTTCAATATTACACCACTCCTAACATAGCCCTTTGGGAGTGTCGCCCATATGGGCAACCGGAGGCGATGATAGATAAACGGAAATATAAATAAGAAATAATAGTTTGTCTATTGTTTGAGCTTGGCTGGATTTAGACAGTAACAGAATTTGATTTTCTCCCACAATGGCCAATGAATCGAATCATTCAGTCTTAGACTTTCGTCGCAAGCACAACATTTTAGTTCGGCTGTTTTCGAAGAAAACATCGAGGTATTGTCATAGCCCTGGCGTCGTCCTCAGCGTCATAGTGTAAAAACAATGACATATTATATCATCTCTGTCGTAACTGAAGATATTTACTTCAAATCTGGACTAGTTGTTAACTATCAAAAGGGGAAACATACAACAGGATCAGGGTAGCCATCAAAAAACTTTTGACACGGTTATGCCCCTTTTTCGACTTTTCACTAAAAACAACTGCAGCCGAGCATTGACACCCGCATGCTGTGCTCTTGTTTTTTCAGGTCACCATCTGCATTCCTACATACCAAATATGGGTGTGTATAGTTTTAAAACCCTTAACCGACAAAATTTGATACTTGTTCATATTGAAAGCAATAGAGGGTGACAAGCATGGATCCTGTCATGTAATTTGTATCTGAATGAGTAGAAATATTGTGGGAAAAAGGAGAAAATGCTGGTTACCAGCATTTTCTCCTTTTCCCACAATGATTTCAAAAGCCTTTTTACCTCTGGGTTGTTAACGCACAAGATTGTAAGGTAGAGGTTTAACGGGAAATAAGAGATATATGTTGTTAGAAAGGCTTTATCAAGACTCATGTAGAATGTCAGCAGTGTGTTCAACTTGAGTCAAAAAATTGACTTGTTTGTCCATTATGTGAATCCTAAACCACATTCCTCTTACTTCCCCCAAGTTCCTTTTACTTTATTACTGGTCTTCTAATTCCATGATAATCGAGAGTCCTTTTTCAGTAAGCTGCTCAGATGAGAGAGAGTGGAGTGAGAAAGAGAGAGAGAGAGAGGGAGAGGACAGACAGACAGACAGACAGACAGACAGATAGATAAGAATTCGAAAGACAGACAGACCTAGAGAATGGGGAGAAACAGAGACAAAAAAAAAAAAAGGACAAACAGGTATCGAGAAAGAAAGCGAAACAGAGCCAGAGACAGACTGACAGATTGACAGACATACAGACATACAAAAAAGGGACAAACATCACCGTGAAAGGAAGCGAGACAGAGCTAGAGAGAGAGACAGAGACACAAAGAGAGAGAAACACAGAAAAGAGATAAAGATAGAGAGAGCGAGGTAGAGAGAAATGGACAATGACAGCGAACAAAAGATTACTCATCTACGGAATATATTAGGGAATATAATAATGTAATCAGGGCCAGTTGAACAGCTGTACATTACATGCTACAAGTCTACTTATAAATAACCAGTGTCCGTACTGAGTCATAAACGCTGTCAGAATGATGGTATCTGTGCTCATAAACGTGAGACATTCAGGTCAAGAATTGCATAAATTACTAATCTATATAGTCCAGATATCTGTACCAACAGGGAGAACTGCGCGGGCTCACTGGTATGGGTCGGCGTCGGAATTTTTTTTAAACTCTTTACAACATAACAATATTTAACCCTTATCCTGCTGATTAAGTGAAATGAAACTTTCAAGTCGATACTAAAAACACAAATGTTGCAATTTCTTACTTATTTTTTTGGAGAAAAAAATCTTTTTTTCGGACAGTGTAGAACCAAGATCAGACTGCACGTTCTGTGCAGTCTGATCTTGATCTACATTATCCGCAAAAGGTCAGTGAGTCGCGCTTAGCAGCTTAAGGGTTAAGACTGGTCTAATTTGAAAGCAGTTGCAGACGACAATTTGAAAGTGGTTGGAATTACGCTCTTTGGCTGTGAAAGGGTAGAAAACATTATGGAATCAAAGTACTGACAGTACTGAAAAAACAGCGAGCAGGCGATTAATTATTTAGTGACAGCTTTCAAGCGATAATGTATTCAGGATAGAGTATCTTAAACAATTCATCATAAAATTCCATATTCCTCTTGCCCAAGGGAGACAGCTTAAAAAGGAGACACGCAGGAAAGAAGAAAATGCTGGCAATTCTTATATTCTGATATTGTTCTTAAGGTATTACTATCACAACGCTTCTAGTGCAACATGGAATAAAATTTCTTATTAGTTGATAAATAAGGATTCATACTGATATAATACTTTTGAACATTTTTAACCAACCAAAAATTCCTTTGATACCTATCTTGAAATTATTCATTTTTTTCCTGAAAAGGGAGGTAATTATTAGGAGGGTACTATCTTAACTATTTCAGATGAGATCAGAACATGGGGGCAATATTGTTTGCTTGCAAGTACTTTAAAAACGGACAGGCCTAGTTTCTTTTCTAGTAAAAGAATTTTATGTTGATCCCAACTGAACAAAACGCTATGCTACATAGTTAGGCATGAATATCTGACAAAGAAAACAGGTGCCTGCCCGGTAATTTTGTGTTTGAATGGTGCTGCACACTTGATGCTCATCTCAAAAGAGAGAGGAAGAGAGAGGGAGAGAGAGAGAAAGTCAACATTTTTCATCTCATTTTTAATCTGAAGTGACGTTTTTTTAAATAAGAAATTGCGAGCTGTACATATCATTTTCTGTTTGACTTACACAAGCACATTCAGACAATTTTTGCATTATAGTGTTCCTAAGCCACTAGCTGCTTTTCCACATTACTGTAGTTGAAACTATGAGCAAATGGCAATACACAAGAAGGACGATTACAATATTGATTAAATTGCTTTGTGCTGCTCTAAGGAAACGGCTGCATTTTTTTCACCGTGATACAAAGAAATATGAAATCTTGCTATATTTCAACTGATATTGAACATGTCACAGGCAATCATATGACCAAGAAATCCAACAAAGGTATATGAAATGTAACCTGTAAACCAAGAAGAATGACATCAGCATGATGACTTACACCCTCGTTGACCCATTTTCGATTCATTCTGTAATCGACCCTGGGTTATTTCGCTGGCGTTTCCTCGTTCTCGTGAATTATTCATGAAGCATTTTGATTGGTGATCTCAGTTTTTCCTTGAGAAAATTTAAACTATTTTTATCACAAATACGTCGCCATTTCTATTTTTAACTTGTCGATATCTAATCACATCATTCATTGCAAATCAAGCTTAGCGATACTTTAAATCTGGCGTCGGCCATCAACACCACATTCGAGAAGCGTTTTTAAAAAAGAGATTTTCGGCGTACACGAAGATCGATAGTGTCGTCCCTGTGTTGCAGAATGGCATATCTCACAGGTGACAAGCACGCCGACGGGCCATATTTATTGACAACCTCGGGTTTTTTCCATAGTCGGGTTATTTTTTATAACGGAAGAAATGAAATTACCCTCTCTACAAGAGAGTATCATAATGTTATCGATCTTTCGATTGGCTATTAGGGTACTTCCCGACCATATGAATATTCATAAGAAACGACGAATTACTAGTCAATTATCCCAGGGGTAGATGCATGGAGAGTAACGTAATGCTTCAAACCTGGGTTCCGAGGATGGAAGACTTATCAAAGGCGGGTACTTTACTCTATGGCTCAGCCATAGATTATTGTTTAATACGTAGGTGTGCAACACGTTTGAAAGAGAACGCATTTATACGTATAGTGATTGAATTTATTTATCGTCGCCACCAGTTGCCCATATGGGCGACGCCCCCTGAAGGCTGTTAGAATTGTTACGGGGGATAGTGTAGGTACAGGACGAAACCCATCTTAAGTTACGCCTGTTTCTTTTGCATGGTTGGTGTATAGCATCATCACATGGGACCTCGGTTTAACGTCTCATCCGAGAGAGTATTAGTAATTCTAGATACTATTACTGCTTCGATCAAAATTATCTAAGATTATTCTATTTGTTCTTACATTGTGCTAACATATTTGGATATAAATAAAAAATTCAGCCTTTTTCAGAATTTCCCTCGTTTCATTTTTTTTTTTTTTTTTTCCATAAAATATAATTGCTAAGAATATTTAGGGTTAGACACGATTAAGTCATCGCCTTCAAATACTGTTTAAATAGAATACCGTTATCTAGTAAAGGGAGGTAATTAATGTTGATCAAAAATAAAGTCGTTTGATTTCTGATATATTTTAGTTCTGAATTTTTCTATCTAGATACTCTATATATTTTTCATGTTCTGCATATAAGGTTTATTACAAAATTTTTAAACAATATGAGATTTTACTTTTAATACATACTTGATATAAATTTGGCAAAAAAAGTTGCATACCCCAGATGGTACAGACACGAAACAGGACATTGGTCGTTTGTTTAAATAATACCTACTGGGAGATCTATCCTGACTACTTATCAAGATCCAGTCGTTAATTTTTTGTTTTTTAAGATTTCATTCTACCGTACCAAACGAATAGACAAATCATTAGACTTGTGCAAGTTCAAAGCATCTAGTACAATTTATAATATAAGAATCTGCCTAGAAATAAACACTGTGGAGAATGGAGAAAATACGGTTCTTGCAACGTTTTGCTTCTTTTCAAAGACAAATTCTTTAACTTGAGCTAACTTTAATATGACATCAGCAAATTTTCTAAAATTTGAGGATCCATTGGTTTGTCTTCTGGTGGAGAGGTAATTAAGCGCTGTTTTGATCCACTGCTGATTATATGAGGCTTAGCTGATGAGATTCTTAGCTGGTAGATTGAAAAAATTGTCAAGAAAAAAAGTAGTTACTCATTTTCATACCATGATTTCAAATGTCTGCCTCTTCAAAGTCAAAGAAACTAGAGGCCCTTGAGGGCCTGAAATCACTCGGCTGGCTGTGATTTCGCTATTTCTCTAGCATACATTATGAATTCATGATGCAAAAAGGAAAAAGACAAAAAAAAAAAAAAAAAAAAAATGGGGGGGTGGGTAGCTCGGTATGTTCTTGCAACTGGGCTTGAACACAGTAGGACAGTAAAAGTAGGCATGGCAAATTAGTTATAGTAATAGAAATTGAAGTACAATTTCTCAAAAACAATAGTTTGGAATCCAGCCAAATTTGATGCTTTTCTTTTTTTTTTGAAAATCAATAGCATTGAAGCTATCCATGAAATAAACAAACTGTGCAACTTTCACAAAATTCTGACCATAAATGCAGACTAAATAGCCTTTTCAAACAAGAAAAAGAAATATGGACAAATACAGGGACGACGGAAACCACGCCATGACATAAAATCTGCTGGTTTTCAGCCAGTACAGCTGAAACAAGAGGACCATGATGTACCTATATCGCTCACCTGAGTACTAAGCAGAAAAGGTCTACAATGAAGATTTATACCAAATATCGAGGTTCAAGGCCAAAATGACAGCAAAACAAGAGCTCCAAATTGTCACAAGATACGCCTGCCCCACCGCCAGTTGTCTAGGAGGTATAATAATTGCAAAGGGCAGGTAATGCAACAAACATGTTTACCAAGTCTCAAGTCAATTTGACTTAAGGTGACAAAGTTCGGTTCCGGACAAGAAAGAAATACTGTAAAAATGAAGATCAAAGTGGAATTACTCAAAATCCGCGCAAGGTAGAGTTTTTGTTCTTGTGCACTCCATAATATTCAACAAACATGCATACCAAGTTTGAAATCGTTCTGGCTTGAGATGACAATGTTATATTCCGGACAAGCACTAAATGCTGTTAAAATGACAATCAAAGGGAAATAACTCAAAGACAGCACGAGGTAGAGTTACAATTCTTGCACACTGCACTTCCAAAGGAAAATAAGCAAACCATATTTCAAGTCATTCCTACTTAAGATGACAAAATTTTGCTCCGGACAAGCAAGAAATACTACAAAAGTGAAGATCAAAGGGTGAATAACTCAAAATTTGTGCTAGGAATATTAATGGTTCTTGTGCGCTGCACTTCGTAATTTTTCAACAATCATGCATACCAAATTTGAAGATTTTCAGACAAAAGATGACGAAGCAGAAAATGCTGTAAAAATAATGATCAGAGGGAAATAACTCATACACAGTACAAGGTAGAGTTATGGTTCTTTCGCACTGCACTCAGTATTATTGCAACAAACACAAATGCGAAGTGCCAAGTTTCAAGTCAATCGGACTGGAGATGACAAAGTTATGCTCCGGACAAAGAACTATTATAAAAACTTTCTATTTCAAGGGAAAATAATTCCAGTTGTTCTGGTCAGATTAGACCCATAATCAAACTCATTTGAGATCTTATGGTCATATATATTGCTTGCCTTAATTGTGTAGTTGCAATTTATATTTGCCTTTTCTTGCAGAGTGTAAGGTTGGGATTATAAAGAAAATAACAGAAAACGTCCTCAAATTCACCAGTCTAGTCATTTATTTTTTAACACATTCTAAACTTTTGCAACAGGACCAATAATCGTTTGACCAGCCTGCATAGCTCATTTGGTAGAGCGTAGAACTTGTGATCATGAGAATGTGGGTTCAGCCCCCATGGCTGGCCATCTAAAATTACCAGTAGTCTTTCAGATGAGCCGTTAAACCGAGGTCTCGTGTGACGGTGCTATACACCGAGCACGTTAAAGAACCAGGCAAATCTTAGGATGGGTTTCGTCCTGTATCTGCACTATCCCCCGTAACAATACTAACAGCCTCCAGAGGGTGTCGCCCATATGGGAAAGCGGTGGTGACGATAAATAAACGCATATTCAATCAACCAGGACAAGCAAGAAAAGACCAGCCCGCATAGCTCAATAGGTAGAGCGTAGGACTTGTGAACATGTTGTTTCGAGTCCCTTGAGGGTGTGGGTCGATTCCCATGGCTGGCCATCTAAAATTAATAACAGTTTGGATGAAACGTTAAATCGAGGTCCCGTGTGACGGTGCTATACATTGAGCACATAAAAGAACCAGGCGTAACTTAAGATGGGTTTCGTCCTGTATCTGCACTATACCCCGTAAGAATACTAAACAGCCTTCTGGGGGTGTTGCCCATATGGGCAACCGGTGGGGATGATAAATAAGTGCGAATTCAATCAATCAAGGCAGGCAAGATGGGTTGACAGATAGTGCAGTGGTAAAACGCTGGACTATCAATCCTGAGGCCCGAGGTTTGATACCCGGCCAAACCAGGACCTTTCTGAAACCTTGTGTTTCCCACCCAACTAGAGGTGAACTGGTTTGGAACCCACCCGTAGCCTTGCGTGTAACGGTGCTTTACACCAGGCACGTTAAAGACCCAAGGAGGTCTATTCGAAGAAGAGCTAGGGGCTTGTACCCGGATTTCCTTGTATCTGATTCTTTCTCTCTAATGGTACATATCATATATGCCTAGAGCACGGAGGGAGCTTAATCCTACAAAGCCATCATCATCAAGGCAGGCAAGATAACTTTGATAATTTATACAGGTTCGGTGAACATTGACTCAGTACAGGTTCTATCCTGGCAAGGACATCCAGCATGTCACATTCAATTGCCTACTGTAGTGTAGGGGTGTAACGATACATCGGACTATCGATGGATCCCGATGGTGAGCGTGTCGATGCTACTGCATCGATTGTTACGTTGAAAATCGATAACTATCGCCGATAGTTACCTCAAATATCGATAGTTTCGATAGTTTCACTAACAAGAAAGAGAGAGAAAATACCGCAATTCGCTAATGTATTCGGACGCCCTAAAAGTTCGGACACGTTAAATTATTTACAAAAATAATATATTTTCAATCCTTTCTCTGAACACTTCCAAAATCAAGTTTTCCTAAATATTTGGACATTCTGTAATGTTAATTTCCCAAAATATTTGACTTGTAATTTTTTTGGAATATGTTTTCAACAATGATCGGCTGCATAATAGAGTCTATTCGTTTCTGCATCGCAAAATTCATCGTTACGAAAACGAATCCTTCGAGAGCTGACTAACTCAGCGGTAATTTTAAGTCATGGAATTAGAGTAAAATACCATAACCATGCGTGCTGTCCCTCCATAAGCTATAAATAAATCTACTATGAAAAATGAAGACTAAACCTTGTTCTTTCTTCTCTTTATTTATCAGTAATCCATTTCGAATGCATTCCTTTTACTTCAGCTGCAAGGAATTATTTTTAGAAAACAGCTGGACTTTTTTATGCTGACTACACAAAACATGTGACACGACTGGGGTGTTCTTGAAACAGCTGTATTAGGCCTACTAACTGCAGAAAAGCACTATCAGGTGGTGTAAATCGTGCATGAAATAGGCTTATTGCGTAGTCACTTTGAATTGATTGGAGGTCAACCTGCAGCCAGATACAAGTTTCTTGAAGCAGATCAGTTTAAGTGTGTGAATTAAACAGGTGCGTTACAATCCTGTCGCTTCGAATGATTTGCATGTTACGTCATACCCCTTATCCAAATTTTACTGCAAACATTTGTGTACCCACGACAGGCCTACAGGCATCCTGTAGACAAATGGCTTGTAATTTAGATCTACATTTATGGTCGTTCTTATTTACTCTGCTGATGGCAAGATGGCGATTTTCAAAGCGTTGGCGGATGGTGTAGATAGACATCAGACTAAACAGAACACGCTGTCTGATCTTGGATCTATACCATCCACTTCTGTACTTTGACTTAACTCGTATTAGAAAGCTACTTCTTTCTCGGGCTAAAAAAGGTAAGATAATGTTTAAAAGTGTTCCCACTCGCGCAAATTATTGCGTAAATCACGTTATAGAATTGAAATTCACGTAACAAATTCTGGTTACACCCGAGACTTCACGTAAGAAAGGCCATTATCCGCTTTTCTTTTGAAAAATGACAGGTTTTGAAGTTACTTGTTACCATTATTGACAATTTTTTTTGTCAAATCATGTGGAAATACCTATCCAGAAATTAACAGACATGAAAAACTGATCGGTGTAAAAAACACGGAAACGCATGACACAACAAAATGTCTCTTTGACATTGTCCGATCAGAGTCACTTCAGATTGTCTTTTCAGCTTTTAAATGACTTTCAGCAGTAAATTTATACAAATATCTTAATAGAACACACTTTTTTGTTGCAAATCATCAATATGGAATGCTTTACGGCTAGTTGGGAACCATTACTGTCATACCTCGGCCTAATATGGAATCTTACCCCCAGATTCACAGCTCAGGGGGTAAGTGTACCCTTGAAATAGAAAGCTTGAGGGAACGCTGGTTTAAAACATGTGTATTTCAATATTAAAACGATGGCAAAACTACATGTATAGGTCTACTACAGTTTTGACTCCTCCGCCGCTACTGTAAATAGATCTAAGTTTGTAGGATTTTATCCTTATTGTTTTATCCTTATTGCTTTGGATACACATACAACAAGGTAAAACCTATTATTTCGACCACCCCCTTTTTTTTCAGAATGATAATTTCCTAAAGCTTTGGAGACTAAAAAAAAAAAAATTCTGTCTGAATATATTGGCCAATTATGGGTAAATCAAGTTTAAAAGTTTAAAGTTGCTTTATAATTACTTTTTTATTTGGTGTGTTTATGAACCATCAGCATTTGCCAGCATTTTGTGCTTTGCATGCTGTTGTATATCAATCAGACTTAAAAGTTGACTTCTTCAAAAGTTTAGAGTAATTAGGTATGTTAAATTGTTTGTGAATTATCTGCATATAGAAAAAATAGTCATTGGAATTTATTGACCATCTTGCATTTAACTCTATTTTTCCCTTTATTTGCTATTCAAAACATGTACTCAAGTAGAATTTTAACTACTCAGAGAAAGTATTAGTCTAAAACATGGTTTCAAGATGTAATTTTCATCTCTTGCAATTCATCCAATAGTATTGCAATAGTATCGCAATAGTAACAGGCAATATCAATACTAATGCAATAGTATTTTTTCCAATGTCAATACTATCGCAATAGTAGATTTTGGCCTCAATAGTCAACCCTACTGTAGTGTGTATCAAAAATCAATTATTTACTAAGGGAGAGAGAATGGTAAACTGGATGATCAACAAAATTCTAATTCTAAATATTGTGAAATATAAAACTGAATATTCAACTCTTACCACACAACCCATACTTTTAACTACACTGAGAGAGACGGCTTTGTGAAGCATTGTTAGAATAAGAGAAAATGCTGGTGAACAGCATTTTCTCCTCACACTAAGTTTTCTGCCCTGTCACTCACAAATGGCTCCATTTGAGCCAAATTTAATTTGTTGTCTATAAAAATTTTGATTTGGACAAGTCCAAAATTTTGTTAGTTGGTAAAAGGTTGAAATACATACAGTACTTGCTATATGAGCCATACTCTGTCAAAAGGCGGCTGGATGTATCTGCAAAAAGTATCACAGCTCAGCAGGCGCATCCTGAGCTGGGCTGAAACTTTTTATCTTTGGTCAATTCTCTGACTATCAAAAGACCAGAATACCTCAGAATTCAGTTGTTTGTTATAAATCCATAATAAATTGATGAATTGCTTGGTAAAGTGTGTCATGTAGATGCAATTAACCACTTTTTACCAGAGCATCCATCATATCAATCTTCTGCGCATGTCATATTCTTCGAAGATTCAATGTGTTTGCCATGACGCATCACCCATCCCATATACAAGGTACAAAGGAAAAGCAGGGCTTATATAGAAGCTATTACCCAAGCCTGTAGGGGCTGTTGTAATAAATGGCCTGTGCATAGGTTACATGCTAGCTGATCATAGCTTAATAAATAGCACTAGTAAACGTTTATTTTATTCTGAAATTCAAAGTTACGGTTCTCATTTGAAAAGCAGTCCAGTTCTGTTCCCAGAATGCCAAATCAGATAGATGTGTATTTTAAGAATGCCATCTAGCAGACAATAATGTAATATCAATTTCGAAGCAAGGAAGGCAAGAGTTTGTCGACAAATAAGTAAGTCACTGATTATTTTTTGTAACTTTCAATTAATTTCTTTAATTTTCCAGTATCATATTCACAGAGTTCCAAATAGAGGCATTTGCAGGCAATAAATTAAATGTGATTCAAATGATTGAATTTAGATTTTGTTTTTGGTTACCAGCATTTTCTCCTTTTCTCATATTGTTTTCAGAAGGATTCTTTCTTACGGTCATAAAAATTTGGGATTGTGTGATAAAAGGTTTGGTGTTTACACTGATGTTGAACATTAAAGAGTTAAGCTTGTATCAAATGATTGCACTTTTCCTTCATTTTCTAGAAAGTAAGAGGAAATCAGTGTCCTTTTCCAACAATGTTTTCTAGATTCATGTATTGACAACAAAGTTCAAAACTTAAATGAGGATTCATTTGATTTTTTGTCCAAAAATGAATCTGCAAAGACATGTCTAGAATAAGAAGTCTGATAAATAAGGTAGTTATAAATGAAAATATTATCCATAGCCGCCTTGGTATCCAGATCAAAAGAATTCGGTCCTTTGCTGTATTACCTCAATGTGGTGTTTTTGTTCTGTTTGCTGCGACAGTTTGAATTGATTGGCACGAAAATCCATGAAATGGATATCTGCGTCTCTTTCAGAGGTTGATAAGGGATGCAGTCAAAACAAAATAAAAATAACTTACACCAACTTGATCTCATGGGGCATGGCTAGCCTTTGACATCAGTTGTCTAGTTTACTTTTAATTTAATGGCCACAAGCCAGTCCGGAATTGTTTGTAGTAAATCAAAGCACACACAATACTTATCAATCCTTTGCTTTATGGAATAGGGCTAATCACAATGATTTCCATATTACCAATTAATTGTCAATCTAAAATGTGATGTGCTAAAACATAGCTCTGCCCTGCCACGTCAGATTTTACAGCCTATACTTTTAGTAAGATATGGTCAATTTTTCATGATTAAAAAAGGTCCCCAAATTCCACTGTTAGTCACCATATAAAATGTTGTTTATTCTGTACTCAAGTTTAGTTGCAAGCCGTCAACCCTTATCAAATGATAAACTGATACCAAAGTCGAGAAAAATATTATTGGCATTGTTGTTTTAACCAATTTGTACACTTCTGAAAGTAAGTCACACCCACTTTGAAAGTAGAAATTTCACCTACATGTTTTTTTTCTCTTTTTACTGTCCATGACATGAATGTAGACTTGCCCAGATTGAAAGCATTTGCAGTCGACAATTTGATTTGCCTTTCATAAGGTATAAAACAATGTGGAAAAGGAGTAAAGGCTGGTTACTGGCATTTGCTCCTACTACAATTTTTTTAAAAGGTTATGTTCATAGGGTCATTAAAACTCAGGGTTGTGTATTAATTCTTTAAACATATATGATAAAAAAAAAAACATGTTCATAGTCTATTTATAATGGTGACTAAAAATTTTCAAATATAATTGTGATGTTTTATAAATAGTTCTTGCCATTTATGAAATTAAGGCACATATCTGCCCAGGGATCTTATATCCCTGATCTGCCATAAAGCAACATTTAGAAGACAAATTGCCCCAAACTAGAGACAACTCGCCCCATACTGAAGACAAGTCGCCCCAATTTTATAAAAACATGGAACAGTTCACAGAACTCGAAGATTCTTGCCCAACTTAAGGAAATGTACAAAATATACAGAATTCACATCCCGTACATGAAAATTCGGTTTGAAACGATTATAAACTCATGAAAATAACAACCTACATGTAACTGACACTAATCTGTTTCAAAATGGACGGTTAAATATACACAAAAGTAATTATAAAAACTGAATAAAAGTCATAACAGTTGTAGACTTCTTTCTTATTTAACAATAGAAATAAAAGTGGGGCGAGTTGTTTAAGAATTTGGGGCGAGTTGTCTTCTAAAGGTGGGGCGAGTTGTCTTGGGGCGAGCTTTTCGCGGGGCGAGTTGTCTTCGGGCGAGTTGTCCTGCACCCTGAACAAATGAAAACTTGGTAAGAATATATCCATAAAATAAAAAAAAAAAAAAAAATAGTGTCAAATTTGTACCTAGTATTGAATCCCGCCTACGTGAACGAATCATCGTTGAAAAATTCGACAAATGAACTTGTATCGTTGACTGGAAACACTAAAACGGTTGTTCAGTTAAAATTTCGATGGCAGTGGAGTTTAAATAATAGGCCTAAAAATACCGGTATATACCGGGTGCTGCGAGCAATTACTTTCCCCCTAGAGTCTGTCAGTCACATATGTTATACTTTAATCGCTCTAGGGTTTACTAAATTTGATTTTTTTTTTACTCCTTTACACTATCGTGAAAATATTTTGTACTCTTTTACATTATCGTGAAAAAATTAACAAAGTTATCGAACAATGTACAACACGCAAAAAGGAGTATGCCGGATGATTAGCCCACTAGATCAAAGCACTTTGCTTTCAAATGATCAATTCTTATAAGTCGTAATTTTTGAAGATAAGTGTTATTGTTTATCTCCAAAAATTTACATTTTGGACATTTCAAATTCAATACCCTGTCGTAAATCAAACTTAACTTTTAAATGGTTTTTATAAATCTTTTATGCCTAGGCTAGCATACAAATCTTAATTTCGAAGAAAAAAGGTTTGAAGGGTCGGAATCTGTTTCACTGTACTTCGATAATAATTGTAAACATTACAGGGAGATTACTCTGGGAGCTGTTTCCGTAGGATTCGAAGGTTATGTGGGTCAGAATTTTTGCTATTGATCATGTTTTATAGAAACAATTTGTCGCATAATGGATGAATTGAGGAGAAAGATTGTGTCAAAATACCTGATAAGGTGCCATGATCATTAAACAAAGGTAACCCACACTGAGTAAAATTGGATTTGAAAAACCGAGGTGGACAGTGAATTTTTGTCGCCTGGGGGTGCTTATCAAAAGGCGCATCGAAAAAAATCCAAACAGTTCAAAACCAATATTATTGAAACAGCGATTACGTAATCGCTGTTTTAAAAAGCAGAAAATTCTTGTTACTAGCATTTTCTCCTTTTCCCACTTTGTATTCAAAAGCTTTCTTTCCAAAAGGTCTTTGTTTTCAAAAACTCTCTTTCCAAAAGTCTTTAAAGTTCGGAATTGTATGGTAAAGGGTTAAACCTTTATCAAACAATGCAGCGTTGCAAACGACCCTAGAGAATAAAGCTTTTAAAAACATTTTTTTTTTAAATTCATTCTAGGAGAAATCTTATCATTTAAGCCAAACTTAACGTGTCTTGTAAAGAGTTAACCCCTAACCTGCTAAATAACTTTACCACATGGC
This sequence comes from Hippopus hippopus, assembly GCA_946811185.2. Classification (NCBI taxonomy): domain Eukaryota; kingdom Metazoa; phylum Mollusca; class Bivalvia; order Cardiida; family Cardiidae; genus Hippopus; species Hippopus hippopus. The sequence continues at coordinate 20,992,752 of OX328098.1, forward strand.
AATATTTTTGACATGTCCAAATTAAAAGCACTTATATACAACAATTTAAATGTGGGTCAAATGATAGGAATTGTCTTTGAAACAGTGAAAAACACTGTGGAAAAAGGAGAAAATGCTGGTTACCAGCATTTTCTCCTTTTCTCACAATGTTTTTAAAAAAGCCTTCTTCATCAAGGTCGTTAAAAGGCGGCATTGTGTGGTAAAGGGTTAAATGAAACTTCTTCAATCCATAGCTAATCTACAAGTCCAAATTCATTTTTGTGGGAAAAATATCTCCTATTCGGACAGCGTAGATCCAAGATCAAATCGCATTTTTTGTGCAGTGGGAAAAATATCTCCTATTCGGACAGCGTAGATCCAAGATCAAATCGCATTTTTTGTGCAGTCTGCTCTTGATCTACACTGTTCGCAAAAGGTCCTTGATTCGGGCTTAGCAGCCTAAGCGTTTATGAGCCTTGGGAATAAAGCTTTTAAAAAACATACTGGGGAATTAAGAAAATGCTGATACCAGTATTTTCAAAATGGCAAATTTTCTCCTTTTCTATCAACGTTTTCTAACCATTCGAATAGAAATCCAATTATTAAAGCCTGATTTAATTTGTCAACTTCAAACACTTTCATACCTAACATGTCTTAAATGTTGTCGTCTGCTGTTAAAGACTTAAGATGGGCGTTGTGTTTTTTTTTTATAATTCATCAAACGCTTAAATTTTAGACTTATACTAATTAAGAGCATATACAGACGACAAACCTAAAATGCGTGGCTCGAATGACGACATTCGTCCTAGAAAAGGAATAAAACATTGAGGAAAAAGAAAGAAATACTGTTAACAAGCATTTTCTTTTTCCCACATTTTCCTTCAAAAGCTTTCTTGGTAAGGGGGTCGTGGGTTAAAACTCGGGATTGGTCTTTAAAAGTTTAAGATTGGCGTTATATCTCTAATCAGGACACTCCGGCTCGAAATCCCCGCTAGCTAGTCACGTTGGATGCTACTACCGTCCTCCAATTTCGTACATCGAAAGCTGTGTAAAGATATGAATAAGTGAGCAATCGTTATAAAATCTGACTGAAATAGTGCTTAGCCGTTTACTACACAATCCCAAGTTTTGACGACCTTGTGAATAAAGGCTTTAGAAAACATTGTGGGAAATGGAGAAATTGCTGGTAACCAGCATTTTCTCCTTTTCCCTCAAGGTTTTCTACCCTTGTAAAACAATTTCCACCTTGTAAGCCGCATTTATTTTGTCGTCTGCAACAGCTTTGAATTTAGAAAAGTAGAAAAAGTTGTCTTTTGGTAAAGGCCTACGGGGTGCGGATGGGGGTGTCTAGATTTTTACAATATCACCAAATTTCAAAAATGTAAAATCGTTGAGTTAAAGGCCGAGTAGCAGCCAAAAGGAAACAATACGGGTGTTAAAATTCATTTAAATTGAAACCATACCTTTTTAGCGGATTTGCTATATAGCAAATCTGCTTACTGTGATCGTTTTGGCCGGAACCAAATACATCATGCGTAACGACGCATGCGCGCTCACTTTCAGTTTTGCATGGCTGGCGTAGGGACGAACAACACAGATCTACAAATGATATTCAGCTCTGACTTTGAACAAATCATACAAATTATGTTGGATTTCTTTATCGAAATTTCGTCAAAACTACAAAAATTATCAGTTTCAAATACTCTAAATACTTAAACAAAGTTTGTTCTTTTTTTGCCATATGCGTATGAATATTGTTTACACAGACTGCCCCCATTTTCATTCAAGAAATGTACATTCACAACTTGTGTCGTCCGCTGTAGAAATAAGCAAGGAGATTAAGCAATAATTCCTTATTGAAATTACATTTTTAAGTTCTGTATTATGTCAAATATCTTTAACTGTTCAGAGAGCTAGCTAGAATTTGGCCGTAAATAATATAAAACCCTTTCGATAACGAATTCACAGAACCCACAAAGTCGATTCGGCACCTTGTTAGCTACCCCCACTTCGTATAGCACTAGTTTTTCAACGATGAATTTCCGCATTGTTTGAAACATATCTGTGAAACGTTTAAAAAATTGAAGATCGTGTACTGTATTAAGAAAAGATATTTGACATTTGATTTATGCAAGACTGCTTACAAAATTTCTCTCCAGTTATCGATGGGACACAAAGAAATCCTTTTTTCACAAACGGCCCCGATCAAGTACGAACCCGTGACGTGAATTTATACTGAGGATTTTAGATGGGAAATCGTGTCCTTCTCAGTGAACTGGACATCTACTAACTTAACCTAACATCCTGGACTTTAAACCTCAGATACTCAATTACCGTTAAGGTGCAAAAGTCCATTCATAGTCCTTCTAATATGCTTGAATTTTATTTTGTTACCTTTTATGCAAAAGAATTAAGAATGCAGAATTTTCAGACAGATGTTTGATATAGGGTCCACAGGAATCATCTTAGAATAGATCTATATGTCTTACTATTTGGACATGTAGATTTAAACTCTTTGATATGTTTATTATGCTTTGAGATGGAAGTATATGTACTTTATCTAATAAAGTACATATTTATGATGAACTGCTGCTCAACCCATACTAGAGACGGTAAAGTCTGTGCTTCATGTAAACAGCAAGTAATTCAAACCTCAGAATGAAAGTATGCCTATAGTTTTTAAAGTTTTATGTAGAGGGACCAATTCCTGTAACCCTTAGGCTGCTAAGTGCTACTCAAGGAACTTTAGCAGACAGTGTAGATCAAGATCAGATTGCACTGAACATGCAGTCTGATCTTTGATCTATACTGCCCAGTAAGGAGGTATTTTCCCCCCAAAATAACTTTGAAATAGAAATATTTGGATTTGTACTATTGACTTGAAAGTTTCATTTTAGTTATGTATAGGTCAATTTTCACTTTGCATGGCAACTAGTCACACTGAGTGTGATCTTGGTCCATTTTGGAAGCTTCATCTGTACCCAGGGCAGGGATTTGCAGATATCAAAAAACAAATAATATCTGGACTATGTTCTTCCACGTGATGAGTGATTTTAATTCTTTTCTTGAGACCATGAAAATGGATTCACTCAAAACTGCATTGGAAGTAATGAATAGCCGTTTTATCAGTATTGATATTATAAGTTTCAAGTATCTCATCATGCTACATCATGTTTTTTTTTTTGCACATGTACCTGTAGTGGTTCAATAATGTAATATGATTCAAATTCACAAAGACGTGGCTCAAAACTTCAAAAAGGAATCTACATCTGTATGTAAATTAATAAAACTTACATAATCACTCACAAAATGTCAAAATCCCATCACACTTTAACAGTAGCTTTCATTATATGGGAGACTAAATTCCACTTTTTACATTGTACTTATTCACACCTGCATTTTTTTGACTGAATAGAAATGGACCCAAGGATGTGAGTTTGTATATTACATGTAGGTCTCTTATGTTTTATGTAATACTCATAAAATGAACTTGAAATTATTAAGTATTAGTCCATTTTTTATAGTTAAGTGTAACACCGTTTTTTTGAAACTGTGAAAGATAATCTAAGTTCAGACTGTGCAGAATATGAGGTCTAAGCTTGAACCTATACAGCCTATGTTTTTCTTTTTTTAATATTTGGACCAATATAGCGATGAAATGACATAATCCTGTTCATTTATTTAGTGAGGTTCTGTGAGACTGTGGCTGATTGGTGAAGGTGTCGGTTGAGTTATCCTGGATTTTATCCTCAGCTACTTGCCAGGATTTTGTAGGAGTGCCTATAGACAAGACACTGCGTAGAATCAGCCTAATCCAAGCCATACGCAAAGAAATGGGATGTTGTCACTGCAAGACTGAAATAGTGTTGAAACTAATGTAACCAAAAGAAATCAGTCAAACATCAAATTATTCTTGAAGGTAGTTACAATCAAGTTCATGTTTTGTGGCACTGCATGTGTTGACCTTACTTTTCTATAGTGAAATCATTATTTTCTGGACTTGTATCTTTATGAAGACGCAAGGTGAATTTTTCATTTATGTAACAGAAGGAAGGTATATTCAATACTCACGAATCACACATTGACACATGGCCTAAATCTTAGAAAATACTAAACATACCATTTAGTTTTCACCTTTCAGACTATTTACATAACATTTTTTTAGGTCAGGAATAAAACCAAGAATTTTCTTTTTAAAAGAAAGAAGAAATCATTGTATCTGAACAATCAAATTGTTGTGTCTAGTTTGATTTTGTATTTCATTTTGAAATTAATAGTTTCAAGTTGTGTAGTAATAAGGAAGAACCCTTGAAGAGATTCCTAGGCGTTAGAGTCATGGAAAGGACAATGTGCTTTCAGTAAGAAATTACATACAAAAAGCCATTGTTTCTATTTCCCTGAGAGGACTCCAGTGTTTTTTTTTTTAACTCTTCACCACACAACAAAATTTGACACTTGTCCAAATGGAAAGCATTTGCTGATAACAGATTTTTTACGATGTCTCAAATTACATTGAAACTGTAGACAATTTGGGACAAGTTTAGCATCTTCCTCACCGAAGATAGAAAACAACAATTCTCAATGTTGATCTTGTGTCGTTACTTTTTCCGAACACTTTTCGTGATAGTCTTTCAATCATTTCACGGCGACCTTTCTACAAACGACCATTTCTGTCTTCCTACAGACAACTTTTGAAAACATCTCAATATAGCCAATAGAGAAATAAAGAATCGTGTAACAGTCGCTTCCGGTCATATCACAGCGACAACACAATTACCACACAATCCCGAATTTTTAACCACCATGAGAAAAAAGCCTTTGAAAACATTGTGAGAAGAGGAAAAAGTGCTGTTTACCATCGTTTTCTCCTTTTCCCACAATACTTGAATCACATTTATTTGTCGTCTGCAAATGCTTTGAATTTGGACCCGTCCAAAATTTTGTTGTTAGGATAAAAGTTTATTGTGTCAATCCTGGATTTCGTCAGCACTTGACTCGAGGGCACTACAGTTTCTTGCCAAAGGACAGTCACAACAAAACTTGTGGCAGACGATGAATTAATTATAGCAATAATGATTCTATTTACCTTTAAATTGGAACACAAGAATTCTTGGAAATGGCTGTATACTGCTTACAAGCGTTTTCTGCTTTTTTAGAAATGTTTTTAAATGCCATTTTGTTTCTTTGTGGTTGTATAGCAGGGATTCTTCTGTCAAAGATTAACCAGTATGCATTCTTTGAGTCAAAATAGGTTTATTACTTGAGTTTGGCCTACACTTAAATGGCCTGCCACACGTGAAAAGGGGCATTTGGACTTTTGCGTAAAGTGTCGCCTCGGATCAGCCTGCGCAATCCACGCAGGCTAATTCGAGACGGTACTTTACGACTACTTTAGATACTTTAGATTTTGTTCTTCAGTAGACTTGCGCAAGACAGGAAATTACATAAAAAATGGAAAGTGTCGTTTCGGATTAGCCTGCGTGGACTGCGCAGGCTGATCAGAGACGACACTTTACGCAAATGTCCGAATGCCCCTTTTCGCGTGTTGCAGGCGAAATTGTATATTTCAGACCCAAAAGGTAAAGCACCATGGACCGATCAACTTGAATACGTCAACATACAACCCATTACTAATCAAATGTGTTCCCATTATGTTCGTAAAGGATTATTGCACCCGACACAGATCTGTGCCGGAGTAACATCTACCGATGGAAAGGACGCTTGCCAGGTAACGTTAATCTATGACTTCAACAGCGCGCTTTTCAAAAAATATATAACCTCTTTAAATAGTGCGCTGTTTTGAAGGCTCTAGCGCGTCATTTGGGCGCTATTCCAGCAGAGACAGGTTTGCAAATAAGATATGCTCAAAGTTAGTTTGACATCATTGCTCTATTCTGAAAGAAGTATTAGACAAAATATGTTATTCTAAAGACATACTACGTAATGAGTGCGCTAATCTAAAGGTATAGAACATCAACAGTGTGCTATTCTGAAGGTAAAGGACAAATTAGGTCACCTTAAATAATGCATAGGACATAACTAGAAGGGTATTCTATAGGTATTTGAGATTAGAATGCGTTTTTCTACCAGTATCAGACACAACACGTGCAGCATTCCAAAGTTACAGGACATCACTACTGCGCTAATTTTGAGGTATAGGACACAAATACAAGTACTCGTAATTAGTGCGCTATGCCGAGGTGTACTACATGATTATTATTTTGTAATTGTTTTTTTTTTTTGCATCGCCACCTGTTGGCCATATTTGTGACGCCCCAAGAAGGCTGTTTGTTAAGTTACGGGGGATAGTGCAAGATTTGAAGCCGATCTTTAGTTACCTGGTTCTTTAACGTGCTTGGTGTACAGCAACGCAACACGGGGCCTATGTTTTACGTCTAATTCGAAAGACTATAAGTAATTTGAGTTGGCCTGCCGTGGGAATCGAGCCCACAAACTCAACTTTAAGTAGCCTTTACAAGTCTCATTTTCTACTACTTGTGCTATACGTGCTGTTCAATTCTAGTGTACTTTGTGAATGGGAAAGGACGTCATAAATGCGCTATTTAAAAGAAAGGTGATTTCATACGGGCGTTATTTCAAAATAGGGGACGTCATAAGTATAGGCCTTTCCGGAAACTAGGTAGCCTCCCCTTGAATAATCTCCGATTACGCATGCGCACAAGCGCAACTTCTACTTCCGAGGACTACACACGCACGGAAGCAATATATGGAAGTAGAGACTATGAATGAACTTACCCTCTGTAACTTGTCTTAAATTCCAAATCTATCCACAAATGAACAACATAACGGTGAATTGAGGTCAAAAACAGTTCAGAAGAGTCTGTTTAATCCTTTAACAAACAATCCCAGGTTTTTAACGACCCCGAGGAAGATGGCTTTCGGAATTATAAGGGAAAAAAGAAAAACATGCTGATGAACAAACTTATACTCCCTTTCCCACAATGTTTCTACCTTTTCAAAAAAAAAAAAAAAAAAAAATCCATAATTCGAGTAACATTATCTCATTGTTGGTGAATGCATTCAGTATACGCTAGCTTGAAATTTTGTCGTTTGGTAAAGGGTTAATGTGACATGTGCGCGTTAATTTGTACATTACAGCTATTCGGTCGCCCACCCGACAGTGCGATACCGAGATCAAAGGAACACACCGAATTAACCCTTCACACATTTAAATGAAGAATAATTTTGACGTATTTCTTTTCAACTCAAAAAGATGATGGAATATAAGTATTTTGTGAAGGGAGACTGGAAGCTTTATAATTTGAACTAAAGCTACATTTGATATGATTATGATCTAGACTAATAGTTATATTTGTCTGAAGGAACATGATAACTTTTTGAAATCCGGATTTTCTTGACAATTTAAAGGTATGCATGTAGTGCTGTAATTTCGGTAAATGGACTGTTCCTGTCTCTTTAGAGACACTTATTACCCTTCTACCGACCAAACAATCCGGAGTTCTAACGACCCTGGAAAAAAAGGCGTCTTGAAAAGTATTTGAAAAGGAGGAAATGCTTGTAACCAGCATTTTCTCATTTCACCGAAATATTTTCCACTTTTTCAAAGGCAATTTCCACCATTTGACCCATGTTTAACCCGTCGGCTTCAAATGCTTTGGATTTGGACCAGTCCAAAGTTTTGCCCATAGTGCGTTTGCCGAACCCGGTAGCTAAGTCGGTAACGTACATGGTTTGAAACCCTGGGATCATTGATTCGATTTACTTATATAAAATGTTGAAAGTGATAATATTTTGTAATCTGAAAAAGGGAAATGGATAGTCAGTTTATTTAAATCTGAAACCCCATATAGTTTGAATTTAAAAATCCATTAAACCCCCCCCCCCCCACCAAAAAAAAAAAAAATGTCTAAATGTTTTTTTTGTCATATTCCTTCTTGAACTACCAAATAGATGACTTTTACAACAAGGTCAGGTCGAATTTCAAACCTTCCATTCCCGCTCCAAAAAAAGGTAATTCCAGCTTCATTATGAGAAGCTGGTAAAGGGTTAGCCGGGTGTTCTTTGATCTCGGTATTTCACGGACAAAGTAGGTAACCTGCAGAAGCGTTTCGGTACACATGCTAGGAGTAGATTAACACAGACGTGTCATATAAAATTCTCGTTCCTTTTCAATCTTATGTTGATCATTTGTAAATATAGGATTTGGAATTACTAAAAAAATGTTACAGAGGGTAAGTCCAGTTTAAATTCGACGCCTAATGATGTGTATATTTTATGATCCATGGTAAAACCAAGGCAGTCTGCGAAAAATCTGTTATTTCTATCGCGGGGCTTCGTTTTGGTCAGTAATAACATTTTTTGTGTCTTTCGAAAGTGATAGTTGATGCAACTACCGGCACTGCAGATTTTTTTGGCATATAAATGACGTTATCTTAACTGCAACAAGTTTAGGCGTCTTTTTCACCATTGTCCGAGAAATTCAACAGAATTTAATTGAACAAATCCGTTACGTTTGCCAACAGTGTGCGATACGGAGCAGCAGGTCAGACGTGTTACTTATCTCCGAGTAATAATTTTTAGGAGCGAGGTATTGCGATTTTGGAAAGTTAGCTGGATGACGAAAATCACGTATGATTTCTTCTCTTTTTTTTTCGGCCATTGTTATCACAGGGACTCGGCAAATGATAATTTGTGTTAAAGAGAACATTTCGATAAAAAAAAAATCCGAATATCTGCATATAAATATTTATATACAGATATTCGGATTTTTTTTTTTTTTTATCGAAATGTTCTCTTTAAGCACAAAGTAGCACAATCATCATGTGCCGAGCCCCTATGATTGTTATGATCGTAGTCCCCGGAAATGTGGATTTCCACAAGGGAGATAATCTTCTAAGGGAAGTAACCGAGTTTCCGTAAAGGCCTATACCATTGTAAAGGTACATGACGTCTTTTGTGCGCTATTTCTGCCGTAAGTGACTTCATATGTGTGCTATTCCAAATCTATGTGACGTCATTCGGGCGTGTTTCTAAAGCGTCATTTGTGCGCTAGACAACGGGTACATTATATAATTCGGGCGCTGTACTATAGGTCACAGACACCTGAGTACTTACTTCGTCTGGCATGTTTATATTTTGTGCACTATTCCAAAAGGCGTGTTTGTGTGCTTTTGTTGTAACATAATGTCTTCAGTTCGTCTTTCTCCGAGTACAGACTCCATTGCGATGCCTTGAAGAATCTCACCGTGCATTTGAATCTTTTGCCTTCTGTCCTTGTTGCAGGGTTAAATATATTTTGTATGTGTCTATCTAAAATGCACTTAATTTCTTTATCTCTCAGCTAGTAATATCCGAAGGACAATATAGTAAGCAATGAGTTTAAGTGATTGCAATAATCTCTCGGTACGCATTTGTACTCAACACAGACTCTAGCGCATGAAGTCCTTGTCATTGAAAACGTTCTATCTTTAAAGTAATACCATAACAAATTGTGTACAGCTGACAATGTACACCTCCTTTTTGTGTTACACAATAACTTTTAAACGATTAATACTCACTTTCTAAAGGAATATTTAAGGTAGCTGTATTTTTAAGATTATTGTAGTTTATTATATTCTTATCAGTGAGTTACTGGGATTTCACAGTGTATAACACCACTTGTGATGATAATTATGGTATCATCACTGTGACGATATAGTTTTAGAAGGTTTGCCGGTACTACGTTTTTCCTATATTGCTCATATTGTACCATTCTTGATAATTATTAGAATAAAAATGGGTGAATTAGGAATATAATAAACAGGGTAATCAACTGGTTGGGTGTCATATTAAAAATCTGTCACTCGAATGCAGTTTGATGCGGTTAAAAAACTCGACCTTTGGACTCGTTTTTTCAACCGCATCACACCCCATTCTAGTGACAGATTTTTAATATCACACACAACCAGTTGATTATCCTCTATGTATTCGACTTCTTGACGTTGTCTTAAAAAATATAACACTTGTACCCTCTATCTACTGCAAGGCGATTCCGGAGGTCCATTGGTTTGCAAACGTCACGGTGTTTGGGAAATCGCCGGCATTGTATCATGGGGATAAGGTTGTGGGGAACCTAATATGCCCAGTGTCTATACTCGAGTCTCTTCTTACTTATACTGGATAGCTACAATCATACACTGACGAAATGGTTAAATAACAAAAAAAAAAAAACATATCGATAGTCTGTCTCTGAAGATGGAGATGTGTAAAGATTATACCCTTTCTGAATTTTGCTTAATGTACACGTCTTACCAAAAAGTTTAAAAAAAAATGTAAAAATAGTGGAAATAAAATAAACACTCTGAACAAATATTCTACATGTATCTGGATAATAGACATGCTTTCCTTTTTTTTCCCTTAATTTGAGCAATGCTCTGTGAAAAGGGGGCTTAATGTATCTGCGAAAAGTATCGACTCAGGTCAGCCTGCGCAAGCTGCGCAGGCTGACCTGAGCCGAAGCTTTTCGCTATTGATCAATTTTCTGTATGTACAAGAACCATTCTACCTCATGATTAAATCGGTTGTTTAAAGAAGTGGCTATTTTGGATCCATAAGTATTCAATGACTTTTGTGGTACCATGGATCACGGAGATACATTAAGCCCCCTTTTGCTGGATAATGGCTCATTTCTTTTTCCCGATGGGATGGGAAGATCTAGCAGCATTTGATAGATAACAATGTAAAACCATTTCTATGTCAAACCTTTTTCGAAATGAGAAGTTGGAATTAACACATAACATGATGAACCTCAAATAGGCAACAAAGCTTATTCCATATATCTCAATCGCTTTTTTTTTTTTTTTGTCCTGGTGATAAATCCTCGTTTATAAAAGTTGATATAGTTAACAGGCAATGTTACGAGTTGGAGGGGGTAAAGCAAATCATAATATACTAATACTAGAAGTGTGTTAAGGTATTTTTACACTGAAGCGGAACATCTATTTCAACTGTAATTTTACTCTAGAAAAAATGAAATCATTAAAAATCATCACTACTGTAGCATCTTAACCGAGCCACTTTTGGAGGTTTTGCCTTCATAGAAATATCATTTTCAATTCGAAAATCAATAGATCGTCAATCACAATGGAGATTATTATTACCTCCCTTTACAAAAAAGTAATAGAGGTATGAACAGAAACTTTTTAGATAGACATTTAAAGAAATTCTAAACGGTTAAAAATGTTTAGAATTATTGAATCACTATAATTTCTCAATAATCTAACAACTAAAAGAATTATGCCACGTTGACCAGAAGCTTCAGGGGAGGAAAGCCTTAACCGCACACACTGGTATTTGACAGCAAACAAGGAATGATGATACAAAAAGAAGTCAAGATGCAAGGCAAATGCAAACACTTTAAATACACTTAAAGAGACATCTTTACAGCCAGAGAGTAAACAAACGCTGTTAAAACTTGACTTTGTTATAACCTAGGCAGATCATTCGGCATACCTCGGGTGATGGGAGCCATCGAATCCCTCGGCTGTATCTGGTGGATTGATATGCACCAGATCGGTACATACCCGGAAATACGCCGGTTTACCGTTCTGAAAATTGTAAGGCTCCTCTTAAAAAAGAAAACTTGAATTTCAATTTTCTATCGAAATCTTTTTAACTATATTTCAGTTGAGTTGGCAAACAGTTCGTACATTCATATATTTAACGTGGTTTATCAATTCCGATTGAAGTTTTCACCGATAGATAAACAGATGTGAATAACTTCATCGAGGTTGTTTATGTCGTTGCTAAACGACTGACAGTGGCGTGCCATGTATAAGATCACGAGATTCGCAGTTCAAATGGAAACGACCGTTATACGGACGAGGTTAGATGTAGATAGGGAATCGGCCGAGTTGTGACGAGTGCTAGGCAGATGTGTAAATGTAGATAAATCTTATTGTTGAAATTCTTACCAGAGATTTTTGACTCCCCAGAATTAAAACCAACTATTCAGATTTTCATACCCTCAACAAGCTCTAAAATGACTTACTGAATTATAGCTGGAAAATCATTAGTAAAGAAAAAAGATAAGATTTAGAAAAAAATATCAGAATTGATATTTCCTTAATGCGCTACTCAGCCTCTTTGGGTATTATTAGATTTCATGCCACAGTTTTGGAAAGCTTTGAGGGAATGGTACTTAATCAATTACATGCGCCATCAACAAGGATTTATACATTCAAATCAGTATCAAGACATCATATCTGGTGTAATAAAAATAAACATAGTGACCTATTGCTAAAGTAGCCTACAATTCCATGATCAAACACCCAAAAATTGCATCATTTTACTGAATTTAACCTTACACTTTATTGAAAAGAAATATATATCTGGTAGTATTTATTGGCATTTTACAAAATAATTTGATTTGTGGCAAAACAATTATATAGCTTGCTGTTTAGAGCATAAACAAACAATTCATATGATATGGAGCCCTCAGATTATGTGGTTTGTATTTGAAAAGGGTAGAAAAAATTCTGGAAGAAAAAAAGAAATACTGATGTCTTGTTTTCCAACACTGTTTTAATAAGCCCTATTACACAGGAATCGTAAAACATAGGATTTATTGGGTGTTAAAGGGTAAAAAAAAAAGAAAAATCCTCAAAAATTCTCCCAATTTAACTTTGTATGACATAAAATTCAAGGGTCAAATATAGGCCATGTTTGGACAAACCGTAAAGTATTTTGAATACTGATTACATGTATCTGTAACAGTTCTGTTAAATGGCCCCAAAGGCTGGGATTGAACCTAGAACTTTCAGGTCCAAACTCCGTAGACAAACGCCCTACCACATTGCTACAAAAACTAGCTCTATAGTAAGACAGATAAGTGTACCCTTATACAAACACAAGCTATACATTTATATCAATCTGTGGGATAGACCAGTATACAAGATATGGATCCATGTCAGGTTTCCTTGGCATCTGACAACTGGATCTTGAGAAAATTTTGATTGGGGTTTATTTTAACACTTTACTGACCACTCATGTTAACCCTTAGACTGCTAAGCGCAACTCATTGACCGTTTGCAGACAGTGTAGATCAAGATCAGACTGCACAGAACGTGCAGTCTGATCTTTGATCTACACTGTCCGGTAAGGAGATATTTATCGTCCTCAAAATTACCTTGAAATAGCAACCTTTGGGATTTTACTATCGACTTGAAAGTATCATTTGAGTTATTCAGCAGGACAAGGGTTAATAACCCTGAAGGAAATAGGCAATTGGAAGCATCATGGGACAAAAACGAAATTCTGGTAGACAGTATTTTCTCCTGTTCCAAAATTGTTTTCATTCATAAGAGTGAACTTCAGCTCATTTGTATCAGTTTCTGAATTGTTGTCTTCAGATATATTAAAAGAGCCTAAACCTTGTCATATGGGGAAGGAATGAATAACGAAATAGCATCCAATTACCATTTTTGATTAGAAAACAAAAAGTAATTTATGCATAGATGGTGGACATAGACTAATCTGAACAATCTTACAAAAATTAACTCCCCTCTAAATGTGGATATGGGGTCCTTCATGGCTTACTAGTAAAGTTTAGGACTTGTTAGCTGATGGCCATATGTTTTTCTGTGGGAGTGTCCTTAGGCAAGACACTTCAGAGCCCTAGCCTAGTACTGCTGAAACCCAGACATACATAAATAAGCTAGTTGTAGCAGTTATATGGCTGAAATAATGTTGAAAGCAACATTAAACGCCATTCATTTAATCAAATGTGGATCTAACATTGGCCTCCCGCAAGGTTAAGGTTAACCTTTATCTGACATTTCTGTCAGCCTCACAAAATGTAGCTCTTAAGTTTTTGAAAACATTGGTAGACAAACAGATTTTTTTTTCATTCTTACCAAAGTCATTTTTTCCCCATTTCATAACACCATAAAGGATACAATGTGTTTTAACTAACGTAAGTGTGGCTATATTATTCCATTTTGAAGGATGTTTAGAAAAACTTTTTAAACAAATTATCCAATTGGCTGAGCTTTATTTGGCTGTACTAAAAATGGAGGGTTTTCAGAAGGACTAGGGATGGTGATTTTTGTTTGAGATTATGCTTTAAGTCAGATTGAAAATATCAACAGCTCACCCTAGGGTTTGTAAACATGTGAGCTTAAATAAATACGCTAAACATGATGACTATATTTTCTTTACCGTAGCATTTTAAGCATTCCTAAAATCATTATTAATCATCATTATGCAAGACTCTTTTGAAATACTGAAACTTCTGTACTCAGTTATCAAGGTTTTGATTTTTAAAACAGCATTTTACAATCTTAGTCAGACTATAAACACAACACTTTCTAAACTTTCATACAGTGGGTATAATCATATAGACTGCAAACAATTCAAATCTAAAATAGTGTGCCTATAGGAGTGGGACTTTACCATGTTAGGTGGTCTGAACTTAATCTACTCTTGCTACAAAGGAAATAAACTGTCCTCATTCTGAAGTATAAAGCATGTATTGTTTTGAAACTAGTATGATTTAGTTTAAACCCTTACAAAACAAATCCGACTTTGAACGACCCTAAGGAAGAAGGCTTTTAAAAAGAATTTGGGAATATGAGAAAATGCTGGTAACCAGCATTTTTCCTTTTCCCACAATGTCTTCAGACCTTCCAAAAATAAAAGTCATATTTTGAGTCACGTTGATTCTGTTATCAGCAAATGCTTTCCATTTGGACAAGTCTCAAATTTTGTTGTGTGGTAAAGAGTTTAAAAAAAAAAGACTGGAGTCCTCCCAGGAAAATAGAAACAATGGCTTTTTGTATGTAATTTCTTACTGAAAGCACATTGTCCTTTCCATGACTCTAACACCTAGGAATCCCTTCAAGGGTTCTTCCTTATTACTACACATCTTAAAACTATTGATTTCAAAATGAAATACAAAATCAAACTAGACACAACAATTTCATTGTTCGGATTTCTTCTTTCTTTTAAAAAGAAAATTCTTGGTTTTATTCCTGACCTAAAAAAAATGTTATGTAATAGTCTGAAAGGTGAAAACTAAATGGTATGTTTAGTATTTTCTAATATTTAGGCCATGTTTAATTCATGAGTATTGAATATACCTTCCTTCTGTAACATAAATGAAAATTCACCTTTTATCATAATGAAGACACAAGTCAAGAAATAATGATGTCACAAAAGAAAAGTAAGGTTAACTCATGCACTGACACAAAACATGAAACTGATTGTAACTACCTTCAAGAATAATTTGATGTTTGACTGATTTCTGGTGGTTAATTTAGTTTCAACACTGTTTCAGTCTTACAGTGACAACATCCCATTTATTTGTGTACGGCTTGGGTTTTACTAGGGCTAGGCTGATTCTATGCAGTGCCTTGTCTATAGGGTGCAAATATAAAAACAAGAGGACCATGATGGTCCTATATCGCTCACCTGAGTACTAAGCAGTAAAGGTCTACAATGAAGATAAATACCAAATATTGAGGTTCAAGGCCAAATGATAATGAAACAAGAGCGGCAAATTGTCGCAAGATGTGCCCGTCCCACCGCCAGTTGTCGAAGAGGTAAATAATTGCAAAGTGCAGGTAATGCAACAAACATGTTTACCAAGTCTCAAGTCAATTTGACTTGAGAATTCAAAGTTCCATTCCTGACAAGCAAGAAATATTGTAAAAATGAAGATCAAAGTGGAATTACTCAAACTCCGCGTTAGGTAGAGTTATTGTTCTTGCCCACAGTACTCGGTAATATTGCAACAAACCTGCATACCAAGTTTGAAGTCGTTCTGACTTGAGATGACAAAGTTATATTCCGGACAAGCACTAATTGCTGTAAAAATGACAATCAAAGGGAAATAACTCAAAGACAGCACAAAGTAGAGTTACAATTCTTGTGAACTGCACTTCCAAATATTGCAACAAATAAGCATACCATATTTCAAGTCATTCCTACTTAAGATGACAAAGTTTTGCTCCGGACAAGCAAGAAATGCTATAAAAATAAAGGTCAAAGGGGAAATAACTCAAAATTCGTGCTAGGAAGAGTTATGCTTCTACACATGCTGTTGGAAACATCTATTAAACATCCATGTATTATGATGAATAACACTTAAGCTCTAATTCTCCAATACAACCTAACATAATACATGTGCTTTCCTTATTTTAACACTAAAGAGAAGGTATTTTAAAGGTATATTAAGACAACTGTTGTTGCTTATGTTTTCAGTGAGTCATGTGATCTAAAATTGTTATATGCAATGGCACATTATTCTAAGGATAATTTGATATCTCGCGAGACCGAAGGTCGAGCAAGATGTCAGAATTTTCCAACGCATCGTGAAGTAAATACAGCCGACAGGAAACACATACTGGCATAATATTCCATTCATTATATACCTAATAGATCTAATGCTAAATAAAAACAGAAAGAATACAATTAGTGCCAAATGTATTGAAAAACACAAATAAATTGTAAGAAAACCTGGTTCAGTGGGCGTTAATATCTTTTTATGAATGACGCATGAATATTATGCAGTGTGTTATAATTGTACTCTTTCTCAATGATAGGCAAACGAAAAATAAATATTATTCGTATAGTTTGTTTGGGAAAAAGAATATCGCCATAAAAATCTTCGTAAGGCGATCTAGACAAGGATTATAATTTACAGGTACAGGTACATGTATATAGCTGATCTACGCTCATTGGAAATAAATATGCATTTCTAAAAATAGACTGATCACGCAATCGCCTCCTCCTTCATGATTCTTACTATGTTGCGTAAAAATAAAATTTGGAAAGAGGCTGAAAGTAGTTCGCTCGTGGAATACATCATCATACCATATTTGAAACCGTATTTCACTGTGTGTAGATACGAATTTTTTTTCCGTCGTGTTGTATTTCAACGGTGTGAAACGCTTGTATCTGAGTCAGAAAAATCAAAGGTATATAATAAATCAAAATATGTGATTCCTCTGTACCTCAGAGGACCATGATATACCTAATATATCACCATATGGCACTCACCTGGTACAGGTTGACGTTAGCCTAACAGTCCCATTTTTAGTCAACAAGTCTCTGACCATGGCATTAAAAAGCAACATAAGCCACTGAAGTTTATATATATTTAATCAACTGATAGCTCTGGCAGTAATGATAATTCATTATATATCAAATCGAAGTTACAATATGGAGTGCCCATGCAGAACACAAATCAAAACCAAGGGGCATTACTTTAATAAATTTTGTAGACTGTTTCAGTTTAAAGGTAGTCTTCAGAAGAATTTCTTCAAATTTTTAGAAAATGTAATAATCATCTTTTTAAGCAGTATATGTTTGACCTTTGACTAGAAAATCATGCATTTTCCATTTTGTGAGCAAGAAATATTCTTAAATTACAACCAAAGTTTTGAATTTATATGAAATAAGAAGCTATCGGGTGACGCTACCCATCAGATTTCAGTCCTATTGAAGCCAATTTTTCATAATAAAAAAAATTATTTTCAATTCCAATTCATGCCATTCTTTCATTTTTGTGCACCTCTAGTCAAACAAGTTTAAAATTTGTGAATTGAAGAAAAAAAACTTTTTTTTCAAAATCTGCTGAAGACTACCTTTAATGCTACATTGCAAATGATAAAGCTTTAGGCCTCATGGTTTGTCACAACAAGATCTTCACATATTTCCCTGTTTATTTGTTTATTCTTCTCTCTTTCTTTTTTTTCCTTTTTGTAAAATGGTTTCAGCCTGTTTGACTTATGATTTATGACGAGAAGATTTTTAAGGAAATTGTGAACAGGTAGCTTTGGTATAGGCTCAAGACAATGATGCTATATACCACATACAAATAATAGTATATCAAAGCCAGAAGCCATTCTTTTTTGATAAGGCATACCCGGGGGAGGGGAGGAAAACCATAATGTGACCCCAATAAGAATTACTCTAACAACTTTTGGCAGAGGGTCACCAGAACTTTGCTACAAACAAAACATGAAAGTTTTAGTCTCTCACTTGTCACATGTAATTTTCGTCCTTTTCAATGTTAAATAGGGTGCGCCCGGGCAGAGCCCAAACTCCACCCAAGGGGTCAATTTTTAAAGTTTTGGTAGAAAGTCTCAAGATGATGTTACATACAAATTAAGAATGCTCTAGCCCTTATGATTTGTCAGAACGAGAGTTTTAAAAGATTTCCTTCTTTGTTTCTATGTAAAATTGGGTGCACCCGAGCAGAGCCCAAATATGACCCCAAAGAGATAATTTTAACAATTTTTTATAAAGAGTCACCAGATGATGCTACATGCAAAATATGAATGCTTTAGCCCTTATGGTTTGTCACAAGAAGATTTTAAAAGATTTCCTTCTTTAATTCTATGTAAAAATGTGTGCGCCCGGGCAGAGCCCAAATATGACCCCAAGGGGATAATTTTAACACTTTTTATAAAGGGTCACTAGATGATGCTACATGCAAAATATGAACGCTCTAGCCCTTATGGTTTGTCACAAGAAGATTTTAAAAGATTTCCTTCTTTGTTTCCATGTAAAATAGGGTGCGCCCTGGCAGAGCCCAAATATGACCACAGAAATATAATTTTCAGAATTTTGGTAGAGGATCATCAGATAATGCTACAAACCAAATATGAATGCTCTAGCCATTATGGTTTGTCAGAAGAAGATTTTTTAAAGATTTCCTTCTTTGTTATTATGTAAAATAGGGTGCGCCCGGGCAAAGCCCAAATATGACCCTAGGGGAATAATTTTAACAATTTTGGTAAAGGGTCACCCAATGATGCTTCATACAAAATATGAATGCTCTCGGCCTTATGGTTTGTCACAAGAAGATTTTTAAAGATTTTTTTCCATTTTCAGCCATTTTGTTGCCATGGCAACCAGAGTTTTTGATGGAATTAAATTCTTTTAATAATTTTTGTAGAACTTCATCCAAGGAACATTCCTGCCAAGTTTTATCAAGATTGGCCATCTGGTTTTGGAGAAGAAGATTTTTAAAGAAATTGTTAACGGACGGACGGACAGATTGACGGACGGACGGACGGACGACGGACGATGACCGATCACAATAGCTCATCCAGAGCACTTCGTGCTCAGGTGAGCTAAAAAAACATAGGCTGTATAGGTTCAAGCTTAGACCTCATATTCTGCACAGTCTGAACTTGGATTATCATTCATAGTTTAAAAAAAAATATATATATATATAGATGTAGATTCCTATTTGAAGTTTTCAGCCATGTCATTGTGAATTTGAGTCATACTACATAATTGAACCACTGCAGGGACATGTGCAAAAAAAAAAAAAAACATGATGTAACATGATGAGATACTTGAAATTCAATATTAACACTGGTAAAACGGTTATTCATTACTTCCAATGCAGTTTTGAGTGAATCCATTTTCATGGTCTGAAGAATAGAATTAAAATCATCACTCAGTCATCACCTGCAAGAACATAGTCCGGATATTATTTGCTTTTTGATATCTGCAAATCCCTGCCCTGGGTACAGCTGAAGCAGCCAGAATTGACCAAGATCACACTCAGTGTGACAAGTTGCCATGCAAAGTAAAAATTGACCTATACATAACTAAAATGAAATTTTCAAGTCGATAGAGCAAATCCAAATATTTCTATTTCAAAGTTATATTTGGAGAAAAAATACCTCCTTACCAGGCAGTATAGATCAAAGATCAGACTGCACCTTCGGTGCAATCTGATCTTGATCTACACTGTCTGCAAAAGGTCCTTGAGTAGCACTTAGCAGCCTAAGGGTTAAAGGAATTGGTCCCTCTATAAAACTTTAAAAACTATAGGCATACTTTCATTTTGAGGTTTGAATTACTTGCTGTTTACATGAAGCACAGTTACCGTCTCTAGTATGGGTTGAGCAGCAGTTCATCATAAATATGTACTACTTTATTAAATAAAGTACATATACTTCAATCTCCAAGCATAAAAAATATATCAAAAAATTTAAATCTACATGTCCAAATAGTAACACGTATAGATCTAGACTAAGATGTATTCCTGTTGACCCTTTATCAAACAACTGTCTGAAAATTCTGCATTCTTAATTCTTTTGCATGAAAAGTAACAAAATAAAATTCGAGCATATTAGAAGGACTATGAATGGACTTTCACACCTTGAAGATAATTGAGTATCTGAGGCTTAAAGTCCAGGATGTTAGGTTAAGTTAGTGGATGTCCAGTTCACTGAGAAGGACACAGTTTCCCATCGAAAATCCTCAGTATAAATTCACGTCACGGGTTCGTACTTGATCGGGACCGTTTGTAAACGCAGGATTTCTTTATGTAACATCGATAACTGGAGAGAAATTTTGGAAGCAGTCTTGCATAAATCAAATGTCAAATATTTTCTTTTTTAATAGACTACACTATCTTCATTTTTTTAAATGTTTCACTGAAATGTTTCAAACAATTCGGAAATTCATCGACAGTGCTATACGAAGGTCGGTACCTAACAAGGTGCCGAATCGACTTTATGGGTTTTGTGTTTTCGTTATCAAAAGGGTTTTAAATCATAATTTACGGCCAAATTCTAGCCAGCTATCTGAACAGTTAAAGATATTTGATATAATACAGAGTTTAAAAATGTATTTCACTAGGAAATTATTGCTTAATCTCCTAGTTTATTTCGACAGCGGACGACACAAGCTAAGAATGAACATTTCTTGAATAAAAATGGGGGCAGTCTGTGTAAAGAATGTTCATACGCCTTAATGGCAATATTTAATGAAAAAAGAAGAACAAACTTTGTTTAAGTATTTAGAGTATTTGAAACTGACAATTTTTGTAGTTTTGACGAAATTTCGATAAAGAAATCAAACATAATTTGTATGATTTGTTCAAAGTCAGAGCTGAATATCATTTGTAAATCTGTGTTGTTCGTCCCTACGACAGCTATGCAAAACTGAAAGTGAGTGCGCATGCGTCGTTACGCTTGATGTATTTGGTTCCGGCCAAAACGATCACAGTAAGCGAATTTGCTATATAGCAAATCCGCTAAAAATCAATATAAGGTGTATGGGGGTGGGGTTAAAGAACTGTAGGGATTTGTCTTCGATTTAAACCGGAAAATGTGGTTGTTATGTCTATGGCTAGCCGCAATAGAATGAAATGCATTTTCTATCTGCTGTAATCTGTGTAACCTTGCAACCATCAGGGGCAATATTTGGCATGAAAATACAAAAGTGAGTGATTAGAGTTTCTTAAAATAAAAGGGAAAAAAAAAATGCATGAAAACGAGTAAAGATGTATGTTTAAATGCTAGTTGTAGAAGTACGTGAATTACTCAAACTGGTATATGGCAACAAAAAGAAGAAGGATGGTATACGAGAAACAAAGTCAAGATGTAGGTCTAAAGCATACACTTGTACACTAGTTTACATAGCAAACACTGCACTGGTTCCTTAACCTGGAAACTGGGTTAACGGAACTGTCATTTTGATTGAAGGATGATGGACGGATAAAGCACTTTCTACCATATCAAATCCTACGCTCTTGAATACACCTTCTAAGCACATTAGGACTACTCTAGCATAGACTTGATCTTTCACAGCATAAAGTCTATCAATATTTTTAAAAACGTTCAGAGTTTTATAAAAGAAAAAAAAAAATCATGAAAAAAGGTGCAACGTAACACAACAAAGTTTAATCAAGTAATCAAGAATGAAATACACCGTACAAAAGCAAGTTTACCAAATAATGTAGCAGTGTTTTTCGTATAAATTCTTTTGGACGACGTACTCCTTGTGCACTAGTTACAGGTTATTCACCATTCAATTGGCTATATTTCAAGTCAGCAAAGAATGAAAGGATACAGAGGAATGTGCACCCATGCTCTGTGAAAAGGGGGCTCAATGCATCTGCGAAAAGTATCGACCCAGGTCAGCCTGCGCAGTTCGCGCAGGCTGACCTGGACCGAAACATTTCGCTATTGGTCAATTTTCTGTTTGTCAAAGGACCAGTCTACCTCATTATTAAGTCGGCTATTTAAAAAATTGGCTCTTGTGGATCCATAATTATATGATGACCTGGGCTGGTATCATGTTTAACGCAGATGCATTAAGCCCCCTTTTGCCAGAGCACGGTTCAAATAAATGAGAATGACGGGCTGAATAAAAAAAACCAGATAAATCAACACAAGACTACAAAACTTTAGACTTTTCCATATTTAAAGGATTTGCTGACAAGAACTTGAATGTGGCTCAAATGATGGTAACAACCATTTCCACTTTTTCCACAATGTATCTAGCTGCCTTTAAAGGCTCACTGGTACAGGCTGGTAATAGGGTCTGTAAGTCTCGTCACGTGACCACGAGAGTTCATCACTTCCGGGATCTACTGTAAATTTATCTCCTTTTCATCACAGTATGTGGAGAGATACACGAAGCAATTACGAAGGGTTAAGTCAGATTTTAAAAGTCCGAGCGATTTGAAAATTTCAGTAATCGATCAGAGAACGATATGTGACCATCAATACGCCACAGTAAAGAACAGATCATATTCAGCGCAGGTGAACAGGTTGATGGTTGAACCTACTTTCGGTTTCGTATTCAATAGAATCATGTTTTTTTGACGGAGTTAAATCAAAATAGGTGAATCACGTTTCTTTCACAAAACTACAGCTGTGTGAAGGCATAAAATGAAGGCATAAGTACGAAGCAAGACGTTTTAAAGCAGATATTTATACTTGTAATCCTCAATTTGCCGAGGGCGATCGCACAGATCTACGTTTCTGATGTTTAATTCAGCCTCTGATAATACTGAAGTATTTTAAAGACAGCCACTCCAGTATTATGTTTTCAAAGATCAAACCATATAAGACAGTTCAGACTGCATGTTCAGTGCAGTCTGATCTCGACCGACACTTTGCTGAAAAGTAGGCCTATATTTATCTTTTTACCACAAGACAGAATCTTTGTCCAAATTGAAAGGATTTGCAGATGACAATTAATACCGTATAGTACTCAAATGATGGAAATTTATTTGAGAGGGCAGAAAATATTATTGAAAAAGGAGAAAATGCTGGTTACCAGCATTTAATCCTTTTCCTAAAATGTTTTCATAATGCTTCTTCCTCTGAGTCTTTAAAATTCAGGATTGTGTGGTAAAGGATTAATTGTGCTTCACAGGCCAAGTGTCATTTAAGAAAAATGCAATATGCTTGTTCCACTATGCACACTGAATATTAGTGCTGTGCATGGTACTTTGGAAAGATACCCATGACCAGGTGCACTAACCGGCACATGAATGAAATGTTTAACCCTTTACCTTTACCTCTAAAGAAAACAGTTTATGAAAACATTATGGAAATAGGAGAAAATGCTGGTAACCAGCATGTCTTCCTTTTCCCAGGATATTTTCAACCCTTCCATAAATGAATTTCAATTGTTTAGCCACTCTTACTTTTTTGTCTACTAGTGCTTTCAATTTATGCAAGTCATTAACCCTGTTGTTTGGTAACAGCTTACCCATCTTTGATATAGACTATACACATTCAAATCTAATTTGCATGAAGTATGTCCCAGTGCAAACAGACGAACAGACACAAGATGGAAAGGCTTATGTCAGTGGTTATAACAATGGCTCTCTTGTCATTTATTGCAGGTATAGAAATTCTTCGAGTATCCCAGGGTGGGTTTGTGGAAGAGAACTTTGTTATCAGTGAAGTTCACCAGTAAATCTTCATCGGAAAGATATGCCCTGTGTAATCCAGCAAAGGATAATAATTTACAACAGCTATTTAGACAATACAAAGACTTTCAAGGTATTCTGTAATTATTTAATTAAAAGTTATTTTATACATGTACAAGCATAATTTGTCACATTTAATTCGTGTTACGCGACCAATTCTAAACCTTTACTTTACAGAGAATTTCAAGCATTACCTCCTTTTCGAAGGGAAAAAAAATGACCCATTAGGATAGACTTGCTAAAATTACTAATGAAATTCACAGTGTTGTCACAGTACAATATTATGATGAAATTTTTGTTACCATTTTTGTGGAGTATATAACAAAATTGCAAGAGTATTTTGGTATTATCATTGCAGCCACTTCACTTATCCCTATGTTTCTGAACATCTCACACCAGTAATACACTTGTCCACACAATATTTTTGAGCTGTGATCCATCCATTTGATGAAAGTCAATGCAATTTCAGTCACTTTTGTAAAGAAATCTGTTGGCTGAAAAACAGCTAGTTGCTGAGGAAGAATCCTGTGAGGGATACCTACAAGGGAGAGTTAAGAAACTCCTGGGAAGGTGAACTTACAGGTGTGATTACTTGTTGATTGAATCAAGTTTTTGGCTGCTTTCAGCATTAAATTTTGGCAGCTGTGATTTGATAGAAATTCTGTTGAAAGCAGTTTCAAACTCCATTCAAGATGGTTTCAAAAAAACTGTCAACAATAGACAAACTTACAAACTGATACATGTAGATACATGTAAATGAATGGGACAAAAAAAAGCTTTCCTTAACCCTTTACCACACGATCCCGAGTTTTTACGATCCTGAGGAAGAAGCCTTTTGACAACATTGTGGGAAAAGGAGAAAATACTGGTAACCAGCATTTTCTCCTTTGTCCACAATGTTTTCTACTCATTCAAAGACATATTCCATCCTTCCAGCCACATTTAAATTGTTGTTTCCAAATGTTTTCGATCGGACAAGTCTAGGATCTGTCCTGTGGTAAAGAGTTAAGCACTTTTTGCTCTGGTGAGCTAAAAACTTGTATTTCTTGAGATACTATATTTACAAACATCTCTTACAAATATACTTTCAGAGCTTTCTCCTGCTAGAAGAATGACACTAAAAAGGAACCATGACTGCAAGACAACTACACCTCACAGGGACCACATGTTATAATTTGTGCAATGGTGGTCTCATATATCAATGGACATGCTGTCATTAAAAGATTTAATTAAAGAAAAATAGTGCTATAGTATTAATGTTCTATGTTTACCATCTTTGCACTGCAAAGAAGTTCATGCTAATATTTACCAGTACTTTTCAAAATCAGTAATAGTTAAAAGGGTATTTAAATCCTAACCACGAAATGCCACTAAATTAAAACAGCATTGCAGCAGACTGCTTTTGAAAATATTGTGACCAAATATGATATTGCTCACAGTCAGCAATATCTATTTGCCACAATGTTTTCATCTCAATCTTTCAATTATTTTTCTCCATTTGCCTCAGATTTTATCTAGTGTTAAAAGTAAAGGTAGGTTTCAAGACTTTGTTAAATAAAGGAAAAGCAATATTCTTGTTTATGTTTTAAATAAAAATTCTTAATGCCCCTTTAAGAGTGAAAGCAATATACATGTAGTAAAATTCAGTCATTGACACTGTGTGGAAAAAGAAATTCCGTTACATACAAGTCTTATTAGCTGCACAAAATTAATAGTCCTTTGAAAACATTGTGAGAAATGGCAAATTAATAAACAATATTTTTCTGAAGCAGAAATTTGCTCCATCAAGGGACCCGAATAACATGAGAATAATATAAAAGTGTTATGTTACTACAAATGTAATAAAGATAAATATCTACAAGATTTTCAAGACTTCTCACGTTTATTTCTTTTAATCTTTACCAACTGCTAAAATTTTGGACTTCTTCAGATTCAAAGCATTTGCAGACGACTCATTGATTTTGGCTCACATCCTACAATTTACCTATTAAAGGGTAGGAAACATTGTGTTGAAAGGAGAAATTGTTAGTTGTCTTTTCCCACAATGTTTTCTAAAGCATTTTTTCTGCAGGGTTGTTAAGGCTCAGGATTTTTTGGTAAAGACTTTCAAGTCATCAAATATATTAATTTAATAGCTTCTGAAACATATTTGCAGCATAAAACTTGAGAAGCATCCTTGTAAATGTGAAAAAAATTAATCAAGGAGTAAAGCTTGAGTATTCATTAAATCATGTCAAAAACAGATATTACTTATTTTGACCAATTTGTCCTTAGGTCAAAATGTTTTCAAAATTGGTCTGCTGCAAGACACAAAAAATTATCTACAGGAGACAGCCCACTGACCCCTTTATCTGCTGGTATCATATCACTAGGCTGTCTCTGGTCCAACAACTTGCAAGGTTGAATTAAACAAGGGCTGTATAAGAAGTAGACATGCAACCATTTTAACCTTTTACCATTTAACAAAATTTTCACCATGTCTATTTTGAAAGCAAAGTTGGAGGATGAAACATTTGTAGCCCAAATGATTAGGTTTATTGCTGAAAGGAAACATTGTGAGAAAAGTATAAAAAGCTGGTGACCAGCTTTTTTCTCCTATTCCTTCAATGTTGTCAAAAGCCCTCTGCATCAGGGTAATTAAAAACAGAATTGTTTGGTAAAGGGTTAACTCACAGAACAAAATTTCGACTGGTTCAAGTTGAGAGGATTAGCAGGTGATTTGTAGCTGAACTGGTGAAATTTGTCTTTGAATTGGTAGAAAACACCGTGGAAAAAAGACTTCCAATATTTTCTCTTTTTCTCACAATTGTTACGGCTTCCCTCCCCCTGGCTGTTTCAACACAAGCTCATTTGATAAAGAGCTAACAGGATGCCTTCTCTTCTAAGTACAGGAAAATGCCTTGCAAATCATATCTTGTGGTACATCCTGTTGCATCTGCTGTCATTTGGACTGTCATGAATTAATCTTGTACTTTAGTGGTTTGGCATTTCCTAAGCTTCTAAAGTAGGTGATGTTTCATGTGGCACTGTACAGATGTTTTGGACAGCTATTGTGATTGTTCTGAAGCTGTTGATTCTCACTGTATAGCCTACATCCATGGAATTATGTATTGGCTTGAAAAAAGCGGTCAGTTTCTGATCTTCAAATATTTGACCACCCAACCAGACTTTTAAAGGTGACATCCTGTGTAACATACTAGAAATGAACAACAGCATATGAAATGAAATTATAGAAATTATAAACTTGAAATACGAGTGCAGTCCTTCAGGATACCCATTTCTTTGAACATTAATCAGACCAGAATTCTATCAAAGCCTGAGTGTCTTCCTGCACACTTTGCTAACTCATGTACTACATTAGATTTGATTTCATTGGGAAACATAGCATGTCAGTTTTTTCAAAGTTTGGTCTTTTTCCAGTGTTTATGGGCGTACCCTGAGGTAAAAAGGTATTGAGAAAATTGTTGGATAGGAAATTCATGGTTACCAGCATTTTGTCCCACAACAATGTTTTCTACCCTTTTCTTTGCCAAAACCTATCTTTAGGGCCAAATTTTATTTTCCCTCTGCAAATACTATTTGTAAACTTGGTCAAGTCTACAATTTAATTACTTGTTAAAGAGTTACATGTGTAAAAAAGAAAAACAAATCTAGAGAGTGACATTTAAAGCCACATGTACTATGTTTCATCAATGTATGATTCTCCCTGCGAGGGCAATCATGCATTATGAAGGCAATGGAGGTGGAAATGTTTTCAAAACATATTGTAAAATCAATATCAGGTTTAAGTTAAATTCATTTGTAATATCATTTAAAACAGTATTGTAATATGTGTCTCATTAACCACTTTTACCAATATCAAAACATTAAAACTATAAAGTGTGAGTCAAATTTGACTTTAATCCTCTTAATAGATCATTTTTGTTAAATATTTCAGAATTCTAGATAATTAAAATACGTGTACTGCAACATAGTAACCTCATTGCAGTAGCTTTATCTGGAAATTTCACTTTGCTGAAAAATAACAAGCTTGGCCCATTTCCTCTTAGAACATCAGCATAGTGACAACTCCAGAATCTGAAGTTAGGATTCATGGCCTATCTGCCCTCTTGCAGAAAAAAATAGGATAAAGCAATGTATTTAAAAAGACTCTGCAGAATATTTCATCATTAGAAACATTACACTTGTAAGGGCTACATCTAAATGGGCAAGCACAAGTACTGATCTTGAGTATTCAAATAGTCTACAATTCTTTGTTATAACCCTCAAAGTGCCTTTGACTACTTTAGTTGCTTTTGCGATCAATGCACATCATGATCAGACTGCACAAAGTGTGCAGTCTGATCTCTGATCGACATTGATCGCTTTGCTAAGACATTCTAGACAAGGGCAACTTCAACATTATTCTTACTATCTTATTTATAGAATGAAAACGCCTCTTTGATTTATTCGGCGCTCTAGAAAGGGTTAAGCCTATTTACCCAGTTCCCAGTGAAATGATGAATTTACCTGAAAATAATTCAACAAAAGATGCCAAAATAGGTTTTGAACCCATGGATTCACGACCAGTTAAGAATTTTCTTTGGTCCTATGTATGTAAATGACTGTCTAAGGCAATTCAATGAATAAAATGAGGCCGAGTAATTGCAATTGTCATTATCGGCAACATTTAATATGGTACAAAGAAGACTTAGGTGCGAAACTACCCTGGTGCGAAACGCATCAAAACGGCAATATGTTTCTAAACGCCCCTGAAGACGCGATCAGAGTGCATTACTAGAATGAAATGCTTAAAAACATTATTTTATTGCCATAACTAGGTTAGTTTGACCTTTTTAGATCAGAAATCGACCGAGTACATGTACATTGCAACGATGTACGAAAACTGGGTTACGGATTTTCGCTGATTTCCACGGCCTGTTTTTAAATCACAGCATTATTTCTCAACAATATTTTAACTCTTACCAACATGTTTCATCTCCGGTTTTTCCTCTCCAAACTAATTTTTGAGAATTTGAATAACATGCACATCTGTGTAGCGTCACGAATGTCGGTACATACATAAGCAAAACAGTGGAAAAAATCTCAATATGGCGACCAGTGATCCCGGAAGTGCATTTCATCTAAACGAGATTTACAGACCCTATACGCTAACTCATCACTGCTGAAAGCTAAATAAATGTGACCAGGGCCCTTATTCACCAACCACTCTTAAGAACGTTCCTTGTCTTATCCACGAAGATTTTCTGAATTTGAAAGTAACGCAACTTCTGATTGGCTAAACCATTTTTTTTAGCCAATCAGAAGTTGGGCAACTTTCAAATCTAGAAAATTATGGAGAATAAGATAACGACCGTTCTTAAGAGCAGTTGGTGAATACGGGCCGAGAAGGTGCCGAGTTCGATCCCGGGAGCGGGTGTCAACTTTGAAACCCTTCATTGGCTCACACACTCGGCGCGAGCACTGGTGCAGTTCCCAGGGAGCAGAATCGAGAGAGTATAGCGTAAGTTACAAGAACTTGTTTTTCAGTCGATGTAAAATAAATATGTTTAAACTAAATTAAATGTGAAGGATACATAATGCGACTAGAGAAAAGAAGCAATGACCTAGACACTTTACTCTTCACACTACTTTTTGTTGTTTTTGTTTCTCTTCACATGATCTGTGAAAAGGGGGCTTAATGTATTTGCAAAAAGTATCGATTCAGGTCAGCGTGCGCAGTCCGCGCAGGCTGACCTGGGACGAAACTTTTCGTTATTGGTCAACTTTCTGTATGTCAAAGGACCAGTCTATCCATGATTCAGACGGTTACTTGGCAAAATTGATTTTTATGGATCTGTAATCATGTGATTACTTGATTGGTACAATGCATCACGAAGCTGCCTTTTGCCAGAGTATGACCCATATATTAAAGGTTAATATAAGCTATGGGTGATAAAAACAGTTACGTCTATTATAATGGCATCCTCCAGAATTTGATACTTATGAAATTTGAAATAATAGTCGGGCCAAGCTTTGTGAAAAGGGGGACTGATGCATCTGCAAAAACGTGCGACCAATATCGGTGGCTAAAAGCTTTTTTTTTTTTTATTATTCTTTAACGCTAAAGAAGAATCCTGACTTTAAAAGACCCTGAGATAGAAAGCCCTTTGAAAGGTAAACTTTATCATTTGAGCTTAATTGAAATTCTCAATGGCAAATGCTTTCATTCTTTTGTTATCTGAAAAATTGTAAACCCCGGTATCACCGGCGGTGGCACTCAGGTCTCGAGGCCAGGGGTCGCCGGTTCGAAACCTTGACTAGGCCAATTCTTTCCAAGGGTCGATGATAGTGACTGCGACAGGATTTGTTTTTTCTCTCATGGCTTACCATGATTTCGATGTTGTTATATGGTATAGCAGCTAGTGGCTTGGGAAGAATATTGTGGGAAGTGCCGGCAAAAGAAACTCCAGGAAACTATGGAAAGGTGCCCTGGTCACTGCGATATAACTGATATGATCTTGAAAATGGCGTTAATCACCATAAAATACAGCTTGATTAAAAGAAAGAAAAAAAAAGTCATGTAAGGCTGGAATATTTAAGTACATGAACTATACTACTTTTTTATTTATTTATTTTTTTTTTTCTTATCGTGGACTCGTGGGGAGACAGGGCGTCGTTTGAAATTCAGAATTATCTCCAAATAGTCCTATTCAGCTGTTTGAATTCTATTTTCGTACATTACATCGAGAGTCTACAACACTGAAAATGAAGCAAGTGCTAGTGGTTTTTCTTTCTCTAGTTGGTTACATTAATGCGAATAGTGAGTACTTTGACTTTAAAATCTGATCTTCACGAATCACTTCATTGATCCTCTCTCTCTCTCTCTCATGCAGTGAAAGAGGTACAAATATCTTACTTTTGTTTTCTATAGCAAACACACCTTAAAACCTAAAATCCAGGAACCAATCTATCTTCTGTCTGTCTGTCTGTCTGTCCACTCTCTCTTTCTCTCTCTCTCTCTCATGCAGTGAAAGAGGTACAAATATCTCACTTTTGTTTTCTATAGCAAACACACCTTAAAACCTAAAATCCAGGAACCAATATATCTTCTGTCTGTCTGTCTGTCTGTCCACTCTCTCTCTCTCTCTCTCTCTCTCTCTCTCTCTCTCTCTCTCTCTCTCTCTCATGCAGTGAAAGAGGTACAAATATCTCACTTTTGTTTTCTATAGCAAACACACCTTAAAACCTGAAATCCAGGAACCAATATATCTTCTGTCTGTCTGTCCTTCCCCTCTCTCTCTCTCTCTCTCTCTCTCTCTCTCTCATTATAAAACAACCCAACTTCCCAATTGTATAGCAAAGGCAGCACGCCACAGCGGAACAAAATCTACATTACAGCTAGAACAGCTGATCTAGCAGCTGATCAAAGTGTTCTTATCATACTAAATTCCAAGAATAGCGATCTTTGCCCATTCTTAGTCTAATTCTCTAGATTTTATTTCACCTGAGCACGAATTGCTCAAGGTAAGCTTTTGTGATCGTGCTGTGTCCGTCGTGCGTCGTCAACTTTAATCTTGTGTACGCTCTAAAGGCTACATTTTCGGATCAATACTCATGAAACTTGGTTAGAATGTTTGTCTTGATGACATCTTAGAAAATTTTTTAAATGGGTCAGGTCGGGTGAAAAACTAGGTCACTAGGTAATATCTGGGAAAAACCTTGCGTACACTATAGAGACCATATTTTTTAGTCCGATACTCGTGAAAGTTGGTCAGAATGTTTATCTTGATCATATCTTGAACGAGTTTCAAAATGGGTCACATCAGGTCAAAAACTAGGTCACCAGGTAAAATGTTTAAAATAGCTTGTGTTGCTCTATAGTCGACATTTTCTGTCCGATACATATGAAAATTAGTCAGAATGGTTTTCTTGGTGATCAATAAGATGAAATTGAAAATGGGTTACATTGGGTGAAAAAACTAGGTCGCTATGTCAAAATCTTGGAAAACCTTGTGTACACTCATTTTCTGTCCAATAGTCATGAAAGGTGGTCAGAATCTTTGTTTTGATAATATCTACAATTGGAAAATGGGCTATGTTGATTTCAGTCTCATCCAGAGACAAGGAGTAATTTTTGTTGGCCAGCCGTGGGAATTAAAACCACAAGGATATTGACTGATTGCCCACATTGGCGACGTCCCCAGAAGGCTTTTAGTTATATTAAAGGCCCTATAGCTACAAAATGTAAACAATCGGTTGGTAAAATGCATTTAAATTTAAATCATACATTTAGAAATATGGAAATTATTGTGATGATGACAATTTGTTACTGTAGTTTCGGTCCAAATGTTAATCGCTGGCAGAAAAATGAATTTTAAAATTACGTAAAAAGTAAACAAAAAATAGAGACCTGGCAAATTTAAACCTAGTTTTAGATTTTATTTTTCTTCCAGCAACTAACACATAGACCAACGGTACATTTACAGTTTGTCATCTTCATGATAATTTACTTACTTTTTGATGGTATTATGTAGATTTAAATGCATTTTAACATCTGCAATGTTTACTATTTGCAGCTTAAGGGAGATAATGCAAAGTAAAGTACCGTCACATGGAACCTAGGTTTGTCGTTTGATGTCCCACATAAAAGACTATTGGTAGTTTGTATTTAATCCATGCCATTAGGTAAATGGGTTTCCTATATCTCCTTGGTGCATTGTAACAAGCAAGTTAATATGTAATTATGGATCCATACAATCCATTGTGTCTGAAAACCGACTAAATCATGAGCTAGATTGGCCCTTGGACATAGAGAAGTTTACGAATAGCAAAAACTTTGACTCATGTCAGCCTGCATGGAATAGACAAGCTGAGATGCAACGACACCTTTACCGGGTGCAGTAAACCCAATTTTCAGCGAGCTAGTTTCGCTATTTCAGTAAGCAAGCGGTCGGAATCGAGGTCACGCCTACAAGGCTGACATTTTTTTTCAGATGCATTTAACTCCCTATTCTTAGGCTTCTTGTGTTTGCTGGCCAACAAGGCAGAGATTTGTAACTGACAAGTCACGCCCTTCCACTAGCGCTAATTTAGTTACAACATTATTACTGATTTTATATTCAAGTCAAAGTATTATAACACTCCGAACCGGCTCAACTTATTTGCATATATCAACGTTACGCATTCAAGGGCTGAGCAAAAAGTTCTTGGTGTGTGTTAATTAAAACAAAGCTACTTGTGCTTCTACACATCAATTTTCATTATTTAAGATCCATTCCAAAATTGGAAAGTTTCAGACAAACTGATCTATAAACGTAAGTGATATGACTCCTTTTACAACGATAATAACTGCTATCCGGAGTACGCCATGGCGTTTACGTCATTTAATCAGGATGTCTTTTTAATAATTGTACGGTCAGGTGGCAGGAGACTTGAAAACTTGTTCACGGCTGTGGCGAATCATGTCGCCCCGAGCCAAAGGCTTTTGCGCTTTTCAGGGTGAAAATAAATGAAAAATATTTAAGATTATTCATTGAGAAAATAATAATAACGAAAATCAGACTGATGATTTTTTACCTGGAAATTTATATGAGACCATAATTACACAAGAGAAATTCTCAAAGCAATCGGACATAAAAAAAAAGGTTATAAAGAAATTCCACGAACCTTTCGCTTAGCCCTCGTAGGTTGGAAGTTAAAGCATGAAGGCATCATGGGAAAAGGAGCAACTGGCGTTGTCTGCGCATGTCATATTCTTCGAAGATTCGACCTGTCTGCTATGACGCAATACCGATCCCATATGCTTGGGAAAAGTAGGGCTTAGACCGAAGCAATTACCGAAGCCTGAAAGGGCTGTTTTAATAAATGGCCGGTGCTTAGGTTACATGCAGGCTGATCATAGCTGAATGAGTCGCACTAGGTAGCGTTTTATTGAGTAAACGTTTATTTGATTTTGAAATTCAAAGTAACGGTTGTCGCGTAGAAAAGTACTTCGGTCTTGTACCCAGAATGCCCAAATTAGATAGATGTGTATTTGTAGAATGCCATCTAGCGGGAGATAATGAAGCAACTGATTGTTGTAAGCAATTACTGCTTTTTCCCATTATATTTTCTGCTCCTGTTTACAAAAAGGATATCCTTGCCATACATTATTTCTTCTTTTCGTCATTTGTCTAGGAAAGTTTTATGTCTGGAAAAAGCTTACACGGTTATGGTTGGTCCCTGTACTGGACAGAAAATGTTTCGACGTGTCCATTTTGAAAGCATTTGCAAACAATAATTTAAACATGGCTGAAAAAAAATGATACTTGTCACTGTCATATTGGAGAAAACAGCGGCCATTGTTTATGCGATCTTTTGACAGATGGGGAGGTTTTTTTTTTCAGTATTTCCGTCCTTACTGGCGCATTTAAGGTAGTGGACCCGTAATAGAAAACAGTTATTTACACTATAATATTATCCTACAAAATTTGCTATTATTAAAAATGAGTATTATAGTACTACTTCAACCGAGCCACTTTTTCGTTTTCTTCCTTCTTAGAATTATCATTTATAAATCTAAAACCACTATAGTCTCATTACAAAGGGAGATAATAATTACTCCCTTTTTTAGAAACTAACAAAAGTATCAACGAATTATTTCAAGATAGACATCAAAGGAATTTCTGGTCGGTTAAAAATGTGCAAAATTATTATATCAGTATAAATCCTTATTTATCAACTATCAAGAAATTTTATTCCATGATGCACTAGGAGCGTTAGGGGTCTACTACCTTAATATAAAATCTTCTTGCAATATAGTAATAGGCAAAAAAAAAATGCACACTTCTACATCGTGCAAATACATGTACATAGTTAAAATATCAAATTATGTAACAAATAGAACTTTCTCTTCGACTGATAATACATTATCACTTCAGCATGTGAAAGTGTTCTTCATGGTACGTGTTACGATCTGTTACCTGCCTTACTTGGTGCCTGTACGAGTGGTCACGAGAACGAATTTAAATATTGTGGATCGTCACAAATGTGCTGTTACAGTCCCAATCAATCTGTTTCATCAACTCCAGCAACTTCAGCCCCAGTAATGTCAGGATCAAACGGGTATGCTTTCCCAAATTCGTTTTGAGATTGCTATTGCTATTAAGGGTCTATGCGATAAACCATAGAATTTCTCGATATGGTAATGTGGCACATTTTTGAGAAAAAAAATCTATCTGTCTAAAATGGAAGAATGCCTTTGCAACTTAATTAACTTCCAAGTTTTCTTGTTTGTTTTTGTTAGATAGTTCAGGCTAATTCAACTTGTACTTCACATTATCCTAAGACAGTCACACTTTTTATGTGTTTTTGTTGTTCCAGAATTTTAGAGTAGGCCTACTTGAGTTTGTCATAATGTCATAAAATTACACACTGGTTATTAGAAACTGATAACATAAGAGCACAATCATGTAACACTTGAAGTTATGTTTGAACGTTTTTTAGACCAACTGACACTTCATAGAACTGTAATAAATCATGTTGACATTTCTATGTATCGGAACTTGGTGTTACCTAACAAAAGGTGTGCCCGGCCGGTTGCCTCAGTGGTTAGCGTATCAGACTCGTGATCTGGTGGTTGATACGGTAAACTTGCTTTCCGGCAATTTTTCGCCTCTCACCTATGATGCATGTGAGAAAAGCAGTCAGTAGCTTAGCAAGAAACTTGTGTTAGTACTGGAGTGAGAAAGCAAGGAAACATATGTGTGATTGCAGTAGCCGCCATGATATGACTCAAGCTTTTTAAGGTCTACGAGCCCTAACGCTTCCAGTGCAACATGGAATAAAATTTCTTGTTAGATGATATATAAGGATTTGTACTGATATAATACTTTTGCACATTTTTAACCGACCAGAAATTCCTTTGGTGCCTATCTTGAAATTATTCGTCGATACTTTTGTTAGTTTCCTGAAAAGGGAGGTAATTATTATCTCCCTTTCTGATGAAAATGTAGTGATTTTAGATTTATAAATGATAATTCTAAGAAGGAAAAAACAGAAAAAGTGGCTCGGTTAAAGTAGTACAATAATAATCATTTTTAATCATAGCAAATTTTGTAGGATAATATTATACTGGAAATGGCTGTTTTCCTTTCGGGGTCATAGACCTTAAACGGCATTAAACTCCTGTACAAACCAAAATAATTTAAGATGATTTTCAAAAGTTTCTAACGCCCTATCGGGGGACTTAAGAATACTGTCGGTCATTTTAACCTTATTATCTAATCTTTATCTATTCATCGTTGCGTATTTGGCGATTTTTCGCCGGTTTCTTAAAATAGGAACTCATACTTTTAACTGACGGTATAATTGATCGACTAAATGGTATTTGGCTTGCAACACGTGAAAAGGGGCATATGGACGTTTGCGTAAAGTGTCGTCTCAGATGAGCCTGCGCACTCTGCGCAGGCCCATCCGAGACGGCACTTTACGACTATATTAGATTTTGTGCTACAGTAGACTTGCGCAAAACTGGATATTAAATAAATACGGAAAGTGTCGTTTCGGATAAGCCTGCGTGGACTGCGCAGGCTGATCCGAGACGACGCTTTACGGAAATGTCCGAATGCCCCTTTTCGCGTGTTGCAGGTTATCTTTATGTCGCTTTCAATGTTTTCATTTCCTGTCATATCACGGCGATAGCACACATATTCACGTATGTCCTGGGTTTCAAAAGAAAAAGGCAACGGCTCTGAAGTGCTTCGTCAGAGGTCACTCCCGCAAAAAAGCAGAGCATCAAGTGAGGCTGGAACCCGGGTCATACCCTTAACCACTGAGCAACACAGGACCACCGACGACATGGAAGATTGGTTGATTGATGGTATAGTGTTAACGACGTTTTCAACCTGTTTCAGTTATATCGCGTCGGACATTGCACCTACTCGTGCTTTCATGGATTTGCTGTCATTATTACTTTTTTTATTACACAATTTTCTTTCAATGCCACTGACTGCTTTCCCACATAAAGATCGTCGAAACAATGATCAGCGCTAAGAGAAGAATGAATCCTGTCATAAATCCTCGGATAGAAATAGGTCGAGCTAGGGATTCGGACAACAAATCGCCTGTTCTCAAGTCCTGTACGTTTCTGACTGCGCTACATGGCCACGGTCGACGACATGAAAGGGACGTTAACTCGTAAAAATACCTTGAACTTACCTTGATTTATCGTAAAAAAAAAAAAAATTCTGCTTTAAGCGTTTAAAATGAAAATGGTTTCATTCACGTATTTTCATTTGTGAATTTCTTCCAGTAAAATCATATCTCAATTTTAGACCTAATCTGGGAGATACAGAAAAGTCATGTACAGAAGTTAATATGTTCACCTTTCCTAACAACCGGCCAATGCATCCTACATCTCATTCCAACCATCTCTACGATTATTTAACCGTTAAGGTCGGTCAACAGATGTCATGAATTTTACTTTTGTCCAAAGTATCGGTTTATTTCTTTCAACAAACTAATGATATTTCATCACAAACAATCCTATACAGCAACTAAAATCTCCTATTTCTTTGCATGAGCAGCTCTCATGGTACTTGTGGTACGTCCCTTGTTGGATCAACAAGCAGGATTGTGGGTGGATCTGTCGCTCAGCACGGGGAATTCCCATGGCAGGTAAAACAGCTCATCTGACTTTTTCTCATTTAAGTCTTTATTTGACCACAAAATTTCGGATCCTCCATATTGAAAGCCTTCGCAAGCGTCTAATGAAAAGGGGCTCGAATGATGGAATTTCTCTGTAAAATAGTAGATAATAATGTATGAATAAAAGAAAAAATTTGTTACAAGCAATTACACCTTTTCCCAAATTGTTTTCGAGAGATTTAAGGTCTTTAAAGGTATCAAGGTCTTTAAAACAGAAGTTTGTTTAGTAAAGGGTTTAGCATCTTGACTCCTCTGAATTTTCAGTCCTTTGATTTTTCCAAGGCCCTTATCGTTATATTGGCATATTGAAGTTGTTTTGCATGGGCCAAAGAAAAGGAAATACATGTAACGCATGGATAGGTGTGCTGGGTGCCGTAATATTACAGACTTTTTTTCGAAGCTGGGTTTTTAAACGCCGAAAAATTATCACACGAACTAATTGCAGAATCAATCCGTGAAGACCTCTGTAGCATAAACATTTCTTAACGTTAAAATTTTATCTGGTTGAAGGCGTCAGCTCATCTGACTTTTTCTCAATTAAGTCTTTATTGGATGACAAAAGTTTTTCACGCCTTCATATTGAAAGCATTCGAAAGCGTCTAGTGGACAGGGGTTCGAATATTAGAATTTCTCTGTGAAAACGTGGATAACAGTGTACGAATAGAAGAAAATGTTTGATACATTTTATTTCAACCTTTTCCAAAATTGTTTTCAAGAGACTTAAGGTCTTAAGAGGTCTTTTTTACACGAGTTTGTTTGGTAAAGGGTTATGCACATCTTGATTCCTCGGGATTTTCAGTCCTTTGATTTTTTTCAATGCCCTTACCATCATACTGATATGTTAATGTTGTTTTGCATGGGTCAAGGAAAAGGAAACACAAGTAGTGCATGGGTAGATGTTCTTGCTGTTGTAATATATCAAACATTCTTTCGAAGTTAGCTTTTTAAAGGCTGAATAAATTACCATACGAATTAGTGAAAAAAATTATCCCTGAAGACCTCTGTAGCATAAACATTTCTGAACATGAAAATTCATCTGGTTTTAGGTTTCTTTAAGAATCCACAATCAACATGTGTGTGGAGGTACCGTGATAAGTGACCAATGGATCCTGTCAGCAGCCCATTGTTTTAAAATGTAATACTAGTTCTTGTTGTTTCTCTTTTTTCTTTTCTTCTTCTTCTTTATAATTTTTTCCTGTATCCATAATCATTTACGCCAATTTTAATTCTCTAACAGTCGTACCTCTGTTCACCTTTTTATATCTATCCCGTGTTTCACCTGCACCAGGCTAGGGTTCTGTATTGTCTTAAAAGATCCCAAAATTACCAGTGCTGCCACTGACCATCGAGCCAGGATTCCCTGCTTGCAATTCCTATGCTTTAACTCTTTACCAAACAGTCCCTGGTTTTCACGACTCTGTGAAAGAAGCCTTTTGAAAACATTGTGGAAAAGGAGAAAATGCTGGTAACCAGCATTTTCTCCTTTTCCCACAATGTTTTCTACCCATCCCAAAACAAATTTCGATATTTGAGTCACTTTAATTTTGTTGTCTGCAAATACTTTCAATTTGGAACAGTCTGAAATTTTGTCGTCTGGTAAAGAGTTAAATATGGAGTCATGGAGGACCCGGCATAAATGCATCTACAGCTTTGCATCTAATAAAGTTATGGAGCTTTTGTTTTTAGAAAATAGAAAGATTTGAACAGAACTGAATAAACCTACATGATTGTAAAAACTGAAATATTTACTAATAGATAATGGAAGTTAAGACAAACATAATTGGGCGCTCGTTCTGCTACGTAGCACATGGAATTGTGAACTTAATTCACCGAGTAAATTCAGAGAAAAGACATCTGCATACAAAAATGAAATCGATGCATTCTGTTTATGTTAACTCTTTATCAAACGACAAATTTTGACTGGTACAAATTAAAGCATTTGCAGACGACAAATTAAAAGTGACTCAAACGCTGAAATTTGCCTTAAGAAGGGTAGAAAATGTTGTGGGGAAAGGAGAAAATGCTAGTTATTAACAGTGTGTCGAAAAGCCTTCTTCCTTTAATACATTAAAACTAGGGATATTTTGGAAAAGGATCAATTCATTCAGCAGACGACTTCGAAAGTATTCCTTTAAAATGCAAAAAACGACTTAAGTTTAGATACATGAAACGAAAGTACAGTGGAAAAAGGAGAAATACTCTTTATGAACTTTTCTCCCCTTTAAGAACATTTTTAAAGAGATATGCTGCAAGAAACTAATAGCTGTCTGCGATCTCCTTGAAGAATTCTATACATGAAATGATCCATTTATCGAATCAGTTATTGTTATCTTTAAAATTAATATCATTATCATCATTCTAGAATGGGATCAAACCCATACGAGTGGACCGTCGGGCTTGGTATTCAAACTCAGTCCTACGTCCACCAGTCCAGCATTGCCCATGTGAACGCAATCTACAACCATCCAGGTTTTAACGGCAGAACTAGAGTCAATGATATCGCCCTCATCAAACTCAGCAAGCCTGTAGCTCTTCATGGCAAGTAAGTACGATTTATGGTACGGTGTCTAGCTCGGTTTACAAAGCCAGTATATTACATATCAATCTAACACTTCCAAGGTGACCGCAATCTGCACCAATCCTGGGTACAATGACAGGACTACAGAGAATATTGCCCTTGCTAAACTAGTAAGCCTATATAATATTTTATCACTGGCAAGTACAATTTTCGGAGCCTTTCTGGCTCGATATTCTAAGCCGGTATGTAATCTTTCATTTTTCTATTGCTATCCTGACACCTAGACCGGGCACAGCTATGGGGTTAAAATGAATGATATTCGCCCTCGTGAGACTTAGCAATCCTTTATATATTACTGGAGAGTAGAAGGTTTGGCACAGTCTATCTCTTTGGATCTCAGTCAATCGATCCGGGATAAATATTCCTGTAGCCGTTTAAATAAATATTTCTACAGTTATTCTCAGTCTAGATCCCAAAACCAGCCATCTTATTGCCTGACATAGAATATCTTAGCCAATCAGATGGGTACCAGTTTTGGAATTTAGAAATAAACCGACATTTAGACGTAGTAAGTGAATACAGTCCCTGTATACAGTCCATTCTCACAGTTTGCAGCATTTCTTTAAAAGCTGTCCTTCAGATTTTATCGTGAATTTCGTTCAAACTTTCGCTGCCAACCAAATAAATTAGACTTTTTTCGGCGTTTCAAAGTACGGTTCCAGTTTCTCTATAAAATTTTGGGCCAAGTTTAGCATCATACAGGGGACGTTGTACATCAAGGTTGACTTTCAAAAGCCGATGACAGCTATAATTATGATTTCGTGCCTCCGTCTCTTTCCAGATATGTAAGACCAGCGTGCCTTCCTCGTGCAAATGATACATTCGACTCGGACATATGCACTGTGTCAGGGTGGGGCACAACTCATTTCGGTATACTTTTTTTTCCATTTCTTGTGTTTCCATACCCGAAGTTAGACCATGCATGTAGCGAATTGACCAATCAGCGATCAGTATTTCAAAAGTATATATCGAAGATACAACTCCCACAGTTGTATATCAAGATATACAATGCTAGTATATCCTGCACGTGAATTCCGACAAGCTTTGTTTGCAATATCGAGTCAGAGCAAAATGTACCTGTCGCGATAAAACACAGTTTGGAAAATATACTTCAGGGGATCGGATACAGCATTTCGATGGGTGAGTGCAATACTATTCTAAATACGTATACAATATACAAGCACTTAGAATAGTATTGCACTTACTTATCAATTTACTAAAGTAACCTTTTCAGTGGAGTGTGTTTTTGACAGAAGAAAAAATAAGACTCCAGTAAGGAAAAACTAATTTTGATATTAGATGATATCACGGCGGTCAATGAACCTATGCATATGTTTCCTACCTTTCTCATACCATAACAAAACAACTAGGCAATTTTTCTCTATAATTCAAAAAAAGTAAAAATTCATTTTAACTAAAAAAATAAGAAATTTCACTGCGCTCTTGAGTTTGTTTTTACAAGAGTTTAACGCTGTTTTAATAGCTGTAAGGTCATATCACGCCGGTCAGTGGACCTGTGCATATGCTCTCTGGCTTTCTCACACCAGTACTGACAAAACTTTCTTTCCAAGTGTCTACTTTTTTCAAATGCATCAGAGGTGAGAAGAGAAAAATCGAGGGAAAGACAGCTTGCCGCAAACGGGTATCGGACATGCAACTACCAGCTCACAAGTCAGATACGCTAGCCACTGAGCTAGCAGGCCGGACAGAAATTCACGTACAGAACAT
The DNA here is from genome assembly GCA_946811185.2 of Hippopus hippopus. Classification (NCBI taxonomy): domain Eukaryota; kingdom Metazoa; phylum Mollusca; class Bivalvia; order Cardiida; family Cardiidae; genus Hippopus; species Hippopus hippopus. The sequence continues at coordinate 21,034,421 of OX328098.1, forward strand.
ACTTGATAAAAACATTATTTCTCAAAAACATTCTATGTTTTTCGTAATAAAGTAGAAAGTTCAGTCGAAACGTAACGTTTTCAAAATATTGAAGACAAATACTAGTTCGATCTTGAACACTCCACAGTGAGGTTTACCTTGATTAAATATCCTAATGAATAATTTAGCATTTTGATAGAAATTATACCTTTTATTTGTTTCTTGTGAATCTGGTTCAAGACCTTTCATTGCAACAAACAGAATGACCCCATTTTGTAACAAGCTTTTTATCTTATACGCACATTTGACATGAAAAGCACGTATAAAGACACGTGGTCTAAGTTAGACAGAAAATCGCGTGCCGTGATATATGGGAAATATACACTCGGTAACGCTCTTGTATATTTCCCATATACCACGGCACTCGTTTTCTATCCCATACATAGAAAACGAGCACCCTCCATATTGATTTTGTGTTGTAATTTTTGCTTTTCATCTTTTTTAACAGTCACTTCCCGGTGACCTTTCTGCAGACGACATTTTTGTCATGCGATACACAATGTTGAAAACATTCCAATATGGCTGATAGAGAAATGAAAATTGTTGTAAAACATCTCTAACAGTCAAACAACAGCGACAACACGTTCATTCGTGTCAATCCAGAGTTTCATCAGTACTCAAGTGCTATATACAGTTTCTTGCCCAAAGACACTGAAAAGGAAACTTTTGTCATGCAGCACAAGATGAACTGTTTGTGGCCGAATTAATTCCATTTGTCTTTGAAAAGGTACAACAGAAATGTGGGACATTTTCCTTGCGGTTGCAAAGCAGAGATGTTTTTGCGAAAAAAAAAAACCTTTACCACACAAACCCGAGTTTTACGACTCTAAAGAAGAAGCTATTCGAAAACATTGTGGGAAGAGGAGAAATGCTGGTAACCACTTTTTCCCCTTTTCCCACAACGTTTTCCTCCCTTTCAAAGGTGAATGTCATTTTCTGAGTCATGTTTAATTTGTTGTCTGCAAATGCTTTCAATTTGAACCAGTCTAAAATTTTGTCAAAGAGTTAACTCTTATGTATTCTTTGTGTCTAGTCAAATGAGAATTATGACCGAGTTTTGTCTGCACTAAGATCCTATTTTTCAGCCGGACATGGATATGCACCACTCACCAATCAACTTGAATACGTTAAGTTACAAACTATCAATAATCAAATGTGTTCCTATTATCTTGGATACGGATCAGTACACTCGACACAGATTTGCGCTGGCCTTGCCGGTGGAAAGAGCGCTTGCCAGGTAACATTAATACATGATTTCATGAGCACGCTTTTGATAGATATATGGCGTCTTCAATAGTGAGCTGTTTTAAAGATTCTAGGACGTCATTTGGGGGCTATTCCGAAAGGCACAGACGTGCAGAATGATTATTCTAACGGTAGATCTATGCCCCATTGAAAATTAGTATTAGAGCATCGATGCACTATTTTGGGGTAATAGACAAAATGTGCTATTCTACAGACATATTCGTAACGAGTGCGCTAATCTAGGACATTACTATTGGGCCATTCTACAGGTATAAGACATAAAAGGGGCGTTTTTATAGGGCATAACTAAGGACTTATTCTATAGGTATACGACAAAGTTATGGGGCCTTTAAATATGTATAGGGCATAATTGGGAAGTTATTTGAAAGCTATACGAGATCATGAGTACGTTATTCTTAAAGTATAGATCATACCTGTGACAAGTGCGCTGTTTTTAAGGTACAGAACATCACTCATGCGCCCTTCTTAAGGTATAGGATATGTATACAAGTAATTAGTACGCTATACTTATGTATACGACATCATTAATTGCGCTTTAACTGATCTTTGTTTTTTTAGCGTCACTACCGGTTAGGTGCCACCATATGGGCGACGCCTCCTAAAGGCTGTTAGTTTTGTTAGCGGGGATAGTGCAACATACAGGACGAAATTCATCTTTAGTAACGCTTAGTTCTTTAAAGTGCTTGGTGTATAGCACCATCACATGGAACCTAGATTTAACGTCTCATCCGAAAGATTATTAGTCATCCAAGATGGCCAGTCGTCGGAATCTACATTCTAAGGCCAAAAGACATCATTATTGCTCTCGTAAAAAAGTGTAGGACAACACACAATTAGTGCGCTATCATGGTGGTATAAGACATCATTAGGTGGGCCATTCTGGTGGTGTAAGCTAAGTCATTGAGCTGTTCTAATGGTATAAGACGTCGAAAGTTCTGAAGGTAAAATCACCATTGCACATTTCCTATCAATGTATAGAAAGTCCTTAGTGCGCTATTCTAAAGGTGTAGTCTATCATTGTTGCTCTATGAAAAGGACAAATGACGTCATTAATGCACTATTTCAAAGGAGGTGATTTCATTAGGGCATTGTTCCAAAAATAGTGGATGTCATTGAAAAGGTACATGACGTCCTTTGTGCCCTTTTCCTGCCGTGACTTTATTTATGTGTACACGATGTCCATTACCTAGGGCGTGTTTCTAAATTTAAGGGACGTCATTTGTGCGCTATTCAACAGTTACATAATGTAATTCGTGCGCTGTTCTAAAGGTCAAGGATGCCTGAGTACTCTCTTCTACTGGTACTGTCCATAATTAGTGCGCTATTTCAGAGAGCGTTTTTGGGCGCTATTGTTATAAAATGACGTCTTAATTTCCCCTTTTTACAAATACTGTAAAGCGCTGTTCTAAAGGTATAGGTTATCATTCATTTAGAAGTGCGTTTCTGCCTTTTTTTATTATAGGGTTAAACGTTTTGGTATGCGAACACTGGAAATTGAACTTGATTTCTTCATCTCTCAGCAAGTAATACCCGAGGGACATTGTGATAAGCCATGAGTTGAATGAATTGCAATAATTTTTTGATACGCATCTTGCTCAACACAGAAACTCACGCTTGAAGTCCTTATCATTGCAAACATTTTATCTGTAAAGTAGTACCATAAAAATTGCGTTCAGTTGACAATGTACGCCACTTCTTTGTGAAACAAGTAAACGAGTAATACTCACTTTCTGAACAAAGATGTAGGGTTGCCGTATTTTTATGATACTGTTTTTCAGCGGTTGGTTGTCGTCTTAAAAAAACATAACGTTTGTACCCTTTATCTATTGCAGGGCGATTCCGGAGGCCCACTGGTTTGCAAACGTCACGGTGCCTGGGAAATCGCAGGGATCGCATCGTGGGGAGTGGGGTGTGGGCAACGTAATAAACCCGGCGTCTATACTCGAGTCACTTCTTACTTAGACTGGATAGCCGGAATCATACATTAATGAAATGGTTGAATAACAATAAAAGCAACATCAAAAGTCTGTCTGTGAAGACGTTTCTAGATTTCTCCTAACTGATTTTATCTTAGGAAACGCGGCTTACAAAAAAAAAAAAACTGAACAAGTATAATATATTATGTATTTGAACAATAAAGCAACTTTTATTCTTTTTTTTTTTTTTTTGTTTTTTTTTTCCCCCGATGGGGCGGGTGAGATCCAGCAGTATTTGATAAATAACAATTTAAAACTTTTCCTGTCGAATCTCATTCGAAATAAGAAATAGAAAATAACATATAACATGATGAGCCTCAAGCAGTCAACAAAGCTTATGACACGTACCTCAAATATGACTGATTATGGGACTTGAGGATTAATCCTTTATTGTACACTTTTTGTAATGGTATGCTATCAATTTTACAAGTCGGCAGAAGGCAAATCCTAAAATACTCGTTGTAATAGTATGTAAAATGCTTAAACTGGCATTTGACAACAACAGAAAATCAAAGGACTGAAAGTCCTGAAAAGCGGATTTGTTGAACAGTTTTAAGCCATGATTTGATGTAATGAAATTTTTTTTTTTTTTTTTTTTTTTATCACATGTAATACATGTATAATATGTAAATAATTTGTAGAGTAAGCAAGGGCAATGGGAGTCGAAGTTGTTCTACCAAGTGTGCTGCCCAGCAGCTGTTATTTTACTACTTATTAGAGTATTAATTTGATCCAACAATTTGATGTTTTTTTTTTTTCTGCTAGTATTATATTTAGGACTGTAAACACGCATAGGGCTGGAAAAAGAAAACCAAGATAGATTTATAAGTGAAAGTTGTTTGACAAATATATAGAACACTTCAGTTGTTGATTTCTTGATGAGAAAGACTTTTAAAAAAACTATACAAAATAGGATGATGATATATAATGCTATTTCTGTAAAAAGACAGAGGTGTCTACAGCTGTCAATCAGTTTCAGCAATCATGAGCAAATTTGATCAAAGAGTACAATATATTGCTACTTACACATGTATGCAATATGAAATTTTTGTGCCTTCTTGTTGAACTTCTTACCTTGACTCCCCCAAATTAAAACCATACGCTCAACAAACTCAAAAATGAATTATAGCTGGAAAATCATTAGTGAAGAAGAAAGATAAGATTTAGAAAAAAAATCTGAATTGATATTTCCTTAATGCGCAACTCAGCCTCTTTGGGTATTATTAGAATTCATGCCACAGTTTTGGAAAGCTTTGAGGGAATGGTACTTACTCAATAACATGCGCCGTCAACAAGGATTTATATATTCAAATCAGTATCAAGACGTCATATCTGGCGTAATAAAAATAAACAGAGTGACCTATTGCTAAAGTAGCCTACAATTCCATTATCAAACGCCCAAAATTGCATCATTTTACTGAATTTAACCATACATTTTATTGAAAAGAGATATATATCTGGTAGTATTTATTGGCCTATTACGAAATAATTTGATTTGTGGCAAAAAATATCAAATAGCTTGCTATTTAGAGCATAAACAAACAATTCACTAGATTTGGAGCCCTCAGATTATGAGGTTTGTATTTGTAAAGGGTAGAAAAAAATCTGAAAGAAGAAGAAAAAAAAAAAGAAGAAATACTGATGTCTTGTTTTTCAACACTGTTTTCATAATCCCTATTACACAGGACTCATAAAACATAGGATTTATTGTGTGTTTTAGGGCTAAAAAAAAAAAAAGAGAGAAAAATCCTCAAAAATTCTCCCAATTTAACTTTGTATGACATAAAATTCAAGGGTCAAATATGAGCCATGTTTGGACAAACCGTAAGGTATTTTGAATATTGATTACACGTATCTGTAACAGTTCTGCAGAATAGCCCCAAAGGCTGGGATTGAACCTAGAACCTTCAGGTCCAAACTCTGTAGGCAAACGCTCTACCACATTGCTACGAAAGCTAGCTCTATAGCAAAGCAGATAAGTATACCCTTACACAAACACAAGCTATACAGTTATATCATCTGTGAGATAGACCTGTATACAAGATATGGATCCATGTCAGGTTTCCTTGGCATCTGACAACTGGATCTTGAGAAAATTTTGATTGGGGTTTATGGTAACACTTTACTGAACACTCATGTTAACCCTTAGGCTGCTAAGCGCCACTCACTGACCTTTTGCGGACAGTGTAGATCAAGATCAGACTGCACAGAACGTGCAGTCTGATCTTTGATCTACACTGTCCGATAAGGAAATATTTATCGTCCTAAAAATTACCTTGAAATAGCAACCTTTGGGATTTTACTATCCACTTGAAGGTATCAGTCGAGTTATTCAGCAGGACATAGGTTAATAACCCTGAAGGAAATAGGCAATTGAAAATATCATTGGACAAGGACAAAATTCTGGTAGACAATATTTTCTCCTGTTCCAACATTGTTTTCAATAATAAGAGTGAACTCCAGCTCATTTGTATCAGTTTCTAAATTGTTGTCTGCAGATACATGTAAAGAGCCTAAACCTTGTCATATGGAGAAGGAATGAATAACGAGAGAGCATCCATTTGATTACCATTTTTGATTAAAAAACAAAAAGTAATTTATGCATAGATGGTGTTCATAGATTAATCTGAACAATCTTACAAAAATTAACTCCCCTGTAAATGTACCGGGGTCCTGCATGGCTTACTAGTGAAGTTTAGGAGTTGTTACCTGATGGCCATATGTTTTTCTGTGGGAGTGTCCTTTCGCAAGACACTTCAGAGCCCTAGCCTAGTACTGTTGAAAACCAGACATACATAAATAAGCTAGTTGTAGCAGTTATATGACTGAAATAATGTTGAAAGCGACATTAAAACGCCATTCAATTCATCAAATGTGGATCTAACATTGGCCTCCTGCAAGGTTAACCTTTATCTGACATTTTTGTCAGCCTCAGTAAATGTAGCTCTTAAGTTTTTGAAAACATTGGTAGACAAACAGATTTTTTTTTTCATTCTTACCAAAGTCATTTTTCCCCATTCCATAACACCATAAAGGATACAATGTGTTTTAACTAAGGTAAGTGTGGCTATATTATTCCATTTTGAAGGATGTTCAGAAAAACTTTTGAAACAACTTATCCAATTGGCTGAGCTTTATTTGGCTGTACTAAAAGTCAACTTGGGTTTTCAGAAGGACTAGGGATGGTGGTTTTTGTCTGAGATTATGCTTTAAGTCATATTGAAAATATCAACAGCTCACCCTAGGGTTTGTAAACATGTGAGCTAAAATAAATACGCTAAACATGATGACTATATTTTCCTTTACCATAGCATTTTAAGCATTCTAAAATCATTATTAATCATCATGATGCAAGACTCTTTTGAAATATTGAAACTTCTGTACTCAGATATCAAGGTTTTGATTTTTAAAACAGCATTTTACAATCTTAGTCAGACTATAAACACAACACTTTCTAAACTTTCATATAGTGGGTATAATCATATAGACTGCAAACAATTCAAATCTAAAATAGTGTGCCAATAGGACTGGTATTTTACTATGTTAGGTGGTCTGATCTTAATCTAATCTTGCTACGAAGGAAAAAACTGTCCTCATTCTGAAGTATAAAACATGTATTGTTTTAAAACTAGTATGATTTAGTTTAAACCCTTACAAAACAATCCCGACTTTGAACCACCCTGAGAAAGAAGGCTTTTAAAAAGAATTTGGGAATATGGGAAAATGCTGGTAACCAGCATTTTTCCTTTTCCCACAATGTCTTCTGACCTTCCAAAAATAAAATTCATATTTTGAGTCACTTTGATTCTGTTATCAGCAAATGCTTTCCATTTGGACAAGTCTCAAATTTTGTTGTGTGTTAAAGATTTAAAAAAAAAAAGGAGTCCTCTCAGGGAAATAGAAACAATAGCTTTTTGTATGTAATTTCTTACTGAAAGCACATTGTCCTTTCCATGACTCTAACACCTATGAATCCCTTCAAGGGCTCTTCCCTATTATTACACAACTTGAAACTATTAATTTCAAAATGAAATACAAAATCAAACTAGACACAACAATCTGATTGTTCAGATACAATGATTTATTCTTTCTTTTACAGAGAAAACTCTTGGTTTTATTCCTGACCCCAAAAAATGTTATGTAATAGTCTGAGAGGTGAAAACTAAATGGTGTGTTTAGTATTTTCTAAGATTTAGGCCATGTGTAATTCATGAGTATTGAATATACCTTCCTTCTGTCACATAAATAAAAATTCACCTTGTGTCATCATAAAGATACAAGTCAAGAAATAATGATTTCACAAAAGAAAAGTAAGGTTAACTCATGCACTGGCACAAAACGTGAAATTGATTGTAACTACCTTCAAGAATAATTTGATGTTTGACTGATTTCTGGTGGTTACATTAGTTTCAACACTGTTCCAGTCTTACATTGACAACAACCCATTTATTTGTGTACGGCTTGGGTTTTACTAGGGCTAGGCTGATTCTACGCAGTGTCTTGTCTATAGACACTCCTACAAAATCCTGGCAACTAGGTGAGGATAAAAAATCCGGGATAACTCAACTGACACCTTCACCAATCAGCCACAATCTCACAGAACCTCACTGAATAAATGAACAGGATTATGTCATGTCACCGCTATATTGGTGCTAATGTAAAAAAAAATATAGGCTTTATAGGTTCAAGCTTAGACCTCATATTCTGCACAGCCTGAACTTAGATTATCATTCAGTTTCAAAAAAAAACGGTGTTACACTTAATTATAAAAAATGGACTAATACTTAGTAATTTCAAGTTCATTTTATGAGTATTACATAAAACATAAGAGGCCTACATGTAATATGCAAACTCACATTCTTGGGTCCATTTCTATTCAGTCAAAAAATGCATGTGTGAATAAGTACAATGTAAAAAGTGAAATTTAGTCTCACATGTAATAAAAATTTCATTTAAAGTGTGATGGGATTTTGACATTTTGTCAGTGATTATGTAAGTTTTAATCATTTACATATAGATCTAGATTTCTTTTTGAAGTTTTGAGCCAGTCTCTGTAAATTTGAGTCATATTACATAATTGAACCACTGCAGGGACATGTGCAAAAAAAACATGATGTAGCATGATGAGATACATGAAATTCAATATTAACACTGGTAAACGGCTATTCATTACTTCCAATGCAGTTTTGAGTGAATCTATTTTCATGGTCTGAGGAAAAGAATTAAAATCATCACTCATCACCCGGAAGAACATAGTACAGATATTATTTGCTTTTTGGTATCTGCAAATCCCTGCCCTGGGTACAGCTGAAGCAGCCAGAATTGACCAAGATCACACTCAGTGTGACAAGTTGCCATGGAAAGTAAAAATTGACCTTTAACTAAAATGAAACTTTCAAGTCGATAGTACACATCCAAATATTTCTATTTCAAAGTTATTTTTTGGGGGAAAAATATCTCCTTACCGGGCAGTATAGATCAAAGATCAGACTGCACGTTCGGTGCAATCTGATCTTGATCTACAATGTCTGCAAAAGGTCCTTGAGCAGCACTTAGCAGCCTAAGGGTTAAAGGAATTGGTCCCTCTATAAAACTTTAAAAACTATAGGCATACTTTCATTCTGAGGTTTGAATTACTTGCTGTTTACATGAAGCACAGTTACCGTCTCTGGTACAGGTTGAGCAGCAGTTCATCATAAATATGTACTTTATTAAACAAAGTACATATACTTCAATCTCCAAGCATAAAAAATATATCAAAGAATATAAATCTACATGTCCAAATAGTAAGACGTATAGATCTAGACTAAGATGTATTCCTGTGGACCCTTTATCAAACATCTGTCTGAAAAGTCTGCATTCTTAATTCTTTTGCATGGAAGGTAACAAAATAAAATTCAAGCATATTAGAAAGACTATGAATGGACTTTCACACCTTGAGGATAATTGAGTATCTGAGGCTTAAAGTCCAGGATGTTAGGTTAAGTTAGTGGATGTCCAGTTCACTGAGAAGGACACGATTTCCCATCGAAAATCCTAAGTAAAAATCCACGCCACAGGTGCGTACTTGATCGGGACCGTTTGTGAACGCAGGATTTCTTTATGTCCCATTGATAACTGGAGAGAAATTTTGGAAGCAGTCTTGCATAAATCAACGTCAACTATTTTTTTTTTTTTTTTTTAGACTACACGATCTTCATTTTTTAAAACGTTTCACAGAAATGTTTCAAACAAATCGGAAATTCATCGATAGTGCTATACGCAGGTCGGTACCTAACAAGGTGCCGAATCGACTTTATGGGTTCTGTGTATTCGTTATCGAAAGGGTTTTAAATCATTTACGGCCAAATTCTAGCCAGCTATCTGAACAGTTAAAAATATTTAATATAATACAGAGTTTAAAAATGTAATTTCACTAATAAATTATTGCTTAATCTCCTTGTTTATTTTGACAGCGGACGAAACAAGTTGTGAATGACCATTTCTTAAATGAAAATGGGGGCAGTCTGTGTAAACAATTTGTTCATACGCATATGGCAGTATTTAATGAAATAAAAAGAACAAACTTTGTTTAAGTATTTCGAGTATTTCAAACTGACAATTTTGTAGTTTAAATTTCGATAAAGAAATCAAATATAAATTGTATGATTTGTGCAAAGTCAGAGCTGAATATCATTTGTAGATCTGTGTTGTTCGTCCCTACGCCAGCCATGCAAAACTGAAAGTGAGCGCGCATGCATCGTTACGCATGATGTATTTGGTTCTGGCCAAAACGATCACAGTAAGCGGATTTGATATATATATCAAATCCGCTAAAAAGGATGGTATACGAGACACAAAGTAAACGAAACAAAGTCAAGATGTAGGTCAAATACATGCACTTGTACACCTTTTTACACAGCAAACACGGCAGTGGTTCCATAACCAAGGACCTGAGTAAGCGGAGCAACAATATCGATTCGAAGGTGGTGGATAGAGAGAACATTACCTAATATATTAAATCCCTCACTCTTCAATACATCTTCTAGGCATCATGTGACTATCCTAGTAAAGACCTGACCAAGTGTGGGATAAAGTCTGTCAAATTTTTAAAGAACCTTTTTGGTTTTCAAAAAAAAAAAATGATAATAATATAATAATCAATGAACAAATACTCATAAAAATGGGAACATTACAAGAGCAAGATTCACCTAGTAATGGAAAATAAGACAGACAGTGAAAAAAGTTAGGTCGCCAAATAATGTAGAAGTCTTGATTGGTAGAACTTCTTTCAAATAGATTTACCTCCCTTTAAAAGCAATTCTCTGAGGAAAAAATTGATTACGTATGTTAATTTCTTTTAAAGAAATATTTGTTGATTAGAGAAAAAATCAAAATTGGTATTGCTCTATTTCTGTTTATTGATTCAATTGAATAAAATGCTTCGTTGCCAATGTTTAACCATACTATGAGTATGTATACTTAAGAAATACACTTCGAACCACTATGGGAAAAGGAGAAAGTACATAAATTCCTTACCTTGCCGACACGTTTCAGACTGGGTCTACTGCAACAGTCAAAATAGTCATCTCACTGAGCAAATAAGTAATCAAAATAAAACAAACTTTTTTACTTCTTACATTTAACCGTTTAAAAGACGACAAAATTCTGGACTTGTCCTATTCGAAAGTATTTGCAGACCTGTCTATGAATTCCAGACGTGTTACCAGCACTTTGAACAAGTTTCTCTCCCCAAGCTACAAGGTCATTAAGCTGAAGCTGAGCGTATTATCTCAGCTACTAATAAGCAGGGCTAGCAACCAAGGAGTCTGTGGTTCGAATCCCAGCTTGGCAAAGTCTTTCTGAGGATTTGTGATCTAGTCGTTGCGATAGGATCTATTGCTCTCTCACCACTTATCATAGTTTTCTTGATATCTTTGTGGGTGCGCTCAATGGCTTTGAAAGAATGTTGTGCAAAGTACTTGTACAAGAAGAAAAGCTTGTATAGGTGTATTTCCCCCTGTCATATAAATGATTGCATGGACTTGACGTAACGTCTTTTGACGTGTACGGAAATGACATCGTCTAGAATTATCTCATTGGAAGTAACGTTAACGTGTTAATCTTGGCCTGCTTCCTCTCATGAATATTATTGCAATTATAAGGTTTAGTTGGTTGGAGTAAAACAAACAGAATAATAATAATAATAAAAAAACATGTTATCAACAATATCAATACCTTGCTGCTGCACAGTTTATCTTAGCTGAACGCCATTCCCGTCAACGATTTACATTATATCAGGTCCATGCCGTCTAGAAAACTTGATTTAATCCGTTACCAAGCGCACACTTTCTTTTTCGGGTGATATATTATATCATGTATAACAATAAAAAGTAACATAATATCTAATTAGCTAAACCGATTGGATTAGCTAATCAGAAATGGCTGCCGGTTACGGTGAGAAGTTCGAAATTTCAGCTGAATTAAAAGAAGATTCACAACACTTGACGAATACAGCTCCGTGGATGACATGGCTTACGGGTGCTTAGGTAGCGTAAAAGACTATGAAATTTTAAGAGCATCTGATCTTGGGAGCATTTATGACGTTTTATGCTACTTTTAACGGCATATACGTAATTATGGGCCGTATGCGACTCAAAATGAATCACCACGAAATTTCACTACTCATGTCTTACATCGATTTCACCAGAAAAACCACTGGGCCACCTGCACTGCCTTGTCTAAGGGCAATCTCCGAGACCAACTGCACCAAAGGCGAACATAGTAATTCTAGTAACAGATCTAATGTCTTAGCAATTGAGTATCGGCGGATCCTTTGCATCGGTGGCTAAAAGCCGTTTGAACTTTTTTGGTCATTGTTTTAGCTCTTAACCAAAAAACCCCGTGTTTTATAACCCTGAGGAAAACAGCCTTTGGAAAACATTGTGGGAAAAAGGAGAAAATGCTGGTTACCGGCATTTTCTCCTTTTTTGACAATGGTTTTTACTCTTTCAGAGGCACATTCATCATTCAAGTTTATTTAAAATCGGAAAATATTGGAGAACGATTTTATTTTTTTCATATCGTTTACGACCTTCGCTTAAGAGAAAAAACTGACTGTTCGGCAATTATGCTTGCATAGATATCTAAAATTAGCTGACAAACTGAAAATAAAACTAATAAATGACGTTTATAAGCAATACTGAGTAATATAAACTTGTTTTAGAATGACTTACGACAGTTTCTGAGCTGTTTATGGTTAAACAGAGTAAGTAAATTAGTCACAACAAACAGTTCAATGAGGAGTGATGACTATTTGAAACTTAATATTGAAACCGGATGTCATTTTTTATTAATTTGTCCGTTTTATAGAGACCTAAGAATAAAACACATTAAACGTTGTTATCAAACATGGCCAAATCTGAAAAGTTCGAAAACCTAATGATTAGTAAAAATAAACAAACTGTTATAAATCTCTTTAAATACACCTTTTTTTCATTGAAGGTCAGAAGCATTTTTTACGTAATCAGTAATCAATTGTATTATTATCTTTATAATCAACATAAAAGAATACGTGTTTACATTAGAATAAGTAGGGCCATAGGTAGTGGTTAGTGTGGATCGATATCATATTTCAAAAAACGTGCAGTCTGATTCCGAATCTAAACTATCCGTTATATTGAGACATTATAACCAAAAGTAAACTTAAAGTCAAAGACTTATTTATATTACTGGTTTTGTGTGGGAATTTGTCTTTAATTATCTATGTTGCTTTCATGATCAAGAGTCGAGATCAGACTGCAGAAAGGGTGTAGTCTGGTCTTGATTCTGCTTGTCTGTTTTTAGTTATATGCTAATCAGGTATATGCGCAATATGAAACCTAGGACATAAATCCTGCTTTCAATGAAGTCGATTGAGTTATCTATTCCTACCTATATACATGTATGTATTACATTAAAGAAAAGTATTATATATGGTCGGAAATGCATGCATACAACAAGTCTGTTGCATCCGATAGAGAACCCCTCTACAAAACCTCTTTTAAATAGCGAACCCCTACAAAACCTCTTTTAAATACCGAAATCCTAGATTAATTTGGGATTTTTCCCTTGAGCTATTGTGAAAAGTTATACATTGTGTAAATATCGTGATACAACTGGATTATCAAAATCACATAATTTTAGAGAAACAATCATGTCAGACACAAGGAATAAAAAACTTCATAACAGTGTCATCACCTTTTCGACATGCTCAGAGAGATCGCTTCTCAAATAATCATTTGTCCAAGTTTGACGAGTTTAAACGTCGAATCGATTGAACCACGTTCGGAAATACCCTCAGCCGCTCTATTTAATGAGGGATTTAAACGAAGAACAGTTTCAATGAGAACTACCGTTTCAGGAGTAAATGTTGAGAAAACAAGGCTGTTTTATGGGGGAGAATATAAAATTGGCTGTAAATGAACCACAGAAAAGATGTAATTTGTAGTACAGAAAACAAGCTTTGATACGAAAGAGCGGGAAATTTTGTGTTTGGAGGAAGGACTAGACGAGAAATGTTTTCTACAGTGTGCTGGTCAGTGTAGTGACTCTGAACGTCCTTCAGTGTTGGAGGTTATGTTTCAGAGCTATTTATGCTTAAACCGAGTAAGTAGATTGGTCACAAGAAAGAACAGTTCAATGAAGAGTGAAAACTAGATCTATTTAGACCCTCGATAATTACTTTTCGCCAATTTTAGCTATACATTTCGGAAATGAACCCTGCATTTTCATAAAGAAAATACACCATACCATGTGTCTAAATCCTCAATATGTAAAAGGTTTCGAAAATAATTTCAGCACTCTTGGTAGACCCCTACAAAGCCAAAGCTTGAAATTATTGAAAACATATGGAAACATTTGAAAAACTGGCTACAAAAAAAAAAAAAAAATCTGAATGAAATTTATCTCAAGAAGACCTTGTAAACATCGACTCGTATATGACACTAGGACCTCCAGATCTGTAGACCAAATTAATAACTTTACAACAATATTCCAAAACGAAATTCTGAAATCAGAAAGGCAAAAGGCCATATTACAAAGTTTTAATCTAAACATCTGTGTATTTCTTTCCTTTTTTTTTTGTGCATTTTTGTGATAGAATTGTATGGTAATTGAGAGAACGTCAATACAGACGTTGGGAACTCAATTTTGGCCACTGAATCAGTCCGTCATTCGACAGATCTTTAGAACGAGAGGCAATGAATGAATCGCAAAACCAGCTAAGACATCATAAATAGAGAATAGATAGTTCAATTTCGAAAGTTAATCGGGCAACACGTGCGAGTTTTATCCGGTGAGGCAAGAGAACCGAGCATGATAAATGTTCCCAATCCAAGACACCAACCATCTGTTCTAATTATCCTACTTCTCACGTATCATTCAATATTTGACTAAATAAATCCACACGTATTGACATCTATTTAACTAGATCTATTAATATTTTTTTAGATGAAGAACTGTTTATTTAGAACGTCCTTATACAGTATATGCAGCTGCAATAATGACGTCATGAATGTGCATGATTACGACACAAAACCCAAAAAGCTGTGTCGAATGAAGACAAGAATTTCTGTTTCTAATGTTTTAACATGTAAGAAAACAGGAAAAAAAACGAGCAAATGATCTACGATTGTCAAAAACAGGTTTAATTATGGATATAGGCGAAAGTCTAAAGGCGAGCAGCGCTACAAGTTTTTGCTACTTTGATGGAAGTAAATCTCCTAATCGAATGCCTACAAATTATAGAAGGCAGATCTAAATCTATTTCAGATTTTTATAATCTCACTAAAGTTGATAAATAGTTTATCTCATAGCTGAGCAAAGCAATTGCTGGAAAAGCAGCTGGAAAGAAGAAAGACAAATGAATAGAATAAGAACACCTCCCCTCCCCTCCCCTTCCCTCCCACTCCTCCAGAAGAAACAGCTATGGGGTGTTTCCTTGTTGGGCTAGATAGCCCTTTAAGATATCTTAAGGTTACGTGCCATTTGTTTGTATTGGAGTTTAACGCCGTTTTTAACAGCTTAGGTCATATCATGGTAGTCAGTGTACCTACAAATGTATTTCCTGGCTTTTTCACACAAGAACTGACACAACTATTTTCCCAAGCTACTGATTACTTTTCTCAAATGCATCAGACAACAGATGCGAAAAATCGCCAGAAAGCACGTTTTCCTCAACCGGGTATCGAACCAACAACCACCGGATCACGAGTCAGATACACGAACCACTGAGCTACCTTGCCCGGCAGATTTCATTTCAGAATTACGCAAAGGTTTTTAGGAATGTGAATTGATCAATAATGTGCATCCATTGTACGGGGTCGTATTCAAAATAGTATGATTATGTCATATTTGATAGCATAAAAGTAAACAGAGTAACGTATTGCAAAGCATACCCATGATTTGAACGCCAAATTTGCACCCTTTTCTTGTATTTAATCGTCCAGTGTCTTTTGTAGTATTCATTCTTGTGTAACAAAAAAAATTACAAATAATAGTAATTTGGAGAACAAAGCTCTGAAAAAGTCCCTTTAACACAGGAAATCCTTTGGTAGTACTGATCATAATAAGGTGGTCTGGTAGCTCATTTAGTACATTATACGCTATGCTAGAGCAGTGTTGAGTCCATTTTTTTGGTAGCATTTCCCATGGATTCTCATCAGAACGTTAACAAGCTTACTGTGTGTGTGTTTGCAGGTGTTCTTGATCAGGGGATATAACAAACAGAAACTGGGAGTTGTTTTACAGCGTTGTTGCCTTCAAACTTGTACGGCAATGCCCTGTTAGCCAGAGATATCATGTTCCAGTCCCATATCAGCCACCATTTCCCCCTTTCTTCTTTTACCACACAATCCCAAGTTTTAACGACCATGGGGAATATAAAGTTATTGAAACCAATGTGAGAAAAGATAAAAAAAAATGCTGGCTACCAACATTTTCTTCTTTTTCCACTTTTTTTTTTTTTTTTTTTTTTTTTTTTTTCTTTCTTTTTTTTAATCCTTTCAAGGATACAAAAACCAAAAATACTATGTGAACTATATTTATCATCTGCAAATTTATTGAATTCGGACTGGTCTAAAATTTATAACTGTACCTGTTTGAGGTAATGGATGGACAGACAAAAAGACTGACCAATGGACTGGTGGAATTATCTGAACGTGAAGCCATGTTGCCTCTGTGATATCTTGGGCTATGAATTTGTTGCAACCTTTGATTATTAAAGTAAACAGTTCGTCAAAACATTTTTTATCTTTTTATAATCAGGGATAAACAAGCTTTGATAAAATTAGAGTACAACTTAGAAGTTTTATTTGAAGGATCAGGGTCAAAATGGCAGTCTTCAAACGTATTGAGTTGTTTTGGGTGGCTCAGTGCTTAACATGTTGAATCCGTAATCATAAGGTACTGGGGTTGATCCTCACCCACGATAATATTTTACTTGTATGGGAGCGTCTATAGGTAAGGTAAGGCATGGCACATCCCAAACATGGACTTCTTGTAAAACCAAGAAAAATATATGAAAAAGTGAGCTGTCAGCCTGATCACAACTAAAATGAGTTTGATAGGGGAGTAATATACCGATTGATCGATCCATAAAACTCCTAGTATCAAAAAGGATAAGGCCAAAAGATGCTGGTTAAATATCATGGTCCCTTTTTTTTTTTCATTATCTGACATTGGTATTTAAATTGAATTCATATCCATATAGTCACTGTTTGACAACACAGCATTTTTATACCTTAATTAAAGTTATGAACAACCTAGGGTTTACTTGCATGGATCATTGGACAAAGTATACACTAAGAATTTTCAGATTGAAGGTTGAAAGATCTAAATCTTTGTAAATATTTGTTTGAATGAGTTTTATGTTGCTTTTCATAGCAATTCAGCTTACATATTGTCATAGACATTTGCTCTTAGTTATGTTTCAGCTTGTACTAGCCTGTGGCTATGGTGTGCTTGCTCAAGGATACTCCTACATGACTTACAGTGCAATCAAGGGTTGAAACAGGATTTCCACATAACAAACCCATTGCCTTGATCCAGGAATACAATACAGCCACCCACAAAAACAAAAGTATAGAAATAATATTTCAGTGGCTGTCAAGTTCTTGTCGGTACTTTGCCACATATCTACTCTTGACAATCAATTCATCAAGCTGGTATGTTTTGATTACCATGCAGCTGGTGGTTTTGTCGGGATAAAATAAACTTAAATTTGTTGAAAGTCAGATTAAATCAAAGGTTTGAAAGTTCTGAAAAGCGGATTTGTTGAACATTTTTAAGCTATGACTTGATGTTACAATGAACATTAATTTTTTTTATCACATGTAATACAATACATGTATAATATGTTAGTAATTGGTAGAGTAAGCAAGGGCAATGGTAGTCGAATTTGTTCTACCAAGTGTGCTGCGCAGCAACTGTTATTTTATTACTTATTAGAGTAGTAATTTGATCCAACAATTTGATGTTTTTTATGCTAGTATTATATTTAGGACTGTAAACACGCATAAGACTGGAAAAAAAAACCCAATATGGATTTTTGTAAGTGATAGTTATTTGACAAATATTTAGAACACTTCAGTTGTTGATGAGTAAGAATAAAAAACTATACGAAATAGTACGATGATATATAATGATTTTTCTGTAAAAGAGAAAGTGTTAAGGTCTACAGCTGTCAATCAGTTTCAGCAATCATGAGCAAATTTGATCAAAGTGTACAGTATATTGCTAGTTACACATGTATGCAATATGAAATTTTTGTACCTTCTTGTTGGGCTCTTTACCAGCGGACAAAATTTTTGACTCTCCCAAATTAAAACCAACTTTTCAGATTTTCATACTCTAACCAAAATCAAAAATGACTTACTGAATTATAGCTGGAAAAAACATTAGTAAAGAAGAAAGATAAGATTTAGGGAAAAAAATCTGAATTGATATTTCCTTAATGGGCTACACAGCCTCTTTGGGTATTATTAGATTTCCTGCCACAGTTTTGCAAAGCTTTGTGGGAATGGTACTTAATCAATAACATGCGCTGTCTACAAGGATTTATATTCAAATCAGTATCAAAACATCATATCTGGTGTAATAAAAATAAACAGAGTGACCTACTGCTTAAGTAGCTTACAATTCCATTATCAGACGCCCAAAATTGCATCATTTTACTGAATTTAACTGTACACTTTATATGAAAAAAAATTTATATCTGGTAGTATTTATTGGCCTTTTACAAAATAATTTGATTTGCGGCATAATGACTAAATAGACCCCTATTTAGAGCATTAACAAACAATTCAATAAATATGGAAACCAGATTATGTGGTTTGTATTTGTAAAGGGTAGAAAAAATTTTGGAAGAAAAATAGAAAAGGAATACTGATGACTTGTTTTCCAACAGTTTTCATAAGCCCTTTTACACAGGACTCATAAAACATAGAATTTATTGTGTGTTAAAGGACTAAAAAAAGAAAAATCCACAAAAATTCTCCCAATTTAACTTTGTATGACATAAAATTCAAAGGTCAAATATAGGCCATGTTTGGACAAACCATAAGGTATTATGAATGCTGATTACATGTATCTGTAACAGTTCTGTGAAATAGCCCCCAAAGGTTGGGATTGAACCCAGAACCTTTAGGCCCCAACTCCCAAGGCAAACGCTCTACCACATTGCTACAAAAGCTAGCTCTATAATAAGACAGTATAAGTGTCCTCTTATACAAACACAAGCTATACATTTATATCAATCTGTGGGATAGACCAGTATACAACATATCGATGTCACGTTTCCTTGGCATCTTACAACTGGATCTGCAGAAAATTTTGATTGGGGTTTATTTTTAACACTTTACTGAAGACTCCGTGTTATTAACCCTGAAGGAAATAGCCAATGGAAAGCATTATGGGACAAGGACAAAATTTGGTAAACAGTATTTTCTCCTGTTCCAACAGTGTTTTCAATCATATGAGTGAACTTCCGCTCATTTGTATCAGTTTCTGAATTGTTGTCTGCAGATACATTTAAAAAGCCTTAAACTTGTCGTATGGGGAAGGAATGAATAATGAAATAGCATCCATTTGATTACCATTTTTTGATTAAAAAACAAAAAGTAATTTATGCATAGATGGTGGACATAGACTAATCTGAACAATCTTACAAAAATTACCTCCCATCTAAATGTGGATCTGGAGTCCTGCATGGCTTACCAGTAAACTTTAGAACTTGTTACCGAATGGCCTAGGTTTCAGCCTCACTGGAAGCACCATACTTTTCTGTGGAAGTGTCCTTAGGCAAGACACTTCAGAGCCCTAGCCTAGTGCTGCTGAAACCCAGACATACATAAATAAGCTAGTTGTAGTAGTTATATGACTGAAATAATGTTGAAAGCAACATTAAACATCATCCAATTAAATAAATGTGGATCTAACATTGGCCTCCTGCGAGGTTAACCTTTATCTGACATTTCTGTCAGCCTCACAATATGTAGCTCTTAAGTGTTTGAAAACATTGGTAGACAAACAGATTTTTTTTATTTTTTTCATTCTTACTACAGTCATTTTTCCCCATTCCATAACACCTTAAAGTCTCAGTAGCGTCCACCTGAATAAACAACCTGTTTATAAAATAAAAGTAAATTTCATTTCTACCATGTAAAAATATGGCGATTATTATGACTTTCACGATATGTAAAGGTGCAGTTCGCAAAAGTTCCAGTCAGTGGCAGGAAAAAGAATTTTGAAACTAGAACAGATCCTACCATGCCGCACTATCTGTTTGTTTACATCGATGATCGCCGACGATTAGCCGATTTTTCGTCGTAAATGTCCGCAGTGACGTGTTAGTGACGTAAACACCACGTGATCATTCAAAGCGTCGAAACAAACCCTTCATTCACTTGATCGTTTTGTCCCCATTCTAGGCTTGAAAAAACGTAAGTTTATCGACATCGTAAACAGAAACAACGACACAGGCTGATCATCGCTTATTCATTGATCATCAATACAGGAAGAGTTTACTACATCTAAATAAGAAAACAGGTTCAGAATGAGCAATCTTACTCTCCGATGACATAATGTTGGAACTATAAACAATAGACCTATCTACTACGTCATAGCACTAATGAGATGCAATGTTATCACGTGACGTTCTCGAAGACCTAGTTCGAATATACACGAAAGATAACGAAGGTTGTCTCGATCAATGGCGTCCGTGAAATCGACGGGCTTCTCCATGCATTTTCGCTCACGTATATTATGGCAACTAATGCAGTAACTGACACGTGCGAGTTTTTTCCGACCTTATATATGTGTGTTGTGATGGGTTATCCAATATATTTTCGAGTTATAAACGGTGAAAATTACCTATTTTTGGCTTTACAGGGGCTTTAAAGGATATAATGTGTTTTAACTTAGGTAAATGTGGTTATATTATCCCATTTTGAAGGATGTTCAGAAAAACTTTTGAAACAACTTATCCAATGCGCCGAGCTTTATTTAGCTATACTAAAAATCAAGGGTTTTCAGAAGAACTAGTGAAGGTAGTTTTTATCTGATTAGATTGAAAATATTAACAGCTCACCCTAGGGCTTGTAAACATGTGAGCTTAAACAGAACCCTAAACATGATGACTATATTTTTCTTTACCATAGCATTTTTAGCATTCTTAAAATCATTATTATTCATCATAATGCAAGACTTTTTTAATATATTGAAACTTCTGTACTCAGACATCAAGGTCTTGATTTTTAAAACAGGCATTTCACAAATCTAGTCAGACTATAAGCACAACACTTTCGAAACTTTTATATAGTGGGTATAATCGTATATACTGCAAACAATTCAAATCTAAAATAGTGTGCCTATAGGAGTGGAATTTTACTATGATACGTGGTCTGATCTACTCTTGCTACAAAGCAAACAAACTGTCCTCATTCTGAAGTATAAAGCATGTATTGTTTTGAAACTAGTATGATTTAGTTTAAACCCTTACAAAACAATCCCGACTTTTAACAACCCTGACGAAGAAGGCTTTTAAAAAGAATTTGGGAATAAAAGAAAATGCTTGTAACCAGCATTTTTCCTTTTCCCACAATGTCTTCTGACCTTCCAAAAATAAAATTCATTTTTTGAGTCACATTGGTTCTGTTATCAGCAAGTACTTTCCATTTGGACAAGTCTAAAATTCTGTTGTGTGGTAAAGAATTAAAAAACAGTGGAGTCCTCTCAGGGAAAGAGAAACAATGGCATTTTGTATGTAATTTCTTACTGAAAGCACATTGTCCTCTCCATGACTTTAACACCTAGGAATCCCTTCAAGGGTTCTTCCTAATTACTAAACAACTTAAAACTATTAATTTCAAAATGAAATACAAAATCAAACTAGAAACAACAATTTTATTGTTCAGATACAATGATTTCTTCTTTCTTTTGAAAAGAATATTCTTGGTTTTATTCCTGAACTAAAAGATGTTATATAAGAGTCTGAAAGGTGAAAACTAAATGGTGTGTTCAGTATTTTTTAAGATTTAGGCCATGTGTAATTCATTAGTATTGAATATACCTTCCTTCTGTTACATGGATGAAAATTCACCTTGTATCATCATAAAGACACAGGTCAAGAAAATAATGATTTAACAAAAGAAAAGTAAGGTTAACTCATGCACAGCCACAAAACATGAAATTGGTTGTAAATGCCTTCAAGAATAATTTGATGTTTGACTCATTTCTGGTGGTTACATTAGTTTCAACACTGTTTCAGTCTTACAGTGACAATAACTCATTTATGTGTGTATCACTTAGGTTTTACTAGGGCTAGGATGGTTCTCCGTAGTGTCTTGTCCATAGGCACTCCTACAAAAATCCTGGCAACTAGGTGAGGATAAAACCTGGGATAACCCATCCTACACCTTCACCAATCAGCCACGGTCTCACAGAACCTAGATAAATGAACGAGATTATGTCCTTTCACCGCCATATTGGTGAAAAAAAAAAAAAAAAAAAAAAAACAAAGGCTGTATAGATTCAAACTTAGACCTCATATTCTGCGCAGTCTGAACTTAGGTTATCATACACAATTTAAAAAAAAAATAAATGGTATTACACTTAACTATAAAAATGGACTAATACATGTACTTAATAATTTCAAGTTCATTTTATGAGTGTCACATAAAACATAAGAGACCTACATGTAATATGCAAACTCACATTCTTGGGTCTATTTCTACTCAGTCAAAAAATGCAGGTGTGAATAAGTACAATGTAAAAAGTGGACTTAAGTCTCACATAATATTGGAGGTAACAGTTAAAGTGTGATGGGAATTTGAAATTCTGTCAGTAATTATGTAAGTTTTATTCATTTACATATAGATCGAGATTCCTTTTTAAGTTTTGAGCCACGTCTTTGTGAATTTGCGTCATACTACATAGTTCAACCATTTCAGGGACAAGTGGAAAAAAAAAACATGATGTAGCATTATGAGATACTTGCAATTCAATATTAACACTGGTAGAAAGGCTATTCATTACATCCAATGCAGTTTTGAATGAATCCATTTTCATGGTCTAAAGAAAAGAATAATTTTTATAATCATTACTCATCACCTGGAAGAACATAGTCCAGAAACGCATACGTGTGTGTGTGTGTGTGTGTGTGTGTGTGTAAACCCCTGCCCTGGGTACATGTAGCTGAAGGCACTATAGCAGCTAGAATGGACCAAGATCACACTCATTGTGACAAGTTGCCATGCAAAGTAAAAACTGACCTTTACATAACTAAAGTGAAACTTTCAAATCGATAGTACACACCCAAATATTTCTATTTCAAAGTTATTTTTGGGAGAAATATACCTCCTTACCGGGCAGTATAGATCAAAGATCAGACTGTACCTTCGGTGCAATCTGATCTTGATCTACACTGTTTGCAAAGGGTCCTTGAGTAGCACTTAGCAGCCTAAGGGTTAAAGGAATTGGTTCCTCTATAAAACTTTAAAAACTATAGGCATACTCTTATTCTGAGGTTTTAATTTCTTGCTGTTTACGTGAAGCACAGAACTGTCTCTAATATGGGTTGAGCAGCAGTTCATCATAAGTGTGTACTTTATTAAATAAAATACAAATGTTTTCATTTTGCTCTGTGTACACGTACTTCAATCTCCAATTATAACAAATAGATCAAAGAATTTAAATCTACATGTCCAAATAGTAAGACGTATAGATGCATTCCTGTGGACCCTATATCATACATCTATCTGCAGATTCTGCATTCTTTTTTATTCTTTTGCATGAACGTAACAAAATAAAATTCAAGCGTATTAGGACTATGAATGGACTTTTACACCTTGAAGACAATTGAGTCTCTGAGGCTTAAAGTCCAGGATGTTAGGTTAAGTTAGTGGATGTCTAGTTAACTAAGAAGGACGCAGTGATATTTCCCATAAAAAATCCACAATATAAATTCATGTCACGGGTTCGCACTTGATCGGGACCGTTTGTGAACGATTGATTCCTTTATGTCCCATCGATAACTGGAGAGAAATTTTGGAAGCAGTCTTGCATAAATCAAACGTCAAATGATTTTTTTATAGACTACACGATCTACATTTCTTTTAAGGTTTCACAGAAATGTTTAAAAAAAATCGGAAATTCATAGATAGTGCTGTACGAAGGGCGGTGTCTAAAAGGTGCCGAATCGACTTAATGGGTTCTGTGTATTCGTTATCGAAAGGGTTTTAAATTATTTACGGCCAAATTCTAGCTAGCTATCTGAACACTTAAAGATAATTGATATAATGCATAGTTGAAAAATGTAATTTCATTAAGAAAATTATTGCTTAATCTCCTTGTTTATTTCGGCAGCAGACGACACAAGTTGTGAATGAACATTTCTTGAATGAAAAGGGGGCAGTCTGTGTAAACAATGTTCATACGCATATGGCAATATTTAATAAAAAAAAATAAGCAAACTTTTTTTAAGTACTGAAAGTATTTCAGACTGACAATTTTTGTAGTTTTGACGAAATTTCGATAAAGAAATCAAACATAATTGGTATGATTTGTTCAAAGTCAGAGCTGAATATCATTTGTAGATCTGCGTTGTTCGTCCTATACACCAGCCATGCAAAACTGAAAGAGAGCGCGCATGCGTCGTTACGCATGATGTATTTGGTTCCGGTCAAAACGATCACAGTAAGCGGATTTGTTATATAGCAAATCCGCGAAAAAGGAGTGTGAAATGGGCACACTACCAGATTTTGTTTGGGGAAGTCAAAAAATACATTTACAAATTGATAAGCAATACCATTCTGCAAAAAAGAGTCCTTTAGACAGAAATATCAATTGTTAAAGAAAATACATGTGGGAATATCCCCTATGTTTCTTTTAAATGTTTCAACTATTGACTCAGTGTGTAACATGGTGGTTCTAGGAAAATTCGAACATGCCCAACAGATACTATAGATTAGATAATTCGGTTTATGTCAGTCAATGAAGGTATTCTCTACAGGCAAACATTTTATGAATCTTCGTGCTGACAAGTTTGGTGGTGTCTTTTTTTTACACATGGCCACTGTCATTTCAAGGTGATGTGCCTCACCAAATTCTCAAAGTTCTTGAACAAGAATATTTGCTCAAAATCTAGTTTGACACATCAATTACCGGCCAACCGCTATAGTGTGAATGGATTAAAAATATGTTTCGGTCTGTTGAAAAGACAGTTATCCTAAATTTAAAAATCTTTTAGAAATAACATCAGAAGTGTTCCCACAATATAGACCATAGTTTACAGAATATTACATGTTACATGAATGTTACAACAACAGTCTACACAAAAATTCATGTCCTATGCAGTCCAAATGAAATCTAGATCTACACTGTCAAAAAACATCAAAGTGTAATTCTGGCAGAGTTTGATCAGATTTAGATTTTAAAACAAATCATATTTAGCATCTAAGAACGAAAACATTGTAAAAGAAACCAAGTTTCTGCTGTTAAAAGAAAATGAAGAAAAATCACTGCTCCAAGTGGGTCATTTTGATTTAAACAGGAAGATTTTAACTCTAAAGCAGATGTAATCTTGATCTCGATGAGAATGGATTTTTTTAAACTCTGTGCAGAAAAAAGACACGCTGAGCAATACGTCAATATCTAGACCTACATAGATTAACAAACTTATGAGTTTGCTCTGGGCGATTTGACCTGGGGACGAGTTGAATATTGTCCGAACTGTTTTGCTATCATTACCGATCAAGACTTTGAGAATTGGGGGAAATCCAAAGATGAACAAAGTTTCCATAGGCAAGAGCGCGAAAAAAATTGAAAGAAAAGATCAAATTGGTCACCCGAAATGGTTCAGCTTACTATTAATTCCCGTAACGTTTATCTATGTATTCGGAAATATCCGTACCTCGGACAGATACGGAAAAGCCCAAATTCCTCCGTATTTGAGCAGATCTGACGAGGGTCTCGTTCGTAGACTGGAAGGCTGTTTCAAATCACGTGATAATATAGGTTGTCAGATATTATAGGGTAGAAACGCACTTAGTACCAGTCTTTTACGTCACTTCCGTCTGCTAAATTTTTGAACTTGTAAAAATCTGCTTCCGCTCCACCACTTTTTCGAAGGTATCAGGTATGTACATTTTTGACACCATCTCTACCATTAAGCTCTCGCTTCGGCGAGGCGTCGCTCGGCGACGCCTCTTGTGCTCTGCTCGCTATCAAACGGCTGATGAGGGCCGGAGAGTAATATCAGCCAGCTAAGTCCTCGGTGCAGATATCAAGGTGGGGGCCGATATCATTGTCTGGCCCTCATCAGTCGTATAATAAACTTTATTTTTCTCATACTTTTCCAAATAACAAGAAAAAAAAAACTAGAGGCTCTTGGGGGCCTGAATCGCTCTACTGGCAGTGATTTTGCTTATTTCCTAGCTTACATCATTATTTAAGCATGGTTAACTGAACAAATAATGAAGCAGTTGAAGTATAATTTCTCGAAACCAATTGTTTGGAATCCAGCCAAATTTGATATGGTTTAAGTACATTTACTCATTGTATTGAAAATTCATGGACGTTTAAAGAAATGTGACCATTAATGTAGATTGTGTTGAGTAAACAAGACTAAGTCATCAGACAGCTCTTTTTCTTAAACTGATTACTAGATTTTCTTCATGTTTAATAGGGTTCAATCCCTTGACGATACAAATAATCTGTGCAAGTTTCAAAAGAATTGAATTGCGGACTTAACTGCATAAACAAGAAATGTAAATTTTCAAAGTTAAATGGCTACTTTTCCCATAATAATTTCATATTTTTCTTAAAATCAATAGGTTTCAAGCTTATGTAAAGCAATTTTGCTAGTTTCATAAAAAATGAAACACAAATACGGACTTTCGCGTTGACAAGATATGTAAAAGTTTTTAACTTTAAATGGGAACTTTTCCTATACTGATTTTTTTTTTAAATAAGTAGGATTCTAGCTGTTGAAGATATAAACAAAGTGAGAAATTTTCACGAAAATCCAGACTTTATCGCGTAAACAAGAAAAATACTGACGGACAGACGGACGGACAGGCGGTGGGAAGATGGAAACAATGCCATGGCATAAGCTCTGCTTGTTTTCAGCCAGTAGAGCTAAAACGCAACTTCATGTAAAGTTGGAATATGTAATTACAGGATGTTTCATAATATATGTTACATTTTCAAGTATGTCTAAGGTATACTGTTTATAAAGTTAATAAAGTTTATACCATTTGATAAGTTTAAGAATAAAGTTTTATGACATGCACACAATGTTAAGTAACATTGAACAATAAAGGCAGCTAGAGCCCATCGAAATATACATCGATTTTCACCAAATGTTCAAAATGACGTCTATTTTGACATCGCAGGACATTCAGTCTCTTTATGAAATTTTTTTTTCGTTGATCTGGGCTTTGGTCAGGCTCATCTCTGGAACTATTGATGCCGTAAAGATACATGTTTTCTCGTTTTCATCAAGTTTTTTAGCCAATTTCATTTTTATTTTTATGAAACTATAATCATTCTTGTATCTTAATGCCAAATCTTGCCTCTGACGGTTGCAAGGTTGCTCAGATTACAATGGATAAAAAATGTATTTCATTCTCTGGAGTCTCACAACAGTAGATAGTAAAATACCCTATCTGGCTATTTTTGATCGCATTCCAAAATGAGCCAGAAATTCAATAAAACAAGCCAGCTAATTCCTTAATCACCCCAACACAAATTCCTTAACCAACTAACTAGTTAACCAGACAAACCGACTAACTAGTTAACCACAAATCTAAGGCTAACTTAAACTTTAAAAAAATTTTAATTTTTATTTTTGAAACTTTTTTCTAACTTAAAAATTTTTTTTTCAAATTTTTTTTCGATCAATCACATATGTCAGTCCAAAAATTTTTTGATTTTTTTCTATTTTTACAGGACAATTTTTGTAGTATATAGCGACAGAACCTATATACGACATCAAAATCATGGAAAGCACAATACAACAAGTAGCCCAACCGGCACAACAAAATTTTCAACCCCCTCCACCGCCATACTATCCACCTATTCCACAACAACACTACCAACCACCACCCTACTACCCACCACCTCCACCACCCTACTACCCACCGCCTCCACCACCCTACTACCCACCGCCTCCACCACCCTACTACCAACCTCCACAACAACAATACTACCAACCACCTCCACAACAATACTACTACCCATACGAAGAAGCCGATCGCATAGACCGACTATACCAAGAAGAACTAAAGATACAGATCGCTACCATCGACTACCTACGCGACAGCCTACAAACACTCGAACAACTACAACCCTTCATAGAGGAAGAAGAAGACCACGTCGAAATATACATGGAAGGCCGACTAGCATTTTGGAATACCCAGAACAATCTCCCCACCTATCTCAAAGACGAGATAGTCCGTCGAGACAACCAGATCATATCCCTTAACAACCGCATCAAATACCTCCAACAACACTACTATGAAAAAACAACCATAAATTCCTAATACTACCTGATAGTGTTACGAATTTAAAATTTTCGAAAAATCAAAAAAATTTTAACCCACACATTTAATACAGGAAGATATATCTTCAGCCTTGTCTACTGCTTCTCCTCTATAGTAGTACAATCCTTTACAACCCATTTCCCAAGCTTTGAAGTGTATATCATGGAAATACTTCTTTGATGCTTCGGCAGGGATGAAAACATTTAGAGATTGGCCTTGACAAATATATTTTTGTCTATCCGCAGCATATTCTATAATTTTAAATTGATCGATCTCTTTTGCGGTTTTGAAAACCTCTTTAATATGATTAGGAACAGGTAGATGAGCAACCGATCCTTTAGATAGTATAATAGAATCCCAAATTTCTTTAGTATCCAATCCCAATTGGGCAAGCTCCTTTTTCAAATATTTATTTTTCCACAAAAATGAACCAGCTCTCGATTTTAGCACATAAGCATTAGCTACTTGGGGCTCTATAGAAGCACTACAATCCACAATGAGAGAACTATTAGATGTAGGAGCAACCGCAAGTAAATGAGAATTCCTTCTTCCAGTACCTACCATAGATGGACATTCACCCCTTTCTTTTGCTAGTTGTTTAGTTTCCATTAAAGCATACTTTTTTAGCTTTTGAAATATTTCGATATTCAGGTATCTAGCTTCGTCAGATTCGAAAGCGATACCCTCTTTTTGGAACAAAGATCCCAATCCCATTACACCTAACCCAAGAGGATGATCTCTCCAAGCACCTTTTTTAGCTTTAGCAACACTATCCGGAGCGTTCTCTATAAAAGCCTCCAACACATTGTCCAAAAATCGAATAATATCCCGGATAAATTGTTCATCCCAATCTTTATAGAACTCCAGATTTACAGAAGATATACAACAAACAGCATCTGTAGATGCATCAGTTGGTAAATGAATTTCATTACATAAATTACTTCCGTGAATTTTTCAGTTTTGTTCTTTCATTATTTGAGGTAAACTAGCATTTACAGTATCAATAAAATTTAAGTATGGAGTACCTACTCTACTTCTAGACTCTAGGATAGTTTCCCAAATCCTTCTAGCATTGGTAGGAGTCCTAGTTTTAGTTTTAGGATCTATCAAATCGTAATCTCTACCCTCCCGAACAGCATCCATAAACTCATTGGTGATATTTACACCGTTAAAAAGATTTAAATTTTTTCGATTGATATCTCCACCAGTAGGGATCCGCATAGATATAAACTCCAATATTTCTGGATGGGTTACATCTAGGTAAGCGGTATAGCTACCCTTTCTAGTTTTACCCTGTTTGTAAGAATTGATAGCAGCATTTACTGGGGTCATAAAAGCTATAGCCCCAGGTGATTTACAATCCATAGCTCTAATAGAACTCCAATCTGCACCAACACCACCTCCTACCACAGTAAACCAACACATATCCTTGAGATGATCTATAATACCTTCTATCTTGTCCGGCACATAGGATAAAAAACATGAAATAGGTTGACTCTTTTGACCACTACTACCAGGCATAGGAGCATTAGAAAGGATAGGAGAAGAAAACATAAATTTACGAGAAGATGCATAATTATATATCCTTTGAGCGAAATACAAATCTCCACCACAATACGCAAGACTAGCTCTAGCAAACGCGTGTTGTGGGGTCTCCCCATCTAACAAATAGTACTTACAAAGCAAATCTAAACCATGTTCCGAAATAGCACTAGTTAGACTATGGTCTAATAGTATACCTTTATAAATTCCCAACATTTTTAGTTTTATCTAGAAAAGAAAAATTTTAGATTAAAAATTTTTTTGATTTTTTCTATTTTTACAGGAAAATCATCATATAGTAATCATGAGTGTTAAAACAATGATATCTACCTTTGGTGATAAATTAACCAACATATTAAACTATAAATTTAACTACACACCCGAACGATTTCCTTCAAAAGCTTTTAAATGTAGAGAATTAATTGAATTTAGAAGAACACAAAACAAAAATTACATTGAATTACTCGAAAACTTTAAACCTGCTCTATACTATAAATGTAGTAAAATATTACTCAAACAAAAGACTGTTTCCCTCATCGTTAGCATCAATATACCAGAATTATTATACAATATCATGGAGGAACAATGGCAGGACCTTTACTCATATAATTCAATGGAAGGAGATGTAAATTCAATTCTAAATGATTTTAATAAGTATCTCATGCTAGAAAAAATAATAACAATTAATAAAAACGATGTTGTTGCTGATGCATATAACAATAATTTATCTTTCTCATTAGATCTTTTGATTGGTAAACCTCATATTCCAAATGATTATAATAATCGTGATGAAGATGGTGAACTTATAGATTTTGATGAAGATGAATATGCGAAATTAGAAAGTATCCAAAATCAATCCACAAACAGAGTTACTTTATCTGACTTAGAGGTTACCGAAGTAATAGCAGTTGTTAAAATAGAATTACCAACCACAACCAACCAAGAACAAACATTTTCATCGGAAACATGTGTTATATGCTTAGAAAAAGATCCTAATATATTATTTTGTAATTGTGGTCATATATGTGTTTGTGATGGTTGTAACACAAACGGTAACTTTACCAGTTGTCCAATCTGTAAAATAAAAAGCACAATCAAACGTAAAATATAACTTTTATAAACAAAGTTATATTTTTATAAGTCTAACTCTATCAAAATAGATATGTAAGCGTGTATTACATCACGGTCGGTTGTTTTTGAAACAAAGTTTACGATGTCGCATTGCTTTACCTCCAACGCCCTTGGAAAAACCGTACAGCTACAAATTTCGTCCGCTCTTTTAATAATAGAGTAATCAACCTGCTCTATTCCGTTTACCGCAATATTAACTTGTACCTCTTCTAGTGCGTTATAGTTATCTTTAACAATCGTTAAACTTCCTCTTATAATTCTACCTGGTGCACTCATGCAGTAACCTCCTAAACGATGGTTGCGACCCGAATTACCATTACCGAATGAGAACTCATAATTACCATCTACAATTCCCCCTTGTTCTTCAGCCCACACAGTTATAATAGGTTTAGGGCCTATGAGAGAAGGAAGGGATACTTTTTTATCCACATAGGATTTTGTTGCTAAATCTCTCTCTTCTAGCGGGGTTGCCGCGTTTTTTATAGAAAAACCTTGTAGATCTATGTCAGCCACCGCCGTGAAACTTTCATTTGGATTTTTTAAGATAGCTCCACCATTATCAACATAATTTTTATTGGTAGCAGCATCACGGGATATAGGATTAGGTAATCCAGTAATCGGGTTATCATTCATATCTAATCCACCAGCTATTGAATAGGATCCATCTTGTTTTTTAGTCAAAGCTTTTTCGCCTGCAGTAGCTACCTCAACAACGGTATCCACATAAAACTTGTTTACAGCTTGATCATTTTCTAAAGAGTTTCCAACATTGTTAATTCTTCGTCCTCCCATAGAAACGTCAGAAACTGCCATATACCTACCAGCTCCATAAACAAAAGCTTCATTTGCGCTGTCTACATATCTTTTAGTTGCTGCATCTTGGGCATCTGCGGGATCCAAAAGATTAGTTAAACTATATCCTTTCATATCTATATTTGCAACAGCGAAAAAGGTGCCGTCTTGGTTCTCTACTATTGCTTTACCACTCCTATCCACATATTTTTTAGTAGCTGCTTCATTCGGTTCTGTAGGCTCCTTAACATTTCTTATTTCATTGAAACCCGTATTTAAAAATCCAAAGGCTTGGTATCCACCATTTTCTTTTAATAACCCACCAGAATTTCCATCAACGTAATGTTTCGTAGCAACATCTTGAGGATTTACAGGGTTACTAACCCTTGTTAATGTATTACCATTCATGTTTATAGAACCAGAAACAACAGTTGTTCCATCTTTACGTAAAAAATTATTATTTACGTAAGCGAGTGACACACCATCACTGCTTTTTTTATCATCTTTCATTCGACCAAATTTATCAACAGGCATTTTTTATTATTAAAAAAGTTTATTTATCACTGTCTGAAACTTTTTACCTAAGCTTAACTCCTTTAGAATGTGCAAACATAAATGCCCACAAAATACTTGACCAGCTTGTTGTAATTGATCGGTATTGTACTGTATTGGACTTTTTAGGTACTCTCGAATTTCAATAGGTGGTTGTATTCCATAACTATCAAAATAAATTTTAGTTTTACCGTTTTTATACCAAACAACCCAATGCGTACCAGGTCCACCACTTTTATCGAAGTTTACTATACCACATTCTTTTTTATTTGGTTTTCTCGGTAATGTATCTAGTAAAAAAACTCCCCTAAAAGAAGGAATCTTTAATCTTTTTGCAGCATCTTCTAACTCGAAATTGCTCAACGGTTTATTTGGTAAAATTACGTTTTCAATCGAAATATCTAACATTTTTTTTAGTTAAATATTTCTAATATCTTTATTGTCAACCCATGAATTAAATTCATCAGAATAACCTTTCCACTTTACAAGAGACCTCTTTTTTCCTTTTTTAATAACCTTTTCTATCCTATACAGCTCTTGACTGGTTTTCTGCAGTTCAGGTTCATAAAAGGTACCTTGTATTTCTTCTCCATTAAGATCTTTAATTTTATATGTTACAGGTGATGTATGTTTTACTTCAGAAACTGTAAAAATCTCCTCAGTCCATCTTGTTGTATAACCTTTCTCAAAAGTCTTTTTCTTTTTAGTTATCCTTACCTTCTCTCCAACGGAAAACTTAGGTTTTATATCTTTTATTTCAAGATGATCAGGGTAAAGATTTCTCCAAACTTTGGTTTCATTTTCTTTTTTACTAGCATTTACTGGAGTCACCTTAGTAGATGAATGTTTTGTGTTATTATATTCTTTAACGAGATCTGGTAACACATTGATGTAAACATTTGTGGAATGAGCAGAAAAATACTCCCACATTTTTTCTTTCATTGTTCTAATCCATCTCTCAACAACACTTGATTTTTCCTCATTTTCAGTAGAATACAATTCAACCAAGTCTTTTACATCTTTGTTATAAAACTCTTTACCCTTATCCACCCACATTTTTTCAGGTTTTCTTTCCTTAAAAATACTTTTTAGTGCTGTAGCAACAGATTTTCCAGTTTTGTCTTTTAATGGTATCAACCATCCATATTTAGAAAAGACGTCGATGGCAGCGAGAAGGTATTTTACACCACGATTAAACTTGCTTGCATGTCTACTAAATCCACAGCCCATATTTTATCTATACCGTTTACTCTAACTCTCCTTTTCTTAAATTTTCTTTTTACAGGTTTATGTAATTCTTCCGCTAAATTTATCATACTGAATTTTTTTTTTTTAACTCCCATTCCAAATTTCCTCTTTGTTCCAATGAGTTTACTTACCAACCCTCTTTCCATTTTTTCTCTAATAGTAGGATTGTAAATACCTTTTAACTCTGTTAACATATTTTTATCACACATCGCGTTTCTTGTGGCAGTATCATTATGTTGAAGATAGCAAACATCATGATGGTAAGCAGCTTTATCAACACGATTTATTGGTTTGCTCCATTTCTTTGGTGTTAAATCTGGATTAAGTCTTTTCTTTAATTTAGTGCCGGGACCTGTGAAATTGTGACCAGGGAGATGCATTTCAAAAGGTAAATTATTTATAGCTTTATTTAGCAATGATCCACCCTTTGTTCCCCTAACAAACTGACTTTTAGTTATTCCGCAAACTACACATTTTCCCCGTTTCATATTTCTTCCATTTTTTGAAACAGCATATTCTATATTGCTTGTATCAGTAACTTTTTTACATTTAACACAATACATTTTTTATATATAAAAATTAAAAAAGTTATATAAAATGGATATTGTAAACTTATCATGGAACGAAAAAGTATCAAAGAGATTTAATCACTGCCTTTTACCAAAAAGTATCAGAGGAATAATTATAGGTAAATCAGGATGTGGTAAAACTACTCTATTGTTAAACCTTTTACTTAGACCGGGATGGCTTGATTACAATGATCTAAGTGTTTTTGGAAAAAGTCTTTTTCAACCAGAATACCGAATACTAAAAAAAGCTTTTGAAGAAAAACTACCAAAAGAATATATCTTAAAGTTGTTTAACATGCGAGACGAAATACAGGATGCAGATGTTTCCCCTATAGCTTTAATTGAGGAATGGATGAAGTCGTTTAAAAACAAATCGGATATAAATTGTAAATTGTAAAAATATAAACTTTTTGAAAATGCTAGTGGCGTACCTGATCCGTGAGAGTTAAACCCAGGAAATAAAAATTTAATGATTTTTGATGATTTACTTTTAGAAAGACAGAATAAATGTGAGTGTTACTACATTCGGAGAAGACATAGTAACGTAGATTGTTTTTACCTCTCACAAAATTATTTCAGACTACCAAGGCAAACTATTAGAGAAAATGCTAATTTTATTTGCCTTTTACAGCAAGACTTAAAAAACATTAACCATATTTATAGTGATCATGTAGGTGATGATATGCCAAAGGATGAATTTAGGGAATTTTGTAAAAAGGCGTGGGAAAGACTGCACGGTTTTGCTATCATTGATCTAACTAGTAAAAAACATGATGGGAAGTACAGAAACGGTTTTGACAACTTCTACATACCTAGGTCAGTATAAAAAATATTTTTGCTTTTTTAAAAATGGAAGATCTTTTAGAACAAATTGTAAAAAATACAGAACACAAAACATCATTTCAGATTATAGTAAGCGACAACAAAACACGCTTTAGAACAAGGTTTAATCCTCCTATTCAGCTGGAAAAGGATAAAGTATATGAAATAGCTTTAGTAAACCTTGAAACTTACTACTCTTTCCCAAATATTGATGCAACAAACAACATATTCGTTTATTCTCCAGACAATGGTACCACATGGATTAAAATAAAAATACCTGAAGGAAGTTATGACCTTGTTGACATTAATGATACCATTCACCAGGAAATGAGAAAAAAGGGTCATTACGATGAAGTTAATGAAGGTTATTACATTAACATTTCTGCAAACACCAATACCTTAAAGTCTGTTCTTACTCTGGAAAATGGTTATCAAGTAGATTTCAATCAACCTTACTCTATTGCCAAAGTATTAGGATTTATTCACGCTAAATATACACAAGGATTTTACGAGTCAGAGAATGTAGTGAACATTCTTAGTATAAATAGTTTGCTTGTTAACATAGACATTATTTCAGGAAGTTATGTTAATGGTTCAACAAAAAACACTATTTACTCTTTTTTCCCATATGTTGCACCTGGATATAAGATAATTGAATCGCCACTTAATTTAGTATACTTACCAATAACATTACATGAAATACATAACTTAGAGGTAAATATTACGGACCAAGATGGCAATTTACTAAATCTTAGAGGTGAAAATTTAACAATTAGATTTCATATTAGAGAAGCGAGATAAAATAAAAAAAGAATTACATATAAAAATGACAAGTTACACTAATGTTAAAGTAAATATATCTGAAGGGCAAAAGGAAAAGCTTCAACATGTTGTTAAAGCTAGGTGTCCGGTAAGTATTCGTTTAGGTCATGAAGATTTACAAGGTAATGATGTTTTAGCATTAACCAATTCACAAGCAAAGAAAATAGCTAAAGCCTATGAGAGTGGTAAAGGTATAACTATTAGAATGTCTGCAAAACAACTTAAACATAATACGAAAATAGAGGGAGGTTTTCTTGGAATGTTAGCTGGGTTGGATGCTAGAGCTTTACCAATGTTAGCAAGAACTGTTTTACCAGCTTTAGGTGTTGGTGCTCTCTCTGAGTTAGCTCAAACAGGAGTACAAAAAGCAATGGGGTCAGGTCTCTATCTTAAAAAAGGTGGATGTGTTTGTCAAGTGGAAACTGATGGATCTGGATTATACTTAAAACCATACAAAGGTAAAGGATTAGAGTCTGCTGGTGATGGTTTGTATTTAAAACAAGGAGGAAAAATGTATGATGGAAAAGGACTTTTACTTGGACCTAATAGCCCATTTGCTAATATACCTATCTTAGGAGCTATATTGTAATGTTACAAATAATATTTAAATATTATTTATAACAAAATAAAAGATGAATGCACACAAATTTGGTATAAAACCTAATATTACTAATCAACATAAAACTATATTTTGGAAACCTCATTTAGATGGAGTAAGATATCCTCCCTTAAAGCAAGATCCTCTAAAGTGGAAAATATACTCACAAGTAGATATTAAAATTCCTCCTCGTGATGGTATAAGACTTTCTTTAGGATTTGGTTATATAACTACACGAGGAGTTGTAGTGGTATCTGTTAGTAATAAATGGAAAGATAGTTTAACCATTCTTAATGGAATACATCTTGATAATGAGACTAATGATATCTTAGTCTACATTTATAATTTCTCACAAAACCCAATTAAAATACCTGAGGGTGAGTTATTCTGCTATCTAAAGTATCTACAATCTTGATATAAAAAATTATCATTTTAATAAAAAATGGCAGATACAGATCAAGAACATCCTAATAAAGTTTATCCTCCACTACCTAAAGAAAGAAATACTGCAAGCGCTCCACCTATTGAGATGCGCGCAATAGGAGATGATAAAGGACATTCCTACCGTTTACAAAAGATATCCGAAGTACAAAAGTTTCTTGAGAACGAAGTTCAAAAAAGAGAAGCCTTAGCTAAGAAATATTTTAGAGTTGCAAGAATTGTTGATGGTGTTGATACAGCATTGATTGGGTTAACAATGGCCTCTGGTGTTGGAGGAGCCATATTATTAGGTACAGTTATAGCGGTACCCATAGCATTAGGTTTAGAAATTACAAGTGCAACAACCGAATTACTCTCAATGGTAGGTAAGTATGTAGTAAGGAATTCAAAAACAAAGGGAGAAAAACATCTAAAGATTAGAATGATAGCTGATGCTAAGCTTGATACAATTGCTTCACATATATTTAAAGCCTTAGTTGATGATTGTATATCAGATGAAGAGTTTAAACTTATCATGGAAGAACTAGAGAAGTATAAGAAGATGAAGGATGAAATAAGAACAAAGACTAAGAAAAAGATATCTACCGAAAACGAAGAAAGTTTAATTGAGAGAGGGAGGCGTGAGCAAAGGGAGTCCTTTCGGAGGTTGGTTGAGAAAAATCACGGTGGACCGCTTGGATATTAAAAGACCAAAAATAAAGTTTTCATGCAGTTTTAGTTATGAAACGCGTTAAGAAACTATGATAAAAACTATGTTAAGAACTGAGATAAAAACTAGGATGAAAAATTATTTTAGTAATTTAAAAAATGTCTTTTTTAAAAATCACTGATCCTGCAAAAAGGGACTTAATTGTAAAGGAGTATCTTGAAACAAAAAAGAGGATTCGAGATAATCTACTAGCAGAGAGAACAGGTCAACAACAACTTCAAACAGATCTTTCAAAGTTTTTTAAACCTATTACAGAAATACAAAAAGCTACAACAAAGGAGATTACAGAAACACAAAAAGCTGCAACAAAGGAGATTACAGAAGCACAAAAAGCTACAACAAAGGAGATTACAGAGGGGCTTATACCTATTAGAGAAGGTGTAGAAAAAATACCACAAGCTATTCCTTTTCCAGCATTTCCATCTATCAAAGAAGCTTACAGAAAACCAGAAGGACTAACAGATGAAGAACTAGCAGAGATTAGACGGTTTCAGAAAGAAATGGATAAAGAAGAAGAAGAACCGACATATCCAGTTCTTGTTTGACCACTCTCAGAGAAGTACTTAAGAAAGTTTGTTACTAAGTATGGAGCTGATACAACGTATGGGTTATATGATGAAGATGGTCAATTTTATATTGGCAACACACCAGTCGGCATTGCAGGAGATAATCTTTTAGTTGGTGAAAGATTTTATATAGGTACACCCGGTTTATGGGAATTAATCACAGCTAAAATACCAGACGAAAATATTTATACTGATGAGGATCTTGAAGATTACAAGGATTTAATGCACTACACCAATACCCTCTATCAAAATAATGATCCAAGAAGTAATTACCCAAAAAGCACTAAATCATACAAATGGAAAAACATTCTTTCCCATGTTTGGTTTAATAGAAAATTCCTTGGAAAAGGAATTGTTATCCCGTGTGACCCTAACGCATTAGTAAAAAGACTAGACCTGTTGATGGCAAGTAAAGAAGCAGGTAACACAGGTGTAAGAAACGAGTTAGTGAGCATTTGTGATGAATTAAAAAGGCAAGGTGTTTTAAATACAAACACTTATAAAAATTTAATGTCTATACTATAAAAATGATTATCACTAAAAAACACGGATTTAAAAGAAGGTATTCATACGGTGGTGCTGGAATCTTTGATAGCATTGCTAACTTTCTAGCGAGGCTTTTTACAAGTAGCGCAGCTAAACAAAATGCATCTTCTGCCCTTGATGTGGGAAAGAGTGTAGCAAAGGAAGGAGCAAAGAAAGCTTTAGAGGTTGGAAAAAGTGCTGCTGTAGAAACAGGGAAAAAATTAGTTACAAAAGCTTTGACACCAAAATCAAAGAAAATTTTACAAAAATATAGCACACCACCTAAACCCGCTGATACACCTAAAACGCAAGACATTAATACCTTAATAGAAGGAAGTGCTATTGCTATCCAAGATTTAGTTAAAAAATTAAACAGTGGAGCAGGTATTAAAGTAGTATAAAGAAAGAAATGAAATAATTTAAGGAAAAAAGCATTACTTAAAAAAGAAAATGTTGAAATTAAAATTTAATCATGTATATTATGAGGAATACAATACTAGTTGTATTACTATACAAGGTGCATTGTTAAAACTAGAAGATTGTGAAATCTTTGAAATTAATAACACAGAATATGGTTATAAAAAAGCTACTGTGAAGTTATCTCCTGAAAAGGTAATTGAAATGAAAGAGATTGAGGAAAAGGTGAATGAATGTTTACAACGGTTGGAAATACCCCAAATAACACTTGTATACGGTAATAGAGTTTATTCTAAAAATAAAATAGATACTGCAAAAAGCATTAAACTTAAAGGTGTGTTTGTTAATGATGAAAATAAGTCTTTCGCTCAGCTTTGGTTAGAGTAAAGTGTACAATTATAATTTTTATTTAAAAATTATAATTGCCATAATAAAATGGACATTTTAAAAATCACCGAACCAATTTTAAAAGATACTAGTATTGATGAGTATGAACACCATGAGTATGAACCAATCACAGGTGCTAATCTCAACAACTCAGGAGGAGATATTAGGATTAACATTGAAACTCAAGATATTTTCACACATCCTAGTGATAGCTATTTACTTATAGAAGGTCGTTTTACAAAAGCTAATAATACAGATTACGCAAATGCTGATGCTGCTTCTCTAGCAAATAACGCCATGATGTATCTGTTTAAAAATGTTAGGTATCAACTTTCAGGTATGGATATTGAATTCTTAACACATCCTGGTCAAGCTACTACAATGCTTGGGTTGTTAAAATATCCGGATGGTTTTTCTAAATCACAGGGGCTAAACCAATGTTGGTATAAGGATACAACACCTGTAGCAGCTGCTCAAAACATAGGTTGAAATGTAAGAAAACTATACATCGTTAATGATTCTGTTCCAAAGGGAACATTTAGCTTTAGAGTTCCATTTAAACATATATTTGGTTTTTGTGAAGATTACAATAAAATATTGTATGGAATGAAGCAAACTATCACCTTGACAAGAAATGATGATAATGATGCGATTTTTAGAGCTAAGGGTGTTGATGCTGGTAAAATTACTTTGGGTAAAATATCGTGGTTTATGCCTCACGTGCTACCCGCGGATAAGGAGAAGATGGAACTTTATAACCTTATTGAGAAAAAAGAAAAATTTCCAGTTGGTTACAGAATGCTACAATGCGACTCCATTTCAGTTCCTCAGTCAACAACGTTTACTTGGAGACTTTCAGTTAAATCATCTCCTGAGGTGCCACGTTTTATCATTGTAGGCTTTCAGACTGATAAAATTGGTAATCAAGAGCAAAATCCAGCCATATTTGACAATGTAAACGTTAACAATATTTATGTTACGTTAAATTCCACTAGGTATCCAGCGGTTGACTATAATATTTCATTTGCTAAACAACAATTTAGTAGAGTTTATGGTGACGCTGCATTATTTAGATCTAAGTTTTACCAAATGGATGGTTTGGTATCAAATCCTAACTTTACCCCTTCAGAGTATGGTACCCTTTATCCTTTGTTTATGTTTGATGTTTCCAAACAGAGTGAAAAGTTAAAATATTCTGTTACTGATATCCAAATTAAGGTAAATTTTGGTGCAAATGTATCTGCAGGCACAGAGGCATATGCTGTTATTATTAGTGATAAGCTAATTAACTTCCAGTCTGATGGTAATAAAATGAGTGTAGTGTATTAAGATATTTCTTTCTTATATAAAAATGATAAAGACTACAGATTTAAAGAAAATTCTCAAAGAGAATAATATAAATTTCTGCTCTTACTGGGATAAAGAGCGGTTAGTTAGGTTGGTGAAAGAACATGGTTTGTTACCAGAGGAGTCTCCCATGTTGCCTAAAAAAGAAAAAAGTAATGACCCTAGGTTTGATAGATTAAAAACTATTATGCATAATCCTAAAGAGGTTAGCTTAGAGGATGTTAAAACTGGTGAAATAAAAACCTTTCCATCAATTTATAAGGCGGGTAAATTTATAGATCATTGTCCTCAAACAATTATGAACTGGAATGGAAGGGTTTGGAAAAATAAATACAAAATTTGCATTCAGTAATTTTATTATGACATTATTGTTATAATAAAATTTTTTGAAACAAATAAAAAAATTGTAGTTGCTTAAGGAATTGTGTCTGTTATATAAAAATGAGTTTGTTTAATAGATATATGAACATGGGTAGACGCTTTGCGTCTAATGTTTACTCAAGAGCAAGACAAACTGTGTCTAATGTTTATTCTGGAACAAGACGACTAGCCTCAGCTGTCGTACCAGGATTCATCCAAAGTGGAATAAATAATTTTACTAATTGGTTAACCGGTAATGTGGAGACAACACAAATACCACAAGTGTTAGATGAAATTGTTGAACATGTTAGAGAAAATTACCCTCCAAGGCAACCGTTTGAGATTAGAGCTTCTCAATCCGCATTTAGAGGGTATGCTACACAACATGTTATAGAGGGTAGAGAAAATTATGACCCACAAAGATTTTTCGCAGAAACGTGGATGTCTCTTATAAATACTCTTCAAAATAATTTACAAAGGTAAAACTTGTACTTAGGTGTAAATTATGGTTAATGACAAATCTTAACCAAATCCCTGTTGAACGCGCTTTCCATAGTAATCAACATTTAAATTTAAACAGAGAAGAATTAGAGGATTTGTTGAATAGAATGATAGGTGAAGTTTTAGAAAATTTAGCTAATTTTCAAAGAGAAGGTAGTGGTTGGACATTTGGAAGTATAGTGCGATTAGAACTACATACAGCTGCTTATGTTCCTTTAAGAGGTAATGGTTACTTACCTTTGCCAAAATGGATTGCTAACAAAAAAGCAGTTATCAATATGAAAAATAAAGATGACAAATGCTTTTTATGGTGTGTTTTAAGAGCGTTAAACCCTAAAGAGCATAATGCAGAGATAGTTGACAAGGCTTTGCAAGCAAAGGAAAGTAGTTTAAACATGGAGGGAATAAAGTATCCTGTTTCGTTTAAAGATATAGATAAGTTTGAAAAACAAAATTCAGAAATTAGTATAAACGTGTATGGGTATACCAATAATTGTAAATTTTATCCTTTAAGAATTACAAAAGATGAAAAAAGTAAACATGTTGATCTTCTTTTTACTAAAAATGAGGAAAGCATGCACTATGCCCTCATAAAAAAATTTAGTAGTTTAATGAGAAAACAAGTTAGTAACAATGGTGGTATGGAATATTGCA
Source organism: Hippopus hippopus (assembly GCA_946811185.2). Lineage (NCBI taxonomy): Eukaryota > Metazoa > Mollusca > Bivalvia > Cardiida > Cardiidae > Hippopus > Hippopus hippopus. The sequence continues at coordinate 21,076,743 of OX328098.1, forward strand.
AACGATGCATGAATCATTTTGGTAGTAAAGAACTTTTGGAAAAACATAAACAATACTGTAATGAACATGAACCTATTACTTTAGAAATGCCAAAACCAGGTACCCTGCTAGCTTTTGAAAACCACGTTAGAAAACTTGGGGTTCCCTTTGTTGGATACGCTGATTTTGAAAGTGTTTTTGAACCAATACACACATGCCAACCAAACCCAGAAAAAAGTTATACTATGCAACGTCAAAAGCATATACCTTGCAGCTTTTCCTATATTATAAAATGTCTTGATGATGCTGTGTGTGCTCCTATAGAAAGAAGTTATGTTGGAGAAAATGCAGAGGAAGTTTTTATAAACCAGTTAAAGGGTGATACACAAGAAATTCATCAACGGTACCACCAAAACCCAAAGCCTATTGAAATTACAATAGAGGAAGAGATGAAATATAAACAACAAACACACTGTTGGATTTGTGGTGGAAAGTTTAATCGTGCTAATTACAGAGTAAGGGATCATTGTCATTTTACAGGTAAATATAGAGGCGCCGCACATAATAAATGTAACCTAAAAGCTAAAAATCCTAACTTCACACCTGTATACCTTCATAATCTTAGCGGATATGATGCTCATCTTTTCATTAAATGTCTTGGTAAATCTGATGGGAAGATTGACTGTATTCCAAATAATGAAGAAAAATATATTAGCTTTAGTAAAGACATTTGGGTTGGAGAAAATATAAACCATAAGATTAGATTCCTTGATAGCTTTAACTTTATGAGTTCTAGTTTGGATAAACTTTCAAGCAACTTAGAGGAAAGTCAATTAAAAATTTTATCGAAATATTTCACTAAAGAACAACTACCTTTGGTTAGGAGAAAAGGAGTTTTTCCTTATGAGTACCTAGATTCATTTGATAAACTTAAAGAAGAGAAATTACCACCCAAAGAAGCATTTTACTCGAGTTTGAACAAAGAAGGAATTACAGATGAAGATTATGCTCATGAGCAAAAGGTTTGGAAAGCTTTTAATATGAAAACGTTTAAGGATTACTTAGAACTTTACAACAAAATAGATGTATTGCTTTTAGCAGATGTTTTTGAGAACTTTAGAGATGTTTGCTGTGAAAACTATGACTTAGATCCTAGTTGGTATTATACTGCTCCTGGTTTAGCTTGGGATGCAGCATTGCAAATAACAAAAGTAAACCTAGAGCTTTTATCTGATCCTGATATGCTTTTGATGGTAGAATCAGGTATTAGAGGAGGTGTTAGTATGTGTAGTAAAAGATATGCAAAAGCAAATAATGAGGATATGGGTGAATTATATGATCCTAGTAAACCATCAAAATATTTATTATATATAGATGCAAACAGCCTTTACCCTTGGGCAATGAGTCATCCTCTTTCTACTCACGGTTTTAAATGGATGAGAAATAAAGAATTAGAAATTTGGCAAAAAATTCTGTGTGTATTAGAAGTAGATTTAGAATATCCTAAAGAATTACATGATTTACATAATGACTTTCCTTTAGCACCTGAACGTTTAAAGATAGAAAAAGTAGAAAAACTTATTCCAAACTTAAATAATAAAAAGAATTACGTTATTCATCATGAAGCTTTAAAAACATGTGTTGATTTAGGTTTAAAGATTACTAAAATACATCGAGGAATTAAGTTTGAGGAAAGCGCATGGCTTAAGTCATACATTAATACAAACATTGAACTAAGAAAAGCAGCTAAAAATAATTTTGAGAAAGATTCTTTTAAGTTGATGAATAATTCAGTCTTTGGTAAGACTATGGAAAACTTGAGAAATAGAGTAACGATACACCTGGTTTCTAGTGAGGATCGTTATAGGAAATTAGTGGCAAAACCAAACTATAGCCACACAACAATATTCGATGAAAACCTAACAGCGGTACACATGAAAAAGACTGATTTAAAATATATTAAACCTATTTACTCAGGATTAAGTATTTTAGACATCAGTAAAACACATATGCAAAAAACTTATTATAACTATTTTAAAGTTAAGTATGGTGAAAAGGTTAGATTGTGTTTTACTGATACAGATAGTTTTATTCTTGAAATAGAAACTAAAAATTTGTATAAGGATATGGAAAAGGATGTGTTTGAAATGTTTGATACAAGCAATTATCCTAAAGATCATTTCTTAAAAAATGCTTGTAATGCAAGAGTAGTTGGAAAGTTTAAAGATGAGTTAGGTGGTAAGACTATGACTGAGTTTGTTGGTTTAGGAGCAAAAATGTATGCTTATAAAACTTTAGATGGTGAGGAAGATAAAAGATGTAAAGGTGTTAAAAAAAGCGGTTATCAAGAAAGAGATAAATTTTGATAATTACAAAGAGTGTTTGCTTACAGAAAAGGATCAGTATAGAAAGATGACTGTTTTAAGAAGTAGGGGTCATAATATGTATACTGAAGAGTTAAACAAAAAAGCGTTAGGATCAAGTGATGATAAAAGGTTTGTTTTGGAAAACAAGATTGGCACATTAGATTGGGGGCATTATAAAATATAACTTTAAAAATGAATTTATGGAAATGTTAAGTTGTAATATATAACTTATCATTGTAAGTTATATATCTGAAATGTTGTTTACTATATTATTTGATACTTTCCTTGTTAGATTTATAGGTTTAGCACAATAATTTCTTAATCCTCTTGTCTTTTTGATGTTTGATAAATAATTATTTTCATCTATTAATGAAAAATCTTCTACCATTTCAAATATTATTTCATTTCTTGTCTTTCCCTTCTTTTCTATTTTTATTCCAAGATGTTTATTCGCTTGAGATACTATCTCTTTCTTAGATACATTACTAAACGTATATAAATGTTTCCATAATGCTGCTCTAATTGGTAAATGTTGCCTTATTCTTTCATCTATACTATCTAAAATGGAGTTTATGTAGTTACCTAAAAGTTTAGCATATGTAGCTGAATATAGTTTTTGAAATTTCTCTGGAAAATCTGAAATCAAAATTTTGAATTTATCTTTAGCTGTATCAACATTTACTAAATTTTCTTTCATGTTTTCTATTGACTTTAGTAAGCCTTCATCGTTTAAATTTATCTCTTCGAGAAACTTTTTTAATAGTTCCATGTTTATTGTTTGATAAATTTGTTTATGTAAAAATAGAAAAATTTCAAAATTTTTTTTGACTGACATATGTGATAGATCGAAAAAAAATTTGAAAAAAATTTTTAAGTTAGAAAAAAGTTTCAAAAATAAAAATTAAAATTTTTTTAAAGTTTAAGTTAGCCTTAGATTTGTGGTTAACTAGTTAGTCGGTTTGTCTGGTTAACTAGTTAGTTGGTTAAGGAATTTGTGTTGGGGTGATTAAGGAATTAGCTGGCTTGTTTTATTGAATTTCTGGCTCATTTTGGAATGCGATCAAAAATAGCCAGATAGGGTATTTTACTATCTACTCACAACCACAGCTTCCGGTTTAAATCGAAGACAAACCCCTTGAGTTTCTTTATCCCATACACCTTATATCGATTTTTATCTATGTTTGCACAGCTGACTAGATTCCACACACTGCCAGGTTTTAACAGCGGTTGTTTACTCTCTGGCTATAAAGATGTACCTTTAACCCCTCTGTTGTCTGAGGGGGGACTTTCTGTACATTTTATGGGTGCTTCGAGCATGATTGTCTAATTTGGCCTCTTTTTTTTTAAGAAAGTGATGAAGACCTTGCAACAATTACCCGAAACAATATCTGTAGCTCTTCCCTCGAAGCAAAAGATTTAGTACAAGAGGAAATGCTGTTTTAGCAAGATGGTACGGCACCATACACATTCAATAGTGTAATGGAATGGTTGAAACGCAAGTTTGAATCAAGAGTGGTCTAGAAAACATAGTGACAATGACTGCCTCAAATGCCGGGCATAAACGCATCGGACTTATTTTTCTGTGAGTTTTTCTCAAGGGCAATGTGCATAAAGTCCACCTTCAGACAACAGATAAGTTGAGGCATCAATAGTGCCAGAGATGAGCTTGATCACATCCCAGATCGATGAAAGCAAATTTTATGAAGGGACAGAATGTCCTGCGACGTCAAAGTGAACGTCATTTTGAACATTTGGTGTAAAAAGATGTATGTTTTGAAAGGGGCTAGCAACGTTTATTGTTCAGTGTTAACCATAACTACTGTTCATGTAAAAAAAACCTTAATTTCTTAAACTTATTAAATGATATGAATTTTATTGTATTAACTTTATAAACAATATACCTTAGACGTATTTAAAAATGTAATATATATCATGAACCAACCTGTACATGAACTGAAGTACATTTTTTCTTTTTCTTATCGGGGACTCGTGGAGAGAGAGGGCGTTGGTTGAAATCTAGAAATATCTCCAAATAGACTTATATAGCTGTTTTAAGCCTTCTCGAGCTACTACTCCGAAAATGAAGTTACTGTTTGTGGTTTTGGTTTCTCTATTTGGTGACATTAATGCAAATCGTGAGTTCCATGTAACTTTTAAACTTTTTTGTAACCCTCTACCATGAAATCCTGAGTTTCAACAACCCCGAGACAAAAAAGCTTTTAAAACACTGTGGAAAAAGAAAAAATATGCTGGTTACTAGTATTATCTTCTTTTTCAAAATGTTTTTTACCCTTTCAATAACAAATCCATCTTTTAACCTATTTTCAATTCGTCGTCTGCGTAAGCTTTCAACTTGGACAAGTCCAAAAGTTTGTCGTTTGGAAAAGAGTTAATCAAGGAATATTTGATTAAATAAGGTTTTTCATCTCTCTCTCTCTCTCTCTCTCTCTCTCTCTCTCTCTCTCTCTCTCTCTCTCTCTCTCTTTTTCCTCGCCACTCTCTCTATCCCCTCTTCGAGCTCTCTGCCATCTCCATCTCTCTGAACTCCGTGAGCTCCATCTTTCTTCCTCTTTCTTCGTTTCCTGTCTGTCTGTCTGTCTCGCTCTCTCTTTCTCTCTTACTCTCTCCTCGCCCATTCCTCTATCCCCCCTCTTCGAGCTCTTTGCCATCTCCATCTCTCTGAACTCCCTGAGCTCCATCTTTCCTCCTCTTTCTTCTTTTCCTTTCTGTCTCTCTCTCTCTCTCTCTGCCTCTCTCTTTCTGTCTCTCTCTCTTCCTTTAACACCTTGCCAGCTTTATCCCTCTGCCAACTCTGTCTCTTTTAACTGTCCGGGCTCCTTTTCTCAACCTCTTTCTTCTTTCCCCTCTGTCTATCTGTACGTCTGTCTCTTTCTCTCTCTTTGTCTCCCCCCTCCCCCGCCCATTCCTCTATCCCCCCTCTTCAAGCTCTTGCGCTCTCCTCTCTCCGTCTTTCTTACCTGGATGAGCTTCTTTTCTTTCACATTTTCCCTTCCGTCTCTCTATCTTTACTCGCCCTCCTCCCTTCTCCCAGCCTTCTCCTTCCCCTCTTTCTAAACTCCCTAAGCTCCTTCTCTCCTCCTCTTTCTTCTTCCCTCCCTCCCTCCCTACCTCCCTCTCTCTCTCTCTCTCTCTCTCTCTCTCTCTCACTCTCTCTCTCTCTCTCTGTTTCTAGCTCCTCTCTTTTTCCCCTCTCATCGCCCCGCCCTCTATCCTCTCTCCTAGCTCTCTCCCTCTTCCCTTTCGGTCTCTCTAAGCTCCTGCTTTCGTCCTCTTTCTTATTTTCCCCCTCTGTCTTTCTGTCCCTGTGCTCACCTAGCTCCCTCCTTTGCCTTTCCCTCTCAGACATTTATCAGAACCTCTAGGTACATGTCGAAGAAGTCAGACAAGAGTACACAATGACCCGCATACACTTAACCCTTATCCTGCTAAATAACTAACATAAAACTTTCAAGCCGACAGCAAAAACCCAGATTTTGCTATTTCAAAGGTATTTTTGGGAGAAAGAAATCTCCTTATCGGACAGTGTAGATCAAGATCAGACTGCACGTTCTGTGCAGTCTGATCTTGATCTACACTGTCCGCAAAAGGCCAATGAGTCGCGCTTAGCAGCCTAAGGGTTAACGGCTGTACAAGTTGATTTTAGATTTCTCCAGATACTAAATTCTAGGTGTAGCGAGGTCGTTGGCAGATAGCTAGTGTTTGATTTAGAATGAGCTTTGAATTCAAATTGGTTGTCGAATACGTACCTTTACCGTGATAACTACGCCATGCTATGTGAAAAGGATTTTAAAGCATCTCCATGATACATGATACCAAGCACGTCATTACATAATAACAAATCCATAAAATCCATTCTATCAAATAACTGACTGAATCATGGGGTAAACTGGTGCCTCAGTGACCAGCAGAAAATTTACCAATAGCAAAAGGTTACGAGTAAAATCAGCCTGCGAAGATTGCACAGGCTGACCTGGCTCGATACTGTTTGCAGATGCATTAAACCCCCTTCCATATCACAGAGCATTAATCAAATGGTTTTTGAAACTGACCTTTAGTTTTGATTCCATGACTAAACCTTTGATTGGCTGAGACGTTCTGTCTCAGCTAATCAAATGGCTAGTCTTGGAAATTAGAATTAGGGTGCCGTACTTGTTTTGTGCCTCAAGATTACGCACTGCAGATAACTTATTTACCAAACAATAGCCTTTTAAAAAGACTGAATCTTGGGAGTAACTATCTGTTTTCTCAAACAGAACATCTCAGCCAATGGGAGAGTGTATCTTGGAATTGGGTCCTGCTTGTCTGATTGCTTTCGTATGTATAATGCAGACAACAGACTGACGCAGGCTATATTTAAGCAGGCTTCATCACCTCCTGCTTATATACAAATAAAAATATTCTTACACTGTGCACCTGCTGAACTAATTTGCATATATATACTAAGCGATTGATTGATTGATTGATTGCATGGTGTATAACGCCGTTTTCAACATTATTTCAGTTATATCGCGGCGACCAGTGCACCTATTCATGCGTTCCTGGAGTCTCTTTTACCAGTACTCCGCACAATTTTCTTTCCAAGCCACTGGCTGCTTTCCCACATAATCCTCGTCGAAACGATGGTCAGCGGTGGGAGAGGAATGAACCCTGTCGCAGTGACTATCATCAATCCTCGGAAAGAAATTGGCCGAGCCAGGGGCCATAGCCAGCGATCGAACCCTGGACCCCGTGTTCTCAAGTCCTGCACGCTACCGACTGAGCTACCGGGGCTCGGCTATAATAAGCGAAGTACTATATTTGACGTGAGAGGACAGTTATCAAGAATTGACCATTAGGCCGCTAAGACCTTTTAAGAACAATGTAGATCAAGATCAGACTGCACAGAACGTGCAGTCTGATCTTGGATCTACTCTGTCCGATAAGGAGAGAGGTTCTCCCCGTAAAATACTTGTACCTTTGAAAAAGCTAAATTTAGGGTTTAAGTATCGACTAGAAAGTTTAGTTTCACCTATTTAGCAGGTTAAGATTTAATAATTGAGCCATGCTCTGGCAAAAAGGGTTAAACGCATCTCCGTTAAGCAGGCAAGTCATCGCATAATCATGGATCGATAAAATCCATTTTGTAAAACAAGCGACTGCACCATGAGGTAGAGTGAACCCTTGACGTGGAGAAATTTGAGCAATTACAAAAGGTATCGACCCAAATCAGCCCACGGTTACTGCGTAGGCAATCATGGATCGCTCCTTTTTTTTTTGCAGATGCATTAAACCCCCTTTTCACAGAGCAAGGCTCATTAATATTTTAATATTGCACCGGCTGAAGTTTGGATAAATACTACGCGAAGTATTAAATTGGACTTTGGAGCACTGGTATTAACAATTGATATGGGTCATGCTCTGTGAAAAGGGGGCTTAATGCATCTGCGAAAAGTATTGACCCAGGTCAGCCTGCGCAGTCCGCGCAGGCTGACCTTGGCCGAAACTTTTCGCTCTTGGTCAATTTTCTGTATGTCAAGGACCAGTGTACCTCATGATTCAGTGGGTTTTTTATACAAAATAGATTTTAGGGATGTATAATACTGTGATGACTTGTTTAGTATCGTGCATCACGGAGATGCATTAAGTCCCCTTTTGCCAGAGCATAGGCCGTATATATTTCGTCTTTAATAGATTTACCATAGAAATATAACTGTAAGACCCCAAAGCACAAAAATTAAAAATTGAAGGTATTATTGGAAAAGGATCCATCAGTTGTTTTAAGCAAGTGCTACTTTTCCCGCAATGTTTTGAAACTGTTTCCAAAGATGTAACAAAGAATTTACTTGAAGTCGAATATTTCTTAGTTTAGTAAATGTTAGACACTGTCACAATCACGGTAGCTGAAACAGATGATTGACCTTTCGGTCTTGATTAACCTTTAGGGTGCTAAGCGCGACTCGAGGACCTTTTGCGGACAGTGTAGATCAAGATCAGACTGCACAGAACGTGCAGTCTGATCTTGGATCTACACTGTCCGATGAGGAGATATATTTTCTCCAAGAATGCTTTTGAAATTGCAAAATTTGGTATTTTACTATCAGTTTGAAAGTTTCATTATCTAGCAGGATAAAGGTTAACCCAGCTAGTTGTATGTCTAACAAGTATGTTGTGGTTTTGTCCCAGCTAGTGGTATGTCTAACAAGTATGTTGTGGTTTTGTCCCAGCTAGTGGTATGTCTAACAAGTATGTTGTGGTTTTGTCCCAGCTAGTGGTATGTCTAACAAGTATGTTGTGGTTTTGTCCCAGCTAGTTGTATGTCTAACAAGTATGTTGTGGTTTTGTCCCAGCTAGTGGTATGTCTAACAAGTATGTTGTGGTTTTGTCCCAGCTAGTGGTATGTCTAAGAAGTATGTTGTGGTTTTGTCCCAGCTAGTGGTATGTCTAACAAGTATGTTGTGGTTTTGTCCCAGCTAGTGGTATGTCTAACAAGTATGTTGTGGTTTTGTCCCAGCTAGTGGTATGTCTAACAAGTATGTTGTGGTTTTGTCCCAGCTAGTTGTATGTCTAACAAGTATGTTGTGTTTTTGTCCCAGCTAGTGGTATGTCTAACAAGTATGTTGTGGTTTTGTCCCAGCTAGTGGTATGTCTAACAAGTATGTTGTGGTTTTGTCCCAGCTAGTGGTATGTCTAACAAGTATGTTGTGGTTTTGTCCCAGCTAGTGGTATGTCTAACAAGTATGTTGTGTTTTTGTCCCAGCTAGTGGTATGTCTAACAAGTATGTTGTGGTTTTGTCCCAGCTAGTGGTATGTCTAACAAGTATGTTGTGTTTTTGTCCCAGCTAGTGGTATGTCTAACAAGTATGTTGTGGTTTTGTCCCAGCTAGTTGTATGTCTAACAAGTATGTTGTGGTTTTGTCCCAGCTAGTGGTATGTCTAACAAGTATGTTGTGGTTTTGTCCCAGCTAGTGGTATGTCTAACAAGTATGTTGTGGTTTTGTCCCAGCTAGTGGTATGTCTAACAAGTATGTTGTGTTTTTGTCCCAGCTAGTGGTATGTCTAACAAGTATGTTGTGGTTTTGTCCCAGCTAGTGGTATGTCTAACAAGTATGTTGTGGTTTTGTCCCAGCTAGTGGTATGTCTAACAATTATGTTGTGGTTTTGTCCCAGCTAGTGGTATGTCTAACAAGTATGTTGTGGTTTTGTCCCAGCTAGTGGTATGTCTAACAAGTATATTGTGGTTTTGTCCCAGCTAGTGGTATGTCTAACAAGTATGTTGTGGTTTTGTCCCAGCTAGTGGTATGTCTAACAATTATGTTGTGTTTTTGTCCCAGCTAGTGGTATGTCTAACAAGTATATTGTGGTTTTGTCCCAGCTAGTGGTATGTCTAACAAGTATGTTGTGGTTTTGTCCCAGCTAGTGGTATGTCTAACAAGTATGTTGTGGTTTTGTCCCAGCTAGTGGTATGTCTAACAAGTATGTTGTGGTTTTGTCCCAGCTAGTGGTATGTCTAACAAGTATGTTGTGGTTTTGTCCCAGCTAGTGGTATGTCTAACAAGTATGTTGTGGTTTTGTCCCAGCTAGTGGTATGTCTAACAAGTATGTTGTGGTTTTGTCCCAGCTAGTGGTATGTCTAACAAGTATGTTGTGGTTTTGTCCCAGCTAGTGGTATGTCTAACAAGTATGTTGTGGTTTTGTCCCAGCTAGTGGTATGTCTAACAAGTATGTTGTGGTTTTGTCCCAGCTAGTGGTATGTCTAACAAGTATGTTGTGTTTTCGTCCCAGCTAGTAGTATGTCTAACAAGTATGTTGTGGTTTTGTCCCAGCTAGTGGTATGTCTAACAAGTATGTTGTGGTTTTGTCCCAGCTAGTGGTATGTCTAACAAGTATGTTGTGGTTTTGTCCCAGCTAGTGGTATGTCTAACAAGTATGTTGTGGTTTTGTCCCAGCTAGTGGTATGTCTAACAAGACATATCTTGTAAAAAAGAGGAAAGACGGTGTAAGAGGCACCAGAATATCACTATTTAAACAAATTTGTCATTCAATATGAAAAAAAATACTGAGAGTAACCCCACCCGCAATTGGCCTCTTTCTCTTCTTTTGACTGAATATTGCTGAAAAGTGAAATTTTCAATTAAACATGAGCCATGCCCTGGTAAAAGAGGGTTTAAACATTTTTGTGTATTATAGTTTCAAGCGAGTCATCACATAATTATCCATAGAACCCATTTTGTCTAAACACCGACTGAGTCATGAGGTAGAATGGTCCTTAGTTTGGCTGCGTAAAATTGACCAGAGGCAAATTTCTTCCACACAGGTCTGCATGCGAGGACTGTGCTACTCAGGCTGACCTGGATCGATACTTTCTGTAGATGCATTAAACCCCTTTTTCACAGAGCATGGTTCTAATATTTATCAAGATTACATGTTGATCTAAATCATCGTAGGAAATGGAGGAATTGCTGAAAAATTGATGTGTCTGAAAATACATTAACCCTTCTTCTGCTAAATAACTAACATGAAACTTTCAAATCGATAGTACTAACCCAAATGTTGCTATTTCAAAGGTATTTTGCGGGAAAAATATATCCTTATCGGACAGTGTAGATCCAAGATCAGACTGCACGTTCTGTGCAGTCTGATCTTGATCTACACGGTCCGCAAAAGATCAGTGAGTCGCGCTTAGCAACCTAGGGGTTAAGACGTTACAGTAATGGGTTAAAGGCTATTGCTGAAAAACGTTAAATATCACATTCATTTCATTTCGAAATACTTAATTAAGCTCAAGTCCCAATAACAAAAGACATAATATGCGCATAAGCAATACAATGCAATAAGGTACAGTACAATACAATTATTGTATTGTATTGTATTGAGATACTTAATTAAGCTCAAGATATATGAGCATTAGCAACACAATATGATAACCAATACGTGACTACAAGGGGTTTTTCTACAGTAGCTACCAATCAGTACCAGAAAAGGATTTTATCACATGACTCCCTTTTGTTTTCAATGTAAGACAGCCATTAAACGAGTTTTCTTGTCTTACACACGTGAGATAAGAAATTAGTGCCGTATATGGTCAACGTGTTATAATTGCACGTATACGCCTCATTTCTGAAACAAGCAGACTAAGATTCCTGTGTGAAATTGACTGCCAAAACTGATGCTCGTGGCATATCTGCAAATTCTAGTATCTTTAGATGTAAAACAAAACTGTTAAATGCAAGTTTCTTTGCAACTACTTTTGTCTGTGATGTATAAACCTGTCAAAGAAACAAATAGGCTTTATGTAAATTTCAATACACGTGAACATGTAGGCCTGTGTTTTAAAACATTGTTAACTATAATTCTTGAGATACAGTTATGTGATCAGAAGAAACTGACATTCGGCTTTTGAGGTAAAAGTTTATTTAACTCGTCCACAAAAAATGTTATCAAGCTCACCAAAGGCTCACTTAATATCGTTTTTTGTAGACTCGTATAATAAAATTTTATCTAAAAAACCAACTTATACCAGATCCTATATATCCAGCATCATATCCTTTTGGCACATGGGGTGAATAAGCGCCCCGGGCATCGATAAGACTTGTGAATTGATGTCATAAATTTGCCTATAAACTGGCCTGTAGTTTTCCGCAAAAACGAGTCTTGCTCTGTGAAAAAGGGGGCTAAATGCCTCTGCAAAAAGTATCGACCCATGTCAGCCTACGCCGTCCGCGCAGACTTGCATGGGTTGAAACCTTCTGCTATTGGTCAATTTTCTACATGTTAACGGACCAGTGTATCTCATGATACAGCCTGTTGTTCTACAAAATGGATTTTATGGATCCACAATAGTGTAATAACTTGCTTGGTTAATGTATAATTGATTGACTTTATGCTGTTTAACGCCGTTTTCAACACTATTTCAGTTATATCGCGGCGGCTCGTGCACCTATCCATGCTTTCCCGGAGTTTCTCTTACCAGTATTCCGCAAAACATTCTTTCCAAGCCACTGGCTGCTTTCCCACTTAACCATCGTCGAAACAATGATCAGCGGTGAGAGAGGAATGAATACTGTCGCAATGACTATCATTAATCCTCGGCAAGAAATTGGACGGGCCGGGGATCGAACCAGCGACCCCGTGTTCTTGAGTCCTGTACGCTACCGACTGCGCTACCTGGGTTCGGCTGGTATAATGTATGACGGCGATGCATTAAGCCCTCTTCTCCTAGAGCAAGGCTCAAATATGTTCACGTTTTGTAACAACTGGGAATTACTATCTTGTCATTCGAAAGTAGTAAAGGAAGAGAGACCGCGGACACACCCAAGCCCTGGGTGTGTCCGCGGTCTCTCTTCCCTGAGTGCCCTACATCACCGTCCCTGACAAAAATGTGTCCCTAGTTGCTGTCCCCGAAAGATTTTTTTTTTTATTTTGTCCCTAGGCTCTCTTCCCTGAGAGGGATTTAGCATTCAAAATGGCGGCCGTGTGGACAGCAACTGGGGACAAAAATGCCCCAGGCTCTCGTCCCTGAGCGGAATTTTTTGCAAAAAAGGGAAAAGGGGGGGAGTTTTTCCTAGGCTCTCTACCCTGAGAGGGATTTAGCATTCAAAGTGCAGGCCTTATGACTGACAGGTTGGGTAAAAATGGTCAGATCACTGAGTTGGACTTAGTTTTTTCACCCTATGGATGATTTTTTCTCTCTAAATGGAATTTGTCCCTATATCGCTGAATTGAACTTAGACTTTTTTTCTGCATCTCTATGAATGATTTCTAAATGTCTGAGCACTGAGTTGAACTTAGACTTTTTTTACCCTATGTATGATTTTTTCTTTCTAAATGTCTGACCATTGAGTTGGACTTAGTCTTTTTTTTACATCTATGAATGATTTTTTCTTTCTAAAAGGAAATTTATCTTATATCACTGAGTTGGTCTTAGCTTTTTTCCCCTATGAATGATTTTCTCTCTTTCTAAAAGGTTGACCATTGAGTTGGACTTAGTCTTTTTACATCTCTATGAATGATTTTTTCTTTCTAAAAGACTGAGCACTGAGTTGGATTTAGTCTTTTTCTGCATCTATGAATGATTCTTACTCTTTGCAGTATAACTCTCTGGAGTATAACTCTTTTGGAATGCGTCTCTTCTAAAAGAAAGATAGAACTTTCGTGGTAGATGGTTAGTCCTGAAAAGGACTGTTGGGTTAGCTCTGAAAAGAGCTGTGACAATTTGAAGAAATGACAACTTGAAGATAGAACTTTCGTCTGACAGCTTGAAGATAGAACTTTCGTCTGACATCTTGAAGATAGAACTTTTGTGGTAGATGGTTAGTCCTGAAAAGGACTGTTGGGTTAGCTCTGAAAAGAGCTGTGACAATTTGAAGAAATGACAACTTGAAGATAGAACTTTCGTCTGACAGCTTGAAGATAGAACTTTCGTCTGACATCTTGAAGATAGAACTTTCGTGGTAGATGGTTAGTCCTGAAAAGGACTGTTGGGTTAGCTCTGAAAAGAGCTGTGACAATTTGAAGAAATGACAACTTGAAGATAGAACTTTCGTCTAACAGCTTGAAGGTAGAACTTTCGTCTGACAATTTGAAGAAATGACAATTTGAAGAAAAGATAGAACTTACGTCTGACAATTTGAAGAAAGGTAGATCTTCCGTGGTAGATGGTTAGCCCTGAAAAGGGCTGTTGGGGTGGCCCTAAAAGGGACCTGGTTTTGGAGGTTGTGTTTTTAAGCACAACCTCCAACCTTCCTGCAGGCTGGGCAGCTACTCGCTGCCCGCCTCTTTAACCTTTTCAGCTCCTGAGCGTCTAGGTTGAAGTTCAGCGAGAACGGTGCCTCGTTGTCATCATCCCAACTTTCTGTTTTTGGTACAACGACCTTCTTCTTCTCCGACAGTTGGGCAAGCTCCCAAAAATCCATGTCCCTAAGTGCAGTCTCCATCTTATCTGCAACTCGAAGAAATGAACAATGTGCGGGAAATAACGCTGGGTTTTATAGCTTTACAGGAGGATTGAACTAGTTGACCCATGACGTCATTTTCTTCTATGTTTTTCCCGCGTCAGCGTTTCATGCTGTTTTGGCTCCAAATTAATGTTATCCAATCAGATTCACCGTTGTTTTTCTAATACTAATTGTTTTACTGTTGACCAACCCGTGGGTTTGTTACATTTTCTTGTTCGGGGATTTTATTGTTGGCCAATCCGTGGGTTTGTTACATTTTCTTGTTCGGGTTAGAAAAACTAGAGTTTAACTAACCTATGACTTTTTTTGATTGTGAATCTTTTGAGTTTTTTGACAATTTTGAGTTTTTTTGACAATTTTGAGTTTTTTTGACAATTTGAAGAAAGATAGAACTTTCGTGGTAGATAGGTAGTCGTGAAATGGACTGTTTTGTTTTTGGAGGCTATGTTTTTTCCCACTTCTAATGACAACATCCGAAATTCACTTGGTAAATGACTAAGATGATGCCAGACGTTGTCTTTAAAAATAGTTGAAGTAATCTTTCCACTGAGATCTTTGTAGAGCTGTGTTATACGTTGCAGTTGTTTTTATTTCTCCACTCCTACGAGATGAGTGGTTAGTTGCAATAACTGCTGTCCGGCATTTAGATACTCTTGGAGAGCCTCACGTAGTTGATGATTTACCTCTTCCATATTGATATTGCTTCCGAATATTGACACTGCTTTCGAAGTGATCGTTAGCTGAGAGTCAAAGAAATGGTGAATGTGTGAAAAATAACGCGGGCTTTATGCGTTTACAGAGGATTGAAATTTTTTAAAGAGCTCGGACCTAGCAGAAAGCACATACATTTTTTCCATGCTACGTTTCATGCTAATATAGCAAAAAAGTTATGAGACGTTGTATGGGAAAAATGTAACCAGAACAAGTCTTTTGGGGGAAAAAACAGAATGAAGAACTCTATTGTTTTTTGAACTTTTATTTATTGAACTTTTATTTACTGAACAGAACTAAACATTGAAACATTTTTTTGCAATGTATCATAAAAAAAATTTCTTGACAATGAAAAAAAATTTCTTGACAATGAAAAAAAATTTCTTGACAATGAAAAAATCACAATGAAACATTTTTTTTGCAATGCATCATAAAAAATTTCTTGACAATGAAAAAACATTTTCTTAACAATGAAAAATCGCACTGAAATATTTTTTCGCAATGAATTATTTACAATGAATTAATCGCAAAAAACAGTATATAACAAATTTTATGCAATGTAAATTCGCAAACACCACGAGTTTCATATTTGTTTTCATATTCCTACCGTTTTGTTGTTTTTTCTTGGTTGTTTTCGCTCTGTCTTTGGTTTTTTCGGGATCTTGAAATCAACGTGATTGTCAATGTTTTTCCCGTATTTGCCCTGCCCTGTCAATATTGGTATAGTTGGTTTTTAATCAACTCGCTGCTTCTTGTGGAGAGGGTTACCATCTTCCTCAGATTTCCGCTTTGTTGTTTTTCTTGGTTGTTTTTCCTTTGGTTGATTTTTCTTTGGTTGATTTTTCTTCACAACACTTACGATAGAGTCCACTAAGTTGTGAAGATTGGATTTATCAAACTCGAACTCCACAGGAATCTTCACAGGAGTTGTTGAAATGCGCTGATCCTGTTGATGTAGTACCTCGATATTTCTACTGAGCTGATCAGTACTTGCGGTTAAAGTTTTAATTTCCTCCAAATGTCTGTTTAAAGTCTCCAGCTGATCTATGATTCGGATCATCATGCTATCTTGTTTCAAATTTAGCTGCTTTACCTCTTCATAAATGTTATCAAACACTGTCGCTGGAATGATGGTTGTCGAATTTAATTCCGGTGGTGGATTGATAATTGTCGAATTCATAACTGATGAAATAACGTCTCCATTGTTTTCCACTGATGGAAAATCGCCCAAGCTGATTTCATCTAAGTTGTGCTTCATATTGTAACTGACTCTGAATATTGATACTGCTTTCGAAGTGATCGTTAGCTGAGAATCAAAGAAATGGTGAATGTATGAAAATAACACCGAGCTTTATACGTTTACAGAGGATTGAAATTTTTAAAGAGGGCGGACCTGGCGGAAAACACCGGTATTGTACTGTGTGACACTGAATTAGGAGTGGTAAAAAACACCGATATAACCATCGATTTGATTGCACAATGTTAATGAAACGCCGACGCGGGAAAAAACATAGGAGAAAATGACGTCATGAGTCATCTAGTTCAATCCTCCTGTAAAGCTATAAAGCCCAGCGATAATTTACATGAAATCATATTTGTTCCAGAATGGATCGAATTCTTGTATGCCCTCACTGTGCAAACAGATGTCTGATAGAGTGTGGAAAATGTTTTTCCATACTCGAGTATCTTGGTCAGAAGCATAACTGTCCAGATACAGATGAAGGATTTTATGATGATGATGAAGGTTCGACGATTTGCTGCGAACATTGTGGATGTGAAATCATCCCAGTGGATCGGACGGAAGAATCGTAGAGCTGGATGTCAATGTGAGATCCTTCAAAAAAGCCCTTTTCAGGGCTAACCATTTAGCACGAAAGATCTTTCTTCTCAAATTGTCAAAAGTAAAAAGACTTACAGTCATAACTAGAAAAAAGTCAAAAGTAAGAAGTAATTATTTTTATATTTTTATTTCAAAAAGAACTTATGTACAATGAAAAAATCAAATCATGAACTGTAAAGACAAAAAATAAATGAACTGTAAAAGACAAAAAATGAATGAAAAAAATCAAGTCAGTCTTTTTTGTTTATAATCAATATTGTATTGAAATCTTTTTTTCACTCAGTATGTTTTTTTCTTTTTCTTTGAGATGTCAGATTCACATTTGGTTTTACGTTTTCTTTTCCTATCGTTGTTTTTTAATTCCACATCTGGACAGATTTTGTCCTCATGTTTTGTTGATTTGTAAAAGAAATAGTTCTTTGTTACTCGTTTTTTCTTCTTTTCGATGTTTTGCTGTTTTTCCTTTCCGTACGAACAACCCGGTTCTGCAGAAAATTCGTTGTTTTTTAGATCCAAAGTTTGTTGATTTCTTAGATTTTTTCGTAATGTCTCTAAATCATCTGCTATTTTGCAGATTTCTGAATCGCTGTTAGCCGCTGTGTCGCTCTGCATGTCTACGATCTGAGTTTCAACCGATGAGGATGTAGCTTGTGGTGAACTTTTTTTCCATGTATTTTCACTGTAGAATGAATTTAGTGTCCCGACGAATTTCATATCTTTGAAACCACCAACGTTGTAAAATGATGGTGAAATCTCAATGTCGTGACTGTGTGGATTCACGTAGACAAAAACAATTGTTCCTAGCTGATTTTCTTTTTCTGGACATTCTTTGGCCCAATGTCCTGCTTCGTTGCATGTGAAACAAATATTTGTTCTCACACCATTCGCACCATATCGTTTGTCAATCATCGCTTGATCCAAAACTCTGTAGCTGGTAGTACGGTAAACATCTTTTTCTTCTAAATGTTGCTGGGATAAAAATGATCCCACATAGTTTCCGATATGTTTAACATTATACTTTGATGGTATATTGCTGATCTCATAATCGTGGGTGTATGGATTAACATACAGATACACCCTCTTTCTAAGTGGTGATGTATTTTGCAGCTTTAAATCGCTCATATTTTTCATCAGCTGTACTGTCTGAGATCGAGTAGGAGAATGAATAGATTTTCACAACTAACTCCTTATTTATACACTGTTACAACGGAGAGGCTATATAAATTGCTAGTTTTTTCTCACTTCTGCATTATTGTCTTTTCACTCAGAGCTAAAACGATGGGTAAAAGAAAAAGAATAATAACCTATTCAGACAGTGAAAGTGACGATGAGGTGTTTCCACCAACAAAAAAGAAAAAAACTAGACCTTTGAAAGAAGAAAGTGACGATGAGGTGTTTCCACCAATAAAAAAGAAAAAAACTAAACCGTTGAAAGAAGAAAATGACAGCGACGATGAAAGTATCAACTCTAACTTAGACATGAAAAGTCTATATGATTTAACAGAAAAGGGTAATAAGAAGTCAAGAAAATTTAAAACAGAATCACATGTGCTGATGCTGAGTTTTAAGAAATTTGAAGAATTATCACCTCAGAGACTCCTTGGATTATTTGACGATGTCACCCATGAAATCATTCGAAAGTTAAATGCCAACCCGACGGACATGATTAGAATTACCATCAATCATCCTTCGTTGGAAATGGGAATCCATATTCCTTTTTTAGCTGCAGACCAGTTACAAGGTGAAACTATGCTGAATGAAATTGAACGAGTTTTACAATCGAATACAGATTTCGTCTTGAACGATGGATTCATGACATTTGACATTACACATACAATACCACCAAGTGGTAGCGGAAAACCAAAATATAGATCGTCAGAATTAGATTCAAAGTTTTTTGCCCAGAAGAAGCAATCTATTATTCAAATTGACAATCATGACCAACTATGTTTTGCAAGAGCTGTTGTTGTGGGAATTTGCTACAGTGAACGTGAAAACACCGAAGTATGGAATAGAAAATGGGATCGTATTTGTCGTTCAAACCGCCCTCTTCAAAAGACTGAAGCTGAGAAATTGTTACATGAAGCTGGAGTTTCACCAACACAACCTATAGGAATTGACGAATACAAAAAAATTCAAGCATTCTTGTATGAAAAAGGCTATGTCATTAAAGTTCATCAACAGCATTCAAAAGTGGAAAAAATATTTAAACATCCAGAAGTGAAAACCAATAGTAAGATCATACATTTGTACTTTCATCAAAACCATTATGACTACATTAAATCTATCAAAGGTTTTCTTAGTTGTGGATATTATTGTGAGTTCTGTGATGTGGGTTACCCTCACCGGGAAGGTCATGCTTGTTCAAATATCTGTAAAGGTTGTTATCGCGAAGGAAAATGTCCATCAGAATCAAAAGAATATGTTTGCAGTGTTTGCAGTAGACGATTTTTTAGTGCTGAATGCTTTGAAAATCACAGAAATGTTCAAGGTAAAGAAAAGAAATCCATTTGTGAATTAGTGAAACTCTGTTCGAAATGCGGTGCACAATATCATATCAGAAAGAAAAATCATGTTTGCAATGGAAAGAAAAGATGTCATATCTGTAAGAGAATTGTTAACTTTTCTCATCAATGCTATATTCAACCTTACCAAAGTAAGTTGAACCATGACAGCGATGACGAGACGAGTTCTTCTGTAGTCAAAAAACCACAGTTTATTTTCTTTGATTTTGAATGCAAACAAGACACAGGTGTACACATCTCAAATTATTGTATCGCACACAGAGCGTGTGATAAATGTATCGATAAATCACTTGATTTTCATTGTTCTACATGCAGTGAATTTGAAGAGGGTAGGGAAGTTATTTTTCAAGGTGAAAAAACTTTGAGTCAATTTTGCAACTGGCTCTTTTCAAAACATCATAAAGGGGTTACGGCTATTGCCCATAATTTCAAAGGCTATGACGGGCAGTTCATTCTTGACTATATTGTCAAAGTTGGGTTAAAACTTCCAAAATTGATCATGAATGGAAACAATATTATGAAGTTAGAACTGAACGGTGTACGTCTGATCGATTCTTTCAATTTCATGAGTTTTGGTTTGGCAAAATTTCCATCCACCTTTGGCCTTCAAGAAATGAAAAAAGGTTACTTTCCTCACTGGGCGAATACAGATGAATTTTGGAGTTACATCGGACCCTACTTGGATATGTCTTATTACAAACCCGACTCAATGTCTGAAGAGGCTAGGTCAAAATTTATAGTTTGGTATAATGACAAAGTTCGAAATGGTGAGGAATTCAATTTTCAGAAGGAGATGGAAATGTACTGTAGGTCAGACGTTGATATCCTCAGACGAGGGTGTGCTGAATTCAGAAAGCTGTTTATCGAACAGGGTGGTATTTGTCCATTTTTAGAGGCGATTACCATCGCAGATGCCTGTAACAAGGTGTGGCGAAGCAAATATTTACCAGAAAATCAAATAGCTATCATTTCAAGTAAAGACTCATCCAGACGTCGCTTTTCTATGAAAGCGATACGATGGGTTCAAAGCATTGCTCAGGAAAAAGGTATTAATATTCAGCATGCAAAAAATGGTGGTGAAGCTCAAATCGGGAAATATAGTGTAGATGGTTTTCACCATCAATCAAACACTGTTTATGAATTTCTTGGGGATTTGTATCATGGTTGTCCTGTATGCTATACAGATCGAAAACAGATCAATCCTATTAATGGAAAACCCATGTCTGAATTGTACGAACGTACTTTTGAACGTATAGCAGATATCGAAGACATGGGATATAATGTAGTGTACATTTGGGAACACGAATTTGATGCTAAGATGAAGGATAAAGAGTACAAAAAACACATTGAAAAGTTATATCCACATTGGGACCCTATCGATCCGAGGGATGGTTTGTCCGGGGGAAGATGTAATGCAATAAAAATTGGATATGATGTTGATGAAAAAACCAAAAAGGAAATCAAGTACATCGATATCTGTTCTCTATACCCTTATGTTTGTAAACACAAATCCTACCCTGTAGGTCAGCCAGAAATTTTGTCTACTGAGAATATTGATATGAACAATATTCGCCAATATGAGGGATTAATCAAATGCAAAGTTTTGCCTCCAACTGATTTGTTTCACCCCGTTCTTCCAGTTCACTGTAACAACAAAATGATGTTTCCCCTCTGTATGAAATGTGCAGAAGAAAGCTCAAACATTTGTAGACATGGTAAAGAAGAGAGGGCTTTGGTCGGAACTTGGGTTACTTTTGAATTATTCAAGGCTCTTGACTGCGGTTATCGATTATTGCAAGTGTATGAAATTTGGCATTTCAATTCTGTGTCAGATCAGTTCTTTAAACATTATGTGGACAATTTCTTGAAAATTAAGCAAGAAGCCAGTGGTTATCCAGATAGCTGTCAATCAGACTCAGAAAAAGATCAGTTCGTTTGTGAATATGAGAAGGCAGAAGGTGTTCGTCTTGATCCAAGTTGTATTCAAAGAAATCCTGGGAGAAGATCATTTGCTTAGATTATGTTGAACTGCCTTTGGGGAAAATTAGCTCAGCGTGAAAAAATGATCCAGACGGAATACATCAGTGATCCGTCTAAATATTTTGAATTAGTCACCAACCCCAATTTCATTGTAAAGCATGTAGAAATCTTTGATGAGAACTGTTCATTCATCTTGGTTAACTATGAATCAAAGTTGGAACATATTGACACCCATGCTACAGCCAATGTGATAGTAGGTTCTTACGTAACAGCTTATGCAAGGTTGGAATTGTACAGTGTTCTTGAAAAGTTAAAAGATAGAGTTCTGTATTTCGATACAGATAGTTGTATGTACATTCACGACCCCGAATTATGGAATCCCCCTATTATTAACAGCCGGTTAGGAAAATGGACTGATGAAGAGCCTGCTTGTAAAATTACTCAATTCAGAGGACTTGGACCTAAGAATTATGCTTACAAAATGAAAACAAAAGATGGAAAAGAGATAAGCAAATGTAAAGTAAAGGGGATTACTCTGGATTACAATACAAAACAGGTGGTAAATTTCGATACATATTCGAAATGTGCTTTGGATCGTACAGTAGAAATCAAAATTCAGTATGATTGTAAAATTAAAAGACACAGAGATAGAACGGTTACCAGTGAACCACAAACAAAAACGTTTCGTTCTGTATACACCAAGAGAGCCATTGTAAATGGTACTGATACTGTACCCTATGGTTATAAAAGCTTGAGAAAATAATTTCATATCACATTGTTGTGTACCAATCACTCAAAGTAAGTCGGGGAAAAATATTAGCAACTGTTCAAAAAATAACAATCATGTTACCGCTACCAATAGAACTACGTGAAAAAATTTATGGAGAATTTGTTCGACAGCATACGCTTGATGAACAAACACAGCTTAACATTAAATTTTTCTGTGTGAAAATTTGGATCAAAAAAATGTTTAAATGGGTTGAAAAAGGAGAAAAGTCCTACAAAGTGTATGCTATATTCAACTTTATTGCGATGATGATGGACGATTCGGGGCTGGATCTCGTTCTCAAGACTTATTTAGCAGATAGCTGTATGAAAGACAATGTTATTAGTAAACTGTTTCGATCCACAAGCCGATGGACATTTTTTATCATAGGAACAACAGAAGAAAGTTTTCTTAACGTTGTGAAAATGAAATCAGTTCTATTTGACTTTTACTTACGCTACAAAAAAGGATCTGTTCATGATTCCTACGGAGAAACAATGGAAACCATGTCAGGGTATATTCTATTTGATAGAGATGTTACAGAAGAAGTAGTAAATTCAGCTCTTTCAACAAAAGACGCTTATAGACATGTTGCTCCATTCATAGGACTACGAGATTTCGACGATATGGACAGTGAGTATACAATGTTTTTTGGGTATGACCAATTGCATAAAGACATTACGGAATATGAAAACAAATGTGTAACTCGTGGTGTTTGCGAATTTGCATTATAAAAATTTGTTATATACTGTTTTTTGCGATTAATTCATTGTAAATAATTCGTTGCGAAAAAATAATTCATTGTGATTAATTCATTGCGATTAATTCGTTGTGAATAATTCATTGTGAAAAAATATTTCAGTGCGATTTTTTCATTGTTAAGAAAATGTTTTTTCATTGTCAAGAAATTTTTTATGATGCATTGCAAAAAATGTTTGCTTGTGATTTTTTTCATTGTCAAGAAATTTTTTTCATTGTCAAGAAATTTTTTTATGATGCATTGCAAAAAAATGTTTCATTGTGATTTTTTCATTGTCAAGAATTTTTTTTCATTGTCAAGAAATTTTTTTATGATGCATTGCAAAAAAATGTTTCAATGTTTAGTTCTGTTCAGTAAATAAAAGTTCAATAAATAAAAGTTCAAAAAACAATAGAGTTCTTCATTCTGTTTTTCCCCCAAAAGACTTGTTCTGGTTACATTTTTCCCATACAACGTCTCATAACTTTTTTGCTATATTAGCATGAAACGTAGCATGGAAAAAATGTATGTGCTTTCTACCAGGTCCGAGCTCTTTAAAAAATTTCAATCCTCCTTAAACGCATAAAACCCCGCGTTATTTTCATACATTCACCATTTCTTTGATTCTCAGCTAACGATCACTTCGAAAGCAGTGTCAATATTCGGAAACATTATCAATATGGAGGAGGTAAATCATCAACTACGTGAGGCTCTCCAAGAGTATCTAAATGCAGGGCAACAGTTATTGCAACTAACCACTCGTCTCGTAGGAGAGGAGGAACAAAACCAACTGCGACGTATAACACAGCCATACAAAGATCTCGGCAAAAGATTAGTTCAGCTATTATTAAAGACAACACCGGATATCATTTTGGTTGATATCGAGTTCGGGAGGAAGATTACAGCATGCCCCATTTGCCAAGCGAATTTCGGGTGCTGACATTAAAAGTGGAAAAAAACACAGCCTCCAAAAAACAAAACAGCCCTTTTCAGGGCTACCCATCTACCACGAAAGTTCTATCTTTCCTCAAATTGTCAAAAACTCAAAATTGTCAAAAAAACTCAAAAGATTCACAATAAAAAAAAAAGTCATAGATTAGCCAAACTCTAGTTTTTCTAACCCGAACAAGAAAATGTAACAAACCCATGGATTGGGCAACAATAAAATCCCCCGAACAAGAAAATGTAACAAACCCACGGGTTGGTCAACAGTAAAACAATGAGTATTAGAAAAAACAACGGTGAATCTGATTGGATAACATTAATTTGGAGCCAAAACAGCATGAAACGCCGACGCGGGAAAAAACATAGGAGAAAATGACGTCATGGGTCAACTAGTTCAATCCGTCTGAAAAGCTATAAATCTCGGCGATTTATTTTCCATACATTTCATTTTTTCACAATGGCTTCAAGACAATCACCACTCGTCACTTGGATGGATACTGAGCGAAAGTTAATAAGAGCAAGGAGACAAATCGTCTTACTTAAACAACGCCTAGCTGGAGTGAGAAGACGATACGAGAGGGCTGAGCTTGCTAATAACAGGGTGTTCTGTTATAACCTTCGGATGAAGGAACTCATTATTGAGGGCATGCTTGAGATGTATTTTCAGTATGTTATTTTAAAAACTGAGCAGGTGACCCGTCTTTTCCGTGCGCAAATCGCCACTGAAAGGAGTGAGTCAGACAGCGAATCGACTGATGCTGATACTGAATAAACATTTTCATAAAATCAGCTCTTCTCAAAACAGCCCTTTTCAGGGCTAACCATCTACCACGAAAGTTCTATCTTTCTTCAAATTGTCATTTCTTCAAATTGTCAAACTTCTTTCTTTTAGAAGAGTTACACTCCAAAGACTCACACTCCAGAGAGTTACACTCCAAAGAGTAAAAAAATCATTCATAGATGCAGAAAAAAGACTAAGTCCAACTCAGTGCTCAGTCTTTTAGAAAGAAAAAATCATTCATAGAGATGTAAAAAGCTAAGTCCAACCCAGTGCTCAGTCTTTTAGAAAGAGAGAAAATCATTCATAGGGGAAGAAAAAACTAAGTCCAACTCAATGATCAGGCTTTTAGAAAGAGAAAAAATCATTCATAGATGTAAAAAAAAGACTAAGTCCAACTCAATGGTCAGACATTTAGAAAGAAAAAATCATACATAGGGTAAAAAAAAGTCTAAGTTCAACTCAGTGCTCAGACATTTAGAAATCATTTATAGTGTAAAAAAATCTAAGTTCAACTCAGCGATATAGGGACAAATTCCATTTAGAGAGAAAAAATCATTCATAGGATGAAAAAACTAAAAAGTGATCCATTACACATATAAAACACTAAACTCTTGATTATTTTTTCTCATTCACCATTAACTTTTTGTAAAACCTGAGCCAGTATCGTACAATGTTTGGATTAACATTTTTTCTCTTATTGCTCTTCTGGTTAGAAGAAAGAGAACGTTTCAGATATATCAGACATGAAATTGAACATCTGATGCAAATGCTAGATAAAATGGAATCAATCAAAAGAAAGAGAGGGGTATAAAAAAGTGCATTCTGTACAAAAAAGCAACTCTTTTCAGGGCTAGCTATCTTAAATAATCATCTTTCTTTTCATTTTATCAGAAGACTCATAATCAAAAAAAAGTCATAGGTTAGTTAAACTCTAGTTTTTCTAACCCGAACAAGAAAATGTAACAAACCCACGGATTGGTCAACAATAAAACATTTAGTATTAGAAATAAAACGCTGATTCTGATTGGATAACATTAATTTGGAGCCAAAACAGCATGAAACGCCGAAGCGGGAAAAACATAGGAGAAAATGACGTCATGGGTCAATTAGTTCAATCCGTCTGAAAAGCTATAAAACCCAGCGACATTTCCCGCACATTGTTCATTTTCATTTTCACGATGGAAGAGCTAAGAAAGACGGTGGAAGAGCTAAGAAAGACGGTGGAAGAGCTAAGAAAGACTGTGGGAGAGGCAGATCGGCAGCTAGAAAAGTTTGAAGCTGAGGCAGCGAGGAAACAGAGATATGGCTTCGAAGAGAAACTGCTATTTACCGGGTGGGACTTTTGGGACTTTGCCCAATTACCACAAAGCAAGAAGGAGAAAAAGGCGTTCGTAGTGCCTTCTACCGAAGATTGGAGCAGCGATAACGAACCACCATTTTCGCTGAAGTACAACCTGAGTGCCCAGCAGTTAAAAAGGCTAAAGAGACGGATGGATAGTAGCTGCCCAGCCTGCGGAAAGGTTGGAGGTTGTGCTTAAAAACACAACCTCCAAAACCAGGTCCCTTTTAGGGACACCCCAACAGCCCTTTTCAGGGCTAACCATCTACCACGGAAGATCTACCTTTCTTCAAATTGTCAGACGTAAGTTCTATCTTTTCTTCAAATTGTCATTTCTTCAAATTGTCAGACGAAAGTTCTACCTTCAAGCTGTTAGACGAAAGTTCTATCTTCAAGTTGTCATTTCTTCAAATTGTCACAGCTCTTTTCAGAGCTAACCCAACAGTCCTTTTCAGGACTAACCATCTACCACGAAAGTTCTATCTTCAAGATGTCAGACGAAAGTTCTATCTTCAAGCTGACAGACGAAAGTTCTATCTTCAAGTTGTCATTTCTTCAAATTGTCACAGCTCTTTTCAGAGCTAACCCAACAGTCCTTTTCAGGACTAACCATCTACCACGAAAGTTCTATCTTCAAGATGTCAGACGAAAGTTCTATCTTCAAGCTGTCAGACGAAAGTTCTATCTTCAAGTTGTCATTTCTTCAAATTGTCACAGCTCTTTTCAGAGCTAACCCAACAGTCCTTTTCAGGACTAACCATCTACCACGAAAGTTCTATCTTTCTTTTAGAAGAGACGCGTTCCAAAAGAGTTATACTCCAGAGAGTTATACTGCAAAGAGTAAGAATCATTCATAGATGCAGAAAAAGACTAAATCCAACCCAGTGCTCAGTCTTTTAAAAGAAAAAATCATTCATAGAGATGTAAAAAGACTAAGTCCAACTCAATGGTCAACCTTTTAGAAAGAGAGAAAATCATTCATAGGGAAAAAAAGCTAAGACCAACTCAGTGATATAAGATAAATTTCCTTTTAGAAAAGAGAAATCAATCATAGAGATGCAGAAAAAAGTCTAAGTCCAACCCAGTGCTCAGTCTTTTAGAAAGAAAAAATCATTCATAGATGTAAAAAAAAGACTAAGTCCAACTCAATGGTCAACCTTTTAGAAAGAGAGAAAATCATTCATAGGGGAAAAAAGCTAAGACCAGCTCAGTGATATAAGATAAATTTCCTTTTAGAAAAGAGAAATCATTCATAGAGATGCAGAAAAAAGTCTAAGTTCAATTCAGCGATATAGGGACAAATTCCATTTAGAGAGAAAAAATCATCCATAGGGTGAAAAAACTAAGTCCAACTCAGTGATCTGACCATTTTTTACCCAGCCTGTCAGTCATAAGGCCTGCACTTTGAATGCTAAATCCCTCTCAGGGTAGAGAGCCTAGGAAAAACTCCCCCCCTTTTCCCTTTTTTGCAAAAAATTCCGCTCAGGGACGAGAGCCTGGGGCATTTTTGTCCCCATTTGCTGTCCACACGGCCGCCATTTTGAATGCTAAATCCCTCTCATGGAAGAGAGCCTAGGGACAAAATAAAAAAAAAAATCTTTCGGGGACAGCAACTAGGGACACATTTTTGTCAGGGACGGTGATGTAGGGCACTCAGGGAAGAGAGACCGCGGACACACCCAAGCCCTGGGTGTGTCCGCGGTCTCTCTTCCTTTACTACTTTCGAAAAGGTCAAAAACCAGCGAATCCAGCTACGCTGATATAAAAAGCTTGCACGATTAAGACTGAACTCTTTACCACACGATTAAAGATTCCATCCGTCTATTTTGAAGGCATTTGCAGAAGCCTTTTGAAAACATTGTGGGAAAAGGAGAAAATGCTGGTAACCAGCATTTTCTCCTTTTTCCATAATGTTTTCTACTCTTCTTAAAACAAACTTTCAATTTTTCAGTCACGTTTATTTTGTCGTCTGCAAAGTGCTGTCAATTTGGAGAAGACTGAAATTTTGTCAATTGGTAAAGGGTTAAATGCAATTGAAAATAAAAAAGGTTATCGAAAAAATAGGAAACATTGTGGAAAAAGCAAATATTGCTGGTTATAATTCTTATTTCCTTTTTCCACGCTGTTTTCAAAAGCATCATACTTCATGGTCGTAAAAAAACAAGGTAATACTGGGTAAAGGACTTATTGACATTCTAATGATTGTATCAAACGGAATTCAGGTCAAAATTGCTTTGTGAAAACATAGACGAGAAAGCTCAAGTGTGCGTGCGTGCGTGTGTGCGTGCGTATGTGCCCGATATATCTAGCTCTAGTATATGTCTAGTTATATATCTGCCCCATGCACGCTCAAGCGCACACGCACGCAACCCAAACATATATTGCCTATACCAACTACTGAAGTTCTGTTTAGTGCTCTATGCGTTTTTGAAAGGAATTATTTTTTGCAGTTAGCAACTCTGGTCAAAGTTCCTTTGTTTTCAATCTTTCAGCGCCAAATATATAAATCTGATTCTTTTCCATGCCTGAGAATAGAATCCACTGAGACTCAGAAGGATTTTTGTCTCATACGCTCCACTAAACAAGCGGACGGAATAGATCCAAAATCAGACTGCACGTTCTGTGCAGTCTGATCTTGATCTATGCCGTCCGCAAAAGTCCCTGTTTTCGCTTATGCCGCCGAAAGGGTTTAAACAACTGCGTACTGTGAGTTATCGCCTTCACGCCATTGCGTAAGCCGTATACCTTGTCATCCAAAAAATAAAGCTCGCCATGTGGTGCAAAAGAAGCTGTACATATCACGATGGAACCCGTGTACGGTAAAGATTACGAACACACAATCTTAATAAAAACACACAATTGCGTCAGTTTTTTCAGACTAGCGATCAAAAGATCGCTGGTCTATTGCGACCAAGAGTGGCACAGGTTCAAATGTAAACATATACACTCACAGCCGCCAAATACTGCCCCACAGAAAGTAATTCTTTCTATTAGAAATCGTATTTGTGTTAAATTTGACAATGTTGACATCAACTACAAATTCTTTATCACTCCAATTTGAACGTTGTTCACTTACAAAGTCACAGTCTGAACAAGATACCATGGATAAGATACAGGATGTTTCCTAACATGTAAATTAAGTCGGTGACCTATGGTATGCAAATCAGACTCATCTTGATTTATCCTAACACAACATTTTTCATCCTTGCGTTTTTCGCGGTTGCTATAGGTCTCGTCTAGACGCGAGTTCGTCCAATCAACGGGACAGTGAAAAAGCGTGGTTGGTAAAAAATACAGACAAGTTTATTCTACAGACCCCTGCAGACCTATTGGCAAGCAAATTTACGCCGTCCGTCTTTTTTAAAGATCTTTCTTGTTTTTGTTGTAGAATTGTCCGAGCTTGCCTCGGCAACTATGCAAAGAGAACAAACTCAAATCCAATAAATTTTTTAGATCCTGTTCTTTGACATAGTATAGATAAAGTCCCGTGGTTTTTCCAGCCGAGACTGGTAGCGAAGTCCGTAGAAAACATGACTGGAAATCAGGGGGTCGCTGTTTGAAATCCATAGCTCCGCATTATTTCCCGAAGATTAATGATAGTCATTGTGACTGGATTCATTCCTCTCTCACTACTGATTATTTTTTCGACGATGGTTATGTGGGAAAGCAGTCAGTGGTTTGGGAAGAAATTTGAGGGATTGCTTGCAAAAGAAACTACAGGAAAGCAGAGTAGGTGAACTGGCCACCACGTTATAGCTTAAATGATATTGAAAACGGCTTAAATACCAAACAAACAAAACTAACAATTTTCCATGTTTTCTTGTTTTCTTTTTTAATTGAAACAATTTTAGGCTTTCTTGTTCGCTTTAAAAGCGATAAAAAATCTGTTTCGTCAATCAACCGTCTTCTCGTAAAACTTTGGCGAATGATGACGTCACCGTTACTTAAGGTATGTAAACAAAGAAGTTGGCAACTCAGGGTGCTTCTGCATGCTTAGAAATTCGTCATTTTATACATTTTGTTCATATTTTCACTAAATGTTGTTCGGAAATCACGTATGTTTTTTACTTCTTATCTATGTGTTAGTATCCTGCCTAATCAAACATGAAAAACGACATCTGACAAAGATGTTTGAGATATCGTGGGCCAACATAGATATAGATATTCTGAAAGATTTCGCGTTCTACTGTATTTCTGTCCTTAACAGCACGTGAAAATGAAATCTGAATGCAAAATTAAAGTATGCAATATGAAAAAAATTGCACCTTTGCATTCCTCGCGTAAATACAGGTACAGCATCAAAGTATGTAATAAATAGGGAATATTATGCTGTAGTGACTTTCCTGGTGCTTGTATTTACTTCGAGCAGCGTGAGAAAATTAGGTATCGGGCGAGACCGAAGGTCGAGCGAGATGCCAAAATTTTCTTACGCAGCGAGAAGTAAATACAAGCACCAGGAAAGTCACTACAGCATTATATTCCTTTTATTATATACCTACACCTTTTCAACGACAAAATATTGCAAATTATTGACATTTTATTCGAAAAGGTAAACAAAATAAAACAAATAATGGTGTAGTAGCCAGTAACTTCGTTTTTATGAATGGCGGATGAATATTACAACGTAAAATTTTGACCAATCAAATTGCAAATGAATGCATACCTATACCCATTATCTCACGCTAGATGGCATTCTACAAATACACATCTATCTAATTTGGGCATTCTGGGTACAGAACCGGACTACGTTTCAAAACGACAACCGTTACTTTGAATTTCAAAATAAAATAAACGTTTACTCAATAAAACTCTACCTGGTGCGATTCATTCAGCTAGGATCAGCTGTATGTAACCTACAGTATGCACCGGCCATTTATTAAACCAGCCCCTACAGGCTTGGGTATTAGCTTCGGTATAAGCCCTACTTTTCACTAGTATATGGGATCGGTGATGCGTCATAGCAGACAGGTCGAATCTTCGAAGAATATGACATGTGCAGACAACGTACCTATACCGCTTGTGAGTTACATCATCATGACGTCATCATACCATATTTGGAACCGTATTTCACAGTGTGTAGATACGGATTTTTTTTCCTGTCCTGTGTGATATTTTATTCGCGTGCGACGCATGTGTTTTCTCCGGAAAACTTTCAGGTATATAACAAATACGGAATATTATGCTGTAGTGACTTTCCTGGTGCTTGTATTTATTTCGAGCAGCGTGAGAAAATTAGGTATCGGGCGAGACTGAAGGTCGAGCGAGATGCCAAAATTTTCTTACGCAGCGAGAAGTAAATACAAGCACCAGGAAAGTCACTACAGCATAACATTCCTTTTATTATATACCTACACCTTTTCAACGACAAAATATTGCAAATTATTGACATTTTATTTGAAAACAGTAAGAAAAATAGAACAAATAATGTTGTTGTAGCCAGGAATTTCGTTTACATAGCGGATGAATATTACAGCGTAAAACTTTGACGAATGAACTTGCAAATGAATACATACGTATACCGCGCGTGAGTTACGTCATTATGACGTTATCATATCATATTTGGAACCGTATTTCACAGTGTATAGATACGGATTTTTTTTCTGTGTGATATTATATCCGCGTGCGACGCATGTTTTTTTCTCCGGAAAACTTTCAGGTATATAATAAATAGGATTATCTCCCGCGCCAATTATACCATATCACTTCAGGTTGTGGAAGGATCCTTCATGGTACGTGCTACAGGTTTAACAATGGCATACCTGATGCCTGTATGGGTGATCACCGGTACATACACAGATATTGTGGACCGAGAAGAATATGCTGTTACACACCACACCAATCTGCTGTATCAACTCCTGTGACGCAAGCCCCAGTAACGCCAGGATCAAATGGGTATGTTTTATCCCAAATTTGTTTAAGATTGCTAATGCTATATCATAGATCTATTCGGTACATTATATAACTTTCTAAACGTGGCACATTTTTTAAAAAAGAAAAAAGGACTAAAGGTCTCTGCCTCACGGGTAATATCTTCCTGTATGTAGTATATATATATATGTTCATTAACATGCAAGTTTCTTTATTCGTTACAGTCCTGATCAATCTGTTACATCAACTCCAGTGACACCAGCCCCAGTAACGTCAGGATCAAATGAATATTTTTTCCCCAATATTTTTTAAGATTGCTGTTGCTTTTATGGTTCTATATGATAAATAAATACTTTCTGTATGTGGCAAAGTTGCACATTTTGGAGGGGAAAAAATACCTCTCTGCCTCAAGGGTAATATCTTTCTGTAGGTAGTATATATGTTCATTAACATACAAGTTTCCTTATTCGTTACAGTCCCAATCAATCTGTTACATCAACTCCAGTGACGTCAGCCCCAGTAACGTCAGGACCAAATGGGTGTTTTTCCACAATATTTTTTAAGATTGCTCTTGCTAGTCTGGTTCTATATGATAATTAAATACTTTCTGAGCGTGGGAAATTGGCACATTTTGGAGAAAATAAAGCTCTCTGCCTCAGGTCGGAAATCTCTCTGCAGGTGGTATATAAGTTCATTAACATCCAAGTTTCCTTATTTGTTTCAGTCCACATCAATCTGTTACATCGACTCCAGTGACGTCAGCTCCAAATGGATATAAGCCATGCTCTGTGAAAAGGGGACTTAATGCATCTGCGAAAAGTATCGACCCAGGTCAGCCTGCGCAGTTCGCGCAGGCTGACCTGGGCCGAAACTTTTCGCTATTAGTCAATTTTCTGTATGTCCAATGACTGGTGTACCCCATGATAAAGTCGGTTGTTAAAAAAAGTAGATATTATGGATCCATAATTGGGTGATGGCTTGCTTGGTTCAATGGATCACGGAGATGCATTAAGCCCCCTTTTGCCAGAGCATGGCTTATATGTTTTTTCCCCGATTTGTTTTAATATTGCCAATGCTATTATGGTACTTTTCGGTACATACATGAATTTTCTGAATGTGTCAATGCGGCACAATTTTGAAAAAAAAAAAGAGTTCACTGCCTCAAGGGGAAATATTTTCTGCAGTTGGCATATTTCAAGCAAGTTACCTTATTCGTCTTTTCAAGACAGTTCCAGTTTTGTAGTTGTTTTTTTTTTACAATTGAGTTTGTTATAAAGTTGCACATGGGTAAATTATAAATACAATATGTATGACCACAATTCTGTATAGCTTAACCCTTAACCTGCTGAACATGACTCACTGACTTTTGCGGACAGTTTAGATCAAGATCAGACTGCACAGAGCGTAGATCTTTGATCTACACTGTCCGATAAGGCGATATTTTCCCCCAAAAAAATAACTTTGAAAAAGCAACATTTGTGTTTTTTTACTATCGACTTGGAGGTATCCTTTAATTTACTCAGCAGGATAAGAGTTAAAGTAAGGTTCGAGGTTTTCTTAGGCCAACTAATATTACATAGACATGTACAAACCTTGTTGACATTTTTACCTATCGAAACTTGCCTAACATGATTTGAGTTTCAGAGGTTTCTAACGCGTTTTGGTGGGTACTTTAAAAAGCTTTCGGTGAATCATTAAATTAACAATATCATCAGTATGATTTCTCTGTGGTTTTCTATTTGTATCGAATATTAAACAATATCTGGCGATTTTTCGCCGTTTATTTACCCTCTCGCCGTTAAGTTGGACTTAACGACTTTTTTGCGGGCAGTGTAGATCAAGATCAGACTGCACTGAACGTACATTCTAATCTTTGTTCTACACTGTCCGATGAGGAAATATTTTTATTCCAAAGAATGACTGTGAAATAGCTAAATTCAGTTTTTTTTCTTATCGGCTTGAAATTTTTATTGTAGTTATGTAGCAGGTTAAGGATTAATAATATAATTATTAATATTTCAGAGTTCATACTTTTTAATTGTGAAAGTGATGCTATCTAGAGAAATACATTGATCTTATTCTGATAAAGAAAAAAACGACACTCACCAAATATTTTCTGTTTTTAACATATGGAAAGAAAAATCGTTTGATTTATGGAAGATTTTGATTTGTAAACTTCACTCGATGAAATTAGATATCAATTTTACACGAAATCTGGAAGAAAGAACAGAAGTCATCCACATGAGGTAATCTGTTCACCTCTTCTAACAACCGCCCAATCCATCCAGTGGTTCATTCCAGCATATTCAATCATCTCTACCATCATTTAAAGGCCCAGTAAAGGCAAAAATATCAAAGCAGGTGTCATTGTACGTTTAAATTTAAATCATACCATTTATCATACCATTTAAAGTATGAAAAATATCGTGGAGATGACAGTCTGTTTTCGTGTGTCACTCGCTGGCAGAAAAAAGAATTTTAAAATCAGGCAAAAAGTAAACAAAAGACATAAAAATATCGTGGAGATGACAGTCTGTTATCGTGTGTCACTCGCTGGCAGAAAAAAGAATTTTAAAATCAGGCAAAAAGTAAACAAAAGACATAGCTTCCTGTCAGGTTTTAACCTAGTTTTGAAAATAATTTCTCTGTCATCAACTAACACTTGGACCGACTGTACAATTGACAGATTGTCAACTTCACAATAATTTCCAAACTTTTAAATGGTACGATATGAATTCAAATGCATTGAAACACCCGCTTTGTTTACTTTTGGGCTTTATTGTTACTTTAACCTAAAGGTTGTACAACAGATCTGAAAACATTCATTTTGTCCAAAGTATCGTTTATTTCTTACAATTAAGTAACATATTTCATTACAAACAATCCTATAGAGCAACTTTAAATCTTTTTCTTTGCATAAGCAGCTCTCATGGTACTTGTGGTACGTCCCTTGTTGGATCAACAAGCAGGATTGTGGGTGGATCGGTCGCTCAGCACGGGGAATTCCCATGGCAGGTAAAAAAAAAAGCTCATCTGACTTTTTCTTTTCACTGAACTCTTTTCCAGACTTCAAAATTTTGGACTTTTACATCTAGAAACATTTGCATTTGTATATATAACGTAATGCGACCCCAACGATTTACCCTTTGCCACAGGACAATATTTCTGACTCTTCCAAATTGAAAGTATTTGCTGATGACAAATTAAAAGTGTCTGAAATGATGAAATATTTTTCTGAAAGGTTAGAAAACATTGTGGGAAAAGGATAAAATGCTGGTTACCAGCATTTTCTCCTTTTCCCACAATGCTTTCAAAAGGCTTCTCCGTCAGGGTCGTTAAAACTCGGGATTGTGTGATAAAGGGTTAAATAACCTGTGAAGAGAACAATGTGGGAATGTGGGAAAATGTTGACTACCACCATTTTCTCCTTTCATTTTTGATTGTCTCATTGTACTGAAAACTCACGTTTGTTTGGTAATTGGTTAAACATAGTTGGCCTATTTAGCTTGTTTGGTCCTTTGATTTTTTAAGGCCTTAATTGAATATTGGCATATTAAAGCACTTATGTATAGGCCTTTGGAAATATCTAATACAATTTGGTAATCATTCAATAAAAACTTTTACCGCACAAACCCGAGTTTTAATGACCCTAAGGGGAAAGAGTTTTGAAAACATTAAAGGAAATTCCACACTGTTTTCTACTCTTTCAAGGACAAAAGCCAGTTTGTAAGCCAAATTTATTTATTTGAACAGGTCTAAAATTTTACATCTTGGTAAAGAGTTATGTAAAATTGGTCGAATAATCATAGTAACACCGGGACAACTCTGGTTGCATAAGGGGCTGAACATTGCTTTGACTTTATTTCAGTCGGAGGCAGCCAGTAACTGTGTTATGTATCAGACTAGGAAGAAATGCAAGTAACACACAAGACAAATTTATGATGCATGGCATCATAGAAGCCGCAATCTTTTGGTGGACAATTTCAGAAATATTGACTATCTATTAAAAATATGATGCCATTTTTGTATCTGTCTTTCCCCCCACAAACGGAAGACAAATGATACTAAAATGCAGGAGAAAAAAATGCAGAAGTTAAGAGAGGAATCTTAAATTATCTTGTATCATTATTATCGTCATAATCATCATTATCATTTAAAGTTATAATGTGTGTGTGAGAAAACATGTAAACGCATTGGAATTTTCAAATTTCTACTCAAAGTTTGAAAATGGAGAAAATGCGCATTCAGGTACAGCATTTTTCATTATAAAATGGTTTTAAAAAGCAAAGTTCTGTAGGGGCATCAAAGGCGATACTACGGAGTTACGTAAGTTAGTAATTATTCAAAGTGGTATTTAGATCGTTTTTCACGTAGATTTACATGTACATGTATATACAATTTTTTAGTGATATTTTCTTTGTGTTTCTTTTTTTACAAAGAAAAAAAAAAGAACAACAACTTTCTACTGAAACATTATCTTTTTGCTTGCCAAAAAGTGTCTTAGCCTGCTTTTAACAAAGTGAATCTTTACATTTCTACTCCAGAATTAGAGACTTTTGCATAGTATCTCTAAAATTCTTCTGATCATAGCCTTCACAGTTGACGCACCCCCCCCCCCCCAAAAAAAATATTTTTTTAAGTCTTTAAGGATCTGGATCTATTCAACAACAACATAGTAACTATTACTATATATACTCGTATATCGTTGAATAAAAATTACTTTGAATCATTTTCTGCATAGGCCTTGTACAAACCTATAAAACTTCTAATGTAAACTTCGAGAGCCATTCCAAACCTTTGACCAGCAGCGACGTAAAAAGTTGTATATGCACAGTGATAGGTTCGGTAATTTTTTTTCCTTTCAACTACACCGAATGAAATTAATATACCGAGTATACAAGAATTTTTTACGTTTACAATACCTTATAAAATATTAAAACATATTACACAGGCTATGTACTATCTCATCTTGATCTATTTCTGTCAGTTTCGAACAGTTTCAACCTTGAGAGTACTATGCACCACTTTGGTAATTTTTGTGGACAATGTACATCACGATCCTTATATTTTTCACGGGTATTGTAGATCAGGACCATACTGTACAGAACTTTCAGTCTGATCATAACAGCTTCGACACACAATACATTAAATTTTAAATTCTAAATTTTACAGGACTCATAAAGTAGATCGTCCATGTAACAAAATTCCATTCAGCTAAAGTGTCGACGAAGGGAAGAAAAAGGGTTATCTTTTCACAAGCATTCTATAAATAGCTGATGTGGACTGTTCTTTGTTATACGATTAACTGTGTGGGGAGGTAACCAGTCTATATAACTTGATCAAAGGCTAACCGCCCTGTTATCTTTACGGATGAAAACTGGACGAAACACTTGTACATAAAATTGCTTCTGATTATCATATTCTAAGATGCTCTCCATCTCATAATTATCATTATTTTGTCGTGTAAAAAAATGGACAAATGCGAAAACCGTTTAGAGGTGGGAGAGCCCGTGATAAACGGAAAGCATTACAATTTCGTTTGGGAACAAGGAAGGAATCCTTTAAGTTGGAAAAGTTTGGGGGACTAGCGAATAAAAGGAAGTTTATTTTTCTGTATTTTTGTTGTTTTTTGGGAATGAACTTACATTGCAAGAAAACCAGACTTGATGTTCATGTAGGTCTGATTGAATATTTAAGAAAGAGTCATGTGGAGTAATTTTGTAACACTAACACGACATTATTAGAAAATTTCCAAAAAATATAACCAATCGAATAATTACTGATCATCTACATGGTAAATACTTTAGGTACATTCCTACTGGAAGCCGCTTTCTAGCGGCTTCCAATAATGATCTGCGCTGGTCAACGTGTTTAGCCTGATATACTATTTAAAATTGCGCAAAGCACCCAATAAATACTACAGTTGATTGCAGAATTGATCCGTACAGGTCTCCTTAGTGTGAAACAAATCTTTGTTAATCTTTGTTATTGAAAATAATTTCATGGCAGGCTTCCTTAAGATATTACAATCATCACGTATGCGGGGGTACTTTGATAAGTGACCGATGGATCCTTACAGCTGGCCATTGTGTTGTAGGGTAAGTTATTGTTATTGTGGTAGTTGTTGTTGGTTTTTAGCGCTACTTTTATCAATATTATAATTGGCCTGCAACACACAAAAAAAGGGCATTCGGAAATTTGCGTAAAGTGTCGTCTCGGATCAGCCTGCGCAGTTCGCATAGGCTGGTCCGAGACGACACTTTCCGATCGTGTGTGATTTTTTTTGTTTCACGAAAGTCTACTGTAGGATAAAATCTAATGTTGAGGTAAAATGCCGTCTCGGATTAGCCTGCGCGGACTGCGCAGGCTGATCCGAGACGACACTTAACGCAAATGTCCAAAAGCCCATTTTCGCATGTTGCAGGCCATATAGGGGCTATCCAACCTTTACCACACAGTCCCGAAATTTTACGACCCTGAGAAAGGAGCTTTGTGAAAACATTGATGGAAAAGAAGAATATGCTGGTAACCACATTGTTTTTCGGCGTAGCTGTATGATCTCACTTTTGAACTACTTCGAGTACTAGGAGGAAATGAATTGTTACTCATTTTGTGACTGGCCAAATATATGTAAACTACGCAAAAAAAATAAAGGTCACAGTAGAAATTTACCGACATTGGATAAAAGTGTTTATGACTAAAAATATCACGTAATGCTCACATTTACCTATGTAAAGTTGTACTTTATGGCCATACAGATGTTAAATTCTAGCAAAACATCCATAATCTATATCATATGGATAAACTAATAGCAATGAGTATTGGAAGTTTTCTATTTTGTTTAGTGTAAGAGGCTTGGTACCCGTTTTTCCTCGCGTAAAACCGAATACGAAATGCTAAGGCAGGCCACCACTCTATTGTCTTACACGAAAACGGGTTGTAAAACAACTTATTACGTTTCTTGTTACAATGAAAAAAGATGTTATAGCTTGAATTTGGTGATTCAATTCGCAAGAAACTATGCCTACTTAGGGGAACAATCGGTTTTATTTCTTTGTTTACGAAGAAACTGGGTTCATAATAAAATACTCCTAGTAAGAGTAAGTGGGTGTGGTCAAGCATTGAGAGGGGTGATAAAACCCCGCCTTCTGATAACGACAAATCGTCGATGTTTGAAAGGTGCTTCATTTAAGTACAAAAACATGCTTCCCCATTCTTAAATGTTATTGTTAATTACGCTTTCAACCATATGCAAAACACTTTAAAAGAGGCTACTTTCAGAACTGTTTTCATCATTTCTCTTCATATTATAGACCAACTACAAACGAATTTAACTGTATTCATATCCAAGTGCCTCTTACGCCGTCTATCTTTTTTTAAAGATATTTCTTGTCTACCATATGAAAGGCAAAGTCCATGTACGGCCTTACCATACCAGAATCGTCTATTTCTTCGTGTTCAGTATCGCCCAGTTCACTTTCGTAAACAACGTCCATATTCAAACAACCTCTCCTATGACGTCACAAATCCAGGGGCAAAAGCAATAAGTAAGGGAAATAAGCGATGCCGTAAAAATTAATAAGCAGAAATAAAAATTGAAAAAAAGCACTTTTACTGATTTTCTTTTTTTAATTACAACGTCAACAGGTTATCAACTGATAAATGTAGATTTGAAAATTAACCATATCTGAAACTTGTTGATTTGCCCTTTAAAAACACATTAGATTGTCGTCTACATATGTTTTCTATTTGTACAAGTGTACATATTTGTCGTTTGGTAAAGAGTTAAAGTTTTGTGCTGCACTTGCAGCGGGCACCTTTAAAAACTCCTATGACATTAATTATAACCACAAAAGGTTAACGCTTTACAAAACGGCAAACTCTCAACTCTTCAAAATTGGAAGCACCTGTAGAGAATAAATTTGATAGTGATACAAATGAACCTTAGTTCTTTGACGGGGTAGAAAACATTGTGGAAAAAGGAGAAAATGCTGGTTACCAGCATTTTCTCCTTTTTCCACAATATTTTCAAAAGTTTCTCCTGCAGGGTCGTTTTAACTCAGAATTGTGTGGTAAAGGGTTCATCCTGTAAAGATATGAAATTATCGTGGCAACAGGACAAATTCCTTGTTTCGAGCAACTTCTTTTTCCACAATGGTTTCAAAACAAGTATACTGAAAGTGGAATGGAGTCTGGAGGTGCAAATCTGCTTTGCTTATCACTTAAAGGGACAGTAGCGGCCAAAGTAAACAAAGCGGGTTCTAAAATGCATTTAGATTTAAATAAAACCTTTTGAAAGTACGGAAATTATTGTGAAGATGAAATTGTGTTATTGTACGGTCGCTCCAAGTGTTAATCGCTGGCAGGAAAATGAAATTAAGTACTAGGTAAAAAGTAAGCAAAAGATAGGGCGAACTGTCAACTTTTAACCTAGTTTTGAAATTCATTTTTCTGCCAGATACTAACACATGGGCTGACCGTACAATGACAAAATGTCATCTTCACAATAGTTTCCATACTTTTTAATGGTATGATTTAAATCTAAATACCTTTTTAGAAACTCCTGTGTTTACTTTCGACCGCTATTGGGCCTCTATTTAGGCAAGTACAGACATTATTTGGTAAAATTGTGTTATAAATTAGCGGCAGTCTGTAAAAAGGGGATTATACCAAGTAAGTCATCACATAATTATGGATCCAATAAAATCCATTTTGTAAAACAATTGATTGAATCACGAGCTAATATGGTCCTTAGATGTCACATGCAGAAAATGTACAATCACCAAAAAGTATCGAACAGCCTGTGCGGTACGTGCGGGCTGACATGGATCGATTTTTTTTCCCTTCAGATGCATTATACCCCCTTTTCACAGAAAACGACTCCTGCAAATAATTGCAGAAGTATTTAAATATTGTTTTATGCCTCTTTCAAGCGTATATCAGTAATATCACGATTTCAGCTCACTTATTCTTATCTCCCACGGACTTCACAGACACTAGGCTGGGGTTCTTCAATGCTTTATCCAAGAGCGCTGGCCATCGAACCAGGATTCCCTGTTTGCAAATCCAAAAGCTTCAGCATGGAGTCATAGAGGACCTAGGCAAACGCAAAAATGAATCCGAGAAGTGACTGATGCCCCCGAATATAGTAACCTATTCCAGTGAACTATGCACATGAACATTGACTATGGACACAACACTTACCAACACTTCTGACCTTGCCTTGACCTTGACTTTTGATCGACGGATAAGGTTCTTGTGCGCGACACATCGTTTATATGTGGTTGACAATTCTGCAAACTTATACTGAAATTCAATCATAAATGAAAAGAGTAATAGGCCCGAAACAAACTCTACGACCAAAAAAACATATTCGACCTTGCTATGACCTTGACCGTGACTTGTGCATGACACATCCCCCTGATGTGGTTCTTATTTGTGCAAGGTTATTTTGGTAGCGAGTCATATGGAAAAGAGTTACGCCCCGCACACTAATACACCTTTGACCTACGGACATGGTTGTTGTCCGCAACATATCATATTTTTGTGGTCGACCATTCTACACTGAAATTCATTCATGATTGAAAAAGTAAAAGCTCGGATACGAACATAACCCCCAAACTTCTTTTTTATGATATTTGAAACTACCTCGACCTTGACCTCTGGCCTCCTGACATGGTTCTTAGGTGTAAACACATTGTTTGTATGTGGTTGACAATTTTATAAAGTAACACTGAAAATCGTTCATAATTAAAGAAGTTACAGTCTGGACACAAACACTACCCCAAAATACAGATTTGACCTTGCTGTGATATTGACCTTTAACCTATAGACATGACTTCTGTGCATGACACATTATCTTGACGTGATTAACATTTGTGCAATTTATGTGATAGGGAAAAAAGTTATGGCCCGGACATG
This sequence comes from Hippopus hippopus, assembly GCA_946811185.2. Classification (NCBI taxonomy): domain Eukaryota; kingdom Metazoa; phylum Mollusca; class Bivalvia; order Cardiida; family Cardiidae; genus Hippopus; species Hippopus hippopus. Next base: position 21,118,457 of record OX328098.1, read on the forward strand.
AAAACGGACATTTAACCTTGCCTCAAGCTTGACTTTTACCCTATGGGCATGACTTGTGCAAGCGACTTATCGTATTTACGTGGTTGACATTTTACACAGTTGTATTGAAATGCATTCATAATTCAAATAAGTTACAGGCCGGACATAAATACAACCATCCAAAATTTCTCTTTTTGACCATATTTGACCTTGCCGTGACCATGACATTTGACTTACTGGCATGGTTCTTGCGCACAAAACGTCTTTATGTGGCTAACGATTTTCCAAAGTTATGCATAATTATATTCTTACCTAATTAAAAAGTGACATGCTGGGCACGAATACTACCCCTCAACACATTTGACATTGCCGTGACCTTGACCTTTAACAGACGGACATGACTCTTGCGCATGGCACACAGTCTCGATGTGGTCAACATTTGTGCAATGTTATTCTGACATTGAGTCATAGGGGAAAAAAGTCATGTACCCGGATATGAAAATGGACCCATGGACAGAGGAACGAGCAGACGGACGGACAGAAAAACGGACATACTAAGCAAAAACTATATTCCCTTAATATTTTTTCCGGGAGCATAAAAAAAGATTTGAACGAATACAAGATGTAAAGATACTGTGAATTAAAAGACTAAATAACAGGTGTTGCCGGGCTATCTTTCGTATGATGTATGAATGAATATTGATGATAAACGTCAAGCTTCTGCTTTTTCCTCAATGTTTTCTACCTTGTATAAAACAAAATCGATCCTTTGAGTCAAATAATTGTGCCGTCTACCAATGCTTTTTTAATGGACATGTTAACGTCTAGTAAAGGGTTAACCTTTACCAAACGACGAATGTTTGGATATGCGATGGTTAACAGTATTTCCTCCTTTTCCTGTAATGTTTTCAAAAGCCTTAATTTTTAGGGTTGTTAAAACTCAGAATGGCTTGGTAAGGAATAACCCTTTACCACTCAATCATGCGTTTTACATTACCTAACATTCCCCGAGGAAGAAAGTTTACCTAAAACACTGTGGGTAAGTGATGGTAACAAGCATCTTCTTTTCCGAAAATATTTTCTAGGCTTACAAAGAATAATCGTATTATTTGAGACTCATTTATCTTGTAGTCTGAAATGGTTTTTATTTGGACAGCCAAAAATCATTTCCTGCAATTTTACTCATGCAGGCAACAACTTTGAAAATGTCTTTATCAAATATAGTTGGTTAGAATCATGACAATACTTAAATCAAGAAGTTGTAGAAAAAGGAGCAGTTGAGAGTAATGAGCTTTTTCTCGTTTTTCCACAATGGTTCTTTTAAGTACATGTAATTCTATATAAAAAACATTGACAGAGTGAGTTATCATCCTTGAAGTATTTCATCAATGAGTTTTTCCATTGAATTTTTCAATAATTATCGCTATCTTTAAAATGATTATCATTGCTATTATTATATTATAATCGCTTATCTATAATTATTATAGATCGGAGTCAATTCCAAATATGTGGAAAGTCGGGCTGGGTATTCAAAGTCAGGCCGTGATCTACAAGTCCAACATTTTCCACGTGAGCGCAATCTACACCCATCCAGGTTACAATGACACGACTTTAGAAAACGATATCGCTCTCATGAAACTTAGCAAGTCTGTAGATATGACTGGCAAGTAAGTATGGCTTATTGCAAGGTGTCTGGCTCGGCCTAAAAAACCAGTGTTCTATAAGTCAGTTTTACATTATCCATGTATATGCTATCAAAACCCATCTAGGATACAACGACAGTGAATGATGTTGCTTTTGTTTGTTTGTTTGTTGTATTGCAATTTAAAGCCGTTTAAACAGCTTAGGTCATATCATGGCGGTCAGTGTACCTACGCATCTGTTTCCTGGCTGTCTCAAACCAGCACTGACACAATTTTCTTTCCAAGTCACTGAATACCTTTCTCACAGGTATCAGATAGCTAGTACTGGAAGATTTAATAGCTAGGATAGGATCGGTAGAGTAGCTAATGTAGGAAGGCACATAAGCTATGGTAGCGTAGGTAGAATAGCTTGTATAGGAACTTAGAGTAGCTATAGTAGCATACGTAGAGTAGCTTGTGTGGGAAGATAGAGAAAGCACAAGACAAATTTATGATGCATAGCATCATAGAAGCCGCAATCTTTTGGTGGACAATTTCAGAAATATTGAGTCTCTTGAGAAATTGTGATTACATTTTTGTATCTGTTTTTTGCCCCCCACCCCGGAACATTCTGACAAATGGTATTAAAATGCAGGAAAACAACTAGTACATAATAGACCTATTCTAGTTCAAAAAAAAAAAAACAGCCCATGGGCAGAAGTTTAGAGAGGAATCTTAAATAATCTTTTATTAGTATTATCAGTAGTAGTATTATAAAGTGATAATGTTTATGTAAAAAAAAAAAAAAATTTAAAAGCACCGGAATTTTTTAATTTATACTCTAAGTTTGAAAATGGAGAAATTGTATTTTCAAGTACAGCATTTTCCATCTATTAAAATGATTTTAAAAAGCAAACTTCTGTAGGGGCAACAAAGGCGATACTAAGAAATTATATGAGTTGGTGCTTATCCAAAGTGATATTAAGATCGTTATTCATATACATGTGTACATGGATTTTCAATTTTTATCAGTGATCTTTTCTTTGTGTTTCATTTTTTACAAAAAAAAAAAAAAAAACCGAAAAAATATTCATCACCTTTCTTCTAAAACATGATCTTCCTGCCTGTCAAAAATTATCTTAGCCTGCTTGTAACACAGTGAATCTTTACATTTCTACTCTAGAATCAGAGACTTTGCACAGCATCTCCGAAATTCTTCTGACCATAGCCTTCACAGTTGGCACAAACTACGTTTCTTATATTGCTGAAAAGGCAGCCACAAAAAAAAAAATAAAAAGTCATTTTTTAAGTCTTTAAGGATCTGGATCTATTTAGCCACGACATAATAACTATTACAATACATATTTCGTTTAATAAATAGTAGTTTGTACTATTTTCTGATAGGGCCTTGTACAAACTTATAAAATTTCTTATGTAAATTTCAAGAGCCATTCTAAAACTTTGTTCGGCAGCGACGTAAAAAGTTGTATATGCGCAGTAATAGGTTCGGTGATAACTTTGACCCTTCCACTACACAGTGAAATTAGTATACTGAAAAAGGAAGGAGAAACAAGATTTTTACTTATGTTTACGATATCTTATAAGATATTAAAAAATACTATACAGGCTATGTGCTGTCTGATCTTGATCTATTTCTGTCATTTTCGAGCAGATTCAACCATTAGAACACATGGTAATTTCTGTAGACAATGTACATCACCATCTATACATTTTTCACGGGTTTTGTAGATCAGCACCTTACTTAACAGTATGTACAGTCTGATCATAATAGCTTCGACACACAATACATTAAATGCTAAATTTTACAGGGCTCATAAGGTAGATCTTCCATGTAATAAAAATCCATTCGGCTAAAGTGTCGACAAAGGGAAGAAGAAGGGTTATCTTTTCACAAGTATTCTATAAATAGCTGACGTAGACTGTTTTTTGTTGTACGATTAACTGTGTCGAGAAGTAACCAGTCTATACCTTGATCAAAGGTTAACCGCCCTATTATCTTTAGAGTATAAGATTGGACGAAAACTTTTTCCACAAAACTGCTTCTGATTATCATATTCTAAGATGATTATCAGTATTTTGTTTTGTAAAAAAAGTAGACAAATGCGAAAACCGTTGAGAGGTGGAAAGGCCTGTGATAAACGGAAAGCATAACAACTTAATTTGGGAACATAGAAGGAATCCTATCAGTTGGAAAACTTCGAAGGACTAGCCAGTTAAAGGAAGTTTATTTTCCTGTATTTTTTATCGTTATTTTGGAAATAAACTTAATATTGCAAAAAAACTAGATTTGATTTTCATGTAGGTCTTTTTTAATATTTAAGAAAGAGTCATGTGGAGTAATTCTGTCACACTAACACGACATTATTAGAAATTTTCCAAAAATAAAAACCAATCGAATAATTACTGATCATCTACATGGTAAATAGTTTAGGTACATTCCTACTGGAAGCCGCTTTCGAGCGGCTTCCAATAAAAGGTAGAGGAAAGGTAGAGTAGCTTCTGAAGGAAGATAGATTTGTTGAGATGAGATAGGTGGAGTTGCTAGGTTGGGTAGGAAATGTAGGTAAAGATGCAAGTGTGGAATAGGATAAATTTGCTAGGGAAGGATAAGTAGAGTTAATGGTGTAGGATAGATGTTGTAGAGTGGCTGGTGTAGGAAGATAGGGAAAGCATAAAGAAAGGTAGACTAGCTTTTGAAGGGCAATAGATTCGCTAGGATGGTACAGGTGGAGTGGCTAGGTAAGGTACATGTATATATAGTAGTTAATTAAGCAAGTGTGGGATAGGTACATCTGCTAGTGAAGGATAGGTAGTGTTGCTGATGTAAGGTAGGTGGAGTAGCAGTTGTAGCATAGGTAGATTAGCAAGGGTATGACAGACAGAGAAGCTTGTGCAGAAAAGTTAGATAGCTTGGGCAGAAAAGGTAGAGAAGCTGATGTAGTAAGAAACAAAACCTAGGGAAGGATAGGTAGATTAACTAGGGTAAGTTACGTGGAGTACCTATTGTACGAAGGTAGATTAGCTAGGATAGGATAAGTAGAGTAGCAAGTGTAGGGAGGTAGATAAGCTAATTGGGTGTATGTAGAGTAGCTAGAGTAGGAAGGTACATAAGCTAGTCTAGCGTAGGTAGAGTTGCTTGTACAGGCGAAAAAACGCCGTAAAGAAAGTTTGCCTCAACCGAGTATAGAGCCTGCAACCACCGAGTCACGAGTCAGATACGCTAACCACTGAGCTACCTGGCCGGGCGAATGATTTTGCACTAATGAAAATTAGAAACCTGTAGACATGACCGGCAAGTACATCGGAATAAAGGTACGTTGTCTGGCTTTGTAAACTAACAACAATGTTAACTATCAGTCTAGCATTGCCAACGTGAACGAAATCTCTATCCATCCGAGCTACAACGATAAGACTAGAGACAATGAAATCATCCCCTCCTTGAAACTTAGCAAGCCCTGTAGATATTATTGGCCAGTGGGTACAATTTTTGCGCGGGGTCGAACTCAGTACTATTGCCAGTACGTTATCTATTAGTCTAACACTGGCGACTTTAAAATGCAATCTACTCCCTTCCAGGCAACATCACCATGACTAAATAAAACAAAATTGCCTTAATAAAACTTAGAATGTTTATATCACTGGCAAGTCAGTAAGGATGTTGTCTTCTCTCACCTGGTTTACAATGTTTTCAATCTGAGTCGAACATTGCCCAAGTAAGCGGTATTCACACCTCTCTGGGTAACAGCGACGGGAATAAAATGGTATCGCCCTTGTGAGACTTAACAAGCCTATAGATATCACTGTCAATTAAGATGTTTGGCACAGTCTATTTGTTTGGATCTCGATCAGTCGACCAGGGTTAAGATTCCTTTGGAAGTTTCCATCAGCTTCGTCTAAAGTTATTGCCATTCTAGATCCCACAAACTATCCATCTTATTGCCTGAAACCCAGTTTCTTAGCCAATCATATGAGCGCTAAGTCTTTTATTTCAAAAATGAATGGACAGTATAGACATGATAGTGAATACGACCTTTGTATAGTTCATTCACAGAGTTTGCAGTCAGCGCTGAAATGCTGTCCTTGAGATTTTATCATGCAATGACTTTAACACCATGGAAACCAAATATATGAGACTTTTTTCGATGTCTCAAAGTACAGTCCCTTTGAAACTGAACACATTTTTTGGATCAAGGTTAGCCTCAGACAGCGGACGGTGTACGTCCAAGTTCGACTTTCAAAAGCCGAAGACAGACATAAACACGATTTCGTACCTTCGTCTCTTTCCAGATATGTAAGATCAGCCTGCCTTCCTCGTGCAAACGATACATTCGACTCTGATATGTGCACTGTGTCAGGGTGGGGTGCAACTTATTTCGGTATACTAAACTTTTTTTTTTCACCTTTTCTTGTTTCCACACCGAAGATAAAAACAATACCCTCCATGTTGATTTTGCGTTGTAAAATTTGCTTTACACCTTTCCAATTAGTATTAACAGTAATTTCCCGACGACCTTTCTACAGACGATTTTCTTTGTCTTTCAACTGGCAATTTTCGAAAACATTCCAATATGTCTGATAGAGAAATGAACAATGGTGTAAAACACCACTTCCGGTAAAATCATGGCGACAACACGTTCATTCGTGTCAATCCAGAGTTTCATCAGTAGGCCTACTCGACTGCTATACAGTTTCTTGCCCAAAGACACTTACAGGAAAACTTTTGTCTTGCAGCAGACAGTGAATTAATAGTGGAAAAATGATTCGATATGTCGTTGAAATGGTACAAAAGAAACTGGGAAATACAGAATAATTTGCTTACTAGCGTTTTCTTCTTTTCTAAAAATGTTTTCAAATGCCTTTTTAATTTCGGTCGTAAAGAATGGATTGTTCTGTAAACGATAACTAGTATGTATTCTTTGTGTCTAGTCAAGTGAGGTTTATGACTGAGTTTGGCGTTGACTCTAGATCCTATGTTTCAGACGAAGATGGAAAAGCACCACTTTCCAAACAACTTGAATACGTCAACATACAAACCATCACTAATCAAATGTGTTCCTCTTATCTTGGTAACATATCAATATACTCGACACAGATCTGCGCCGGAGCGACATCTGCCGGTGGAAAGGACAGTTGTCAGGTAATAAAATGCTATGACTTCATGAGCACCGCTTTTCTTTGCATATATGACGTCTACGGGTATAAGACATCATTTGTGCGCTATTGTATAGATATAGAAGGTCATTAGAATGTCATTCTATAGGTATAAGACGTCATTTGTGAGCTATTCTATAGGTGTAACAAGTCATTAGTGCACGCTATTCTATGGGTGTAAACGTCATTTGTGCGCTATTCTATAGCTAATTTAAGTCATTTGTGTTTAATTCTCTAGGTATAAGACTTTATTGGTGCGCTATTCTGTGGGTAAGATATGTCATTGGTGCGCTATTCTATAGGTATAAGACGTTATTGGTACGCTATTCCGTTGGTATACAACGACATTAATGCACTATTCTATAGGTTTAATAGACTTTTGCAACGTCCACCTGCGGACTACAGACAACCGACTTTAACTAGGGTTTTCTAAAACATTTGTACATAACATTTGTATCAAAACGGCAAATGTTTTTACAGTGCGGCCTAGTAAATGTCTCTCTAGGGCGTCTCCAAACATCGCTTACGGCCCTGTACGATTTAACCATGGCTATGCAGTGCTCAACAAAAACCCTACAGCAATATAAGTATGCATTAAAGTTGCAACATTTCCAAAACCTCGGCCTTCCATTCTTCGAAGCTGAACAATTTTGTATGCTTCGAGAAGGGGAAATCTATTTAGATAATTATATTTTATCTGTCAGTAAATGGCAGTTTTCTGAAAATGGGAGTTGTAAATTACACCGGTTCTGACAATAAAATTAAATTGTTGAGCAATAGTTATATGCCTCAGAAAACCAATTTCAACATAAACAATTATTCCACCCTCATCAATTATTATCTGTGTATGGATAACATGACAATGCCAATGACCAGAAAAATACTGCTCTTATGGTTTATTTTGGGGTTTGTTGAATCTATGAGGTGCACCATCTACAGTTCCCGCTGCAGACGGAATCTTCTCCCAGGTATCACTCATAGCCGACCACTCTTGCTCGGATGGCCATCTTATGTAAGAACTTAGTTTACTTTCAAAGGATGTAAACACAGTCCGTATCTAAATTCTGACACTTGAAATGCACACATCAAAAATAGCTGACAACATATGATATCGTGGATAGCTGCGCAACCATATCAGAAAAGGAGAACTTTATTTCTTAGAGAGAGTTTTGTGTTTGATGTTAAAATGTTTAACATGAAGACTATTAACATAGTGCATTCGTTTGGTAGCAACTAATCTAAAGAAATCTCTGTCTTCATATAAATAGATATCCTCAGGGCAAAGAGTCGAATTTCAGTCTTTCATCATACACCGTTGAAATAGGTGGTCGTAGAACTATCCTAAGGACTCTAAATATTAATTGCACGAATTCGCTTTCATCAGGTGTTGTTTGGCATAGTTTTTGCATCAGAGACATAACGACTCTTCTTTGGAATCGGCCCATTCCACCAGATATAACAAGAGGGCCATGATGGCCCAGTATCGCTCCACTGGATAATAAGTAACACCCCTACATGCAAAACATTACAATACTTGGCAAATTGGTTTCGGACTAGAAGACATACAGAAATTATGACCCCAGGGCAAACCCTATGTTTGACCACAGAGCTATAATTACTTGAGTCCTGGTAGAGGTCCACAAGATAAAGCCCCAAACTAAGTAATACAGGTCTAGAATGAGTGGTTATATACTAGAAGATTTTCAAAGTTTCCTAAATAAAAGGCCCTGTAACACATGAGATCCCTGAGACAGGGCTACATTTGGTAGCCCTAGGTCTTATGGTTAGTAACAAAAAGATTTCTAAGGTTTTCACTATATAACCCTCTGTAAGACTTGTGAACCCTGGGGTGGGACCAAACTTGACCCCAGGGCTGTAATTTGGGTACATTTGGTAGAGGCCCGCTAGATAAAGCTACATGCAAAATTTGGTAGACCAAGGCCTAATGGCTAGGTACAAGAAGATTCTTAAAGTTTTCCCTATATAACCCGTGTCAAACTTGTGACCCCCGGGATGGGACCAAATTTGACCCGAGGGCTATGATTTGGGCACTCTTGCTAGTGGCCTACTAGATAAAGCTACATGCAAAATTTGGTAGCCCTAGGCCTTAGGGCTTAGTACAGGAAGATTTCTAAATTTTTCACTCGATAAGCCAATGTAAAACTTGTGACCCCCGGGGCGGGGCTGAATTTGACCCCAGAGCAATAATTTGGGCACTCTTGGTAGAGGCGTACTACATAAAGCTACATGCCAAATTTGGTAGCCCTAGGCCTTATAGCTTGGTACAGGAAGATTTCTAAACTTTTCACTAAATAAGCTCATATAAAACTTGTGACCCCCGGGGCTGGGTTAATTTTGACCCAAGGGCTATAATTTGAAGAAACTTGATAGAGGTCTACTAGATAAAGCTACATACCAAATTTGGTAGCCCTAGGCCTTTTGGTATTAAACAAGAAGATTTTCAAAGATTTTCAATATTTTTCAGTTTTGTTGCCATGGCAACCAGAGTTTTTGAAGGAATCAAATTATTTCAACAAATTCTGAAGAGGACCATGGCAGGATCATTTCTGTGAAGTTTCATCAAAATTGGATGGGTAGTTTACGAGAAGATGTTTGAAATAAAAGTTAACGCACGCACGGACGGACGCACGCACGCACGGACGCACGACGGACATGACATAAGCCCGCTGGCCTTCGGCCAGTGGATCTAAAAATGTGAATAGCGGATTGGCGAGTTAAACGTTTACTTCATATGCATGCTCGTATACACCTCTGCAGCAAGAGGATTTTTGAAATATTGTAGAAAAAGGACAAGTTGCTCTGAATGAGCAGTTTCTCTTTTTCCAGCATTCTGGTCAATTTTTCTTTTTTCAACCAAGTTTGCTGCTCTATAAGAATATTTTACTCACATTAGTCCCAACTGTCATTTCCTCTCTTATTGGAAGAGTTAGAAACTGGCTTGTTAGGGAAAAGAATATTTAGGTAAAGAGTTCCTTGAATAACTTGTCCGCAACGTATGCCTTTTACCTGTGATATTCGTGACAGATTATCCTATCCAAAGAAAAAACAGCCAATTAGTGGACATGGCAACAGGTGAGTCATTCTTTTATCATTAATGCTTTAACCGTTTGTCTTATTTGACTTTCATGTAAGGCATTTAGCTCTCTTTACCAAGCTATGAAATGAACATTAATTTTAAACTCACGTGCACGTTAAAAGTATGAAGATATGCACGCCTTTCTTTTTTCCACGTGCTCTTTTATTCCTAAGGCTGCTAAGCGCGACTCACTAACCTTTTGTGGACAGTGTGGATCAGGATCAGACTTCACAGAACGTGCAATCTGATCTTGGATCTTCACTGTCCGATAAGGATATATTATTTCCCAAAACATAACTTTGAAATAGCAATATTTTCGTTTTTACTATCGGATTGAAAATTACATTTTAGTTATTTAGCAGGATAAGGGTTAAATAACTAAGCAATTCCAACTGTGTGTTTTCAGCCGAAGTACATATCTCTTTCCCTAACCAATCAAAATATCCCTTTTCTTTTTCGAAAAACGTATTTGACATACATGCACTTCAATTGGAAAATTCTAACATGGTGGCGTCTAAAAAACAGCTTAAATTAACAAAAAATGTTGCGTTTTAACGTATCTCATACATATGCGGTATGAGGGTATTGCTTCTTGGAAAAGGAGAAGTTGCTCGTACCCCATTTTCAAAGCATGATTATTTCGTTGTCTGCAGATGGCTTTAATTTGGAAAAGCCTTTTTTAAATTGAGGTTTGCATTACAGCGGAAATTTGCTTTTGAAAAAGAAAATTGTTACAAAAGACCGATAGCATGTTTCATTATGTAATTACATGTAGCTTATTTGCCTTTTTTCGCAAAACAGAAATTACTTTTCGGAGACGAAAGAAAAGAATTTTGATGGAAAGAAAAGTCGCCATATTTCTCGTATGGATAAATTAGCCTCACCCCTCAAGATAGGCAGACGTGGTAGATGAAGTAAAAGAAAATCGTCAACGAATTCCTAACGACACCCAGGAATTTTACAGCACTGCTACTCAAAAGCAACTCAGGGATCGGCTATCCACATTATTCGGGAAACTGATGTATGTAGACACTGTCACCGTAAAAGATGGTGATATGAGGTGATGGTGACACAGGGATCGGCTACCCACAATATTCGGGAAACTGATGTCTGTAGACACTGTCACTGTAAAAGATGGTGATATGAGGTAAAATGCATTTGATTTTCCAAATTGGAAACAATTTTTTTTTTTCAGTCGAAGATCTTTCGCGCATCATTTTTAAATACAACACGTTATTTGGAATTATCTCACACAAGTAAGGTAGGGACGGACAGGCCAGTGGACAGGCTGACGGACGGACTGGCAGGCATGCAGGCAGGCAGACATACAGAATGACAGAGTTATATATTGTATTGAATAAAAATCTTCATGTGAAAACTTGCATAGTTCAACGTTATGTGGTCATGCCCCCCCCCCCCCGCAAGAATTTTACGACAATAATAAATAGTTACATTATACAGAACGTAGATTCACGGTGTTAATAATGCAGAGAGGAATCATATCCTTCAATCCAACAATTAAAAATCTCCAACATAACAGAAATGTAAGAGATGAGATAGCGGACGCATTTTCAGATGATAATGATTCACTCCCTGCTGATCGTCAACCTGCCCAGAGGCATACCCGACCGCTCAACATTTAATGGAAGCAGGTCAAGACGTAACGCAGATGTCATGTAAACATTAAAAGAAAGAAAACACAGCCTCTACTTGAGCATAACCATTTGTATTACTAGTATATACCAAACGGTCGGAAAATTCAGCCAAAGCTTTTAAAACTGAAAACTAAACTACAAATCGCGAGTTATTCAGACAGTGAATTTCAAATCTGATCCTTGTAACAGACTACAATATTTAAGACTTGTCCTAACTGAAGGCACTTGCAGACAAATCCCCTCCCCCTCCTGTGACTCAAATGCTGGCATTTGTCTCTAAAAGGGTTTTAACAAAAATCTCCTTTTCCCAAGGTGTTTTCGAAGGCCTTCTACCTAAGAGGTGTAGAAAAGGTAAAGATGTATTCAACTTGCACAACACCTTCAGTTTGAAACATTTCAAATGTATTGAGGTGTATAGCATTTAATCCGTTCTCCCCACTATGTTAATAGCGTTAACCTCATGTTTGGCTATGGCAGAGACACAATATGCATCAGTGCTTCTGTAGTATACCCCTGGTTCAGGACGGGCCTGAATTTGTCTTTTTGTTAAACTTTGAATCCTCAGCTCGGCTTTATTTTTTCTAAGGATTGATGATAGTTATTGCGACAGGATTCAGTGCTCTTTCACCGCTGATCATTGTTTTGACATTGGTTATGTAGGAAAGCGGCAAGTGGTTTGGGAAGAATACTGTGCTAAGTACTGGTCAAAAGAAATTCACGCATGGATAGGTGCACAGGCCGCTGCAATATAACTGAATTAATGTTGAAAACGGCGTTTTCCATACCATACAATGTATCACTCAATCAACTTTTTGTTATAGGCTTTGAAAAACTTTTTTTTAGCATTTCAACGTTGGGATAAGAAAGAATGAAAATAATGAAATTTAAAATCGTAAATATCTTCAACTTCACAGATCCTACAATATCCTCGAGATCCTCTACTAATATACGACGGAAACATGCAAAGAAGCGGTCGCTGTCCGAGATCATCCGCCATAGTCATCTAGCCTATCAGAACTTTTTTACAGAGAAGGTACCAAAGCTGCCAAGAGAAATAGGAGGAAGCAGTACAGAGGACGATAACTAGTCCCATACGTCATTTTTATGGATTTTTTTAAAGAATAAAAAAGAAACAATGCGATCATAAATGTATTATTTTGTATTTCACCATGCTGGAGAAATCCCCTTTGACAAGTTCACAGTCCGAAGTACAGATACTTGTGTAATTCACTGGTGATTTATTGTCTCTTCTTTTTTAATAATACCGATAACGAACCTATATTTCATTTTCAAAATCGTCCAACAGATAGTTTGAGAAAAACCCTCATGAAAGTCGATAGTCTTTAGTCCACAGTCGACACATGTGTACGTTGCAAACGTCTATTACGTCATTTATGCGCTAAACTATAGGTAAAAATGTGTGTACTATCTATAGGTATAATGAGTCTAAGTCCGCTATTTCGTAGGTGTAATACATCATCTGGGTCTTATTCTACAGGTAAAATACGCCATTGGAGCGCTATTCCATAGGTTAAGACGTCATTTGTACACTTTTTATAGGTATGTATAAGAAGTGCACTTTCTAAAATGAAAAACGTCATCAACGCGCCATTCTGTAGGTACAGCTTTTCTTGAGGTAAAAAAACGTCATCAGTGCACTATTTGCTGGATGTAAAACGTCATGAGTGCGCTAGTAAATAGATATTACACGTCAATGAGCGCTATGCTATACGAGTAAGACGTCATTTGTGCGCTATTCTATTGGTATAAAACGTCATAAGTGCGTTAATATATATGTATGTGACGTCATTTGTGTGCTTTTAAAAGTCCAACACATCATTTGTACACTATACGAAAGACATAAGACGCCATCAGTGCACTGTTCTGAAAACATGGAAAAATGTCATTGTTTAGCACATAAGTCATAAATTAGCTTTCTATTCTGTAGACCTGTAAGGCACGTCATTAGAATACTTTTTTAAGGTATAAGACACCATAAGTGCGCTAATCTAAAAGTAGAGAACATCATGAGTGCACTTCTCTTCTTTAGTTTCATGATATTATAAGTGCGCTATTCTAAAGGTATAGTTTATCAATAGCACTCTGTGTAAAAGGTAAAGCACGTCTTTAAAACACTATTCTGACACTATGGTACACCGCAAGCGAGTTACTCTAAAGGTATGATAAATTATCAGCTCACTTTTCTTATTTAGTCACAGGAAATCATAAGTGCGCCATTCTAAAGGTATAGTTTATCATTGGGGCTCTATGTAAAAGGTAAAGAACGTCATTAATGCGCCATTTCAAAGAAACGTGACGTCGTTAGGGCGTCATTCAAAAGATAGAAGATGTCACACGTGTACCATTTTCAAGAGATATAAAGTCTTAGGCTCACTATCCCTGCGGTAAGGGACATCAAACGTGAGCTATTCTTAATGTACAGGACGTCGTCAGGGCCTTATTCTAAAGTTAAAGGACGTCAATTGTGCTCTATCCAAAAAGGTATCGTTTTACTAAGAATTCGTAAGTTTTCGCGCAAGACTTTTCGTAATTTACGCCTACGTTCAGACTTACAAAATTCGTAAATCCGCCTTACTAAACTTCCATAACTTTGTGATTTTGCTTAAGTAAATATTTCCGTAACTCTTCAATTGAAGTTGGAAACAGTAGTTCCCGCTTAGTTGTTACCTTAGTATACAACGCATGTCGTTCAAGCAGAGGGAAATATGAAGTAATTAGTATGCATTTACCCTACATTTCACGTGCTTGAAGTCATCTCATTTGTCAGCCACTTCCGCCAAATGTGGATACTGTACGTGTGAAGAAAAAAAAAAGTATTAGTCAAAAGATGAAATTTATGACTACTGCTGATAACTGTGAGGATAATTATAATGCTTTTCTCAAATTTCTTCCTAAAGTTATGACGAAGCAATACAAAACTGCCTCCAGATTTCGGCCGATCCTCTTTTACGACCGATACTTTTGTACGTAAATTAAAAAAACAAAAAACTTACGTTCGTACTAAGCTACCAAAACTTTAGTAACACGCAAAAATTGGACTTACGCTAAAATTGACGACATTCTTGAATTACGTTTACATAAGTATTTTAGTTAAACGGCTCCTAAGTATATAATGTAATTCGGGAGTAATTCTATGGGTCAAGGACGTCATTAGTACTCTACTCAACTGGTAAAAGTTCATAATTTGTGCGCTATTTCAAAAGGCTATTTCAGGGTGCTAATCTTATACTTTGAAAGGACATTCTAAGTTCCTCTTTCCATAAATACATGACTCCATTACTGCCCTATTCTGAAGAGATGGGTAGTCGTAAGCGCGCTTTTATGTTTTGTTTTATTGTCGGTTAAATGTATTTTTTATGCGTCTCTTGAAAATACAATTAATTTCATTTCTCAGCTTGTAATACGCGAAGGACATTGTGGTAAGCCATGAGTTGAAGGAATTGCAATAATTTCTCAATACACATTTGTGCTGAACATAGAAATTCATACATTAAGTTCTTATCGTTGTAAACATTTTATCTTTAAAGCAGTGTCGTAAGATATTGCGTCCGCTTGACAATAAATCCCATTTCTTTGTGTTACACGTTAAGTTTTTAACGATTAATACCAATGTTCTTAAGAAAAACTAATGTTAGCCGTATTTGTAAAATAGTGTCCTCAACTTTTTAATGTTTAAAAAAGTATAGTCTTTGTATATCTTATGTATTGCAGGGCGATTCCGGAGGCCCATTGGTTTGCAAAAGTCACGGTGCTTGGGAAATCGCAGGGATCGTATCGTGGGGATACGGGTGCGGGGAACCTGATACACCTGGTGTCTATACTCGAGTCTCTTCCTTCTTAAACTGGATAACTACAATTATGCTCTAGACAAATGGATAAATAAGAACCAACACAACATTGATAGATTGCCTCTAAAGATAGAGATGTTTATAGATGTATTCTACCTGATTTTGTCTAAGTATGCACGGCTTACAAAAAATCTGATCAAATATTATATATGTATCTTAATAATAAAGCAGTTTTCTCTTTTTATTTTACTTTTATTTTTTTCCGGAGGTGGAGATCTAGGGGCATTGACAAATAACAATTTAAAACTTTTTCAATGTCAAATCTTTTTCGAAAAAAAGGTGGAAATAATACATTACATGAAGAACATCAAAGTCTACAATCTTTATTACATATACGAGCTCAAACATGAGTTTTATTGACCTTTGGTATTACCTTTAATTGTAAAATTTGACATAGTGAGTTAAAACTTTTGCATTTCGAGGGAACCTTAAGCTTCTAGTTGTAGAATTCAGTTAAATGC
Source organism: Hippopus hippopus (assembly GCA_946811185.2). Classification (NCBI taxonomy): domain Eukaryota; kingdom Metazoa; phylum Mollusca; class Bivalvia; order Cardiida; family Cardiidae; genus Hippopus; species Hippopus hippopus. The sequence goes on from OX328098.1 coordinate 21,134,312, forward strand.
TCATACTGGTATTTCGCAACCAAAAAAGAAGGATGGTATAAAACAAAGTCAAGGTCTAGGTCAAAATGTGTGCACTTGTACACTAATAAAGACATCAAACAGTGAACTGATTTCTTTACCTACAAACTGAGTAAGAGGAACAGATATATCGATTCAGGAGTGGTTGAGGGATAAAGCATACCTAACAAATTATGATACCACACTTTTAAATACATCTTCGAAGCATCATGTGACTACTATAGCATAGGCTCAACCTAGCATGACATGAATTCTGCCAATATTCTAAGAAACATTTTGAGTTTAAAAAAAAAATGTCTTCTGAGCTGTATTGAATCTGTCATTTGCAAATGCTTTTTATTTGGTAAAGTCTAAGATTTGAATTTTGTTACGGAGTTGAACTGTAGTCGGCCTAATTTGAGTACCACACACAAATGTATACTCAAATATACTGTATCCCTTAAAGCAAACAATACCCAGTTTTGCCGACCCTGAGGAAAACAGCTATTGAATACATTTTGGGAAAGAGGAAAAAAATACTTGTAGCCACCATTTCATTAATATTCTATATTGTTATCTACCCGTCCAAAGGCAAATATGATGATTTGAGAAACATGCAATTTTAAATGTTTTTAATTTGGACATGTCTAAAACTTTGTCTGTAGCCCCTTTACCAAACAACAGATTTTAGACTTGGCAAAATTGAAAGTATTTACAGTGAATAAATCAAATATGGCTAAAATCATGACAATAACCTTTGAATCGGTAGGAAAATTGCGGAAAAGGAGAAAACTGATACTACCAGCATTCTCTCCTTTTCCAAGATTTTTTTCCGACAACACCTTACTCAGTGTCTTTACGACAAAACATCTTTTCACCAAAAAATCATTAAAAGCCTATCATCATGATGGCTGTCGCAATTCAGTCAGATTTACTCCACAAACAAGAATTTTATATATCATTTCGGTGATGTGTATCAAGAGTCATTTCACACACTAATAAATCAGATTATTTTAGTATAATTTTGTCCACTCCTAAGGCCATATATGAAAAGTATGGCAATCTTTTAATTATTCACAAAACAACAAACGTGTAGACTTGTTCAAATTGACAGCATTTACAGACAACAAAGTTAATCTTATTCAAATTATGTGATTTGCTTGTGGAAGGGTAGAAAACATCGTGGAAAAAGGAGAAAATGCTAGATGCCAGTGTTTTTCTTTTTCCCGAGATCTTTTCAAAAGCTGTCTTTCTAAGGGTGGTAAAAACTGGGGATTGTGTGGTAAAGAGCTAATTAGATACAAAACATCCAAATGCAATGCTTTTTTTTGATACAGGACAGTGTGGATTCAAGATCAGACTTTAAATCTTTTGCAATATGATCTAGACCCTCACTAGCTGCAGAACAAACTATGGTTGTGAAAGGTACACGAGGGTTAATTACAATGGCAGCCAAGTAAATAGATTTCTTACCTGAATGATTAGTTGTCAGAAGCCTTGTTGCCAATGCTTTTTTCAGTATCACAGCTGGAGCTGGGTCAACAAGGTGCCTTGCCCCCTGATCACTCTCTTCTGAGCAAACACATTTTGTGCTGCTCCGCGTGGCTTCGGACGGGCTTGTTTGAACAATCACTCTATCATGCGTCTTTAAGACATGGAAAAAGACCACTCCTTTGCCCTGATCAAATTACCACACAACTCAGCATTAAGCACCAGTAGGTCTGCATACTAGTAATTACTTGTAAAGTCTCTCCCAAATATCATCATGGTTTTTCCCTCTCATTATTCTGACCTTTTCCAAAGTATGATTACCTTTGTCTTCAACAGACAGTCTTTCTTTACAAACTTTGGTTTTACATATTTTACTATTATTACATCTAAAAGTATACAGCAAAACGCGTGTTAATCATATACATGCATACAGTGCTGACAGAATTGACTTAAATCTTGATCTAGGTTACTATGTACTATTTACTCGAACAAAATGACATGAAATAAATGACCTCTATTACCATATATTACACGCTTGAATTATTGTCTAAACTTAGCTTCGGCTATTGTCGTCTGAATGCGGAACTATGGACATTTTTCAGCTCTTTATGCGGCTAATAGATCTAGATTTATCGTGTCTTTAAAGAATACTTGAAACATGAATTTGTTGGTTTAAATTAGTAATACGTCGCAGCTGACAAAGATCTAAGATGCACTTTCTGTGCAGTCTGATCTTGATCTATGTCATTCGCAAAAGCTTCTTATTTTGGCTATGGCACAGTAAGTGTCAAACCCAACATTTACCGTTAACAGAATTTCCGTACCGTCCGATTATACTCGATGATATAAATATTCACTCTATAATTGATTCTTTGCATAAAGGTCAATTTCAGGTCAATTTATTCGAGTAATACTATACTGACGTCCATAAAAAACGCCTCATGGAAAAAGTGCGATAGCTTTGTACATACCTAGAATATATATGTCACGTTTTGCCTACCATAGAATTTTCACTTCTCTAATCTACTGAAGAATGAAATTTCGTTCCAGTCTATTATGTTTGCTTCAACCATGACTCATGGCACCGTTTTGTCCTACGCCCCATGCATTTTCCCCACGTGGTTATGTCGGTCAAAATTACGCATGTGTAAACAGTAATTGATTTACAATTAAGTAGTCCAAGCAATATTTTGAAAACATCAATTTCGAAAATGTCAAGACAAAATAATGAATAAAGAGCATGCATTTTGGGCATGCTTGAAAGCGGTCTTTCTCAAAGTGACGTTGCAAGACGCTTTAACGTTGCAAGATCAAAATTATGTGTCTTGTTCGACGGGTATACGAAACAGAGAGCTTGTCTGATAGACCCCGAACTGGTGCTCCGCGTGTGACGTCTGTACAAGATAATTTCATCCGTCAAGGTCACTTGCGAAACCGTTTTGTCACAGTGCAATCCACAAAGTCTATGGTTATAGGGAATCGCGGAAGACATGTAAGTCTGAATACAGTAAGGCGACGTCTTCGGAAGCGTGGAATATTGTGCAGGCGGCCGTACCGCGGTGATATGCTAACTGACCACCACCGTCGGGAACGTCGGCAGTGGACTCAAAACAACATCGGAAGACGTTGGCGTGATGTGGTCTTCAGTGACGAATCCTGTTTTAACCTCTATTGTGCCGACGGACGAGTCCGCGTTTACCATCGACGTAATAAACGGTACACCCAAAGTTTTGTTCTGGAACACAACCATTTTGGTGGTGGTGGTATAATGGTTTAGGCAACAATTAACCACACATTTAGAACTGACCTAGCGTTTATTAATGGTAATTTAAATGCCAGACGGTATGTAAACCAAGTTCTGCGTCCTGTGGTCGTTCCCATGTTTCAGCAACGCCGTAGCCTTACATTTCAACATGACAATGCGCGCCCCCACACGGCCAGATTTACCAGAAACTTTCTCATGGCCAATAATATTGCCGTGCTGCCATGGCCTGCTAACTCTCCCGATTGTAACCTGATCGAACACATGTGGGACATCCTCGGACGTCGTTTACGTCGACGTAACCCACAGCCGCAAAACGTCCAAGAATTGACAAATGCTCTTCGTGAAGAGTGGGTTCGCATTCCACGCTATCTCCTGCGTAATCTGTGTGGGTCCATGGGACGGCGACTGCCGGCACTGATAGCAAGGCAAGGAGGCCATACACGGTATTGATGAATTTTAGGGGGTGAGTTTGTTGAAATGGCTGTTAAATTTGTGTAATGTTTAGCTAAACGTTTGTGTCATGTAATATGTGTAGAAATATTGACAAAGTCCATTTCTAAAATACAAAACCATGCATTCGATATTAAATTCATGAAATATGACGCGAGAAAGGGAGATGAGGCGTTTCTAATTGACGTCAGTATTTCAGTCAGTGCATCGGTCTAAGATTTGGTACATTTAGCAATACAGTTCTTTAAATACACACGCGTTGAGTGGTGCAAATAAACTGTGTTCGTTCTTTCCAAATAGCATTTACACGGTGGGTAATCTACATGAACAGAACCGTTGGTTCCGCATTCTAAATCTTATGTAGGACTTCCGGAACACGTGCGGTTCTGAAATCGTAGCCTGTAAACATCCACCATTTTCGAAGAATGAAAGGTAAGAGCTTGACATTTTCATATTTTTCTCTTCTCTGAATGATACTACCAAGAAAAACGGAATGCTATTCAACCCCTATGATATTTTACCGTGAAGATTCACGGAGGTCAATTTGAAAACTTCGAGAGATTGTCTTAGAAACCAGAAATTTTCCAGGTGTACCTCGCAATAGAAAACGGAAGACAACAGAAGACGGGTGAATTTTACCCTTAACTTGTTACTTTTCTAACGCTATTTTGGTGATCGTTGCAGTTTTGAGTGTGCCTGGGTGTTCAATAAACATCAAAGATGTCCCTGGACACGTATCTGACTGAAATCGAAGAAAATTTTAGCCAAATAGATGTTGTTCTGATTGTAGAGCGTGACTCCGTTTATGTAGTATGGCTCTGAAATCGTAGATGAACGTTTATTAAGTTTAGTCGGCCACCAATTTCAAATTTAAAACTCTCTGTCTGCATTTTTTGGATGTGTGTATGTCAGTTTGCCTGTATGCATGTCTATCTACATGTCTGTCAGTCTGTATTTTTGTATGTATGTATCTATGTATCATGTAGTCATTATGTGTTTCTCTCTGTGTCCATCTATATGTCTATCTTTTGTCATTCTGTGTTTTTCCCAGTTTGTGTAATTCTTATTTGTGCGAGTGTGCCAGTCTTTCTGTCCCGATGTCTGCTTCACAATATCTCCTACTGTCTCTCTACTCTCTCAGTCCGTCCCTATCCGTTTGTCTGTCTTTAATGATGTATGTATATATGTAGCATGTATGTATGTATGTATGTATGTCTCTCTCTTTCTCCGTATTTCTCTCTCTCTGTCTCTGTCTCTCTCATCTTTGTACCTGTGCATGCCACTAACGGCTAAAAAACATTCCTACCACCAGTACATTGATGTTTTACTTGATAAATGAAAACTTTTCCATGTAGAGTGGGTTCGAGTATTATTTAACATTATGGAGAAACTAAACCTGTTTACTGAATTTTTTACAAACACTTATTCTCCATTTCCATTTCGACCAGCATGTAAATGTAGAACATTTCATGATTTTGATTCTAGTGATTTAGACTTGCATCCCAAACTTTCATTTTCTATACACCTCCTGCTGATATTTATAACTGTTTACCATATTTTCCCGAAATCTTCAGACATCGGAAGTTATCTGACAGCATTAATTATTTGCCAAAATAATTTATTTTTAGCTCCACTGGACGAAAGCCAGTGGGGCTATTGTCATGGCGTTGTGTCTGTCGTGTGTCCATCCATAGACTTTTCATTCAAACATCTTCTCATCTGAAACTAATGAATGGTTTTCAACCAAATTTCACTGGGATATTCCTTGGGTAAATCTCTTTCAGATTCCTTTAAGAATTTTTGAAAAACATGGAGTTTGTTGGGGGGGGGGGGGGTAATTGTCCCTATATGGCAAATAATGAAATCTATAAAAAATGTTCTCTGAAACCGCTCACTTGATATCAACTAAATTTCAAATAAATGTTCTTTGGCTGAACCTTTATCAGATTCCTTAAAGAAATGTTGATCCCATGAAAACTGAAAAGCACAGGTTTTGTGGGCAGGGCTTGTATGACATATATTGAAATATTTTAAAATTTTCTTCTCTGAAACTGCATACTTAGTTTCTACCGAATTTCACATGAATGTTCCTTGGGTGAACATTTATCGGATTCTTTTAAGAAATTTTGATCCCGTAAAAAACATGGGTTTTGTGTGGTTATTTTTCCTCCATGGCATATCACGAACTCTTTTAAAATGATTTTCTTTAAAACAACTCTTTTCGTTTTCAACATAATTTTACATGAATGATCCCTAGGTGAACTTTGATTAGATTCCTTCAAGAATTTTTTATCTCTTTATAAACATGTCTGTTTTTGGGCAGGCCAACTCTTGTAATTCTAGCCAGTGGAGCGATACAGGTCCTCATGGGTTCTAGTTTGTCCCTAATTTTGGACAGTTAGTAAATTGTCCAACATTACCCTCCTATTTTCAATAATGTTTGATCTTGTCACCTAACAATCACTTTGACAAAGTCTCACAAGAAGTGGCTGAAAACTGTGCATCTCATCGCGTTAAGAAAAAAATTATGACAGAATTTTCATAGGGACCCTTTTCCCCTGTTTTCCAATAGTTATCCCGTTTTCGATAGCCTTCGTCCTTATGACCCAACAATCACCCGGAGAAATTTTCAAAATAATTTGATTAAAATTGTAGGTTTCATCTCATAAACAAGAAATTGGTGACGGAAAGACAGACGGACGTGAGGACGGACGGGCAGACGCACATACGAACGGGAACCATAACTCTTGACGAATGTCTTTTCTAAAATGTCATTAAAAACGTTAAGTATGATAAAACTGAGTCAAAAAATGAACTTCAAGAATTACATATTTGATGTATTCCTCAATGCTTGACCTTCAAATCATGTTTATGAAAATGTCATATTATGTCAAAGTTGACATCATTGTATCAATGAATGTTTCCTTAAAATCCTCAGAGGGAAGAATGACGGACATACACACAAGGAACAATAGACAGTACAATCAAAGCTCACAATGAGTACTTTATGCCCAAATGAGCTAATGAAAAAGCCGATTTAGTGGGTTCAAATCGTCAGGTTACTGATGATATAACTGATTAAATCTGTATTCAAAGCAATGGACAATATTGTTGGATAGGTTTCCTGTAATGATTTTGACATTGTTTGTCTGAAAGATGTACATAGGAATTGCGAACCTTTCATGCAAATTTTGGACGAAATTGGCACTTTGTAATATAATATTCTGGAAGCTTGGGTATAAAACGAAGCTGTTAAAACTTAATCTACAATATCAGAACCAAACTACACAAGCGGAGTCACTCTACATATGCAGAACTGTGCTAATTCTGTGCAAACTTTCTTCGATCTCAGTCAGATACGTGTCCAGGGACATCATTCATGTTTTTTTAATACCGAGGCACACTTAAAACTGCAACGATCACCAAAATAGCTTAATAAAACGTACAGTTAAAGGTAAAACTCATCCGTCTTATGTTGTCTTTCGCGAGGTACACCTGGAAAATTTCTGGTTTCTAAGACAATCCATCGAAGTTTTCTAATTGACCTCCGCGATTCTTCACGGTAAAATATCATAGAGGTCGAATAGCATTTCGTTTTTCTTGATAGTACCAGTCAGAGAAGAGAAAAATACGAAAATGTCAAGCACTTACCGTTCGTTCGTTCGTCTAAAATGGTGGATGTTTACAGGCTACGATTTCAGAACCGCACCTGTTCCGGAAGTCCTACACAAGATTTAGAATGCGGAACCAACGGTTCTGTTCATGTAGATTACCCACCGTGATTTAAGTACTGTGGTTTGATTTCTACATGATAACTCGGTTGTAACATTTATGTGCTGTGTGTTATGCAAGAAAGCTAATTTAAGCAAATTAAGGATAAAGAGGTAGGGAGATGCAAGGATTGTGTGCAAGCAAGTCAATTCGAGAATTCGCCAAATAGAGATTTGCGTCATGTATGGGATACGACAAACGAGTTGGGATCATGATCTCCCGCTAGATGGCACACTACAAATACACATCTATCTAATTTGGGCATTCTGGGTACAGAACCGGACTACTTTTCAAAACAACAACCGTTACTTTGAATTTCAAAATGAAATAAACGTTTACTCAATGAAACGCTACCTGGTGCGATTCATTCAGCTATGATCGGCTAGCATGTAACCTACGCATCGGCCATTTATCAAAACAGCCCCTACATGCTTGGGTAATAGGCTAATAGCTTCGGTTTAAGCCCTACTTTTCCCAAGTATTCGGGAATGGGTGATGCGTCATAGCAGACAGGTCGAATCTTCGAAGAATATGACATGTGCAGACAACGGAGTTAGGATTTTGATGAAAACAAGGGGTGGTCTCAAACAATTTATTTAAAAATCCGCACCATCAAAAAAGCAGGCCGATTTTCTTTCTCCGACACAACAATGCACTACAAGTACGTACAACTCGTCCCTATCGTTTATTTTGCAAAACAGTTCTGATGCACTTATAGCTCTTCAGCTCGGCTATAGCATGTTCTACACAAGCACGGTATTTACTAATCAAATGATTCAATTTCAAATATTTTCTCTTTTCACGACCCACCTAACAAATGATAAGAAATTGTACTTTGCAAAATGTTTTTGAAAATTGAATTTTTAAGTAAGAGTCTTACCTGTGCTACGTAACTCTTGTTTTCGTCGAATAAATGAACACTCTTTTCCAAAGTCATCCGTGTTCTTTTCTTCGACTCAAATGATGTACCGATGATCAAGCCGAATGAATTAATTATATGTTTACTGTCCTAGTGAAAAAATATAGCTACAGTTTAAAAATGTATTGTTCAGGTACGCTGTTGCAAGGGTGAAGGAAAACTATAAAGGTTGGGAAAGAAAAAACGCTGCTCATTTACAAGGGTTATTTGGTCCATCCAACAAGTTGGTCGGATGTTCTTGATGACATTCGCCAGAATCTTTATCATCTAACCGAGGAAGCCAGACATCTGTATAATACTGGAAGCTTTCGACAACTTCGAGACAGAATGTCCAATAAACTTAGAAGTTTTGCGAAAAAACGATCCAGAGACATACAAGACGTAGACATTAGGTACTATTTTTCAGAGAGAGAGAGAGAGAGAACCCGGCGCATGTCGCTTTTTTGCAATCCATGTGCTGACCCGCTCTGATAGATCTATCACATAAATGATTCAGTGAATACATTTACGTTCCATTTCATTTACATTTTTTTTTTTTTTGACGTTTTATTGCATTTATTATCCTTATTCCGGCTTCAGTCATTACTATTTGTATTTCTCATTGTCGTCTTTTTCATAACGAGCGAGGCTCGTATTGCGGTAGACCTAACACCGTTCTAGATTGTTAAAATAAAATTCCGACTTCGTTCTTGGATTTAGTCTAAATCTAGAAGGGGATGACTAAAAATTGAGTGTCTTCCGGTTGGTCGCACAACGTCACACGTATCACAATCTTTTGCACAATAACCTGATTGGTCAAAAATGACAATAATTGTCTACCGGTGGGATGATTACTTAAAAATCATCGTCAGTTTAATAAGTACAGATTATCTAATTTCCTCCTTAGTTTCAGCGTATTAAACATCTATTTTTGTATAAATGAATATTCACAATGATCTATGCTAGCAAATGATGACGTCATTAATCATACTATTTCACGTCATGCACGAGCCGGTTTTTCGCGGGAAATAATGTGTCGAAGAAATTATGACTAAACTAGTTTTTCGATTCATGATTGATTGATTGTATGGTGTTTAACGCCGTTTTCAACATTATTTCAGTTATATCACGGCGGTCAATGCACCCATCCATGCCTTTCTGGAGTTTCATTTACCAGTACTCTGCATAATTTTCTTTTCAAGCCACTGGCTGCTTTTCCACATAACCATCATCAAAACAATGATCAGCGGTGAGAGAGGAATGAATCCTGTCGCAACCACAGGGACTCGATCCAGTAATTTTTTTGGTATCTTGTAAGTAAATAAAGACAAGGAGTCGAACTTGACCGAAGGGCAGATATTACCAGGTTCGAATTTAGGCCCAATTACAAAGTCAATTTTGATTCAATATTGTCATGAAATGTACCAAATCACAGCTAAATGAATACGTTCTTCGATGATGCTACAGATTATAACTATAATCAATCCGTTTACCGAACACAGATCGAGATATCGAGCAAATTAGGGTCAATTTCGCAGGTCGGACACGACCGTGCAACTGGGACACCACTCTACTTTCAGGGTTAAATGCCACATCTCAGGCATTGACAATCAGTTTTCCTACCACGCATCGATTAAAAACAGGTTAATAAGTAACTTACAGACGACTATTTCTTTCCACATTGATCAACCAGGGAACAAAACCAATTATTCATTACCTTATCGCAACGAATTTCCAATTAACGCCATAGTAGACCGAAACGACGCTTTTGTAAAACGAAATTTGATTGGTTGATACTGGACCCGGCTCAGTCTTACTACAGCTACAAAGCAGGGTTCATGTTATGATGTCATTTACCACGAGTTTTGACTTTTAATCGTAGAAATCCGGAATGCTTATTAACTGGCTCTTTAGATAATTTTCTTCACTTAACTAAAACTTTTATTCGAAATCTACCCTCAGTAAAGCAAAAGAAACCCAATTCCTACAGAGAATTCTACTTTCAGTTTCACTTTCGACCAGTTGCTCTACTGTAAGAGTACCGGCTTTGTAATTGATAATAGTGGAGGGCAGAGAACCAGCAACGCTGACCAATGAAATCATCCCAAGCATAACAGATGAAAGCTTGTCAAAATGGCCTTGGTTTCGATTTGAAAGATTATAAACCTGAAAACGCTGTTGACTTCGGAGGAAACAGAAATTTATTGCCTGTGAGTTATTCATTAACATGTTTTTAATCGATGCGTGGTAGGAAAACCGGCTGTCAATGGATGAGATGTGGCATTTAACCCTGAAAGAAGAGTGCTGACCCAGTTGCACGGTCGTGTCCGACCTGCGAAATTGACCCTAATTTGCTCGATATCTCGATCTGTGTTCGGTAAACGGATTGATTATGGTTATAATCTGTAGCATCATCGAAGAACGTATTCATTTATCTGTGATTTGGTACATTTCATGACAAAATTGAATCAAAACTGACTTTGTAATTGGACCTTAATTCGAACCCGGTAATATCTGCCCTTCGGTCAAGTTCTACCCCTCGTCTTTATTTACTAACAAGATACCAAAAAAAATTGCTGGATCGAGTCTCTGTGGTCGCAACGACTATCATCAGTCCTCGGGGAGAAATTGGCCGAGCCGGGGATTGAACCAGCGACCCCTTGTTCTTGAGTCCTGTACGCTACCGTCTGCGCTACCGGGACTCGGCAACTATTTTTTTGACTGTTTCAAAATACCATTTACAGAGAAAGTCGGATTTCTGATCCGTGAAAAGCGGGCTTAATACATCTGCAAAAACTATTGACCTAGGTCTGCCTGTGCAGTCTACGCAAACTGACCTGGTTCAAAATTCTATGAAAGATATATTGATCAATTTTCTGCATGTCAAACGACCAGTATGCATGCCTCGTGATTCAGTCAGTTATCATACAAAATAGATTATAATTATGGATCTATAAAAAGAAACCCTAATCACACTGTATACAAAAGTGTGATTATGTTTTTTTTTTTTTCATACCTCCATGAAAACAAAAAATAATCTTCATTCCTTATAATTCAATATCACCGACAACAAATATGCACTTAAATAATACTAACTGCTTTTTTTTGTAAATCCAACATTGCGTATTTATTTAATGCCCATTTCATTCATATTTCATAGCGCGGCAAAACTGCTCGTTTATGACGTAAAGATGACGTAATTCATGACGTCATATAGTGTTGAACATTTGCAGATTTAGTAGATTTATTATTAGAAGTTCAATACGCTAGAAGTTAGTTGAAAAAAAGATTGTTAGAACCCAGCAAAGTGACAATGAGTTTAAGCTATCTCTTTAAATTTACTGTTGGATGTTTTTTTCAATATTCAGAGAAAATAAATTTAGCTAGCAATTTGAAATTC